>OZ012739.1:665139050-666339050 GCA_963859935.3 Lathyrus sativus
GTCATCTAACCCTTTTCCTGTTCATCTTATTCAAAAATACAAAAAATATTATAAAACTATTGAAACCCTAAAAACATTCAATTGGTGGACTGTTGGTTACTATTCTGAGACATGGAGCAGAAACCCTAGTAAGGAGATTTAGTATGAACTCTTGTTCGTGGATTAGTTTAGGACACCTTACACACACAGCTTCCTCTTGGGCTACCTTACAATGATACCATTTATTTCTCACAATCCCGTGTACTTTACATGTATCCCACTCCCTTTTCGATGTAGGCACTTTACTCACTTTTCTTTGATTGTGGTTTGTTTACTAGAAGCACCTCTAGGGACTAGGACAGACTAAACCATTTTCAAACTAATTCTCGATTCGTCGTCGAGCCACTTTTCAAAACACCCTTGTAAGTTGATTGCTGGCTAGCATCGCTATCAACCTAACACATACACTCGCACCTTTCATCGTAGTTTCGTTCCTAGGAGCACCCCTAAGGACTAGGATCGATTCACACCTTTTTTGCAAACCCTTGATTCAACGTCAAGTGGAATTTTCAAAATCAACTTTTAAGTCGAGTGCCTTTTGCCTCGCAATCAACCTCTTCGCACGCAAACAAACCCTTGATCCAACATCAAGTGGATTTTCGCAAGCAAACTTCAAAAACACATAACAACTATAGAAACTCTTTTCAAGGTGAAATGGAGGGGGATGGAGTCTTCTATCTTTTTCCTCAATTGTTTGGGTGCGAGTTCTCTTACTCGTGTATAAACAATTGTCACCTCTAAGTCAAACCAACTCAGTCGTAGTTCCACTAACTACGAACACTCTGATTCTTCATTATCGTCTGAATGAAGATACGTAGGCACAAGATTGTGATGATCTTGGCGAGCTACCTTTTGTTTTTTCCTCCTTTTGCTACCTTCTTTCTTTTCAATCTTTTGCATCAACCTTTCTGCTACATTTTCTTTTTTCTGTTGTTTCCGTCCAAACCATTTTCCCGTAGTCCGGACTACGAGCGCTCTGATTGCTTATTCTCGTCCGAATGAGTATACGTAGGAACAAGGGCCTCAATCCTTGCCGAGCACCCTAATCTAAAACCACCCATTTTCCCTTAGCATCGAATCTCTTTCTCGTACCTTTTCGCTTTATCTCGTTTAGAAGAAAACAAATAAGCTTAGCTAACATTCATCACAAAGCGAACTAAGAGATTCCCGTTGAGTACAACGGACGTAAGGGGGTGTTAATACTTTCCTCTCACATAACCGACTCCCAAACCCAGAATGTGGTTGCGATGACCATGTTTTTATCTCTTTAAAGGTTTTCTCGATATTTTCCTTTCCCTCTTTTGGGATAAATAAAGTTCGGTGGCAACTCTGTCGAACAAATTTCTTCCGCGTCTTTTGCACGAGGGTTGTATTTTCGATGTATTTTTCAAGGTGCGACACACACTAATTAATTACTGTCTCATAACTATGATGTAACTGCCTCATAACTCCTATAATGTAACTTCCTTATAACTATGAGTAGTTCTACTAACTAATATAATTAGTTTTGCCCTTTCCTCTTATACTCATTTCATATAAGAGGTCTAACATAATAATTAAGTTTTTTTAGTTGAAGTATCAGTTTCAAATTATCATCAATTGCTAATTAAGTATTTATGTCGTCGTTAATGACTTTTTTTAATGCAAAAATCTTTCGCATTTAATAATAGATAACAAGACAAATAACACTTAACACAACAAATTACCATCTCAAACAACAACACAAATAACAAATAAAAACACTTAACACCACAACATTTCTAAGAGATTACAATAATCAAAACAATATCATCAGTTTCAGACATCATAGCCATGGCATCACATTCATCTTTAACTCGCATCGACATATGATGGATGTCATTGTTGTCTTCCGCAATAGAAATGTACAAAACAAGTCTCTCAATACTTCTAATTCTTTCACCATCATTAATCTCTTCGTCTAACCAACGCATCAAGTTCCTCTTTAGTTACTCGAAACTTTGGATGTTACAAAAAAACATTTTCATCGAAGGCTTGACGCTCGAATAAATAACATCCTTGTAGCGGCGATTCATGTTAGAACAACTGAACAACGTTAAAAATTAGAAGAAACAGATAAGGGATGTGAAAAAATGAATCACACCACACCTTTATTTATATCAGATTTGTCACATAATACCGACAAAACAATTGGTAAATCCATTATAAATAAATTACAGCAACTATCAATTACAGTGTCAGCTCTTTACTTAAATAATAAAAATATCTATTGTAGTTCCGAACCTATACTTAAATAATAAAAAATATAAAGCAACTGTCATTTACAAAGTCGGCTCTATTTTTAAATAATAAAAAATTTATTTAATTAAAATAATTACGTACATATAAATAAATTTAAGTTATTTTATTATAATTTAAAAACTAGTTAATATATAACTATTATTAATTTTAAAGGAGGTGCTTTATGAGGAAAAAAATTGTTTGAAAAGATTGTACTTTAGTAAATATAGTTAAAATGGGTGGTATGGTATATTGGAGAATCTTTTCTAAAAAAGATGGTACTAGTAGAAAAGTTCCCAATAAATCATCATTATTCATACGGAAATCTAATCACTTTGGACAAATTTGTTCTAACTTAAACAAAAATTGTATTTTTGAAAATGAATTCTAAAAAAACGTATTTTAAAATATTATATATTTTTTCAACTTATTTTTTATAAATTAAAAGACTAATTCTAACATACTATAACATAAATATACATTATTAAAAATCAAAACAGAATAAAACACATTTTTTCAAAAAGTTATATCTCAAATATTATTTTTATAAAAAATTATTTAAAATAACTTCAAAATAAGTGATTTTTTTTAAATTTTGATATATATAAAAAAATTTCGATAAAATAATGAAATACTTAAAATAACATTCTAAATATAACTATTCAAATCAATTTTTTATTTGAAACTTTTATAAATAAAAAAAATATAAAAAAATTTTTACATCAAAATATGTTACTATAAAAATCATTTTTGAAAAAAAAAAAAAAACAGGACCTTTATGTGACATCTGTGTCCAGTAATTTTAACAGATTTCCTGTAGGGTTAGATTCGATGCGTATCATTACTCAAACAAAAACAGAAAAAATGAACATTCGCTTTATGTGCCCCCAAAGTAAAAAGAAATTCTTAATTCACCACTTTTGCTGATGTTTTGTGCCTGAATTCATTGTTCTATTATAATCGCTCCCCTAAGAATCATTCATATACTAGGAAACAGAATCGGATTCTCCTTAGAATTCCAATTTTTGCTTTACTCTCACTTCTTCCTTTCTGACTATAGACTAGGAAACAGAATCGGATTCTCCTTAGAATTCCATATGATTTTATAATGTTTCTTTTTAAAATATTAGCATTAATCAGACATTAGGATTTCTAGAAAAAGTTATAAACAGAAATTTTAAAGTTAAATATGTTTTCAATTCCTGCAAATAAAGAAACATTAGATTATTAATTTAGCTTTAAAACATCTCGTTTTGGTCTCCACATTCCTAAAATGTAAAAACACTGCCTGTAATTTTCCTGGAATTATTCAGCACACATGAACATCCATGACTTGGAAAACATTCAGAATTTAGATTTTGCAGATATCGGGATTACAACCGGGCAACGTATGAGTTTGCTTGGGTTACATATCTAACCCATCGATATGGATTATGACTTTTCGACTTCTTTGCTATCTGCAAGTATTTCACCTACCAACAAAGCCAGGTTTAATTTCTAGATAATGAGTATAATCATGGCACTAGATTATCAGAAAGATCAGCATTTTACCTGAAGCCTTGAAGAGTTGTACATAGGTATAGTGAATGTCATGCTAAGAGGCCCGGCTTCTTTCATGATATTTCCTGTATTCGTTACAACCATGTTAATTCATTCAAAGAACTCTCTCTCTAGACATTTAGCCAAAACAGAACAGTCGGAGCATTGTATATACCATGTAATTCCTGCGAAAACGTCAGCTTTGCTCGTAAAGTATGTTCAGATCCACCAACAACCTGTTAAAGAATGGACAACCGATATTATCATGTCAGCCTCAAATGTATAACATAAGGTTCTATTTTAACATCAAATTGTCAGTGTTTAAAATATATTGATTATTAATGGAAAAACAAAGTATCGAGATTACCTTTTTTATTCCCCATTCCAGTCTTTTATTTGCTTCCTTGAAATCAGTTGTGTGTCCAACTGCTCCAGGTTCTAACTCGAAGTTAACACTAAAAAATTGAAAATAAATTAGCCAACAAGATGAAGTATGTAAGAACAATTACTCAAAGAGGTAGCAATAGTGCCAGAAAACACTCTCACTAGCACTAACAACCACCCAACTTTTTCTAGCCCCACACCCACCCACTTTCTCTCTCAAATATGCCAAACCTCTAGTGAAGCATTGACTGCCATAGTGGAGTTAGTGCCAGCACTAGCAGATACTCTCCTTTTTCGCCTCCCTCACATGAGCATACACAATCAAGGGTAAGACATTATCATAGTAGCACTAGGGCCAGTACTAGCTAGCACTCTTCTTTTTTACCCCACCATTCAGCAAGTTGAATGTTTTGAACACGAGAGAAAATCAAGGGTGAGTTGATTAGTCATCATTTTTACTAGTTTTATCCAAGTATTATCATTAATTTCATAATAACTTATTGTTTTTGATAATTAATTATGTTTTTCAAGAAAATTCACATATATAGGTTTTAAATTATTAAATGACATTTTTCTAGTAATGTACCGTTTTGGAAAGGTTTGATCTATTTTGTAGGTCTCAGCAATCAAAGGTCGGAAGGACGAGAAAACCAATCTGGCCAATGGCCATACACATGACGTATAGAAGCCTCCATACACGTATGAAAAATTTGTGAACACCTAGGCCAAGCATCCAGACACCCAATAGGGCGTACACAGGCAAAAGTCACCTACGCCATACATGTACAGAAGCTACCATATGCGCATGGAGAACCAGATGACAAGTATCCAAACGCCCTCCTAGCAAAGGTCACCTATGCCACACGTACAGAAGCTACCATATGCGTATGGAGAACCTGATGACAAGCATCCAGACGCCCTCCTAGCAAACAGACGCCCTGCATACTCTGGTAAAAAGCATCTAGAACCCCCAGATCTAGTCTAGTACAGATGCCTTCACAACACAACTAAGCATTCATGCGTTTACCAAGGCGTGTGTATGCAAAATCAACTTTTGACAAAAGGAAAGTACGCCTAAACCTGAGCACGTAGGCTGATATATTCATATAAGAACCCATCATAGGCCCACTTAAGATTATTTAATAGGAAACCTTGTTATTCAAATTTTCTTAGATTTTGGACAGCAAAAGACGCTCTTGAGCGCAGCAAACACATTAGGAGCGATGGGGAGCATAATTCAACGGATTTTAGGGCTGAAACTTTCACATCACTGACTTATCTGTAACTATTATAATTCTTTCAATATATTTTGTTAAAATTATGACTAGCTAAGCTCTTTAGTGTTAGGGATGAGTCTGCCATTGATTCCCTTATGTACCCTAAATTGTTTTTGATACTTACAGAAAATCACTGCTGAAGCATGTACTGCCAAAGTAGTTAGTGCCAGTACTAGCTGGCACTCTCCGTTTTCCACCACCATTCAGCAAGTTGATTATTTTGAACACACACGAAAGAAAATCAGGGGTGAGGCACAAAAGCGGGCACACACAGAATATCACTGGTGAGTCGTCGACTGTCATAGTGTCACCGCCAGAATTAGCAAGCACTCTCCTTTTTCCTCCTTCCATTCAGCAAGTCAAATGTTTTCAGTTCAGATTTGTGAAGGAGACTCTTAGTATTGGGTGTTAAGTTTTTATAGATGATGAGGATTGACTTGCTCTAGTTTGAAAAGGCATAGGTATCGTAAGTCAAAATGGTAAAATTGACTGCCGTGGTGTTTATATGCCATACTTGAACTTCATTCTTAGTTCACAAGTCTTTTTGTTTTCATAATCTCTCGTGTTGTTTGATACCCACCAATTCTACCAAATCCAATGGCAAGAATAGGGCTTTTTATTTCCTATTCAGCGGATGCACAAATCTTTTGCGAAAAGAATAATCAAAACACAAAATTATTTGATTTGATGCAGTGATTTTTTTCTTCTATTTCTTGTTGTCAATTTTATTTATTATTGCAGGTGGGATGAAGATCATCTTATTTGGCAACCCTCCCAATATTTGGGCTAAAGAAATCTAAATCCTCGCCATTTATTAAACAGACCGACCAGGTTTTTAGAAAGCTCGGCATTGACATTGACGATAAATACTAATCATTTCTATCAACAATGACTAAAATAATATGTACAATAATCAGAAAGAAAATTTAAATACCGAGCTGTAAATGTAGGAAGTGGCATTTGTACAAGAACAGTGTTAGCATTGATGCTTGAGTTGAATTCAGCCCGCACTTTAATGGTCACTTCAGCCTATTAGAGTATAGCAGATTGTCAGAATGACTAAAAACACAAGATTTAGAAAACTAGAGGGAGGGTAAAACCTTGAGTGGTCCTGTTTCCTCAATCAATGTATTAATACGAAAAGGTGGCTTAAATGCTTGAGTTATACGATAATTCATGACAGGAAATTCACCATCTGGTGGTACCTACCAAACAATTTCACATTCATTAGTAAGGGGCCTCAGTATAATATACTATTGTATACCGCTATATAGCTAAGCTTATATAATATGCACTTACCAAAGATAAAGTTCGGTCAACATCAAAGCTATCAAGGTGCACAGACTCATGAAAGTTGCAATCATCTAAAATCACAGCACCAGAACCTCTATAATCTGTTAAAGATGATAAAATAAGATCAGAATACAAAGCAGGAGGATATACAAAAAACTGACAAGGATACAAAAAATCGATGAATCAACCAACATTTCAGACAACTAAACTCAACTCAAAATATTCTTTTACGTTAAATTAAAATAAACAGAGTCAAGAATTTCAACATACATTAGAAAATTACAACAAAGTGTCTTACATTACTTCAGAAAACAACAAGAAAAAGGCATGGTAACAAAACCATCCATATTGCTTTACTGATTTCAACTTTCAAGGGGAAAAAAATATAAAATAGTTGACCTACCACTTGTTCCTATACTCAAGTCCTCATTGAGAGCAAGTCGAATCTCTGGGTTACCAGTAAGATAACTCTTCATTTGAATGGTGCCATCAATCTCACTAGTAAGTATATATCCCTGTTTTAAACAATACAATCCATATCACAAAGCATCAAAATTTTGCAGCAATTAAAAGGAAAGAAAGACAGTATAACAGATGGCACGACAAACTCACACTAGAATTGAATGTGACACTTATTTTCTCAATTACATCAACAAAGATCTCATCTCTCTTCCTCCCACCAGGTTCATTAGCAACAACAGATTTTGTAATAGCTGTACCCGGCATTCGCTTGCTCCCGTGCTGCAAATACAAGAGCATAACATCAACAAGTAAGTAAAACCACGCTTGACAAACAACTAGACGCATGCAGCAAGTGATCGACCATTTGATTCTACAAAAAGTTACCATAAAAATCGAAGTGGGACCAAGTGGCATCTGTGCAGTCTCAATCACAATCGGCTCATTGAAAACATACGACTTCAAAACCTCCGTAGACGTCGTTTGCACATAACCAAAATCCTAGAACAAATTAACATAAGTAAAACTAGACATTTTTCACATGCAAACCACTAAAAACCCAATTCAACCAAAGAACAACAATACCCCCAGAAAATACTTACAATCATTTCATCAAGCAGTTCATAGACAAGCACAAAATTCTTCCTAAAAGAATCCTCATTAAGAACACCAAGGTAATCTTTAATAACCCTTGCAGTTCTTTGCAAAAGCTCCAAAACAACAGAAGGAGAAACATTAACTCTAGTCGTAGCAACAAACAACAACCCCGCAACCTTGACATGGAAGTAGTTCACACCATCTACATTCTATCAAAACAACAACAAAAAACAGTAAAAATTAAATTCAATACTAAAATCATTTCAACATGATGAAACAATTCTACATGATGAAACAAAATACCTACAAAAACAGGTGGAGCATCACCATCAGCGTCCTCTTTCCAGAACTTGACTTTTCGGAAAAACGTTTCAGCGCTTCCCTTTTGTACTTCACCACGATCTGCATTCAAGGGAGTGAAAATTAGTGATGAGTTTTGAGAATGATGAAAAATGGAGAATGGTGAGAAATGAAATTGGGAATGAACAGAGACAGTCGCGGAAGACGATGTTGTCGCCTCTTTGGGAAAGGACGAAGAACTGAGAAATCATGTTTTGTTGCTGTGTTTCTTTCTTTGCTTCTTTGATTCTTCAACTCAACGCATTGTCTTCACCCTTTGTTGCTGTTTTTATTTTTCTGACCGCGTTTTGCAACAGATGTATTGTCGTTTTTGCCACGCGGTAGACACGTGGCTCAGAGATTAGCAACGTCGTATCGTATGACTGTTGTCGTTTATTCGATATATACTATATGAAAATGCATAACTTATGGTTTATAATGGTATTAGAGTGGTTCATGTTGGTTTATCTCTCATGTGTGAAATAAGCATTTTTCAATCTCAAATTTCTTAATTATGGTTTTTCTTATCAATTTTTTTTTCTTTCGTCAATTTGAATTTTTTTTAGAGGATTCATGGTGAAAAAAGGTAGTTTTCATAATCAAAATCATGATTTATCTCAATTGCTGGATTTTTATTATGTTCATTCGTCAGAAAATCTTATAATTGTTTGTGTGATACCAACTCTTCCTAAAGGAAATTATCATGTTTAGGCGTTGAAGATGTGTAGAGCCTTAGCAGCGAAGAACAAATTCAA
Source organism: Lathyrus sativus (assembly GCA_963859935.3). Taxonomy (NCBI): domain Eukaryota; kingdom Viridiplantae; phylum Streptophyta; class Magnoliopsida; order Fabales; family Fabaceae; genus Lathyrus; species Lathyrus sativus. The sequence goes on from OZ012739.1 coordinate 665,147,992, forward strand.
ATTTATAAATAGGTCGGTTGAAGTTTCAAAAGAGAATGATTTGAATTTTTTGGCATGAGAGTGATGTGAGAATTTTTTGCATTCTTAGATAATCAACTCAATTACTCCATCGATTGCTGAGAGTGTCGTCTTCATTAAACATGCAATTGATGTTTGAAATGATCTCAAAGAGTGTTACATGAGAGGTGATAGAATTTGAGTAACATAATTGAAACAAGAAATTATGAATCTTAAACAAGGTAACCGCAATAAATTTGGGTATTTTACTTAATTAAGAGTATCATAAAAAAAATTTAAGTAAATTGTTCTCTGACTCATTATAGTTAGTTGTTTATATCTATGTATACATGCAGTTATGAGGAACAACATATCTTTCAAATTGAAAGACATGATAATTCAGTTTCTAGTAAGGTTGAATGATTAGTCTCAAAGTGTAGCTTTATAGATTTTGCTAATGGAACTTATAGCTTTTATGAATAAGGTTTTTTTCGATGGTGTAGCAACAAGAGAGGAAGCTACGATGTGTATTAACACCTTTAGCAAATGATATTGAAGGATCAAGATTTTTTGGTAGAGGTAGAGGCAGAGGAAGTGGAAAAGTATGCACCTATTATGAAAGAATATGACATATTATAGAAACATGTTACAATAAGCATGGTTGTCCACCAAAATTTATGCATGGAAATGGAGAAAGTAAAGCATATGCGAATCATGTGGATGTTGATGGTTATGAAGAAAATTCTTGTAGCAACAATTTAGGAAATAAAGGTGAATAAGATGTAGAATTTATTTCACAAAGAAACAATATAATGGATTGTAGCTTTCTTGATAAGAACAATTTATAAGTCAAATGCTCAGCAAATATAGTAAAGAGAGCCAGACACAATCATGCAACAATTCCTCGATGTGAGTAATTGTTGCTTTAGAAAGGTAATATGCGGGTTTAAAGTCTAAAAATAGTTCAGCAGCGCTTCCGCACGGGTTGGTTCTCTTTGAAACATCCTAAAAGGGGCCTATTTATAGAGAAAAAGGCAGTTGAATAACTCCCCATTCGAAATCAGAACTTGGAGGGAAAACATAACCGCCAAGAACTGCTCGAAAACTGATTTCTGTAGTTGAAACTGCTCCTGCGAACTGAATGGCGATCGCCGTGGTGGCCATGGCGAGCGTCATGGTCTCTATGGGCAGATAGCGAGTGCCATTTGGTGGTGGCGAGTGCCATATCAAAAAGGCTGGCAGAATTGTTGGTTTTTGCTGGATTTTCCTACTCTTTCACTTATTTTCTCGATTTCTTCTAGAATCTCGACGGGAACACCTGCCAACATAAAAACAGAGTAAGAACACATAAAAATACGAAAGACTCGATAAAAACTCAGACCTAAAATATGCAAAGTGAGTCAAAAAATACGATACAAAATCATGCTATCAAACTCCCCCACACTAAGACTTTTGCTTGTCCTCAAGCAAACTCCTAACAGAAATAAAATAGTAAATGCAACGCCTGACTCGTAGGCACAACAAAAATAATCAACGCACAGAGTTGATAGGCTAATGCTAAACGGATAGGTACTAAATAGTGAAAACAAGGATACCGTACCAACACAAATCCATCAAAGCGGACAAAGATTTCCTTCCTATGCAATACCAATTCAAATCACGATATTATAACTTAACCTACAAACTTTGTTCTTATTCACCTCTCTTTCATTCTCGTGCAATCACATTAAGCCCGTTATCCTTTGTACTTACATGGTAAGTGAACTTGTTAGTGTTATATGATCTCTTATTTCAAAAATTCTTTCTTTTTAGCACATTATGTTTTCTTTTGTTTACGAATTTCAAGAGTCCGAACCTTTAGGCTAAATGGCCGGGTGAGGATCACCTAAATTAGAGGTAACTTGTCTTTCATTCGCTTTTTCTATAAAAATCACACAATTCCATTTTTTAGATCAACACATATTTGCATCAGTTCATTACTTAGTTCGTACATAAAGATGGTGTTGATTGCTATTATAAACTAATCAAGAGGCTACTTCTAAAGAACTAGGAATAAGGTCTCGATATAATGTCTATCTAAATAAATATCACATATTTAGGGAATCTAGGGTGTAGGAACGGTACCGATATTAACAAAACTTTCCCAAGTCCGACTAACATATCCTAAAACAAAGGTAAACAACCTATACTCGCAGTGTCATGCCATCGAGTCAAAATAATTTTTTTTTAAAGTTAGGGTCAAACTGAGGGAATTTCCAAACATATCGAAAATGTAAAGTATAAATGGAATCATTGTGCATATGACTCGATAAACAAACAACAAAACAAATAAAGAAACAAACTAACTAGAAAGCATAAAAACATAAAGACATAAATCAATAAAGTTCTTCCCCCACACTTGAACTAAACATTGTCCTCAATGTTTTGGAACAATGTGAAAGAACGAGTGGATAAACCTGGTGTGAGATTAATGATGGTGGCCTCGGCCGCGGTGTCATCCACCACCTCTGTTGAAGGGGTTTGGAACATGATGCACGTAATCATCTCATCTCTGAAAAATATCATTGAGGGCACTCCTCATAGCAACATAATCATACTCTTGGGGTGACTGATATGTACCTGCAAAATGGTCAATAACAAAAGGTGGAGTGTGTGCGCGGGTACTAGGCCCTGATGCATCAGAAGCACGAGGACGAGTCCCAGACTGTGGGGTAGTGCATCCTATGATAGTGTGATAATGCCTATCAGCTCTCTCCTCATCTAAATCGGGTGCGTTAAGATCAAATATCCAGTTAGTACTAACACGCACATTAATGCACTCAGAGCAAGGCAATGTGACACATCTAACCTCTCTGGTGCAAACCATCAAATGAAACTTGCCATTGGGAAAGAACTTTACAAGCCGCATAGAACGACAATAGTCTAAATTAGAGAAAAGGAAAGGCATACTCTCAACAGTCTCTAACGTAGTATGTAAGTTTAATGAGCAAACTATGGCAGTTATAATTTCGTCGATGCAAATAGGGCCATTGTTTCTATTTCCAGCATAGAGCATGTGTGCTAAGAGAAATGGTGTCGAATTCACTTTAGTTTGGGATAGGGCACAATGGATAAAGAATAAATCTTTGGAATTCACGTTTTTGGTGTTCTCTCGGCCAAAGATAATGGAACATAGAAAACGATAAAGGTATCTAATGGTTGGGTTATGGATGATGGTAGCCTTCAGGCCTTCCCAAATGGTGGTGTGGGTGTTAGTTATTTGATACCAGAAGTTAAAAGCATCAGCCTCCCACTCATTCTCTAAGGGTGCTTGAGTGAAGAACGCCTAACCGCTAAGAAATCCAAAAATATCACCTACTTGCTCTTGTTGAGGGAATAACCTACGTTAAACATCCTAAAATGAATGGTGCCAGAAATACGGGAATGGTCGGTAAGATAACGGAGCAAACTCAAGAACTCATATGCCAACCTAACAGATGTAGCTTTAGTCATAGAGTATAATTGAGGCATACCTAAGTTATTGAGCATCTAGGCGATGCTATCAAAAAGGCCTAAAGCATGCACAACCTCAGGGTCGGGGTACCTCGTTGCTAGAACGGGCCTCTTGTAGAGTCTGTGAAAGTTGGTTCGTTGGGTTTCTCTGATACTTCCTTTAGGGAAGACAATGCCCATGTAGTCAATCACTGGAGCGACTCTTGGAGGCATTGTTGCAGTTGGTTGAAGATTCTAGTTCTGGAAGTCGATGGATAAAGATAGAAAGATGATGTTATGGTGATGATGATAAAAAAATGGATTGTTTAAGGGTTTAAATAGATGAGATAGGGAGAATATGAATGGTTGGAGGTTAAAAGTAGTTAATGAGAAGTTATTAGGTGGTTGGGATTCTAGGAAGTTGAAAAATAATGATTAAAGGAGGTTTTTATGGGAAAAACGCGCAGGAAATTTGAATTCGCGCAGGTTCTGTCTTCAGAGCTTCATGGCGAACGCCATAAGGCACATGGCGAGCGCCATGTGCTTCAATGACAGAAATCTCAAGTTTTAACCTTATGGCGAACGCCATGAGGCAAAAAACGAGATTTTCAACCAGAAGCTCAGAATGATCATTTTTTATGGATTTTTTTTTCTTTTTCTTAAAATAAAGCTAAGGGAAATTTTCTAAAACATTAAAAGATAGAGAAATGCGTAATTAAAGAGAAATATGCTTTTAATTAAAGTACAGTACACGAAACAATTCATCGTCGGCATTTCGACGGTACAACAATGGAATGAAAAATAATAGTACAAAAAATAGGGGAAAGGGAAACACTAGTGCAAATGAAGAAAACTATCTTAAGAAAGCAAGGGAAATTAAATGCGGCTTTGAAATCATCCGTTGCGGATCCTAACTGAGTAGACAATTTGGAATAGGTGGTCCAACTCCTCATGCACAACATCCATAAGTCCTATGAAATCCACTCTCAAAGAACTGATCTCAACTCTCAAAAAGTCTAGCTCAGACTGAAGGGCATGGATAACAGTGGCTACAGAGATAGGAGAATTAATTGGATGGACTGCATAACCATAAGTAGCACCACCAGACATGTTAGTATCCAGATTCTCGTATGCCTGAGGAGAGTCGGGTGGAGTCAAGGTCTCATTCAGGACTTCTAAGTCATATAACTAATTTTCCTTATTATGAGCACTAGTTCTTTCATGGTTTGGTAAGGTAAAAGCATGAACAACATAATCATCAATTAACAATTGAAACTCAATTGGGCCAAGATTTTTAATAATTCCACGGTTAAAACAGAAGTTGATGTCCATGAGGCGAATGCTACCAAAAACATGAGTACAATTCAAATGATACCGCATTCCAACGGCATCTGCGATCATTGTGACCAAACGTCCTATGATAATAGGATCAAAGGAATCTTGGGTAAGCCTAATGAAGTTGGCTAGAATGAACGGGGCAGCATTGACCGGATTCCCTTGAGAAGCACAAAACATAATGTAAAGCTCATCTCTAGAAACAACAGTAACATTCTCTTCCTTTCCGAAAAGGGTGTGAGCAATGATCTTATGGAAGTATCTGACTCCGGGATTATGGATGCTCTCAGAGAACATATCATTAGCTTTGGATGGTAATTACCAATAATAGTACCCCCAAACTGATCAAGGTCGTAACTAGAGAAAGCGTCTTCAGGATTCTTAGTGATGATATCTGGCCCATTAAGAAATCCTAATAAGTCATCCATCTCATGATGAGTAAAGCGATACTAGTTTCCGAACAACCTGAAAATGGCCAATCTACGGCCAAACCCGTATCCACGAGTGGGATCATAATAAAGGGAGCTAAGGAACTCCAAGGTTAGATTATGGTAGGTGCTGAATTTCTTAGTGATGGCAAAATTGGTCCATCATATCTGATTAAGTAGATAGATAACACTATCCTGAATGCTAAGTGTCGCAACTGCGAAAAACACCCGGCAAAAAACAGAAGAGTCGCCACCTTTCGTTATTTATCTCAAAGAGAGGAAAAGGAAACGATCAGAAAAACCTGACGAAAAAGGGAAAAGACGAGGTCGTCGCAATCAAGTCCTGGGTTCAGGAGTCGGTTACGCAAGGGGAAGGTATTAGCACTCCTCGCGTCCGTCGTACTCGACGGGATCCACGCTTGTTGTTTATCTAAGGGTGTGTTTAAACTATCTACGCTACAGGCTTGTGGGACAAAAAGAAAAGAAAAAAGAGACTCGGCAGAGCGTCGCATCTCTGTGCCTACGTACTTTCATCTGGTATGAAAGATCATAGCAACGTAGTTTGGCTAACTACGGAAGAGAAGGGGGGGAAGGTTGATCGCCAAGACGTCGCGTCTTGTGCCTACGTGTAACCCGGTGAACTGACTTTAAACAATGTTGCGGATAGCAAGAGTCGCCACCGACTTTTATTTTATCCATAAGGAAAGGTTATAAAAGAACAGGAAAGACCTTAGAGAATATTTTGGGTCCGGGGGGTAGGTTATGAAAAGGGAAGGTATTAGCATCCTTTTCATCCATGGTTATCCATGGGCTCTTAGGTACTTAAGCTCACTTTTGAATTGTTTTGAAATTGTAGTGTGTGAATAGAAAATTTTCAGAATAGTTAATAAATAATCCATGTAAGGATGTGTTAAGAACTTGTTTGAAAACTTGTTGAAAATTTGTTTAAGTGCGAAACAATTTTGAAGTGAGCAAGCACCTAGGAGTAACCTACCCTAATGTTTAAAGGTCTTTCTTATTCTTCATTCTTTCCTTTAGTAAGACTATCCCTACTATAATGGAGTAGGTAGTCCTTACTTTGGATGTTAAGGGGTATGTGAGGGACAATTTGACTTTGAAGGCCATTGTGGGATGTAATAAGCACATATAAGGGACCATCATCATTTTTCGAAAGGGACTTGATTCGTAAAGGCAACCATAAGGGACTTTGATGATTTTTATTTGAGGGACTTGCTTTATACACCCCACTTAACCATTATTCGTAGGCAACTTGAGGGATATCCTTAGGAAGTGAGACGGCGATTAAAATCGACTTACGTGTGTGACGTGTTTATTTTAATTATCTTTATTTAAAAGTGATCTAAATTTATTTTAATATTGCATACAGGTTGTTACACTCCCTAACCATTAAATAACTAAACAACTTTACATCCAAGAAACAATTACAAAATAATAAGCAAAATAATTAAATAGCAAAGATAAATAAAATATAAATAAGCAATAATAAATAATAAAGGGGGTTAATTCTAAGTTTACTCGGCAAGACATCGCATCTTGTGCCTACGTATCCTTACGGGAGTGGAATCAGAGTAATCGTAGTTCCCCTCAAGAGGGAGGTTAGAGACTTCTTGACTGTGGTCAAGGTCTCGAGGGGAATAAACGCATCTTAAGGATACGCTTACGTGGAGTGTAGAAACTCCAAATCTCTACGTTGAATTGTTAAGTGAATTAGGGTTAGGTTAGGGATTCCACGGCGGGAAACCCTAAAATGAGCACGACGGCTCTTTGACCTAAAGCTAAGGGTAAAATTGTAATCTTGCCTGCGGCGAGGCATTTGTGAGAATTAGGGTTTGAAGTTTTGAGTTTTGAGGGTTTGAGGACTATTGGCGCGGTGACCAAAAGCTAGACCTAACCTTCGGACGAGTGTAATGTGACAGAAAGTTTGATGCAGACATTTCAAGATTATGCAAACAGAGGATTAACAATATGAACTAATAACCATGCAAGCAATAATTTAAGGCATAATTTAAAGCGCGATTGTTAAGATTCGCGAGGTTACAGATGAGAAGCAGTTATAATGAAAATTTGAATAAAAAATAAATTGACGATAACATGACTAAGCTGCAAAACAAATGACGTGGTTAGTAAGCCGAAACAAGACAGCAGTCAAAGAAGTTGTGAGATTTTTTTTGAGACTTTTATCGTTTTTTTGTGATATTTATATACAAGCTCTTAATAGAAAAAAAACTAAGTTAAATTTGCCACAGGAATAATGGTTTTTAATTTTAAAAAGAGTTTTAATTTATAAAAAAAGTTTTACTTAGTTAATCAAAAAAAAAGTTTAATTTAATTAAAAAAGAGTTTTATTTTATTTTATTTTAAAAAAAAAAGAGTTTTAATAAGATTCAAAAATATTAAAAAATTAAAAGATACTAAATAAAATTGTAAAAAGAAATAATAAAAAAAAAGGAAATAAAAGGGAATTGGGCCGGTCATCATCCCGGACCCAACCCATTGCAACTAAAGTAACTGATTAGGGTTTGGAAACCCTCATCGTGTAACCGGCGGCGCCATTCGTTTCTTGTTTCCTCTTGTTCGCTCTGTCTCGTTCCATCGTCGTTGCCTCTTTTCTTTTCGATATTGAAACCCCTAAAATGTCAAAACATCAGATCATCAAATATGAAGTGTTATGCATGCGACGCTTACATTTTGTGTTGCGATCAGCGGTGGACGGAAACTGGGCGGTGATGAGATTTGATCTGAGCTCAAGAAGGAGTTTGCCTCTGTGAGCTAATCGGCACCGGTGGACTTCTTTGCGAGGCCCCGTTCGATTGAGTGGCGATGATGACGGTATAGTCTGAGCCTTGGAGTTGTTTGCTCACCGTCGGATATGACGGCGCCGGTGAACTTTCTCCGGTCTGTTTCCTTACGCCCAGATGCAAGGATTGAACGAAGTTCTTCTTCTTTTGATCTCGCGGCCGTTAGGGTTTTTGAAGGTGACTTCGTTCCCTTTTATATATCTTTGTGATTTTCGTGGGCTTGGATCTTATTGGTTTCGCGTTATTATTTTTGATTGGAGCTTGATTGCGATTTGATTGTCTGATACAATTTCTCTCCTTTTCTGATACTAGTTGGGATTCGATTTATTCTGATTTTGATCTTCTTTCCTTTTCGGACTTGATTGAGTTATGGATTTCATTTGGATATCTTTCTAATATTGACTTGATTTCCTTTTCAGATGTTGATTCAGATTTGTTTTGGATATCCATGGATATGATTCCGGATTTACTCTTTGATATCTGGTTTGGTTCAACCTTTCTGATATGGATTTGTCTGGTTTTCAGGTGAACTCCACTTCGGCCTCAGTGCACAATTATTTACTTGATAGGGGATGAACCGCTTGACCCTTGGCTTCGGATATGATGTTTTTCTTAACTCTGTGGCTTTTCTGATAGGCTTTTTCTGCATAACGACTACTTCGTTTTCTGATGAGTTTGGCTCTCTGTGATGTCGGACTCAATGCCGTCTTGGCCCTAGATTCGAATTTCTGAACTTAGCCTCGTGGGCAGTCCCTAACTCGAGTAGTCTCTAATTTCTTCAACTGTTTGTTTGGTTGTAAAAACAATAAGACTGGTTCAGTTTTATGTTTCTATTCAGTTTGGTTATCAGTCTTGGAGCATAAGCTTACTTTTCTTCTTCTTCTTTCAGAACTGATACTTCGTATAGATCAATGCTGCCGGGAAGGTTATACGGTGATGATGACTATTGGTCTGAGCCATATTGGGTTGTCGGATGTAGTTGCCTTGCGAATTACATTGAATTGTTCGAAACAGTTGCCTTATTTCGATTTTCGATGCTCGGTAGGGAGTTTGATAATGGCCACGGCCATAGTCCTCCTGGCTGCTCGAGTCTCGTGCCCGATGATGAGTTGAGCTGAGGGCCGAAGTTAAATTTCACTCTCCTTTAGATTATCAGTCCTGTAGTTCATTTGTTAATAAAATGCCTTGATTTTCTATTTCCCTGAAACATCATGCCAATGCCTGATTTACCAGTTTTACGCACGCAGAGACAAAGACTTGCTGCTGGCTGATGATTGCATCCTTCATCATAAATGCAAGTCAGGAAGATATGCTCAAAGCCGTGTCGATAGCAGTTGGAGCTGCATCTTTGTGAGTTGCCACTTGGTCACATCTCTCAAGTTTACTCGCCTGGTGTATCATACAAATGCAGGACGTTGCAGAATTTGGAAAAGGTGTAACAGTTTTGCTTCGCTAATTTGACCTGTTATGCCTGTTATGCTGTTATTGTTGTTGACTAATCTTGGCTGTTTATGATTTATGCCCGATGTAGGTTGTAAGCTGTAGTTGTGGCTTATGCAGTTGGCAGGGGTCTGCATTCATACATTCAATTTACGCACTGATCATTGGGAAAGTCTGCTCCAAAAGCTGCAGATTATCATCAGAAGCTTTAATTGAGCTGTCAGATTTCCAGCATTGGGTAGTATTCCGTTGATGGGAGTTTTCATGTTTATTTCCATATTGGTGTTGGGCTGATTGGGGAATAGACCCGTTTGTCTGATGCGCTTTGGATGCTGGCTGTTGCCAATTCGTGCGTAAGGCATTGTGCCCGCTCACTAACTTTCTTAGTGCAGAACATGGTTATCAGTTGGGTGTGCAATGCACATATGTCCTGCTGTATAGAATCCTTGCCTTCTTTGATGCATGCCTGATAAGTTACCTGCTGTCATGAAAATGTTAACTGTTGTTGCTGATACTGCGGCATCACTTGCTTGCAAATGCTGGCCTGCAGATATGTAGCTTGTAAAATCTTGCCTGCTGATATGTAGCTGATGTGCTGATACTGCTTGCGAATAATGATGCTGTTTGCTACCTGTTATTGTGTTAGTGATGATGTTATGCTTGTAGGTGATGGAGAAATGGTTCAGACCTGTCGGCATCCGGGTTTGAACCTGAGCTGGCTAGTGCTTACCTTCGTGTTGGTTCATAATTAATGTGAATTGATGAATGAATGTGGTTCAGATTTTAGTTCAGTTTGGTTATCAATTTGGAGAATTTACTTGATGAGATGATGCCTAGTATTGAATCCAAAGTCGCGTGAATCCTCTTTCGGCCCAAAACTTCTTTTATCTCTTTCTCTCTCGGTCACCTCTTAAGATAAGAACGAAACTACCTGATCTGATGCCAATGGCATGGATCGGTAACGGGAGTAGGATGCGGCTTCGGTTGTGCCCTCCCGGCACTCGATGATGACAATTGTTCTGAGAGTGTCAAACAACCTCTAACACTTTTCCATTCTGTGTTGTATTCTCTTTGTTATGCAGGTTAATGGAAGATTCGTGAAGAACATCGAAAGAGCATCATGAAGATCCACTTAGACGTTTTAGGACTTAGAATTTCCTTAATATATGTATTTGTTGTAAATGGATCCTCTTGTAAACCAATGGCATTTCTTGAATAAAGTTTGAATTTACTTGTCCGTTTCAAATTGTAAACTAAATATTTATGAAATAAAGTTCAAAAAAATATTTATTCACTTCTTATTCGTAAATTTTAAATATCTATGAATAATAATTCAAAAATTATTTAAATTCACCCCTTAGATGTAAATTATAAATACTTATGAATAAAGCTTCAAAAATATTTAAACTCACTTCTTAGTTGTAAATTATAAATATTCACGAATGATATTCACAAATATTTAAACTCACTTCCCTTTTTGTATTGGACAATATTGTGAATGAGACCCACCCTCTTTATATTAACTGACCTTTTACCGTAACCTGATTAAATCTGACCAAAACTCAAACCGAGTTCCCGCTTTCAAAATAACCTTAGCAATATCCGCTTCCCCTTTAATCCCAAAATTACAAACCCCACGTGAAATGACCGAAATGCCCCCGGGACCAAATCTGAAGTCTTGGAAGTCCATTTAGCCTGATTAAAGTCAAAACCCTAGTTTTGGATGCACTGCTTAGGAGGTGCATTGTCTGAGGGAATTGTCAACTCTTCTGACCAATTATGAATTTTGTGAACCTTGTGAACCTTCTTGGAACACAAAGTCTTGTATTGTGAGGGCAAATTTTGGGGTGCAACAGCTGCCCCTGTTCAATTTTCTAAAACCTGAGGGGTTAGATTGGTATATTTGCCAGTCGTAACCTGGAAGGTTGAAGGGGATTGAACACAAAAGCCCAAAAATTTGCACTCACCAGTGCATGGAGTGATGTTGATGGTTGGTTGAACATGATTGAGTGGGCTTAAAGATGCCACTAGGGGAAAGTTCTTCAGTAGTATAATGAGAACTGTCAGGAGTCTGGAGTAATACTGATGTAACAGCATGTCTTCATGAGGATAGAGCAATCAATAGTGATAACCCTAAAGCAGTCTTGAAGCAATGATATGATTTCAGGAGGATAGAACAATGAATGGCTCTAAAGCAGTCTTGAAATAATAATGTGATATGTCTTCAGGAGGATAGAGCAATCAATAGCTCTAAAGCAGTCTTGAAGTAATGATTTCAGGAGGATAGAGCAATGGATAGCTCTAAAGCAGTCTTGAAATAATAATGTGATATGTCTTCAGGAGGATAGAGCAATCAATAGCTCTAAAGCAGTCTTGAAGTAATGATTTCAGGAGGATAGAGCAATGGATAGCTCTAAAGCAGTCTTGAAATAATAATGTGATATGTCTTCAGGAGGATAGAGCAATCAATAGCTCTAAAGCAGTCTTGAAGTAATGATTTCAGGAGGATAGAGCAATGGATAGCTCTAAAGCAGTCTTGAAATAATAATGTAATTTCAGGAGGATAGAGCAATGAATAGCTCTAAAGCAGTCTTGAAATAATAATGTGATATGTCTTCAGGAGGATAGAGCAATCAATAGCTCTAAAGCAGTCTTGAAATAATTAGATGGCTTCAGGAGGATAGAGCAATGAATAGCTCTAAAGCAGTCTTGAAGTAATAATGTGATATGTCTTCAGGAGGATAGAGCAATCAATAGCTCTAAAGCAGTCTTGAAGTAATGATTTCAGGAGGATAGAGCAATGGATAGCTCTAAAGCAGTCTTGAAATAACAATGTAATTTCAGGAGGATAGAGCAATAGATAACTCTAAAGCAGTCTTGAAATAATTAGATGGCTTCAGGAGGATAGAGCAATGAATAGCTCTAAAGCAGTCTTGAAGTAATGATTTCAGGAGGATAGAGCAATGGATAGCTCTAAAGCAGTCTTGAAATAATTAGATGGCTTCAGGAGGATAGAGCAATGAATAGCTCTAAAGCAGTCTTGAAGTAATGATTTCAGGAGGATAGAGCAATGGATAGCTCTAAAGCAGTCTTGAAATAATAATGTGATATGTCTTCAGGAGGATAGAGCAATCAATAGCTCTAAAGCAGTCTTGAAGTAATGATTTCAGGAGGATAGAGCAATGGATAGCTCTAAAGCAGTCTTGAAATAATAATGTGATATGTCTTCAGGAGGATAGAGCAATCAATAGCTCTAAAGCAGTCTTGAAGTAATGATTTCAGGAGGATAGAGCAATGGATAGCTCTAAAGCAGTCTTGAAATAATAATGTGATATGTCTTCAGGAGGATAGAGCAATCAATAGCTCTAAAGCAGTCTTGAAGTAATGATTTCAGGAGGATAGAGCAATGGATAGCTCTAAAGCAGTCTTGAAATAATAATGTGATATGTCTTCAGGAGGATAGAGCAATCAATAGCTCTAAAGCAGTCTTGAAGTAATGATTTCAGGAGGATAGAGCAATGGATAGCTCTAAAGCAGTCTTGAAATAATAATGTAATTTTAGGAGGATAGAGCAATGGATAACTCTAAAGCAGTCTTGAAATAATTAGATGGCTTCAGGAGGATAGAGCAATGAATAGCTCTAAAGCAGTCTTGAAGTAGTAGGATGATTTCAGGAGGATAGAGCAATGAATGGCTCTAAAGCAGTCTTGAAATAATAATGTGATATGTCTTCAGGAGGATAGAGCAATGAATAGCTCTAAAGCAGTCTTGAAGTAATGATTTCAGGAGGATAGAGCAATGGACAGCTCTAAAGCAGTCTTGAAATAATTAGATGGCTTCAGGAGGATAGAGCAATGAATAGCTCTAAAGCAGTCTTGAAGTAGTAGGATGATTTCAGGAGGATAGAGCAATGAATGGCTCTAAAGCAGTCTTGAAATAATAATGTGATATGTCTTCAGGAGGATAGAGCAATGAATAGCTCTAAAGCAGTCTTGAAGTAATGATTTCAGGAGGATAGAGCAATGGACAGCTCTAAAGCAGTCTTGAAATAATTAGATGGCTTCAGGAGGATAGAGCAATGAATAGCTCTAAAGCAGTCTTGAAGTAGTAATATGACCTCATGAGGATAGAGCGATGAATAGCTCTAAAGCAGTCTTGAAGTCATGAGAGGCTATCAGGAGGATAAAATAACCCTGAGGTTACAATAAAGCAGTCCCAAAGTAATAAGAAGCTCATCAGGAGGATAAAGTAACCCTGAGGTTACAATAAAGCAGTCCCAAAGATCATAAGATTGTTTGTTGGATAATTAACCTGAAAACAAGGTAGCATTCTGTATAACAACATTAGTTTATGCTTTATGTATGCATGTATGACATGATGCACTTAGGTAATGTACTATAGGCATATATGTTATGGTATGATGTAAATGATGTATGTATGCTATGACACTGCTGGAAGTGTCTGGATATCCTTGTATAACAACTGCTGGCCAAGGAAAATAAATCCCGATTCGTTGTTGAAGAATATATAACCCTCCGTCTGCTGGGGATAACAAGGTATAGATAACCTCCCGTTGTTGGGGATAACAAGGTATAGATAACCTCCCGTTGTTGGGGATAGTAGGGTATAGATAACCTCCCGTTGTTGGGGATAATAGGGTATAGATAACCTTCGTTTTCGTTTGATAGTAGGATAAGTATAACATCCCGTCTTCGTTCATCGTGCCCTTATTGGAAAGTAATTTCCCGTATATCCGTAGGAGGATAAAAGAGATGGATATAAATTCCAGGGGAGATTAGACTTTGTGAAAATGGATTAGTCCTACTGATGGTTTGTAACTGTCTTGTAAAGATGAACCGGCGAAGCTTCGTTGAAATCCTTCCCTCGTTCGTCCTTAGTAAATACTATTACTGCCTTTTCATGCATTTCTGGTAAACATCAATCATATACATGCGTTTCTGGTAAACATCAATCATATTCAAAGGCATACATACATTCAAACACAACCAATGGACGTTTCGCTTATGTAAATAGGGTAAAAGTGAATCTGGATTCAAAAGATGGAATTTATTTATATCAAAAGTGACCCATACACGGGTAAGTTTGTACAAGGAGACATAAACCCTAGTAAGAGAATTTTGTCATGAAGTTTTACAAAAAGAATCAGCTATGTGGGAAATAATCCTATTGAGTTTCAATTCTACTATTGCCACTCAAGTATCTCATCTTCTTGTTGTTGAGACGGAAACGATTGGATTGAGCTTTATCTGTTTGAGCTTGAGTAAGTAGTACAACTGGTTGCGGTTTCATGAGTGATCCAAACGAGACATAGTCATACGCTTTAATCCCTAACTTTTGCCTGGATTGCCCTTTCAGGTTTTCAATCCACCGGGATACCCTTTTTTGCCCAAGCCGCCTTTTCAGGTTTTCGACTTGCCGGGTGTACATCTTTTTATATATATATCCCTAATTTTTGCCCAAACCCTTTTGGTTTGCCGGGATGCCCTTATTTTTGCCTAGGCCTGTCAACCTAGCGGGTCTCTTTTTATGCGTAGTATTTTTTAACTATGTCTGCGTTTACAGGTTGTGGGAAGTCTTCACCATCCATTGTAGTCAGTATCATGGCACCTCCTGAGAACACTGTCTTGACTATAAATGGTCCCTCATATGTTGGAGTCCACTTGCCCCTAGGATCACCCTGTGGTAATATGATACGCTTGATTACCAAGTCACCAGCCTGATATACCTTTGGCTTAACCTTCTTGTTAAAAGCTTTGATCATCCGTTTCTGGTACATCTGGCCATGACAAACTGCTGCTAACCTTTTCTCATCAATCAAATTTATCTGGTCAAGTCGAGTCTGAATCCACTCATCTTCATCCAAGCCTGCATCCTTCATAATTCTCAAGGAGGGGATCTGAACTTCAATAGGCAGAACTGCTTCCATACCATAGACTAAGGAGAATGGGGTTGCCCCTGTTGAAGTACGTATTGTAGTACGATAACCATGCAGAGCAAATGGTAACATCTCGTGCCAATCCTTGTAAGTAACAGTCATCTTCTGTACAATCTTCTTAATGTTCTTATTAGCAGCTTCAACTGCCCCATTCATCTTTGGACGATACGGAGAAGAGTTGTGATGCTTAATCTTGAACTGCATCTTCGAAATCAACAAGGTAGTATGGGTCAACATATACTGTCTTAGTCGGCGAGCAGCCCATGCCAAAGCGCAGCAAGTTTTCTCGAGCAGTGAGTATCTTGTTTCACAGTCGGTAAACTTTTTGCTAAGGTAGTATATTGCCTGCTCTTTTCGACCAGACTCGTCATGTTGCCCCAATACACACCCCATTGAATTGTCTAATACTGTTAAATACATAATCAAGGGTCTTCCATCAACTAGTGGCATTAAAATTGGAGGTTCTAGCAAATATCTCTTGATTTCATCAAAGGCAGTCTGGCACTCATCATTCCATTCCATCACCTGATCTTTCTTCAACAACTTGAAGATTGGCTCACAGATGGTAGTTAATTGGGAAATAAATCTCGCAATGTAGTTCAATCGTCCCAAGAAACCTCTAACCTCCTTCTCAGTACGGGGAGCTGACATCTCTCGTATAGCTTTCACTTTTGCAGGATCCACTTCAATACCTTTTCCACTGACAATGAAACCCAGGAGCTTTCCAGATCTAACTCCAAAAGTACACTTGTTTGGATTTAATCTCAACCTGTATTTCTTCAACCTCTCAAACAACTTGTGCAGATGATCAAGATGTTGTTCTTCATTCTGAGACCTGGCTATCATATCATCCACATATACCTCTATCTCATGATGAATCATATCATGAAACAAAGTCACCATAGCATGCTGATATGTTGCCCCTATCTTGACCTCTTTTTCTGTTTTCTTCAGTTCCCAGATTCACAACTTCGACTGGCTCTTCATGTGGCTGTATAGCTTTCTCTTCTTGTTGTAACAACCTAGCAAGCTCTACAGGTATTTCACGATCGTCCTCGTCTCCGTCTTCAGTTTGATAGATCGGATTCTCGAAATTGTAATTGGCAATAGTAGAACTGTTATCAACTGGATCCAGAGTGGATGAGGATCGGCATTTTAGTGACGTGGGTGTGTGTAAGAACACATAGCTGATAAAGCAAAAATAAAAGAAAAAGAGAGACAAGGAACACAATATTTACGAAAACGAAGCGTCCATTGATTTTATGGAATGAAGTATGCAAATGAAATGACAACCCGTAACAAGCACACCATTGTGCCCCGGGTAAGGCACATGGCTTGAAAGTTTTAATTGTTCCAAAAATTGCAAATTTAAAAACATAACACAGTAATAGTATTTACTCCTGACTAAAGGAGATAGGGATAACATCTTCAGCTGTCCAATTATTGAGTCCAGCACCCACAGTAGGAAAAATCCATGCCTCCAAGTTGAAAGTGTTTACATGGCTGACAAAGTATTCTTCCTCTCCAAAGACAGTAACAACTTTCCCATTCACCGGATATTTCAACTTTTGATGTAATGCGGAGGTCTCAGCACCTGCCCCATGGATCCAGGGACGACCAAGCAGACATGAGTACGAAGGACGAATATCCATCACATAGAATGTAGCAGTAAACACCTGAGAGCCAACCTTGATTGGAAGATCAATTTCCCCATGCACTACTCTTCTAGAACCATCAAAAGCCTTTACCATAATATTACTGGGCTTCAATACCGTATCTTCAGGACTCAGCTTGTTCAGGACTTCCTTAGGCAACACATTCAGAGAGGAACCATTGTCTATCAGCACATGAGACAGGGTAGTGCCCCTGCATTCAATTGAAATATGCAAGGCCCTGTTATGATCCCTCTTGGCAGGGGTCAAGTCAGCATCAGAAAATCCTAACCCGTTGTCATAGGTCAGGTGAGCAACACAATTCTCAAACTGGTCCACAGAAATTGCACTGGGTACATGAGCCATCTTTAGAAACTTGATCAATGACTTGGCATGAGCCTCAGAACATAATAACAGGGAGAGCATAGAAATCTTTGAGGGAGTATGCCCCAGCTGATCAACAATATCATAATCACTCTTGCGAATGATTTTCAATACTTCTTCCATCTGCTTAGAGAGGTCATCAGCAGCTGGCACATCAGTAGATACAGGCTCAATAACAGGACCCTTGCCCCGAGCATCAGTGGTGGAAGTAATAGCAGGAGTAACTGCACTCTTAGAAGTAACTGGAGGAGAGAAGACTCTTCCACTACGAGTGATCTTGCTAGATCCAGCAATATTATCAATGTCAACAGGCATATCAGGTAAAGGCTCCTGCTTGACACCATGGATGTAAACATCAGACCCATAGTGCCAAGGCACAGCTTTGTCAGATGTATAAGGAATAGGACCAGGAGTGGTAATGATCAGAGGAACTACTCTGGCTTTAGCAACAACTTTCACAGGACCTTCAGCAGTGATCTGGATTGGGCCCTGATGAGTGATTTTAATGGGACCCTTTGAAGTGATTCTTAGTGGTACTTTGTCAACCATGTCAACCTCTTCAATCTTTTTACCCTGAGTCAGATGATCCACCATACTTTCTACAGATGCTGGTCTTCTTTCAAACACTATAGTATATTTATCCGTGAGACGTTGAATCCCATCTCTCAAAATGAAGCAGCTATCCGGCTTATAGGTACAATATAGACAATCTTCATGACAACCTGGAAAGATCCCAGCTTGTACTAACCTCTTTTTGATAACAGACAATGGTGTGCTCAACTCCATAACTGAATAGACATGCAGATCTTCATCAATATCTTTATCAATGGCGTTGACAGTCTTCTCGTGATTTGGCATTGGAGCTGTAATCACATTTGGAGTACCTGGTGGATCAAACTCAATTTCTCCAGCATCAATCATATCCTGAATTTTGTTCTTCAAGACCCAGCAGTTATTAGTATCATGTCCTGGACAGTTTGAATGATATGCACATCGTGCATTGGGATTGTACTTGGGAGAGGTAACATTGGGATTCTGAGGAGCCTCCCTCAGGGTAATAAGTTCAGCCTTCAACAAGTGTTGCAATGCCTGAGCCATTGACATGTTGATCTTCGTGAACTGTCTTCTAGCCCTCTGTTGGTTGCCTTGAGGCTGCTCTGTTGTTGCAGGAGTTGGATTTGAAATATGAACTGCACTAACAGACTGATGCCTTCTGTTACGATCAGGCTGACCATACACAGCATTAGATTTTTTCTTCCCAGTGGGAGGCTTCTTTGCAGCACCTGATGAAGAAGTGCCCACTTGGATCTTACCACTCTTGATACCATTCTCTACTCGCTCTCCTGTCATGATCAACTCAGTGAAGCCAGATGATGAGCTTCCAATGAGATGACTGTAAAACGGACCATTCAGCGTACACATGAACATATCAACCAACTCCCTATCAGTCAAAGGGGGTTGAACTCTTCCAGCTAAGTCTCTCCACTTCTGAGCATACTCCTTAAAGCTTTCTTTGGCACCCATAGACATGCTTTGAAGCTGCATGCGAGTGGGGGCTAAGTCAGCATTGTATTGATACTGCTTGTAGAAAGCTTCAGCAAGGTCATTCCAATCTCTGATGTTGACACTCTCCAACTGATAATACCACTCTAGCTGAGCTCCAGATAAACTCTCTTGAAAGAAATGGATCCACAACTTTTTATCAGCAGTGTGGGGTTGCATTCTTCTGACATAAGACCTCCGATGCAATTTGGGACAAGAGACCCCATCATAGACAACAAATGTAGGAACTTTGAACCCAATGGGTATGACCACCCCAGATATCAAGCTAAAATCCTCAAAATCCAGCCCAGATGATTTCTGTAGTTCCATAGCATCCATTCTATCCACCAGCATCTTGAATTTGTCTTCGTTAGGCTCATGGTAGTAGTTAGCCTCAGAATCAGAGTCCCCCATAGTGTTGTGGAGACTGCCTCTCTCCTGCTCAGATTCTTCAGATTCATAGTCTTCAACCTGTTTCTTGGTCCTGACAGGACCTTTGAACCTTCTTCCCATGTTGAGCAACCCAGCAGACCTTCTAGCCTTCTTAGTCTTCTTGGCCAGCAGTGTCTTCAATTCATCCTGCCCCTTGGATAGGTTCAGGATCAGCTCTTGGAACTGTGCATTCTGTGCCTGGAGATCCTTAACTGATTGTTCAAGAGCCATTGCTGAAATAAACAGCGAGAAGATGAGAAACCTGTGCACAATTATAAACCTGTGATGCAATGATATGGGAATGCATATGCAATGTTTTCAAGGACCGCAGGATTTAAATTTGCTTAAACAAACAAGAAAGTAACTTTTTATTAGTAATAACTTGTTTTGCCTTTTAGGCTTACAAAAAATGAAAACGAAATAAGTACAAAAGATGGGGTTTTAAGTCTCCCATGGACGTTTCCTCTTTGTGTTGAGGTATGAGTTGAGGTTTCGTTCCTCATGAAGTAGCTTTGTTAGCTCTAGGATCCTTGCTTGGCTTGCTTTGTAATGAGCCTCGAAAGTATCCCTTTGCTCTTTCAGTTGGATCCATGATCTCTGCAAGTCTTCCATATCAGTAGGCATGTCTGGGTGAAGGATGGTATAAGCTGTGTCTCCTTCAGCAACAGGTTCCATGGTAACTGGTAGGACGGCAGGATATGGCATCATGAGTGTCTGAGCACGAAATCGTACCCATCTGAGATAAGCCTCCATAGGAATGGTGTACTTAGGCTCCAGTGTCTTGCTGTCAATCCTGTTTACCTTTCCCCAAGCTCGTATGAATCTCTGACGGTAACCCTGAAGATCGTTGTCGTAGTCAAACACAATGCCCTGAATCAACATGTCATGTGGACCATCGCTCCGGGCGTAACCAAACTGTCGTAAAGCTAGAGATGGGTTGTAGGTGATGCCTCCTCTTATGCCTAGAAGTGGCACATTAGGAAACTCCCCACAACGGTCAATGATGGTGACATTCTCCATAGATCTGGAGCACCAATGGATGTCTGAGTGAGAAAGTGACATGATCCTCTTGGACCATCTGAACCCTTGCTCATTCTACATTACTGAGCGAGGAAGGTGAGAAATAAACCACCTAGAAAGTAAAGGTATGCAGCACATCAAAGTTCCTCTTGCCCTTGTAGTACGGGTGTGAAGAGAATGTAGGATGTCTCCAAGTAAGGTAGGCACTGGATTGTGACTCAGGAATATGTTGATGGCATGAACGTCTATGAACTGATCAGGATTGGGGAACAACACTAAGCCATAAATCAATAAGGCTAAGATCTCCTCAAAAGCATCGTAGCTCATAGCCTTCAAGAACATTTGAGCTTTATCCACTAATACCTTGGCAAGAATACCTTTAACTCCACTTCTCGTCTCTAGAACAATGTCAGACTTCTTCAGATGTAGAGCTGCAGCAATAACTTCTGGTTTAAGCTCCTTCTCTAAGCCTGTGAATGGCTTCTGATCAAGAACAGGTATACCTAGAAGTTTAGAGAACTCCTCCATGGTTGGAACCAGCTGATAATCAGGAAATGTAAAGCAATGGTGCTTAGGGTCAAAGAACTGAAACAGCGCGCTCATCATGTCTTCACTGAACCCTGAAGTAACTAGATCCGATAAGTGACCATGTCTCTTGTTGAACTGGGAATGATCAGGCACTAGGGAAACCAACTCCTTGAGCTTAGCAGGTATCCCTACAAAGTTGATCCTGATGGTGTTTCTACGAGCAGAAGCCATGACCTGCAACAAAGAACAAAGATAAATCCTTTGGTCCTTGAAATGGTTAGGGAAAATGATATGCTTATGATGCATGATGATGTCATGATGTCATGCTCAATCCCAAACATGTGGCACACACAAACAAGTCACACCATAGCCCTAGGTTTAAAGGCTTGCATGAGGTTCAAAGGCAAGTACCCTCCCCTGAAGTTAGATGGTTCATCCTGTCCTACAAAAGTAACCAGGTTCTAAGGGATCTCAATATCATTGATCCTTCACAAGGGTGGTTGTTCAGAAGGCAACTTACTTGCCAACCAAAACCCTCCAAGTTTAAGATCTCAATGAGCGTAGTATCGAGTGTCAACCAACTTCAGTCTGCACCAAAGCCGGTTACCTCACTACTTTCTAAAGGCCAAGATGAGTTAACTAGGGTTCTAAAAGTCAGTTAGTGCATTGACAACATATGGCAGCCTCAATATTATCCTCAACTTGACTTAAGGAATATAAGCACCAACCAAGAAGTCGCACTAACTATGGCCACCAGATCAACCGTATCGATATACGTCGTACAGTTTCCTTGGTCTATTGCCATTTACCTAAGGTACACTAGATCCGGGTTAGGACCTTTCACACATAAGAGCACCCCAACAATATAATAATAAAGCAAACAAGGCAAACAATTTAAAGTGATCTTAATTCCTAAGGGTACCCCTCTTAAATAGATCCCCAGCAGAGTCGCCAGTTCTGTAACCCGGTGAACTGACTTTAAACAATGTTGCGGATAGCAAGAGTCGCCACCGACTTTTATTTTATCCATAAGGAAAGGTTATAAAAGAACAGGAAAGACCTTAGAGAATATTTTGGGTCCGGGGGGTAGGTTATGAAAAGGGAAGGTATTAGCATCCTTTTCATCCATGGTTATCCATGGGCTCTTAGGTACTTAAGCTCACTTTTGAATTGTTTTGAAATTGTAGTGTGTGAATAGAAAATTTTCAGAATAGTTAATAAATAATCCATGTAAGGATGTGTTAAGAACTTGTTTGAAAACTTGTTGAAAATTTGTTTAAGTGAGAAACAATTTTGAAGTGAGCAAGCACCTAGGAGTAACCTACCCTAATGTTTAAAGGTCTTTCTTATTCTTCATTCTTTCCTTTAGTAAGACTATCCCTACTATAATGGAGTAGGTAGTCCTTACTTTGGATGTTAAGGGGTATGTGAGGGACAATTTGACTTTGAAGGCCATTGTGGGATGTAATAAGCACATATAAGGGACCATCATCATTTTTCGAAAGGGACTTGATTCGTAAAGGCAACCATAAGGGACTTTGATGATTTTTATTTGAGGGACTTGCTTTATACACCCCACTTAACCATTATTCGTAGGCAACTTGAGGGATATCCTTAGGAAGTGAGACGGCGATTAAAATCGACTTACGTGTGTGACGTGTTTATTTTAATTATCTTTATTTAAAAGTGATCTAAATTTATTTTAATATTACATACAGGTTGTTACACTCCCTAACCATTAAATAACTAAACAACTTTACATCCAAGAAACAATTACAAAATAATAAGCAAAATAATTAAATAGCAAAGATAAATAAAATATAAATAAGCAATAATAAATAATAAAGGGGGTTAATTCTAAGTTTACTCGGCAAGACATCGCATCTTGTGCCTACGTATCCTTACGGGAGTGGAATCAGAGTAATCGTAGTTCCCCTCAAGAGGGAGGTTAGAGACTTCTTGACTGTGGTCAAGGTCTCGAGGGGAATAAACGCATCTTAAGGATACGCTTACGTGGAGTGTAGAAACTCCAAATCTCTACGTTGAATTGTTAAGTGAATTAGGGTTAGGTTAGGGATTCCACGGCGGGAAACCCTAAAATGAGCACGACGGCTCTTTGACCTAAAGCTAAGGGTAAAATTGTAATCTTGCCTGCGGCGAGGCATTTGTGAGAATTAGGGTTTGAAGTTTTGAGTTTTGAGGGTTTGAGGACTATTGGCGCGGTGACCAAAAGCTAGACCTAACCTTCGGACGAGTGTAATGTGACAGAAAGTTTGATGCAGACATTTCAAGATTATGCAAACAGAGGATTAACAATATGAACTAATAACCATGCAAGCAATAATTTAAGGCATAATTTAAAGCGCGATTGTTAAGATTCGCGAGGTTACAGATGAGAAGCAGTTATAATGAAAATTTGAATAAAAAATAAATTGACGATAACATGACTAAGCTGCAAAACAAATGACGTGGTTAGTAAGCCGAAACAAGACAGCAGTCAAAGAAGTTGTGAGATTTTTTTTGAGACTTTTATCGTTTTTTTGTGATATTTATATACAAGCTCTTAATAGAAAAAAAACTAAGTTAAATTTGCCACAGGAATAATGGTTTTTAATTTTAAAAAGAGTTTTAATTTATAAAAAAGTTTTACTTAGTTAATAAAAAAAAAAGTTTAATTTAATTAAAAAAGAGTTTTATTTTATTTTATTTTTAAAAAAAAAGAGTTTTAATAAGATTCAAAAATATTAAAAAATTAAAAGATACTAAATAAAATTGTAAAAAGAAATAATAAAAAAAAAGGAAATAAAAGGGAATTGGGCCGGTCATCATCCCGGACCCAACCCATTGCAACTAAAGTAACTGATTAGGGTTTGGAAACCCTCATCGTGTAACCGGCGGCGCCATTCGTTTCTTGTTTCCTCTTGTTCGCTCTGTCTCGTTCCATCGTCGTTGCCTCTTTTCTTTTCGATATTGAAACCCCTAAAATGTCAAAACATCAGATCATCAAATATGAAGTGTTATGCATGCGACGCTTACGTTTTGTGTTGCGATCAGCGGTGGACGGAAACTGGGCGGTGATGAGATTTGATCTGAGCTCAAGAAGGAGTTTGCCTCTGTGAGCTAATCGGCACCGGTGGACTTCTTTGCGAGGCCCCGTTCGATTGAGTGGCGATGATGACGGTATAGTCTGAGCCTTGGAGTTGTTTGCTCACCGTCGGATATGACGGCGCCGGTGAACTTTCTCCGGTCTGTTTCCTTACGCCCAGATGCAAGGATTGAACGAAGTTCTTCTTCTTTTGATCTCGCGGCCGTTAGGGTTTTTGAAGGTGACTTCGTTCCCTTTTATATATCTTTGTGATTTTCGTGGGCTTGGATCTTATTGGTTTCACGTTATTATTTTTGATTGGAGCTTGATTGCGATTTGATTGTCTGATACAATTTCTCTCCTTTTCTGATACTAGTTGGGATTCGATTTATTCTGATTTTGATCTTCTTTCCTTTTCGGACTTGATTGAGTTATGGATTTCATTTGGATATCTTTCTAATATTGACTTGATTTCCTTTTCAGATGTTGATTCAGATTTGTTTTGGATATCCATGGATATGATTCCGGATTTACTCTTTGATATCTGGTTTGGTTCAACCTTTCTGATATGGATTTGTCTGGTTTTCAGGTGAACTCCACTTCGGCCTCAGTGCACAATTATTTACTTGATAGGGGATGAACCGCTTGACCCTTGGCTTCGGATATGATGTTTTTCTTAACTCTGTGGCTTTTCTGATAGGCTTTTTCTGCATAACGACTACTTCGTTTTCTGATGAGTTTGGCTCTCTGTGATGTCGGACTCAATGCCGTCTTGGCCCTAGATTCGAATTTCTGAACTTAGCCTCGTGGGCAGTCCCTAACTCGAGTAGTCTCTAATTTCTTCAACTGTTTGTTTGGTTGTAAAAACAATAAGACTGGTTCAGTTTTATGTTTCTATTCAGTTTGGTTATCAGTCTTGGAGCATAAGCTTACTTTTCTTCTTCTTCTTTCAGAACTGATACTTCGTATAGATCAATGCTGCCGGGAAGGTTATACGGTGATGATGACTATTGGTCTGAGCCATATTGGGTTGTCGGATGTAGTTGCCTTGCGAATTACATTGAATTGTTCAAAACAGTTGCCTTATTTCGATTTTCGATGCTCGGTAGGGAGTTTGATAATGGCCACGGCCATAGTCCTCCTGGCTGCTCGAGTCTCGTGCCCGATGATGAGTTGAGCTGAGGGCCGAAGTTAAATTTCACTCTCCTTTAGATTATCAGTCCTGTAGTTCATTTGTTAATAAAATGCCTTGATTTTCTATTTCCCTGAAACATCATGCCAATGCCTGATTTACCAGTTTTACGCACGCAGAGACAAAGACTTGCTGCTGGCTGATGATTGCATCCTTCATCATAAATGCAAGTCAGGAAGATATGCTCAAAGCCGTGTCGATAGCAGTTGGAGCTGCATCTTTGTGAGTTGCCACTTGGTCACATCTCTCAAGTTTACTCGCCTGGTGTATCATACAAATGCAGGACGTTGCAGAATTTGGAAAAGGTGTAACAGTTTTGCTTCGCTAATTTGACCTGTTATGCCTGTTATGCTGTTATTGTTGTTGACTAATCTTGGCTGTTTATGATTTATGCCCGATGTAGGTTGTAAGCTGTAGTTGTGGCTTATGCAGTTGGCAGGGGTCTGCATTCATACATTCAATTTACGCACTGATCATTGGGAAAGTCTGCTCCAAAAGCTGCAGATTATCATCAGAAGCTTTAATTGAGCTGTCAGATTTCCAGCATTGGGTAGTATTCCGTTGATGGGAGTTTTCATGTTTATTTCCATATTGGTGTTGGGCTGATTGGGGAATAGACCCGTTTGTCTGATGCGCTTTGGATGCTGGCTGTTGCCAATTCGTGCGTAAGGCATTGTGCCCGCTCACTAACTTTCTTAGTGCAGAACATGGTTATCAGTTGGGTGTGCAATGCACATATGTCCTGCTGTATAGAATCCTTGCCTTCTTTGATGCATGCCTGATAAGTTACCTGCTGTCATGAAAATGTTAACTGTTGTTGCTGATACTGCGGCATCACTTGCTTGCAAATGCTGGCCTGCAGATATGTAGCTTGTAAAATCTTGCCTGCTGATATGTAGCTGATGTGCTGATACTGCTTGCGAATAATGATGCTGTTTGCTACCTGTTATTGTGTTAGTGATGATGTTATGCTTGTAGGTGATGGAGAAATGGTTCAGACCTGTCGGCATCCGGGTTTGAACCTGAGCTGGCTAGTGCTTACCTTCGTGTTGGTTCATAATTAATGTGAATTGATGAATGAATGTGGTTCAGATTTTAGTTCAGTTTGGTTATCAATTTGGAGAATTTACTTGATGAGATGATGCCTAGTATTGAATCCAAAGTCGCGTGAATCCTCTTTCGGCCCAAAACTTCTTTTATCTCTTTCTCTCTCGGTCACCTCTTAAGATAAGAACGAAACTACCTGATCTGATGCCAATGGCATGGATCGGTAACGGGAGTAGGATGCGGCTTCGGTTGTGCCCTCCCGGCACTCGATGATGACAATTGTTCTGAGAGTGTCAAACAACCTCTAACACTTTTCCATTCTGTGTTGTATTCTCTTTGTTATGCAGGTTAATGGAAGATTCGTGAAGAACATCGAAAGAGCATCATGAAGATCCACTTAGACGTTTTAGGACTTAGAATTTCCTTAATATATGTATTTGTTGTAAATGGATCCTCTTGTAAACCAATGGCATTTCTTGAATAAAGTTTGAATTTACTTGTCCGTTTCAAATTGTAAACTAAATATTTATGAAATAAAGTTCAAAAAAATATTTATTCACTTCTTATTCGTAAATTTTAAATATCTATGAATAATAATTCAAAAATTATTTAAATTCACCCCTTAGATGTAAATTATAAATACTTATGAATAAAGCTTCAAAAATATTTAAACTCACTTCTTAGTTGTAAATTATAAATATTCACGAATGATATTCACAAATATTTAAACTCACTTCCCTTTTTGTATTGGACAATATTGTGAATGAGACCCACCCTCTTTATATTAACTGACCTTTTACCGTAACCTGATTAAATCTGACCAAAACTCAAACCGAGTTCCCGCTTTCAAAATAACCTTAGCAATATCCGCTTCCCCTTTAATCCCAAAATTACAAACCCCACGTGAAATGACCGAAATGCCCCTGGGACCAAATCTGAAGTCTTGGAAGTCCATTTAGCCTGATTAAAGTCAAAACCCTAGTTTTGGATGCACTGCTTAGGAGGTGCATTGTCTGAGGGAATTGTCAACTCTTCTGACCAATTATGAATTTTGTGAACCTTGTGAACCTTCTTGGAACACAAAGTCTTGTATTGTGAGGGCAAATTTTGGGGTGCAACACTACGTACTTTCATTTGGTATGAAAGATCAGAGCAGACGTAGTTTGGGCATACACGAAACCACAGGTTGATTAAGCATTTTAATCAAGTAGGGTTAAACAATGATTCCAGTAGTTAGGGACGATGCATCTTTGCGATAGAATCAAAGCTTAACAAAACTCTTTCTCTGAAAAAAGTTCCCGATTAATCCCGAAGGAAAAAGGTTTGAATTTGTTTTTGTATTTTTTAGTGAAGTGAATTAATTCGGTTTGTGATTCACGTTGCACTAAAGACTATGACACGGAGGAGAATGCGTCGTATATCGCCCCCAAACGGGACGAATACTAAACATTATAGACAAGCGAGAGGAGACCCCTCACTCATCATTCACCCTGTAGCTTAAGGCTCATAGCACGCAACATTTATCGCCTTTATTAAATGAATTAGCATGATTTTGAGATGAGAAGAGAGACGCACGAAAGGTCTAAGGGAAACTCGGCCCTAACGTTGTCATGCAAAGTACTCCTAAAGTTTGGATAAAAAGGGGAAACATCTACCCTAATGTTAGCATACTTGGATTGAACACCTAATGTCTCTCCTACTCCCATCCTAAACGGAGGGACTAGGAATCCTATGGGGATCATGGCAAGAAAGCACAAGAAGAACAAAGGAAGGATCAATCACAAGTAGAAAATACAAACATGAAAATTTACACTTAGAATGGTGGGAGGGAGGAAAAAATTTGTGGGGCAGCAGCCGCCACAAGCGCGTCTCGACCTCAACAGCGATGCAAGAATGATGCAAACATGTGGAGAAAACAAGAGATGAAAGCATACGAACATGCAAACAAACGATCGAATCGAACCACATACGAACATGCAAATAATTGAAAGAATGAATGGACATGGCAACAACATCATGAGTAGGCAACCACAAACAATAGCAAATATCCAAAAACAATTCAATTCTAATGCATCACATTGATCTGTGATGATTCGAATCGAACCGGTATGCGAACATGCAAGCAAACGACAAAATATGGCATTCTGGCACAGTGTTAATCGGTTAACACATACTGTTAATCAATTAACCTGTGTAAAACAGCTGAAAATCAGTAAATTCGTAGGTGTTAATCGGTTAACACCAGGCGTTAACCGGTTAACACCCTGAAAACTTTAAAAAATTTGAATATTTGAATTGGTTAACCGGTTAACCATATACGTTAACCGGTTAACACTGTACCAGAAGTAGAAAAACAACAAACAAAACCACTTTCCAGCAAATAAGCACTTATCTGATCAACTCGATGATCGCCTAATCACTTATTCACGAACTTAAACCAGAAAAACATAATTTAAACAGCATGTAAACATATCAACACAACCAGATCATGGATCAAACAACTCAAATCAATCACAATTCAATCGAATATGAAGATTAACATGGTAAACATGCAAATAAGCTTGAAAATTAAATTGGATCAGAAATCCAACCTACGAATCAGAGAATTGATTCGGTAATTGTTGACTCAACTGTAATTGTGTATATCTAAGCAAATAAGTCTGGAATACTTCAAGATCCAAGCTAATTGATGATGTATGAATGAAGATCCTTCACAATTAAGCCAAATTACTCTAAATAAGCACTTCTACAATCACCTCAAAATCCAGATCTGAACTTGCACGAAAATTGAAGATGAGAATTGGTCAAATGATGATGGTAGATGGAGGATTATGCTCAAGAATCTATTGATTCCAATGAAGAATCAATAGTTCCAAGGAAAATGAGCTTTGAGTGAAGGTTTTGGCTATGGAGGAAATTGAGGGAATTGAGAGAGTTGATCAACTCTGAACTGAAAATGGAAATTATGAAGGTTTTTATGGCTTGCTTTGGAGTAATTCACTTAAATACTCTCTTGGTATGGGATCCCAAAGCAAGGGCTGGGAGTTGGTTTGGAAATGAGGTTTGGGGTTTTGGAGGGAAATAAAATTTATCCAAATTTCAAATGATGTTCTAGATCCTTCCCAAGTGCCAAAATGGGCTTTCGAGTGATCAAAATTGGACCCCAAAGCAAATCCACTTGAAAATTCACGTATTGGGCAAATTCTGCTATGGTTAACCGGTTAACCATATGCGTTAACCGGTTAACACTGTTAAAACTTCAATTCTGGGCTGATTTTCAAATGGTTAATCGGTTAACCATATGTGTTAACCGATTAACACCTTCAAAAATTTGAATTTGGCGCCTTTTGGTGGGAAATCTGTCCATTTACCCTGTTTCAACTGTCTGGAACTCTGTTTAGCTGTTGAACCTCATTTTTGACCGTTGCCACTGTAAAAATACTTGTGATGAGCCTGAATGCTGATTTTTGATCCGTAATTAACCTGCAAAATAGAATAAAATTGATCGCTCGATTGCTGGGCAAAATAAATGCCGAAGCTCTGATGCTCTTTGTTCGCTGTTCAATCTCTTACCCTGAAATGCACCCGAGCCACAAGAACGCCTTGATCCCACGCCTCGAGACCGAATGTTATGCAATGCAAAATGCTAAATGCGAAAATGAAACATAAGCCAAGTACGGTTAAAACGAAAGGCAAATTTTGGGGTGCTACAGCTGCCCCTATTCAAACAACTTGGACCTGAAGGGAGGAAAAGCATTCGCTTTCAACCATTCAAAGTACAAGGTGATTGAATACCAAAGAACCTGGAAATTTGCACCCCGCAGGAATGCAAAACAGCGACTACCAACCAAGAGTCGGAAAACGACGCTCTGGGGATACCAATTCAATACAATCTGAACCTCATCCAGAAGATTCCAACCAAAAGTCGGGAAAACGCCCGGAGGATACCAACCAAGATTCGGGGTAGCGACCTCGGAATACCAACCAAGAGTTGGAACCAACCCTGTTGGGGAACCAAAAAAAGTAACCAAAGCAACTTCGTGGAGACTCCACTGGGGAAAGAGTAGACCAATCAGACGACTCTGTGGAGAACAAGCATCTACCATAGGACTACAATCAAAGAATTCCATCCAAGAGATGGGATAAGAACCCTAACACTACCAACCAAGAATCGGGATCACCACAACACTAACCGAAACTTCCATGACGAGACGACCTTGCTAGGGAGTCAAAATCCATCACAGGCCAACAATCTAACTGCATCCAAAAGGTGAGATAAAAGTCATTCTTTGGGGATAACACCACCCCTACCAACCAAAAGTCGGAATCCACGACTCTGCCGAGGAGGCACACTGACCAAAAGTCAGAATCAACAACCAGAGTACCAAAGTTACCAACCAAAAGTTGGAAAATCGTCAATAAATCGACCATACCGGATACGACAACCTCACTGGGGAATCCAAGGCTACCAACCAAGAGTTGGAAAATGAACCGACATCCACGATTGACCATACTGGAGAAACAATAACCACCAACCAAAAGTTGGAAAATGCCCAATCTCCTCATCAACCAAAAGTTGAGATAACGACTCCGCTGAGGAATAAAGGAAGACTATCAACCAAAAGTTGAAAACACCAAATCTTCTTATCAACCAAGAGTTGAGATAACGACTCTTCGGGGGAAAAAGGAAGACTACCAACCAAAAGTTGGAACAACAATAGACGTCTCAAACCGACCCTACTGGGGATAGGGGAACACCAACCAAGAGTTGGGACAACCGCAGGAGAAAAGTTCCAACCAAAAGTTGAGAAACAAAGGTACTAACCAACAAGTAGAATCACCATGAAACCCTGCTGATCGAAAGTCAGAACACCAGCTACTAACCAAGAGTAAGGATTGCTAGGAAAAGTCCTCATCAATCAAAAGCTACTAACCAATGGTTAGGGTAGCTGGGGGACGCTACACGAAGCTGACTCCACCACAGAAGACTACCAACCAAAAGTTGATATGACCATCCCGGATTATCAACCAAGAGTTGAAACAAAAGACCACTAACCAAAAGTTAGAACAATGACCACTAACCAAGAGTTAGAACAACAAGGACTATCAACCAAAAGTTGAAATAAAGACTCCGCTCAGGGAAGCCCTAGGATTACCAACCAACAGTTGGGATCACCAAATACAACCAATCATCTGAATTATGCAGGAGGGTACCGACCAAAAGTTGGAATCCACGAATCTGCTGAGAGAAATAAAGAACAACCACCAAAAGTTGGAATAACATCCAAACGCCACTGGGTCATCAACCAAAAGTTGAAATAAATAACGAAGACCAACCAAAAGTCAGAACAACTCCGTTGGGGAAGAACCATAAGCTTGACCAGGGAAAGCAACACTCGCAAGCGACTCACTTGGAGAAAGCGAAAACATTCACCCAGACTACTCAGCTGGGAAGAATTCGGTAAAATACCCGATCCAGAAATCCATCCTGACGTGGATAACACGAAAACCCCTTGATTCATACAATCTCTGCCGAGAGAGATATCCAGTCCCAAAACACCAAACCTGGATTATGCTTTAGATGCGTATGTTTGAAAATAGTGTAATGCTCCGTACGAAATGGAAATGCTACGCATTTAGGAGGATGCTAATGCAAAATGCAAATGCAAAAGAACCAACCCAGCAAAATAAATGCTAGGGAGAAAAGACCCACTCCGCCGGGGAGAAAAAACTCTGCTTCGGGAAGAGAAATCCACACCGTCGGGGATTAAATCTTTTGGGAACTTGAATAGTTCTGCGGGGACACAAGCAATTCGATGCTTAAATCACACCTCTTTTGCTGCGAAAACCATCTCTGCGGGGGAAAAAAACAATCGACCACCGAAGATTGACTTTATCCTACTCAAGAGACTTGCCTTGAACGACATTCCTAAAAACTCCATCCTGCTCGGGGAGAAAATCCGCTCTGCTTGGGATTACATCAAATATCAACCTGCCTTGCCGAGGAATATCAGATACTCCTACTCTACAAGAAACCTGAATCTGCTAGGGAAAACCCAGACTCCTGTTCTACCACTTACTATATCGAGAGAATCAACACTGCACTCTGCTGGAGACAATCCTGAACCAAATCCGTGGGGAAAGGACGTCACCGACGTTGCCTCCGTTGGAGAAGAAAACTGGTGTACAAACCATCCTACCGTTGAGGGAAATACCTCTATCATGTTCCACTGAAAACAAACTTCCACCCCATCGGGAACTCACTTTCTCACGAAGACAAAGCTTCATTTTATTGGGGGAATAATATTTCAAACTCGATAATCGAACTCTGCCAGAGAGGACGAAGCTCTTCCGGGGATGAACTGACCCCTTCACTAAAGCGAAATCTCTGCTAGGGGAAACAAGCCCATTCTGCCGGAAACATCACACTTAATTCGCTGAGAATACTCAGCTGACAACAACTGCTACTTATTGCGACTTGAACTGCTAAGGACAAGGGAAACTCACCTGATTGTGATAACCCTATTGACCTGCAACAAAGAAAAACAACAGAAATGCTCTACATGCGAAATGGTTACCTCAGTTACCATGCATGATACTTGCCGATCAAGCAAAGTCAGCGCTTTCGTTATGCTCTGTACAACCTCTTGTTTTCACCTGCAATGTTTACCAAAATAACACATTTCGCAAACAAAACAGTAAAATGGACAAGAAAAAAAAATCTATTTGACTGAAGTGAATACTTTTATTGATGAAGGTCCTGTAAATAGACAAATTACAATTCAGATGCAATTCCTAAAAAGACGTAATTGCTCAAAAACAAGAAAACAAACACAATATACATGTCGACAATGTGGAAACAGACAACCACCATGTGTCGATTCGGCTATGACCTGTATGTCTT
This sequence comes from Lathyrus sativus, assembly GCA_963859935.3. Classification (NCBI taxonomy): domain Eukaryota; kingdom Viridiplantae; phylum Streptophyta; class Magnoliopsida; order Fabales; family Fabaceae; genus Lathyrus; species Lathyrus sativus. The sequence goes on from OZ012739.1 coordinate 665,181,224, forward strand.
CGATGTTCCCTTTGCTTCGCCTTCTGACAAGACTGACTATCCTGATTCCTTTCCTTCGGGATAACTGCTTACAAGCTTACAGATCGAACGCGGACCGTGATCATTTGCTTTTTAAATCCCTAACTTTTGCCTGGATCGCCCTTTCAGGTTTTCAATCCACCGGGATACCCATTTTTGCCAAAGTTGCTTTTTCAGGTTTTCAACTTTGCGGGTTCACTCTTTTATTTTTATCCCTAATTTTTGCTCGAACCTTTTCTTTTTATGGTTCGTCGGGATGCCTCTTTTTTTGCCTAGACGTTTCTTTTTGTGTCCAGCGGGTCTCTTTTAAGAAAAGTATTTTTTTAACCACGTCGACATTCACAGGGGACGAAAAATCTTCACCATCCATAGTAGATAGCAATAAGGCTCCACCAGAGAAAACCTTTATTACCACATACGGACCTTCATAGTTAGGAGTCCATTTTCCTCTGTGATCTGTCTGAGGAGGAAGGATTCTTTTCAACACCAAATCACCTGTCTGGAAGCACCGAGGATGCACTTTCTGATCAAAGGCTTTCTTCATCCTACTCTGGTACAACCGGCCATGTGCAATGGCTGCCAATCTCTTTTCATCGATCAAGCTCAGCTGATTCAACCTGGTTCGCACCCATTCAGCTTCGTCAAGCTTCACATCCGACAAAATCCTTAAAGAAGGAATCTCAACTTCTAATGGCAGGACTGCTTCCGTACCATACACCAGTGAGAAAGTAGTTGCCCAGTTGATGTACGCACTGAAGTACGATAATCGTGAAGAGAAAAAGGCAACATCTCGTACCAGTCTTTGTAGGTCACAACCATCTTCTGCACAATCTTCTTGATATTCTTATTAGCTACCTCAACAACACCATTCATCTTCGGACGATATGGAGAAGAATTGTGATGTTCTATCTTGAAACTCTGACATAATTCCTTCATTATTTTGTTATTCAAATTTGAACCATTATCAGTAATGATTCTCTCCGGAATACCATAACGACAAATGATGTCCTTCTTTATGAATCGGGTGACCACCTGCTTCGTGACATTAGCGAAGGACGCTGCTTCTACCCACTTCGTAAAGTAATCAATCGCGACCAAGATGAAGCGATGCCCATTAGAAGCAGTCGACTCAATCTTTCCAATCACGTCGATTCCCCACATGGCAAAAGGCCAAGGAGATGTCAACACATTCAGAGGAGCTGGTGGCACATGCACCTTATCCGCATAAATCTGGCATTTATGGCATTTTCTGTCGTATTTGAAGCAATCAGACTCCATAATCATCCAATAATACCCAGCTCTCAGCAATTTTCTAGCCATTGCATGTCCACCGGAATGAGAACCAAAAGAACCCTCGTGGACTTCCTCCATCAACAGGTTTGCTTCAAGTTCATCAACACAATGCAACAAGACCATGGCGAAATTTCTCCTGTAGAGCACATCGTCCTTGTTCAAATAAAAATTTCCAGCTAACCTCCTCAGAGTTTTCTTATCTTTGCTGGATGCCCCAGACGGGTACTCCTGAGTCTTGAGAAAATGCTTGATATCGAAATACCAAGGCTTTCCATCAAATGCTTTCTCAACGATAAACACAAAAGCAAGTCTATCAAGACGCATGATGGTGATAGCAGGAGTTTCATTCCAGAAATTCACTTTATACATCGAAGCAAGCGTGGCCAAGGCATCCGCCATCTGATTCTCAGCCCTCGGCATATGATGAAAATCAACTCTATCAAAGAAAGGCAGCAGTCTCCTTGCATAATCTCTATAAGGCACCAGGTTGGCCTGACGAGTTTCCCACTCTCCTTTGATTTGGTTAATGACTAACGCTGAGTCACCGTATACATCCAGATTCTTAATCCTCATATCAACGGCCTCTTCCAAACCCATAATGCAAGCTTCATACTCGACTTCATTATTGGTGCAAGTAAATGTCAACCGGGCGGTGAACGGTATATGAGAACCGTGAGGAGTAGTAATGATCGCACTGATTCCATTACCATATGAATTTACCGCTCCGTCGAAAACCATTTTCCACTGAGATCCCCTCTCAGGACCCTCACCAGGTAAAGGCTCGTCACAGTCCTTCATTCTTAGAAACATGACATCTTCGTCTGGGAAATCAAACTTCATCGGCTGATAATCCTCAATCGGTTGTTCTGCTAGATATTTCGACAGGACACTTCCCTTAATGGCTTTCTGGGAAACATACTGAATATCATACTCTGTTAACACCATTTGCCAACGGGCAATCCTTCCGGAGAGTGCTTTTTTTTCAAAGACATATTTGATTAGATCCATCTTCGAAATCAATAGGGTTGTGTGGTTTAACATGTACTGTCTCAAACGCTTTGCGGCCCAAGCGAGTGCACAACATGTTTTTTCCAGCATCGAGTACCTCGACTCACAATCGGTGAATTTCTTACTCAGGTAGTAGATGGCATACTCTTTTCTACCTGACTCGTCCTGTTGACCGAGCACACATCCCATTGAATTCTCAAGAACCGTGAGATACATGATCAGTGGTCTCCCTACAACTGGAGGCATGAGTATTGGAGGTTCCTGTAGATACTCCTTTATTCTTTCGAAAGCCTTCTGGAAATTTTCATTCCACCTGTCCGTTTGATCTTTTCTCAGCAATTTGAATATTGGTTCGCAAGTGGCTATGAGATGAGATATAAACCTTGCAATGTAGTTTAATCTCCCCAGAAAACCACATACCTTTTTTTCTGTTCTCGGTTCATGCATTTCTTGTATAGCTCTTATTTTGGCAGGATCTACCTCAATACCCTTTTCACTGACAATGAAACCCAATAACTTTCCATATCTCACCCCGAAGGTGCACTTATTAGGATTCAACCTCAGCTTGAACTTCCTCAGCCTTTCAAACAATTTCAGAAGATCGACTAGATGTCCCTCCTCCGTATGTGACTTTGCTATCATGTCATCAACATAGACTTCCACCTTATGATGAATCATATCATGAAACAAAGTGACCATCACCCGCTGATAAATTGCCCCTGCATTTTTCAATCTAAAGGGCATCACCTTATAGCAAAAAGTCCCCCACGGTGTGATGAAAGTAGTTTTCTCCATGTCCTCTGGGGCCATTTTGATTTGGTTATACCCAGAGAAGCCATCCATGAACGAAAACACAGAATAGTGCACGGTGTTATCAACCAACACATCGATATGAGGGAGTGGGAAATCGTCTTTCGGGCTCGCTTTATTTAGATCTCGATAATCGACGCACATCCTGACCTTTCCATCCTTCTTAGGTACAGGAACAATATTAGCGACCCACGGAGGGTAATTCGTGACAGCAAGAAACCCAACATTCAACTGCTTTTGAACTTCTTCTTTGATCTTGACTGCCATGTCAGGCTTTGTCCGTCTCAACTTCTGCTTGACTGGCAAGCAATCTTCTCTGAGAGGTAACCGGTGTACCACAATATCTGTATCTAGCCCAGGCATGTCTTGGTAAGACCAAGCGAAGATATCTTTATACTCACTGAGCATTTCAACCAATCTTCTCTTGACACTGTCTTTCAATGCAGCCCCCACTTTAACATCTTTCCTGTCATCCTTGGTACCCAGGTTAATAATTTCAATATCCTCCTGATGAGGTACAATAACCATTTCCTCCTGCTTGAGAAGCCTGGCTAACTCTTCGGGCAGTTCACAGTCTTCGTCAGTCTCATCTTCAGCTTGATAAATGGGATTGTCAAAGTCATACGAAGTCATAGCTGAACCTGAATCGATGGCATCTGATAGAAAAGACCTGCATGAGGATGTTATGTTTATTATACGATGCAACAAACAAAACACATTGCCATTTTTCTGTTAAGTGTAAATGCAAAACAAAAATAAGAAAAACTAGGGATCACAATATTTTGAATGCGAAACATCTTTTATTAATGATAAACTATAAATAACAAGAAGGCCCCACAAATGGGTCACTACGTCTTGGACAGAACGTAGGACTGAACATAATCAAAACAAATGAACATTACTCTACAACAGTAACATGAATGATTTCTTCAGTAGTCTAGTTGCACAGCTTCTGGCCGGGAGTACATGGGTGAATCCAGGCATCCATGTCACAGTCACTGTCACCTTCATCGTCTTCAACGACATTGATCCTATCGAAAATCACACCATTGCTGGTGAACTGAACTGGTCCCCTGTATCTTGGAATCTGAGAAAAAACGGAAGGTTTGTATCCCAGGCCGAACTTGTCTTGCTTGACAGGAACATCGAGAACTTGACCCCACTTCTGAGACGAGTCAGATTCTACGATAGCACGGGCTTCCTTGAGCGACGACATTGAAACCTCTGGACCCTTGGCTGCTACAGGAGACTTCCCCTGAATCTGAACCGCTTCAAAGGCCTGGCAGAGCGTTTCGTGGATCTCACCATCCACTTCTACATACTTGAAAGATGATAAATGGCTAACCATGATATCCTCTTCACCGCACACAGTAACTATGCTCCCTCCCACCAGGTATTTCAGCTTTTGATGCAACGTTGAGGTTACTGCCCCAGCAACATGTATCCAAGGTCGGCCGAGCAAACAACTATATGCTGGCTGGATATCCATAATATAGAAGGTTGCATCAAAGACCTCCGGCCCTATCTGAATAGGCAGCGTGATTTCTCCGAATACTGATCTATTTGATCCATCAAAAGCCCTAACCACTAGATCACTTGGCGTGCACAATAAACCCTGGATGTCCAATTTGATCAATGCCTTCTTCGGAAGCACATTGAGGGATGACCCCGTATCAACCAAAACATGTGACATCAGAGATCCTCTACACTCCAATGATATGTGCAGAGCACGATTATGATTCCTCCCAGCAGGAGTCATATCTAAATCGGTAAAGCCGAGACCATTACTGGCATTCACGTGTGCGACTACCCCCTACAATTGATTGACAGAAATCTCCTGGGGTACGTACGCTGCATTCAAAACTTTCAACAGAGCATTACGATGTGCCTTCGAACTCATCAACAATGACAAGATGGAAATTTTCGACGGAGTCTGATTCAAGTGATCCACAATTTTGTAGTCACTCTTCCGAATTAATCTCATGAGTTCCTCAGTATCCTTTGAAAGATCATCAATAACAACCCGGGGTTGAGCATTCTCTTCAATCACTGCTTTACGCTTACCCCTTTCGTTCTTATCAACAACAACCTCTGGTTTAGAGAAAACCCTACCACTTCTGGTAACACCTCCGGTACCGACTTGTTGCACCCTAAAATTTGCTCAACCTTATTCACTTGGTTTATGTTTCAATATCATTAGCATTTGCATATAGAGTCATGTACATAGGTTACTCATCTGCATAGCATAAGCATAGCAAGTCATCCAACAGGGGATCAATCATTATTCTCATCTCTAGAGGCCTATCAAGAGGTTATTATCCTGATTCAATCTCATTCAAGTCATCAGAAAAGAATTTGAAAGTTGAAGAAGTCAGTAGATCAAGCATTGAGTATATCTCCTAACTGAGGGTGTCTGAGGATCAACAAAGAAATTGTGAGCTGTGGGCTGAGCATGGGGAGTATATAGACATCTTGGAGGATTTAGAAATTCATTTGGAGAAGGAGACAAGTCATTGGTGTAGTCACAAGAGTTGTGGAGGAAGACAGTCAACTAGGGTTTCATCTGGGTCAACCCTGGGTCAACTCTAGGTCAAATGACTGATGGAAGGGCGTTAAGGTCTATTGGGGAGATGTGGGGTTTATCATTTGACATGAAGAATAAGGATATGTTGTTATGCTAAGAAGAATTCAAGAGAAATCAAGGAGAAGAGGAGTTTCTAAATTAGGGTTTCTGTGTAAAATCCCCTAGTTTAGGTCAAATTTCCAAGCAAGATAAGTCAAAATGAAAGCTTCAAATGGATCCTTGGCCAACATGGAACTTGTATAGGATCTCAAGACCTTTAATTTGAGTGGTGGAAGACATTAAGGAGATTTATAGAACTCAAGTTATGGTCCTTGCAAGTTACAGGTCATCTGAGGTATCTGAAATTTTGTCTGGGAATGTGACTTGACTTCCAAGCTATTTTTACCCCTCAAGGAGATTTCAAATGAATTTCTGGTCAACATTGTTCCTCATTGTCTTAGCTTTCTAGAATGGTATAGTATGCCTTCATATGATTTGTGGAACTCTAGTTATGGCCTTGGCAAGCAAAAGGTATTTTGGTCATCTGAGGATTACAGGTCATTTTAACCTATGCCCAAAACTCATACAAGGAAGCTTCAAATGGAAAACTTTACAACATCAAACTTGTTCCAAATGACATTTTGAGTCTAGAAAAGTGACCATGAGAGATTGGAAAGATTCATAGCACAAGGTTTCAAAATTGTTGAATTTAATGAATAAAAATGGACTTAAAAATGAGATTTTTCATATCTTGGCCAAATGAAGCAAAATTATAGGTCATTTTGAATGGAAAGATCATTTTAAAGACATTGGCTAAAGTAGAATTTTGAGCTTAGTTCACCTTTTGGGAGTTATCCATGGTTTCTTGTAAGGGAAGATACATAAACCAAATCCAAGGGAAAGAATGCAAGGGAAGCTTCTCCAAGCTTCTAGGAGTTTCTAACATCATGTATATATTGATATGAGATGGTTCATGCCATGGTTGGTGATCTCATTCTCTCAAAATCACAAGTTTCACTCACTTTCTCAAAATTGCAAAAGCATCTCAAACCCTCTCAAATCTCCATCAATTTCCACATTTCTTGCTTGGATCATCATCAATACCTTTCCTAGATCAGAATCCTATCAAAGAATTGGTTGAATTGATCAAGAATTGTGCTATCCATCTTCTCCATCCAAGTTGCAAGAAGGTTTCAAGTACAAGATTCAAGGAGTTTGCACAAAAGATACTGCATACAGAATTCATCATCAAGGTCATTGATCAAGTTCCAATCACTGCAAGCATCAAATTCAAGGGTTTCCATAGCTGTTTCCACCATTTTTGCACCAGGTTAGTTTCCTTCAAATTGGCTGAATTAGCTAGAATCATGGATAGTTATTAGGTTAGAATGGTTAAGCATAAGTAGAGGATTGATTTTGTTAAGCTTGGACAAGTTTCATGGAGTTTGACCAGAGTGCACCAATTTTGTTAAGGTTCATAACACATGGAATATAGCACAATAATTCTCATGATATGGCTTAAAATGACTAGTATGAGGTGAAGATTAGGTTAGGATAAATTGTGGCAAGAATTGGAGCAGTTGATAGCAGGTGTTAATGGTGGATTTCATCTGTTGCACCTATCAGGTTTGGAGTTTGGGTGAGTTTTAGAAGGAACTATGGCCATGGTTGTGTAGAGGGAGAAGAATGGAGTGTTTTTGGTTTTTACATCATGAGCTTTCATGGAGAACTGAGTGAGAACAGGGAGCTCGAATGTGTGTGCATGGGAGATGAAGTTCAGAGCTAGGGTTTGTCCAAGGTTGAAGATAACCTTTGGACCGTTTGATCTGGCCTGGACCTTTGACTTAATTCCCAATCCAACGGACACGATTAAAAATTAGAAACGGAGGGAAGTTCAATTGTGAAATGCACCGTTTCACTTAACTTCATCAGCATGGGCCTTGGGTTCAATTTTATATCCCCACCCCCCATTTTGAGAAGCCCAATAAATGAACGTGAATACATTGCTTCCTGCACCGTGAGTTTAATATTTTTCTGTTATTTTTCAATTCATTTTCTGAAGCGTGGTGGGCCTAATACAATCATTATTCGCGCCCCCACTTTTCAAGCCCATCAAGATTTGAACTGATGGTCTTGCTATTCTCACCCCCTCCCCCTATTTCTTTATAATTCATTTTAATTTCTTTTCATTTTGCGTTCATTTTTAAAAAATCATATCAAATTGAAAAAACATTATTTTTTAATAATTCTTTTTGCATAATTTTCTTTAAAGAGTCAAGAAAATTATAAAAAATAAAAATTGCATTTTATTTTTTATTTGATATTTTTCCCATATTTTCCAAATAAATGCCTATTTTAGATGTTTCATTTCATACATGATTTTGTTAATTTTTGTTCTAATAGTTGCTTCAATATTTTTCACCCATTCTTTTTAGGTTGATTAGTAGACATTGGTAACTTGTACATGCAATTTAGTTCATATTTTTAGGAATTAATTTGAGGTGATTAGTTTAGGTGAAAACAACATGAACAAAATTAGGGTTTTAAATCAACTTAGGTGAGATAGTTTAATTCTTTTAGGAAATTTTCATTTGATTTTTGGGGTATGGACTATAGGGGTTATGGGTATAGGATAGATCCCCTTAGAAATCACTAGGATTCCCCTACTGCTATTAGTATATACTGCTATATTTGATTGATTGGTGTGGTGTGCCCTCTGGGGATTATTGATTTGTCTGTGTGGGTATTGGGATTGTCTGGGGATTGGGGAAGCTGAAGACTTGTGATGTTGAAGCCATTGGAGATCCAGAGCTTGAAGACCAACTTCCAGAGTTGATGAGGAGATTCCTGATGGCAGCTGTTGAGGAGATTAGGGTTTAGGAGCTAGGCAGAGCTCTAGATTAGAAAGCTTGATTTTCAAACATGGAAGGTTTTGACTGCCTCCATTCCTCTCTGTGATACAGAGTCTCTCTAAGACACTCACCCCCTTCCTTTGGAAGGCTTGGTGCTACTGTCTAAGGGATAGGACTCTTGAGAGAAAATGTCTTATGTGTTAGTAGCAGTTGGTTTGCCACCCTTGGTAGTCAACTAATTGCTTAACACTCAATTCACTCTTGTGATTGATCCCTCAGCTTGGAGGATAGGACTTGAAGAAAAGCCATTGTAGACTGAAGATTGATGATCAAGACCTTGCTGGAAAGCTGTGGAGATGGAGATTGCTGCTTGCCTGAAGCTTATAGTTGTTTGATGATGACTTGAAGATAGGTGTTGATGCAGAGCTGCTGTGGCTGTTTATTTTTCTGCTGTTATTTCATTTCTGATGTATTGATTGGTTTTCCTGACTGTATTGTTTGCTGTTTACCCTGTTGGGTTGAAAGTGAATCCTGTTCACTTTTGCCTATTGCTTTCTAGGTTCGAGGTTGAGTGGGACTCCCTTGCCTCGCTTGTATTGTTGCATCCATGCATTTTACCGTATTACTGTATATATCTGATATTGTTTCTGTTTACGTCTATTCCCTTAGGATCTCTGTTTCTCTCTGTGCAAGAGAGGAGCATGATAGACACTAGGTCTTAACCCATGCATGATAACATTAGGTTAGTTTGTTTCCCTTCGCAATCGCAGATTAGAGTTCTGTCTCTTCTTTCTCAAAACAAACAGAGAAACACAATAAGATTTCAAACACAATAAAAGACACTTCTTTCGTAAAAGAATGTGAACTCACCAAGACGTCATTTTTGTCCGCCTGGACTGTTAATCAGAAAAAATCTTTTTTCAGAAGGAATAAAATCAACCAAGGCAGACTTGTGTCGTACGTGGCCCGAACTACGTTTGCTCTGATCTTCCATGCTGTGTGGAAGTACGTAGGCATAGGATGTGATATCCTAGCGAGCAACCTTCCCCTCCTTTCCCGTAGGTAGGCGAACTACGTTGACTCTGATTTCTCGTTCCAGACGGGAATACGTAGGCATAAAGTGCGATACTTTGCCGAGTCATTTCATTTTATTTTCTTTTAACCCCAGACCTGTAGAGTAGATAGAATAACAATCCATACCCGAAAACAAGCGTGGATCCCGTCGAGTATGACGGACGTGAGGGGTGCTAATACCTTCCCCTTGCGTAACCGACTCTCGAATCCAGGTTTTGGTTGCGACGACCATACCTTTCCCGTGTTGTGCGAGGTTTACTCTGAGCGTTTCCTTTCCCTCCCGTGGGATAAATAACGCGCGATGGCGACTCTTCTGTTCAGCCGACGCCGATTTTCGCAGTAGCGACAGCTGGCGACTCTGCTGGGGATCCAACGTCCCCTGGCTGCTAAGGACTGCGATGGTTCTTATGCATTTGGGATCCAACGTCCCTTAAGAGAGTCAATCCTAACGCTTGCTTTCCCGTCGAGGATTTTGTATGGATTTATATTTCTGACCTTTATTTTCAGCTTTATATATATTGATTATTATTGCTGTATCTTGGGGTGTGACGGGTGTTCTGATACTGAGTGAGAAGTCGAACCTGGGCTTGAGTGCACCTAGAATTAGAGTAGAGATTAGTTGGCGCCCGCTTGCTTTGCTTGCCTTGGTGTCCCGCGAAATCTACACTCAGACGAGGTTCCTCTGGTTGGCCTCCTGCCCTTTCCTTTGGTTGGCGTGGGTTGCTGGTTAGTTGAATTGTCGACTCTGGGGACCGATCATTTGGAAGTTGGCTAAGTGAGGCCTCTTCAGGATTTGATGATGCCACTCCTTCTGGGAATCGTATCATCAACCCTGAAAGTATGTGACGCCGACGACCGCATAGGATGCCATACCTTTGTCAGTTACTAGGACATCCACCTGTGGGAGGGTTTGGGGTTATGCAGGTAACTAGACTTTCAGATACCGGTTATTTCTTGATCAGAGATCCTGGGTATTTATGGAGAGTTATGAGGTCTGTCAGAGACCATTTGGAGATGTGTTATAAGGTCTGTTAGAGACCAATTGGATAGTTCTGAGGTCTGTCAGAGACCAGTTGGATAGTTCTGAGGTCTGTTAGAGACCAGTTGGAGATATGATTTGAGGTCTACCAGAGACCAGTGGGAGTTATGGTTTGAGGTCTGTCAGAGACCATTATTATATCTTTGTATTAGGTCTATCTGAGACCATGGTTTGATGACTTCCCGAGAATCTATCTGAGACTTCTTGATATGGTCCAGGCTATTCAGCTACGGCAGTTGGTCCCCGTTGCATGTTACTTGCATTGCATTTGTTTGCATACTCATCATCATTGCATCCCACTAACGTGTGTCTGTGCTGCAGGTGCATTTGCATTTCCCTCGTTCTAGTGTCCGGATTTCTGAGTGATTGGTCATGGCCAGCTTAAGAAGGACAGTTGCTTACAAATTGCCTACTCCTGACATTGTTCCCCTGCTTGGGTTGATCTCTCTGGCTGATGAGGAGGTTCGTAGGAGCTTCAGAATGAGCTATGGAAGACTATTGAGATTGGTGCGCAAACCCACAGAGATGGAGCTAGATGGGCTGTACGCCTTGGTGCAATTCTATGATCCTGCATTGAGATGTTTTACGTTTGCTGATTTCATTATGGGGCCTACCATTGAGGAGTATGTGGAGTTTACTGAGTTACCCGTGCAAAACCAGGTTCCATTCATTCATTCTGGCGTTAAGCCCAAGCCGGAAGAATTGGCAAAAGCTTTGCATGTGGATGCTTCTGAACTGTTGACTACTGTTTCCCGTGGAGTGCCAGGCTTCTCGCTCCAGTTCTTGATTGGTAAAGCCCAAGAGTACGCTAAGAGCGGATGTTGGATTGCCTTCAATGCTGTGCTGGCTTTGTGCATTTACGGCATAATATTGTTTCCCAACGTACCAGATTTCGTGGACTTCGATGCCTTCTACTTGTTTGCCGCTGGTAATCCTGTACCGACCTTGCTCGGAGATTTCTACCACTCACTGCATTACAAGAATGAGAAGGGAAGAGGAAAGAATGTTCATTTCTGTGTACCATTGCTGGATATGTGGTTTAAAAGCCACCTTCCCGTGAAGGGATATTTTGTGAAGAGTGCAACCACAGCTAGCTGGTCAGAGCGCCTGATGAGGCTATCTTCCGAAGACGTCGAGTGGTTTGATAGAGATCTGTTGGGATCTGAGCTTATATTCAGTTGTTCTGGGTACCCTAATGTTCCGTTGATAGGAAGAAAAGGGTGTATCAACTACAACCCATCGCTGTTGGTCCGCCAGTTCGGATATGCGCTGAAGAACCCGCCAAAGGAAGAGGAAGTACAGGAATCTCTGTACTTCACCGGTGAGTTGAAGGGGGAGTTATTAGCCAAGCTGCAGCATGCCTGGACGCACATTAACCGAAGAGGGAAGCCGTTGTTAGGGAAGAACGACTGTCAGGCCTATGCACCATACATGGTTTGGATCCAGGAGAGAGCAAGTCAGTTGCGGATGCCATTTCCAGATGCACCAGTTCTTGTTCCTATTCCGGTAGCAGAGCCAACTACTATTTCTCGGGAAGCCTACGAGCAAGTGGTGAAAGAGAAAGAAGCCTTGATGAAGATCAACGAAGGGTTAGAGCAGGAGCTAGCCCAGATTCGCAGTGAGAAAAACAAGGTCGTCCATGCTTTCCAACAGCAGATTGAGCTAATGAACAGGTTAGGGGCTGAGTTGACTGAGGAGAGGAAGAAGCGCGAACGTCTGGGGCAAGAGTTCAGAAGCTCCCATGACATGCTTGAATCCAAGAAAAAAGCACTTGACATCGCTCACCGAGAGATCTCTTCTTGCAATAAGACTTGGAATGCCACGCTCACCAACAATAAGAAGAGGGAAGATAAGTTGAAGCAGCAAATTTCCGACCTCGAAGAGCAGCTGAAGTCCAGCATCAAGAAGTGTGAAGAAGAAGTGATGACCCGGTATAGTCTCCAGAATGCGCTAAACAAGGCCATCAAAGGCAAAGATGAAGCTGTGTCTCAGAAGCGTAAACTAGAGGATCGTTTCGGTGAGGGGGCGTGGGAAGAAACTGCTGAAGACGTGCGGCGTGTTCTTAAGAAAAGAAACCAACTTGTTGAAGGGCTGCTTGATCGACCAAGTCATCCGGAGACCAAGAAATTGCCAGAAGAGTACCAGACTTATGGGAGGATTTGATCATTTCATGTAGTAACTTGTATGCTTTATTTGCATAGTACTGACCATCACCAGGATTGTTGGTTGAGGTCATGCCTTCTTGTTGTACTCTCAGTGATATTGTATTCCGGGCTTATTGATTTCTCAGCAATATATGAGGCTTTCTGTGATTCAGCTCTGATCTTTATATTGCTAACACTGTCACTGCACCGGCACCTTCACACTAGAATCGGGGAATGAATTTCCCTAATGCACAGACACACATTGCATTGCATTCATATTCATATTGCATTACAGGTAATCTTTGGATGGTGTCTTATTTCCTGCTCTGTAACAGGTATCTTTCAGGATTGCAGATCAGCACCCGCACCGCTATTCCACTCGCTCCAACTGTCGAAGAATCATGGATCAAATGCAGAACGAGATGCAAGATGTGCGCGAGAAGCTAGCTCTCTTTATGCAGACCATGGAAGCTATTGCAAAAGGTCAGGAAAATTTGCAAGCCATGGTCCAACCTCTGTTGGCCCGAAATGCTGGTCACGGTAACGAGGAGCATCAGTTTGTGCGAGTCGATACTGTTCATGGAGATGGCACTCCCACGCCAGTGGCTCCACCTGTAGTCAATATACCTGCTGCTAATATCAACAACGCTACCGCTGCTGGGAACGGTAACGTCGGAGTTGGGAATGAGACGACTGTCCATAACGTTGGGCTTGGTGATGCCAACTTGGGTGATAATATGGGAGGCAACGACTTTGTCAATGCTGGATTCGGGTTCAATGATCAGGGATTCGATAATGCTGGGAAATATGGTTTCAATGCCCAAGGCTTTGGGCAAGATGGTTATGGTGTGGCCAATCAGGGCTATGGAGGTTTCGGAAATGGAAACGGCAATGGGTTAATGGCTTTTGGGCCTGCTGGAGGTGTTCAGGGATACAGCAACAGAGGCCGAGGCCCGGGGATGAATCAGATTAGAGCTGGCCGTAATAATGGATATGATGGGTATGGAGCTGGGAATGGTATGTGGCAAGAAGATCAGCAGGAGGACGCTTTCTCCGGCGGAGGTTTCGAAGGGGCGATGGATGACTCCCAGAAGATCAGAATGCTGGAAGAGCAGATGAGGGGGGTCCTGAACCAAAGTGCTGTGGGCTTGGACATGGCAACAATGGGTCTGGTACCTGGCTTGAGGGTGCCAATCAAATTCAAAGCTCCTACGTTTGATAAGTATAAAGGGGACACGTGTCCGAAAGTGCACGTGCGGGCTTATTACAGAAAGATGTCTGCATATTCGACTGATGAGAGAATGCTAATGCATTTCTTTCAAGATAGTCTGTCGGGTCCTTCCTTAGAGTGGTACATGGGGTTGGAGCCAACTAATATCAAGACATGGAAGCAATTAGCAGAGGCATTTGTAGCTCACTACAAGTATAACAGCGACTTGGCACCCAATCGGGTCCAATTGACAGGGCTGTCGCAGAAGAAGGGGGAGAGCTTTAAAGAGTACGCGCAAAGGTGGCGCGATATGGCTGCCAGGGTCCGTCCTCCTTTAGAAGACAAGGAAATGAATGACATGTTCGTCGGCATGTTCTCAGGCTTGTTTCACGACATGCTGTTTCATACATCTCTGGCCAGTTTTTCAGACCTAATTCTGATGGGAGAAAAGATTGAGCGTAACATTAAACAAGGAAAATTCCAGGCTGAGGAATCAACTGTATCCGGCAGTAATAGGAAGGCTTTTGGTGGGCGCCGTCAGGGCGAGGCAAGCACAATGTTTGGAGGCCGAGGCAGAGGTCGAGGCAGAGGTCGAAACCAATATCATCAGCCGCAGCAGGTGGCGAGTGTTACTATTCCGTATCAGCAGCAACCACTACAACAACAACAGTCGTTTCAGTAGCAGCCAATACAGCAACAACAGCAGCAGCAGCAGCCTCAGCAGGGGGCACAGCAGGCCCAGCGAAGATTCCAGGGTGGTAAACCGAGAAGAGTGTTTGAGAAACCTCCCTCAACATATGCAGATTTGTTGCAGACGCTGTTGGGTCTAAATCTGGTAGAGAAAAGAACTCTGGCACCAATAACGGGAACTCCTCCGTATGGTTATGATGCAAGCAGGCACTGTGAGTTTCATTCTGGGGCTCCGGGCCACGATATAGAGGGTTGCCATGCTTTTAAGCACGTTGTGCAGGATCTTTTGGACAATAAGACTATCAATTTCGGAACGGCAGGTCCGAATATAGTGCAGAAACCCATGCCTAATCATGGGGCGAACGCCATTCTGACTGAGGAAGGGTTGAATCTGATTATGAATGTCGACGATTTAAAGACGCCGCTGAGCGAGATAAAAAGCAGATTGCTGCGAGGGGGTATTTTTCCAGGATGTGACGAGTATTGTTTAGAATGCTGGACCCTAGATGGGGGGTGTGATGATTTGAAGAAAGGCATTCAGGCTTTAATTGATGGAGGCACATTGCAGTTTGACCGAGCAGCAACCGAAGAGCCTGCAGGGGCGGTAGCAGATGATCAGAGTGATGTGGCCACTGTAACGATTCCTCGGAAGACAATCACTATTACCGCACCAGTCCAGCGACCACCGATCACCATAACTAAGGCCAGACCGATCCCGTACGAGAACACAAAAGCAGTCCCATGGTCATATGGGTTGGAGGTGTATTGTGACGGGATAAAGATTGATGTTGATAAGCAGCCAACTGAGACTGTCGATAATGTTGTTGGTTCAGGAGGTATGACAAGGAGTGGTAGGGTCTTTATATCACCTGAAGTGGAGGCCGAAAGACTAGCAAAAGGAAAGGGGAAGATGGTTGAGAATGTCCCAGTGCAAGCAAGCGAAAAAGAAGCGGCATCGAAGGATGTAGAAGAGTTCATGCGCTTGATTCGGAAAAGTGATTATAAGATTGTGGAGCATCTGCAGCAGACGCCGTCCAAAATATCCATCTTGTCATTACTCTTGTGTTCTGAAGCCCACAGAAATGCTTTGTTGAAAGTCCTGGATACTTCCTTCGTCCCCCAAGACGTCTCTGTAAATCAGCTGGAAGGAGTGTTGGCACATGTGAATGCAGGCCACAGCTTGGGCTTTACCGACTTCGATTTAACCCCGAAAGGGAGAGACCATAATATGGCGCTACATATATCTGTTGAGTGTAGAGGACCAGTAATGTCGCATGTATTGGTCGACACCGGATCGTCTTTGAATGTGATGCCCAAGAAAGCGATGATGAAGCTGGATGTCAGAGGAATCCTGTGCACGCCCAGTGACTTGGTAGTCAGAGCGTTTGACGGCACGCGGAGAACAGTCTTTGGATCGATAACATTGCCCCTGCAAGTAGGGCCGGAGGTGTTTGCAACTGAGTTTTATATCATGGATATACAGCCCGCATACAGCTGCTTGCTTGGAAGACCGTGGATCCATGGGGCTGGGGCGGTCACGTCTACCCTGCATCAAAAGTTGAAATATATGGTCGGAGACAGCGTAGTCACCGTATGCGGAGAAGAAGACATCCTGGTCAGCCATCTATCGTCGTTTAAATATGTGGAGGTCGACGGAGAGATCCACGAAACACCCTGCCAGGCATTTGAAGGGTTGCGTATCAAGGACAAAGGTCCCGGGGCGAGCAAAGTGTCAGAGATAGCCGTCTCATCGTATAAAGAAGCTCAAGCTCTGGTGGAGGCAGGGGAAGCAAAAGGCTGGGGCAAAGTGCTGGATATTCCTGTGAAGATGGACCGGTTCGGGCTGGGATACCAACCGTCGTCGTCAGCACCTGCTGTGGGAGCACCCCGTTTCAGAGGGCCAATAACCATCTCTGCCAGTGGAGTATGTCATGAAACCATCAATGCTGCTTCGGAGTCTGATGAAGGAGACAACGACTGTGATTTGGATGCCTGGATCCAGCCAAACACGCCAGGACAAGGACTGTGCAACTGGTCTATTCAGGAGCTTGTTCCTGTGACGCTTAAACAGTAATGCTTTGCTTTATTAATTGTTGAACAATCTGATGTCTTGCCCGGGGCATCAGGATTTGCTTAGGGCTGTGTTGTTATGAACATTGTGTGTTAATCATTAAATAAATGGCGTTTTTTCATGTGCAAATACTGTAATCTCTGTCTTTCTTGTTTTGTATTTTTCAATAAAATGGCAACGTGGTTATTCGCTTTATACGCATTTTGAAGCACTTAACCATTCCTTTTGCAGGATAACATTTTCAGATGACATCCTTGAACCACCTATGACTCGTCCCGACTTTGAGCATCCGGTATTTCGGGCCGAAGAAGAGGTTGTCGAAGATAGCGACGTTCCTGAAGAACTGTCTTGGTTGGTGAAGCAAGAGGAAAGAGCCATTCTGCCTCACGACGAGGTCATCGAAATTATCAACCTGGGGTCGGAAGGGGTTGAGAAGAATATTCGTATCGGTGCCGCACTGCAGAGCAATATCAAGCGAAGACTGGTTGAAATGCTCCGAGAGTATAGTGATGTATTCGCTTGGTCATATGAAGATATGCCAGGGCTCGATACAAATATGGTTGTGCACCGCCTGCCACTGAAAGAAGATTGCCCGCCGGTCAAACAAAAGCTCCGCAGAACTCGACCAGACATGGCAGTGAAGATCAAAGAGGAAGTCCAAAAACAGTGGGACGCTGGTTTCCTGGCTGTGACAAAATATCCCTCATGGGTTGCTAACATCGTACCAGTGCCAAAGAAAGATGGCAAGGTTCGAATGTGCGTGGACTATAGAGATTTGAATAAAGCAAGCCCAAAAGACGATTTTCCGCTTCCGCATATTGACGTGCTAGTTGATAATACCGCTCAATACTCCGTATTCTCCTTCATGGATGGCTTTTCAGGCTATAACCAGATTAAAATGGCGCCAGAGGATATGGAGAAGACCACTTTCATAACGCCTTGGGGAACGTTTTGCTACAAAGTGATGCCCTTTGGCTTGAAAAATGCTGGGGCAACATATCAGCGTGCGATGACGACTCTTTTCCATGATATGATGCATAAAGAGATCGAAGTTTATGTTGACGATATGATTGCCAAATCCCAGACGGAGGAAGAGCATCTGGTGAATCTGTTGAAGTTATTTAAAAGGCTTAGGAAGTTCAGGCTAAGACTGAACCCTAACAAATGCACCTTCGGGGTGAGATCGGGTAAACTGCTGGGGTTTATCGTAAGCGAAAGAGGAATAGAGGTTGATCCTGCTAAAATAAAAGCGATTCAAGAAATGCCGACGCCTAAAACAGAGAAAGAGGTGCGCGGGTTCTTAGGGAGGTTGAACTACATCGCTCGGTTCATATCTCACCTAACGGCCACGTGTGAGCCATTATTCAAGCTATTGAAGAAAGATCAAGCTGTAACATGGAATGGAAATTGTCAAAAGGCGTTCGATAAGATAAAGCAGTATTTGCAGGAGCCTCCTATTTTGATACCCCCAGTGGCAGGTAGACCCTTGATTATGTATTTGACGGTTCTTGAGGGAAGTATGGGTTGTGTTCTCGGTCAACACGACGAGACAGGAAGAAAAGAGCATGCGATCTACTACTTGAGTAAGAAATTTACAGATTGTGAATCTCGATACTCAATGCTTGAGAAAACTTGTTGCGCGCTAGCCTGGGCCGCCAAGCGTTTGAGGCAATACATGTTGAATCATACAACCATGCTCATCTCGAAGATGGACCCTATCAAATATGTATTCGAAAAGCAGGCGTTGTCAGGGAGAATTGCCCGTTGGCAGATGGTCTTGACTGAATATGACATCCAATACGTCTCGCAAAAGGCTATAAAGGGGAGTGTGATGTCTGAGTATCTGGCGGAGCAGCCTATTGAAGATTACCAATCGATGAGGTTTGATTTTCCTGACGAGGATATCATGTACCTAAAGATGAAAGATTGTGAAGAGCCGTTGCCAGACGAAGGGCCAGAGTTGGGTTCCAAATGGAAGATGATATTTGACGGAGCTGTGAACGCTTACGGTAGCGGAATAGGGGCAATCATCACTACGCCACACGGGTCGCACATCCCGTTTACTGCCCGATTGACCTTTGCCGTTACCAATAATGAGGCCGAATACGAAGCTTGTATAATGGGGCTTGAAGAAGCCATTGATTTGCGAATCAAGAATCTGGACGTATACGGAGACTCAGCTCTGGTGGTGAATCAAATCAAAGGGGAATGGGAGACACGTCAGCCCAACTTGATACATTACATGAACTATGCAAGGAGATTGTTGCCTTTCTTCGACAAGGTTGAATTGCATCATGTACCGCGGGCAGAGAATCAAATGGCTGACGCCCTGGCCACTTTGTCTTCCATGTACAAAGTCAACTTCTGGAACGAGGCTCCCCGAATTATTATCTCTCGGCTTGACAGATCAGCTTACGTATTTGCTATTGATGAAGCATCCGACGACAAACCGTGGTATTTTGATATTCTTAATTTCCTGAAGAGCAAAGAGTATCCGGCTGGGACATCCAGTCAAGACCAGAAGACTCTCAGGAGATTAGCGGGTAATTTTTATTTGAATCCGGATGGGGTCTTATACAGAAGAAACCACGACTTGATGTTGTTGCGCTGTGTAGACGAAAGAGAGGCAAAGCTGCTCATGGAGGAAATACACGAAGGTACCTTTGGTACGCATGCTGGTGGGCATGCTATGACGAGAAAGCTGCTGAGGGCAGGTTATTTTTGGCTGACTATGGAGACTGACTGCTTCAAGTTTGCGAGGAAGTGCCACAAGTGCCAAGTTTATGCTGATAAGATCCATGTGCCCCCGAGTCCTCTGAATGTAATGTCATCGCCATGGCCATTCTCGATGTGGGGAATCGATATGATCGAAAAGATCGAGCCGACGGCTTCTAACGGGCATCGGTTCATCCTGGTAGCAATCGATTATTTCACCAAGTGGGTAGAAGCGGCGTCTTACGCAAATGTAACGAAGCAAGTGGTGGCCAGATTCATCAAGAGAGATATCATTTGCCGATATGGGATCCCCGAGCGGATAATCACGGACAACGGTTCAAACCTGAACAACAAAATAATGAAGGAGCTCTGTCAGAATTTCAAGATCGAACATCACAACTCCTCCCCTTACCGACCCAAGATGAATGGCGCTGTCGAAGCGGCCAATAAGAATATCAAGAAGATCGTTCAGAAAATGGTGGTGACCTATAAGGATTGGCATGAGATGCTACCTTTCGCTTTGCACGGTTATCGTACGACGGTACGCACATCAACCGGGGCGACCCCGTTCTCGTTGGTATACGAAATGGAAGCAGTACTACCATTGGAAGTTGAGATCCCTTCTCTGAGGGTGTTGCGAGATGTTCAGCTAGACGAGGCAGAATGGGTGAAAGATAGGTTGAACCAATTGAGTTTGATGGATGAGAAGAGGCTAGCGTCTCTAGCATATGGTCGTTTGTACCAGAGCCGAATGAAGAAAGCATATGATAAGAAGATACATCCGCGAAGTTTTCAGACGGGCGACCTGGTGCTGAAAAGGATTCTCCCGCCGCAAGCAGATCACAGGGGCAAGTGGACCCCCAACTACGAAGGGCCATACATTGTCAGGAAAGTCTTTTCAGGAGGAGCGTTGTTGTTGTCCACCATGGACGGTGAAGACTTCGCGTCGCCTGTGAATTCGGACGTAGTTAAAAATACTTTGCTTAAAATAGACCCGCTGGACAGAAAAAAAGAGAGTCCAGGCAAAAATGGGGCATCCTGGCGAACCAAAAACAGAATAAAAGGTTCGGGCAAAAGTTAGGGATAAAATTGAAAAATGTACACCCGCGAAGTTGAAAACCTACACTGGGCAGCTTCGGCAAAAAAGGGTATCTCGGTGAACTGAAAACCCGTACAGGGCGGTTCACGCAAAAGTTAGGGATTTGAAAAGCAAATGACTGCGGTCCGAATTTGATACCACATTGAACATTGGTGCGGGAGAATATACTCGAGGGGTCAATTATCGGATACAACCTCTTCGGAAGGGTGGATACCGGGAAAGTATTAGAGTCGGGCGAGTCATGGGAGGATCAGTTCGTGGTGTTCGTCTGCATCCCGTTGCCGACATGTGTACAAAATTTAATGTGTCAAAATATTTATGCTTCTTGTGCATACTTGTGTATTTGCTTTGCGTAGCTTCCTCATTTCAGGAGTTACATCCCGTGTACAAAAATTCCGCCCATTCAGGGGCCCAATCAATAAAATATGTTATTCAGTACTTGATGCTGGTTCTTTACTGTTTTGCGCATGATAAACGCCTAAGTTTATTGAAACTAGCATGTGTATAACATCACTGGCCCTTGCCAACCATTGCTAAAGCTTTGAATTAACTGAAAATGATGTCACTAACCTGAATTGATTTGGTTGCATAGGCTTGTCTTGTCTTGTTTGTGTTGTTGCAGGTTTCATAGATTGCAATA
Organism: Lathyrus sativus; assembly: GCA_963859935.3. Lineage (NCBI taxonomy): Eukaryota > Viridiplantae > Streptophyta > Magnoliopsida > Fabales > Fabaceae > Lathyrus > Lathyrus sativus. Next base: position 665,202,450 of record OZ012739.1, read on the forward strand.
ATGAAAGACCCGACCCCCACGCAGGTCATGCATGTTCTTCCGGAGGAAGAATAGAAGTCCCCAGCTAGTCGTGGCTTATTTCGAAGGACATCCTCCAATAAAGCCATTTATCCTCAGCAGAGTTGGCGATTCCAAAATTGTAGGCTGTATTCAGGCGGTGTGGTGTCCCCCGGAAGGATTCCTTATCTCAAGCAGAGTGGGCTAGCCTCAGAAGATTAATATCGGTGAGCTGTATTCAGGCAGTTTACCTTTCCCCGCAGGGTCATCTACTCTTCCTTCGGCGGAGTCAGTTAATTTTCCCCAAGAGAATCATCCAATCCCCATCGGAGTTCTCTTTCCAACCAGTGTCGTCATTCCTCCCAGTGGAATTTGAAGATTGAGACTCTCCCCGGCAGAGTTGGTGCGAGTCCTGGCATTTATTTTGCCCGAATACCGTGTGATATCCGTTCACTTTCCAGCAGAAGTCCAATTATACCAGGCGCATCTGTTATTCTCCAGTAGAGTTATATCCCCCAGCAGGGTATTATTTCAATGAGATGTTTGGTTTAAGTTCCCAATTTCCCAGCAGGGTTGACTTCACTCTTCCAGCATTTATTTTGCTGGAACAATTCTGTAGCATCTGGCTATCCCCAGCGGAGTTGGCATTATCTTCAGCATTTATTTTGCTGAAGCAGTTTCTGTACCCAGCAGTTCGAGTCTGCATTTTGCATGGGCATATCATGTCATACTCGCATCCACCAAATGAAAAAAAAGCGTAGCGTTTCCATGTCGAATGGAGCATTGCATCATTGTCGAACGCATGCATTTTGAAACATAAACTAGGTTGGCTGACTTTTTGTTTCAAGTATTGTTTCTCTTGCAGGTAGAGAGAGCCCTTGCTTAGGTGAATTAATAAAACATTCAGAATCTCGACGTAAGACATTCGACGAAGTGTCAGCTATGGCACTACTCCCCACAGAGTCAACAGGATAAGTTTCTCTTTGTCCCTAAGCAGAGTTACTTATTTCCCCGCCAGGGTTTCTTGTTGAAGTTTCTCTGGTCCGACCAGCGGATTGTTTCCTTCAAAGTTGTTGTTACGTCAGTATTAAAAGGTTTCATGAACCAGAGTTTCAGAGGCTACCGCCGGTTATCAGAGCAGGCATCCAGTGGTTGGGTTTCCAAACATCCCCAGTAGAGTCAGCCTCCAAGTTGCTGTAACGTCAGTGATGAGAAGTTTGCGGACCAATGGAAGGATGAGTCCCAACGTGGACAATCTCTTGACAGGTTTCCTTCGTGCTAGAGAAGTGGGTGTCCTAACGTGGATAATTTTATTTCCCCGGGCTGATAAGAGGTGTTAGTCCTAACGTGGACGGGTTCGATTTCTCAGAATTGATGGAACGTGGAGTCCTGACGTGGACATTTCTTCCAGGTGACGATATGTGTTAGTCCTAACGTGGACAGATCCGAGTTCTCAGTATTGATTGAGTAGGGAGTCCTGACGTGGACAAAATTGGTTATTCTTCGTGCTGATGTCCTGACGTGGACCATTTATTTTCAGCAAATAGCTTTATTCGCAATGGTGAAGTGGGTGTCCTGACGTGGACAAGTTTGTAGTTCTCCGCGATGGCAAGATACGAGAGTCCTAACGTGGACAAATTTATCCTTCTCCGTGTTGTGAGCAAAGTATGAGTCCTAACGTGGACCAATCAAGAAGAAAAGCGGTTTCCTTACGTGGAAAGACGAGTTTATTCCTTACGTGGAGAGACTGAACCCTTACGCGGACATATCAAGATTGATTCCTGACGTGGAAAGAAAAGAAGTCCGTTTCCTTACGTGGAAGGAAAGGCGTTTCCTTACGTGGAAAGGTTGGAGTCCTTACGTGGACAGATAAAAGAGTGTTCCTTACGTGGAACGATGGAGTCCTGACGTGGACAGATCAAGAATTTTATTCCTTACATAGAAGAAGATTGGTTTCCTTACGTGGAAAGAAGATGAATTCCTTACGTGGAAAGGTGGGAGTCCTTACGTGGACAAATCAGAAAGAGTTTCCTTACGTGGAAAGATTGTGGTTTCCTTACGTGGAAAGATGATATATTCCTTACGTGGAAAGATTGAGTCCTTACGTGGACACCTCAAGTTTAGTCCTGACATGGACAGATCAAAGTTTGATTCCTGACGTGGAAAGATTGAGTCCTTACGTGGACGAATCAAAATGTGTTTCCTTACGTGGAAAGATAGTGTTCCTTACGTGGAAAGAGGCTTGTATTCCTGACGTGGAAAGAAAGAGTGTGTTCCTGACGTGGAAGGGGTTTAGTTCTAACGTGGACAGATCCAAAAGAAGACGTATTCCTTACGTGGAAGAGTTTGACGAAGAAGAAGTTATTCCTTACGCGGAAAGGTGAGTCCTAACGTGGACGATGTTATTCCTAACATGGACGGTGGAACGGTTATTCCTTACGCGGAAGGGTGAGTCCTAACGTGGACAATGTTATTCCTAACATGGACAAGAGTTTATTCCTAACGTGGACGATTTATTCTTGATGGATAAGAAGAGTCATCCCCAGCATGTCACCCGAGATCAGTGGGTTGCCGTAACCGTCAGATTCAGTTGACGAATGTCGTTCCCCAAGCAGGAGCGCAGTTTACTTCGGCGGTTGGCAAATTTCTGGGTTCCTAGTATTCAACCGTCTCGTACCGCGAATGTCTGAAGGCTCCGGGATCTTCACCCAATCGGGTCCAAGTCGCTTGAATAGGGGCAGCTGTTGCACCCTAAAATTTGCTCAACCTTATTCACTTGGTTTATGTTTCAATATCATTAGCATTTGCATATAGAGTCATGTACATAGGTTACTCATCTGCATAGCATAAGCATAGCAAGTCATCCAACAGGGGATCAATCATTATTCTCATCTCTAGAGGCCTATCAAGAGGTTATTATCCTGATTCAATCTCATTCAAGTCATCAGAAAAGAATTTGAAAGTTGAAGAAGTCAGTAGATCAAGCATTGAGTATATCTCCTAACTGAGGGTGTCTGAGGATCAACAAAGAAATTGTGAGTTGTGGGCTGAGCATGGGGAGTATCTAGACATCTTGGAGGATTTAGAAAGTCATTTGGAGAAGGATACAAGTCATTGGTGTAGTCACAAGAGTTGTGGAGGAAGACAGTCAACTAGGGTTTCATCTGGGTCAACCCTGGGTCAACTCTAGGTCAAATGACTAATGGAAGGGCATTAAGGTCTATTGGGGAGATGTGGGGTTTATCATTTGACATGAAGAATAAGGATATGTTGTTATGCTAAGAAGAATTCAATAGAAATCAAGGAGAAGAGGAGTTTCTAAATTAGGGTTTCTGTGTAAAATCCCCTAGTTTAGGTCAAATTTCCAAGCAAGATAAGTCAAAATGAAAGCTTCAAATGGATCCTTGGCCAACATGTAACTTGTAGAGGATCTCAAGACCTTTAATTTGAGTGGTGGAAGACATTAAGGAGATTTATAGAACTCAAGTTATGGTCCTTGCAAGTTACAGGTCATCTGAGGTATCTGAAATTTTGTCTGGGAAAGTGACTTGACTTCCAATCTATTTTTACCCCTCAAGGATATTTCAAATGAATTTCTGGTAAACATAATAATTGTTCCTCATTGTCTTAGATTTCTAGAATGGTATAGTATGCCTTCATATGATTTGTGTAACTCTACTTATGGCCTTGGCAAGCAAAGGGTATTTTGGTCATCTGAGGATTACAGGTCATTTTAACCTATGCCTAAAACTCATAAAAGGAAGCTTCAAATGGAAAACTTTACAACATAAAACTTGTTCCAAATGACATTTTGAGTCTAGAAAAGTGACCATGAGAGATTGGAAAGATTCATAGCACAAGGTTTCAAAATTGTTGAATTTAATGAATAAAAATGGACTTAAAAATGAGATTTTTCATATCTTGGCCAAATGAAGCAAAATTATAGGTCATTTTGAATGGAAAGATAATTTTAAAGACATTGGCTAAAGTAGAATTTTGAGCTTAGTTCACCTTTTGGGAGTTATCCATGGTTGCTTGTAAGGGAAGATACATAAACCAAATCCAAGGGAAAGAATGCAAGGGAAGCTTCTCCAAGCTTCTAGGAGTTTCTAACATCATGTATATATTGATATGAGATGGTTCATGCCATGGTTGGTGATCTCATTCTCTCAAAATCACAAGTTTCACTCACTTTCTCAAAATTGCAAAAGCATCTCAAACCCTCTCAAATCTCCATCAATTTCCACATTTCTTGCTTGGATCATCATCAATACCTTTCCTAGAACAGAATCCTATCAAAGAATTGGTTGAATTGATCAAGAATTGTGTTATCCATCTTCTCCATCCAAGTTGCAAGAAGGTTTCAAGTACAAGATTCAAGGAGTTTGCACAAAAGATACTGCATACAGAATTCATCATCAAGGTCATTGATCAAGTTCCAATCACTGCAAGCATCAAATTCAAGGGTTTCCATAGTTGTTTCCACCATTTTTGCACCAGGTTAGTTTCCTTCGAATTGGCTGAATTAGCTAGAATCATGGATAGTTATTAGGTTAGAATGGTTAAGCATAAGTAGAGGATTGATTTTGTTAAGTTTGGACAAGTTTCATGGAGTTTGACCAGAGTGCACCAATTCTGTTAAGGTTCATAACACATGGAATATAGCACGATAATTCTCATGATATGGCTTAAAATGACTAGTATGAGGTGAAGATTAGGTTAGGATAAATTGTGGCAAGAATTGGAGCAGTTGATAGCAGGTGTTAATGGTGGATTTCATCTGTTGCACCTATCGGGTTTGGAGTTTGGGTGAGTTTTAGAAGGAACTATGGCCATGGCTGTGTAGAGGGAGAAGAATGGAGTGTTTTTGGTTTTTACATCATGAGCTTTCATGGAGAACTGAGTGAGAACAGGGAGCTCGAATGTGTGTGCATGGGAGATGAAGTTCAGAGCTAGGGTTTGTCCAAGGTTGAAGATAACCTTTGGACCGTTTGATCTGGCCTGGACCTTTGACTTAATTCCCAATCCAACGGACACGATTAAAAATGAGAAACGGAGGGAAGTTCAATTGTGAAACGCACCGTTTCACTTAACTTCATCAGCATGGGCCTTGGGTTCAATTTTATATCCCCACCCCCCATTTTGAGAAGCCCAATAAATGAACGTGAATACATTGCTTCCTGCACCGTGAGTTTAATATTTTTCTGTTATTTTTCAATTCATTTTCTGAAGCGTGGTGGGCCTAATACAGTTATTATTCGCGCCCCCACTTTTCAAGCCCATCAAGATTTGAACTGATGGTCTTGCTATTCTCACCCCCTCCCCCTATTTCTTTATAATTCATTTTAATTTCTTTTCATTTTGCATTCATTTTTAAAAAATCATATCAAATTGAAAAAACATTATTTTTTAATAATTCTTTTTGCATAATTTTCTTTAAAGAGTCAAGAAAATTATAAAAAATAAAAATTGCATTTTATTTTTTATTTGATATTTTTCCCATATTTTCCAAATAAATGCCTATTTTAGATGTTTCATTTCATACATGATTTTGTTAATTTTTGTTCTAATAGTTGCTTCAATATTTTTCACCCATTCTTTTTAGGTTGATTAGTAGACATTGGTAACTTGTACATGCAATTTAGTTCATATTTTTAGGAATTAATTTGAGGTGATTAGTTTAGGTGAAAACAACATGAACAAAATTAGGGTTTTAAATCAACTTAGGTGAGATAGTTTATTTCTTTTAGGAAATTTTCATTTGATTTTTGCGGTATGGACTATAGGGGTTATGGGTATAGGATAGATCCCCTTAGAAATCACTAGGATTCCCCTACTGCTATTAGTATATACTGCTATATTTGATTGATTGGTGTGGTGTGCCCTCTGGGGATTATTGATTTGTCTGTGTGGGTATTGGGATTGTCTGGGGATTGGGGAAGCTGAAGACTTGTGATGTTGAAGCCATTGGAGATCTAGAGCTTGAAGACCAACTTCCAGAGTTGATGAGGAGATTCCTGCTGGCAGCTGTTGAGGAGATTAGGGTTTAGGAGCTAGGCAGAGCTCTAGATTAGAAAGCTTGATTTTCAAACATGGAAGGTTTTGACTGCCTCCATTCCTCTCTGTGATACAGAGTCTCTCTAAGACACTCACCCCCTTCCTTTGGAAGGCTTGGTGCTACTGTCTAAGGGATAGGACTCTTGAGAGAAAATGTCTTATGTGTTAGTAGCAGTTGGGTTGCCACCCTTGGTAGTCAACTAATTGCTTAACACTCAATTCACTCTTGTGATTGATCCCTCAGCTTGGAGGATAGGACTTGAAGAAAAGCCATTGTAGACTGAAGATTGATGATCAAGACCTTGCTGGAAAGCTGTGGAGATGGAGATTGCTGCTTGCCTGAAGCTTATAGTTGTTTGATGATGACTTGAAGATAGGTGTTGATGCAGAGCTGCTGTGGCTGTTTATTTTTCTGCTGTTATTTCATTTCTGATGTATTGATTGGTTTTCCTGACTGTATTGTTTGTTGTTTACCCTGTTGGGTTGAAAGTGAATCCTGTTCACTTTTGCCTATTGCTTTCTAGGTTCGAGGTTGAGTGGGACTCCCTTGCCTCGCTTGTATTGTTGCATCCATGCATTTTACCGTATTACTGTATATATCTGATATTGTTTCTGTTTCCGTCTATTCCCTTAGGATCTCTGTTTCTCTCTATGCAAGAGAGGAGCATGATAGACACTAGGTCTTAACCCATGCATGATAACATTAGGTTAGTTTGTTTCCCTTTGCAATCGCAGATTAGAGTTCTGTCTCTTCTTTCTCAAAACAAACAGAGAAACACAATAAGATTTCAAACACAATAAAAGACACTTCTTTCGTAAAAGAATGTGAACTCACCAAGACGTCATTTTTGTCCGCCTGGACTGTTAATCAGAAAAAATCTTTTTTCAGAAGGAATAAAATCAACCAAGGCAGACTTGTGTCGTACGTGGCCCGAACTACGTTTGCTCTGATCTTCCATGCTGTGTGGAAGTACGTAGGCATAGGATGCGATATCCTAGCGAGCAACCTTCCCCTCCTTTCCCGTAGGTAGGCGAACTACGTTGACTCTGATTTCTCGTTCCAGACGGGAATACGTAGGCATAAAGTGTGATACTTTGCCGAGTCATTTCATTTTATTTTCTTTTAACCCCAGACCTGTAGAGTAGATAGAATAACAATCCATACCCGAAAACAAGCGTGGATCCCGTCGAGTACGACGGACGTGAGGGGTGCTAATACCTTCCCCTTGCGTAACCGACTCCCGAATCCAGGTTTTGGTTACGACGACCATACCTTTCCCGTGTTGTGCGAGGTTTACTCTGAGCGTTTCCTTTCCCTCCCGTGGGATAAATAACGCGCGGTGGCGACTCTTCTGTTCAGCCGGTGCCGATTTTCGCAGTAGCGACAGCTGGCGACTCTGCTGGGGATCCAACGTCCCCTGGCTGCTAAGGACTGCGATGGGATAGCTCTAGTGCTCTCGTACGGCATGGGCTCTGGTATAGTAATGGTCATCAGAGCTGTCCTAGAAGGCGCTGAAATATTGATAGTCTGGTATGGAATAAAAACAGTGGCAACTTCGTCATTACTGACCTCTTTCACAACATCTTCCTTCACGACTTTGTCAAATTGCAGACAACCTTCGTCAATCATCCTCTGAATACCCCTCTTCAAAAGATCACAACCCTCAGGCTGCGCTTCACATTCTGAGCAGTCAGTAGGACAACCAGGAAATACACCCTTCTTCAACAAATAAGCTTTCACAAAACCCATCGGAGTTTTCAAATCTTCAACATCAGTTATCAGATTCAACTTCTCACCTTCAATAACGGCGTTGGCCGTTGCCACCCCATGATCCGGCATCGGGTTCTGGGTAACATTGGGCCCCTCATTGGTGAAATTAATAGCTTTAGAATCGAGCAAATCCTGGACCTTATGCTTAAAAGCTTTACAATGGTCAATGTCGTGGCCTGGGGCGCTAGAGTGAAAATCACAGTGAGCGTTTGCATCGTAGCTAGGAGGTGGTATACCTGTGAGAGGAGCCAAGGTCCTCTTCTGCACCAATTGTAACTGCAACAGCCGTTGTAACAACTGAGAATAGGGTATCAGAGGATTTGTGAATTGTCTGTTAGGCATCCGGCGCCTAGCAGGATAAGGAGGCTGAGCGTTGCCTTGTTGCGGAGCTGCGGCCGGGATGTTCACAGTAGCTACCTGATGATGCTGACGAGACTGAGCTCTCCCCTTACCTTTGTGAGAAATAGCATTTTCATCCCCTTCCTTCTCTTGGGGTTTGCAGAATACGGCTTCTTTGTTCCTCCCGAAGAGGATCCACCACCATTGGAAATCTTACCAGATTTGATCCCACTTTCAATTCGCTCCCCGGTAATCACCAAATCAGAGAAACCTGCAGACATGCAGCCTATCATCTTCTCGAAATACACACCCAGTAACGAAGTCATGAACACGTCTTTCAACTCCCTTTCAACCAAAGGAGGTTGTACCCTTGCAGCCAGATCTCGCCACCTCTGGGCGTACTCTTTAAAGCTCTCAAAATTCTTATGCGACAGACTCTGCAATTGTACCCGATTGGGTTCCAGATCACTATTATATTGGTAGTGACGCGCAAAAGCCTCAGCCAAATATTTCCAGCTACGAATATGGGTCCTCTCAAGCCCCATATACCATTCCAATGAGGCCCCTATCAGGCTATCCTAGAAGAAATGCATCAACAGCTTCTCATCACTGGAATAGGCAGACATTTTTCTGAAGTAGGCCCGAATGTGTACTCTGGGGAAAGTCGTCCCTTTGTACTTATCGAAATCGGGCACTTTAAACTTGGGGGGAATTCTGACCCCAGGAACCAAACCAAGATCAGACATATCCAAGCCTAAAGAATTCTGATTCTCCAATGACCTCATTTTCTCCTCAATCAGTTTGAAACGTCGGTCGGCTTCAGTTGGCAAACCACCATCTAGATCTTTCATAGAGAATATATCATCCTGATTATCTGCCCAATGAGGACCAGCAACCCCGTGCACGATGCACACACTGCCATTACCCGCAATATTACCATTCTCACCAGCAACTCCTCCGCCCGGAGGTACAACAACAATAGGAATACCTTGAGGAATAGACCCACTAACCGGAGGATGAACAACACCAGCCCCTCTGTGCAAAACACCGTCTTCATTAACCCGTGCTATCAACGGCTGGACGAGAGTTTTCAACTGCTCCTGCCCACTGGCGACAGTCTGCATCAGTTCCATAAATTGGGCCATACAAGCCCTAACCTCCTGCAATTCCGCCTGTACCTGATCCATCACCTTCTGCTGATTCCCTCGAGTAGAGTATCTGTGGAAGCTGAATTCCTCAATCCTGAACTACGAAAACCAAGCAGAGATAAGAACACAAGGCCACCAAGAACAACCTGCAATGCAAATGAGGATGCAGGATACAAAATGAAAACATGTCTATGTATGCACAGGGAGATCTTTCCCCTTGATTCCGGTTTCAATAAACAAGAACAGTAGAGATGGATAAGAATACCCCAATAAAACTTCTCATATATCAAGTAAAGTTGAAACAACACAACCAAATGAGAAATATCCGTGTACAAAGAAGCATTGATCTCATCCAACATCTCTAGTGATGATCAAGATACAAAATCAAATGAAACTACAAAAGATAAAACTCCTAGTAGCCATGATCTCTACACCACTCCTGAGACTCCTCGAGCATCTCCTTCGTATCTGGATGGTCTGGCCTCTCTATCAACTCTCGGATAAGGACATCCCTCTTGCGTATCACATCCCAGAGATAATGACAATGATCCTCCCAAGCGTCTTCGCCAAAGGCATCCTCAAGCCTGGGTTTCTTCACCTCTGCACGGATCTTGAACTCTTCAAGTGCTGATAAAGACTCTTGGTGTTTCTGCTCGATTGTAATCCTACTGAACGTTTCTAGCAATAGCTCTCTCTCCTTCGCTTTGAATTGCGATTTTAGCTTATCTACCTGAGCACGAAGCTGATATTCTCTACTCTTGTTGGCGGTCACAGTAGCATTCCACTGTGCATTGAATTTGGATATCTTCAGATAGGCTCTATCTAAATCCTCCTTCTTACTCCTCAGAACATCACAAGTGCTTTTCAGATCAAGACCGACTTGCTTCTGTGCTTGTACCTGATCAACAAGTTCTTCCTTCAACTTGGTCAACCGTTCTGCATTTGTTTTAGCCAAATACACAACTTCACCCTTATCATGTTTCAGCTGATTATTTTCTTGCTTCAACTCTTCATTCTCTTTGCGCAGCTCTTCCTTCTCTGCCCAAAGCTTGGTATATCTTAAGATATCAACAGTTGTAGGCGGCTCGATGACTAAAGGATACAATGGTACTTCAACAGGAAACGACAACAATACCTCTTCAACCCTCTTCTGAATCCAATTCGAGTATGGATCATAGGCTCTACAATCTCCTTTGCCCAAAGAAAGCTTCCCCTTCTTGTGAGTCTTACCCCACGCGTCCACAAATCGGGCTGAGATACATGGATCAGCTACACCTGTGAAGTACAGAGATTCTTGCACTTCTACTTCTTTAGGAGGTCCTTTCAAAGCATAACTGAATTGCCTCATAGCAAGAGAAGGATTATAGTTGATACCGTCATTCCTCCCTATCAAAGGCACATTAGGAAAGCTACCACAACTGAAAATAAGCTCACGACCCAACAAATATCGATTGAACCAGGAAATATTCCTCTTTGTTAAAACCATAAGCCTCTTCAACCATTCAGCCGAGTTTGCGGAAGTCACAAAAGCTCCTGAGCAAGGAAGATGATCAACAAACCACTTATGCAACAACGGCGCGCAACAAGAAACCATTTCCCTCTTATTTTCTCGTTCTTGTAATGCACTGAGTGATACAAGTCTCCTAGAAGAGTAGGCACGAGATTCTTGGAAGCAAAGACATGAAAAGCATCAAAATCCACAAAGCCAGGTACATTGGGAAACAACACAATGCCGTAAACACACAGAGCCAATATAACACTGAAAACTACCCAACAACCTTTGTCAGCATACTCTTGGGCTTTGTCAACCAGGAAGAGCAAAGCAAATCCGGAAACTCCGTTTCTACTGATAACATGATCTGCCAAGTCAGAAGCGCTTAAATAAAGAGCGGCAGACAACTCCTCAAGATTAGGTTCTTCCTCGGAACTGAAGAAAGACACTTTGTTCAGAATCGGAACACCCAAGATGTAAGAAAATTCTTCCAACGTAGGAACCAACACATAGTTCAGAAATGTGAAGCATCTCAGTGGAGGATCATAAAACTGCAACAAGGTATAAATAGCTCCATGTTCATAAGTCGTAAGCTTACGAACAAACTTTAGAATTCCATCATACTGCTCTCTGAAAGCTGTAAGAACACCAGGCTCAACCAAGGAAACCAGACCAAATAAAAGTCCCAACTCAGGTGCCGGAAACTTATACACAACAATCCTCTTTCGGCAAACTTCCATCTCTGAAGAAGACCAGTACCAGAATCAAGGGATAGACGAGAACCTGTAACACACATAAACATGCAATGTTAAATGCAGAATGATATGCAAATGCACACATGGGATCAAGGTATCCAATGCTCAAATACGCTGCTGTGTCGTTGACTGAATTCAACCAGAGCTTCGCTCTAATCAGAACACTAAGATAACACACTGGATAGAACACTCAGAATCAAAATTCTGCACTGAGAAGAAAACCAGGGTTGGTTAAAGACCAGGTTTCCTGCAAAAAACCCATCCCTCTTACATGTGGGTTCTAGTCTTGAAAGGTACGACATCCTATGCGGGTGGTCAGCGTCACAGACTTTCGAAAAACGATGATACGTTCACCGTTTCTGGGTTGGAATCATAGTATAATGAAGCGGCCTCACTTAGCTGACTTCCCAAATGAACGGTCTCCAGAGTCGACAGTCTCTCTAAGTCAATATTCCCTCAATTGCACCAGACGCGCAGGATAGAATATTTCCAAAGAAAAACCTCGTTTGAATGTGAATTTCACGTGAGCTATTGCGCAGCCAGACGCCACACAAGCTTCCGCTAATTTCCACTCTAATCCTATATGTATACTTAAGCCCAGGTCCGGCTTATCTCTCGATGGAACAACCCAACCCACAACACAACAGCAACAGAAATGTAATGCAATAATATACAACAGATAATGTACATAAAGAAAAATAACTGTACAAAAGTAAACACCCAAACACGCAACAGACAAGCGCTAGGAGTGACTCGCATAGGGAACCAGAGTCCCTAGCAGAGTCGCCAGCTGTCGCAACTGCGAAAAACACCCAGCAAAAACAGAATAGTCGCCACCTTTATTTATTTATCCCAAAGAGAGGGAAAGGAAACGATCGGAAAAACTTGACGAAAAAGGGAAAAGACGAGGTCATCGCAACCAAGTCCTGGATTCGGGAGTCGGTTACGCAAGGGGAAGGTATTAGCACCCCTCACGTCCGTCGTACTCGACGGGATCCACACTTGTTGTCTATATAAGGTTGTGTTTAAACTATCTACGTTACAGGCTTGTGGGACAAAAAGAAAAGAAAAGAAAGACTCGGCAGAGCGTCGCGTCTCTGTGCCTACGTACTTTCATCTGGTATGAAAGATCAGAGTCAACGTAGTTTGGCTAACTACGGAAGAAAAAGGGGGGAAGGTTGATCGCCAAGACGTCGCGTCTTGTGCCTACGTACTTTCATCTGGTATGAAAGATCAGAGCAGACGTAGTTCGGGCGTACACGAAACCACAGGTTGATTAAGCGTTTTAATCGAGTAGGGTTAAACAATAATTCCAGCAGTTAGGGACGATGCCTGTTTGCGATAGAATTAAAGCTTAACAAAACTCTTTCTCTGAAAAAAGTTCCCGATTAATCCCGAAGGAAAAAGGTTTGAATTTGTTTTTGTATTTTTTAGTGAAGTGAATTCATTCGGTTTGTGATTCACATTGCACTAAAGACTATGACACGGAGGCGAATGCGTCGTATATCGCCCCCAAACGAGATGGATACTAAATATTCTAGACAAGCGAGAGGAGACCCCTCGCTCATCATTCCCCATGTAGCTTAAGGCTCGTAGTGTGCAATGTTTATCGCCTTTATTAAATGAATTAGCATGATTTTGACATGAGAAGAGAGACACACGGAAGGTCTAAGGGAAACTCGACCCTAACGTTGTCATGCAAAGTACTCCTAAAGTTTGGATAAAAAGGGGAAACATCTACCCTAATGTTAGCATACTTGGATTGAACACCTAATGTCTCTCCTACTCCCATCCTAAACGGAGGGACTAGGAATCCTATGGGGATCATGGCAAGAAAGCACAAGAAGAACAAAGGAAAGATCAATCACAAGTAGAAAATACAAACATGAAAATGCACACTTAGAATGGTGGGAGGGATGAAAAAATGTGTGGGGCAGCAGCCGCCACAAGCGCGTCTCGACCTTAACAGCGATGCAAGAATGATGCAAACATGTGGAGAAAACAAGAGATGAAAGCATACAAACATGCAAACAAACGATCGACTCGAACCACATACGAACATGCAAATAATTGAAAGAATCAACGGACATGGCAACAACATCATGAGTAGATAACCACAAACAGTAGCAAATATCCAAAACAATTCAATTCTAATGCATCACACTAATCTATGATGATTTGAATCGAATTGGTATGCGAACATGCAAGCAAACGGCAAAATATGGCATTCTGGCACAGTGTTAATCGGTTAACACATACTGTTAATCGATTAACCAGTGTAAAAGAGCTGAAAATCTGTAATTTCGTAGTTGTTAATCGGTTAACACCAGGCGTTAACCAGGTAACACCCTGAAAACTTTGAAAATTTTGAATATTTGAATTGGTTAACCGGTTAACCATATACGTTAACCGGTTAACACTGTACCAGAATCAGAAAAACAGCAAACAAAACCACTTTCCAGCAAATAAGCACTTATCCGATCAACCGGATGATCGCATAATTATTTATTCACGAACTTAAACCAGAAAAACATGATTTAAACAGCATGTAAACATATCAACACAACCAGATCATGGATCAAACAACTCAAATCAATCACAATTCAATCGAATATGAAGTTTAACATGGTAAACATCAAATAAGCTTGAAAATTAAATCGGATCAGAAATCCAACCTACGAATCAGAGAATTGATTCGGTAATTGTTGACTCAACTGTAATTGTGTAGATCTAAGCAAAGAAGTCCGGAATACTTCAAGATCCAAGCTAATTGATGATGTATGAATGAAGATCCTTCACAATTACGCCAAATTACTCCAAATAAGCACTTCTACAATCACCTCAAAATCTAGATCTAAACTTGCACGGAAATTGAAGATGAGAATTGATTAAATGATGATGGTAGATGGAGGATAATGCTCAAGAATCTATTGATTCCAATGAAGAATCAATAGTTCCAAGGAAAATGAGCTTTGAGTGAAGGTTTTGGTTGTGGAGGAAATTGAGGGAATTCAGAGAGTTGATCAACTCTGAACTGGAAATGGAAATTATGAAGGTTTTTATGGCTTGCTTTGGAGTAATTCACTTAAATACTCTCTTGGTATGGGATCCCAAAGCAAGGGTTGGAAGTTGGTTTGGAAATGAGGTTTGGGATTTTGGAGGGAAATAAAATTTAACCAAATTTCAAATGATGTTCTAGATCCTTCCCAAGTGCCAAAATGGGCTTTCGAGTGATCAAATTTGGACCCCAAAGCAAATCCACTTGAAAATTCACGTATTGGACAAATTCTGCTATGGTTAACCGGTTAACCATATGCGTTATCCGGTTAACACTATTAAAACTTCAATTCTGGGCTGATTTTCAAATGGTTAATCGGTTAACCATATGTGTTAACCGATTAACACCTTCAAAAATTTGAATTTGACACCTTTTGGTGGGAAATCTGTCCATTTGCCCTGTTTCAACTGTCTGGAACTCTGTTTAGCTGCTGAACCTCATTTTTGATCGTTGTTACTGTGAAAATACTTGTGATGAGCCTAAATGCTGATTTCTGATCCGGAATTAACCTGCAAAATAGAATAAAATCGATCGCTCGATTACTAGGCAAAATAAATGCCGAAGCTCTGATGCTCTTTGTTCGTTGTTCAATCTCTTGCTCCGAAATGCACCTGAGCCACAGGAACGCCTTGATCCCACACCTCAATACCAAATGCTATGCAATGCAAAATGCTAAATGCGAAAATGAAACATAAGCCAAGTACGGTTAAAACGAAAGGCAAATTTTGGGGTGCTACACTAAGGGCGGTCATGGCAGAGTCATTAGGGTAGATGGACACAGTAAAGTCCCTCTGAGAAAGAGCCTCAAAGTGACGTCTCTCGACATCATTCCTAAAGATGACAGCGTGATTCTTAAATGTCTGCATATTCTCGGTAATAAGGTTATCTTAAGGACATTTATCCTGAAATTTGAAAGTAATTTACCATTAGAAAAATTATACCATAAACGTAAGTTAGTATAAATAACATAAGTAATAATAATAACAATAATGGTAACAATAATTATAATAATTTAATAAGTATATAGTAACTAATATTCAACGAAAATTATATTAAAGTGAATGCAAGATCTAAGCTAGTAATAAAAATAGTAAGAGCTAAGGATCGTGAGTTTCGTCACACGGAGCGCTATGTTTAATGTCAGAAGCTCGACATTGAAACATACAGAGATATCATTTGTCTGGAGGAGTGGGAAGCTCTCCCAATTTATAACTAGTGTCGAACTCCTTATTCTCTACTGAGTGGTAATGCTTGAGTCTTTGTCCATTCACAACGAACGTTTCATTCGACTTTCCTCTAATTTCTACTACTCCACTTTTTAGAACTCTAACAATTTCAAAAGGACCAGACCATCTGGAACGCAACTTTCTTGGAAAAAGCTTAAGTGAAGAGTTAAAAAGAAGAACTATGTCTCCTTCATTAAATTCTCTCCTTTTCTATCCTTTTATCATGCCACTTTTTAGTTCTTTCTTTATAGATTTGGGCATTTTCATAAGCGTCGAGTCTTAGTTCCTTTAGTTCATGGATATCCAAAATTCTCTTCTCGCATGTTGCTATGTAGTTTGTATTTAGGGTCTTTATATCCCAATAAGCCTTATGCTCTAGTTCTATAAGCAGGTAACATGATTTACCATAAACTAGTTTAAACGGAGTAGTTCCTATAGGGGTTTTGTAGGTTGTCCTGTAAGCCCACAGAGCTTTATGAAGTTTAGTAGACCAATCTTTTCTAGAGGTTGTGACAATTTTCTCAAGTATTTGCTTAATCTCTCTATTTGAGACTTCAACTTGTCCGCTCGTTTGAGGGTGATAAGGTGTTGCTACTCGGTGTCAGACTCCGTATTTCAGCAATAATCTTCTAAAGATATTCGGAATAAAATGGGATCCTCCATCACTTATAACAACTCTCGGCACTCCAAATCTAGGAAAAATGGTATTCTTGAAAAGCTTTATAACTACTCGGGCATCGTTGGTAGAAGAAGCTATCGCCTCAATCCATTTTGATACATAATTGACTCAACGAGTATATATTTATTTCCAAAAGAAGATGGAAAAGGGCCCATGAAATCTATACCCCTCACGTCAAAGACTTCTACTTCCAAGATACCCTTTTGTGGCATCTCATCGCGTCTAGAGATATTACTAGTGTGTTGCCATTGATCACAGTTTAATACAATGATATGGACGACCTTCCAAAGGTTAGGCCATAATAGACCAGATTGCAGAATTTTCGCACAAGTCTTAGAAGTGCTTGCATGCCCTCCATAGGGTGCATTGTGACAATGAGATATGATGTTATAACTTCAGATTCAGGGACACATCGACAGAAAATTCCATCGACGCCTCTCTTGAAAAGCAAGGGCTCATCCCAATAGTAATGTTTAAGATCGTGAAAGAATTTCTTCTTTTGTTGGTAAGTTAAATCCGGTGGGAGCACTCCAGCTACTAAGTAGTTGACAAAGTCAGCATACCTAGGCAGTGTGGCTTCAGTATGGATTGATTCTACAACTACATTAGATTCTGCGTCATAAAAATTCAAAGAACATTTTTGTGTTTCGCTTCCATTCTCTAACTGGGCTACAAGTCTATCATAAGGAAAATCATCATTGATGGGAACTTATTCGGGTTCTAGACCTTCGATTTTAGAAATATGATATGCTACTACATTACCAGTTCCTTTCTTATCTTTAATTTCTGAATTGAACTCTTGCAAAAGCAGGATCCATCTTAAAAGTCTTGGCTTAACGTCCTTTTTGCTCAACAGATACCTAATTGCAGTGTGACCGGTATAAACAATTATTTTTGCTCCTACTAAGTAAGAACGGAATTTGTCTAAAGCGAACACAACAACTAAGAGTTCTTTTTCTGTGGTTGCGTAATTCAATTTCGCACTGTCTAAGGTTCTACTTGTGTAGTAAATAGCATGAAGCTTTTTATCCTTTCTTTGTCCTAAAACAGCGCCAACGGCAAAATCACTAGCATCACACATTATTTCAAACGGTTCATTCCAATCAGATGGTTGCATAATATGTGCAGTAATAAGAGCATTTTTAAGGAGTTCAAAGGCTTTCAAACAATCCTCATCAAAAATAAATTCGACATCTTTCATTAACAAGCCAATTAGTGGTTTAGTAATCTTAGAGAAATCTTTAATGAATCGTCGGTAGAAATCGACATGTCTAAGAAAACTAAGAATTTCTCTAACAGTTTTCGGAGGTCGAAGACTTTCTATTATTTCTATTTTTTCTTTATCTACTTCAATTCCTCGATCATATATAATATTTCCTAATAAAATTCCTTCTCGGACCATGAAATAGCATTTTTCCCAATTCAGCACAAGATTGACTTTAACGCATCGCTCAAGTACTAATTCTAGGTTCGATAAACATCCTTCAAACTTCGCCCACAAACAGAGAAATCATCCATAAATACTTCCATTATATTGTCTATAAAGTCAGCAAAGATTGACATCATACACCTCTAGAATGTTGCGAGAGTGTTGCACCCCAAAATTTGACCAACTGTTTCTTATGTTTGGCTTATGTTTCGATTCATTTGCATTTGCATTTGAATACCGCATACTGTGCATTTTTGCAGCCGGATTGATTTAATCGGGATTACAGGCCTTTCCCTCGTGTTCAGACGATTCAAACCGTTTCGGATACGGAGTTTTATTGTGGAATTTGCACTCTGCCCGGTGATTCAGTCTACGCTGTTGGTTTCGGTGGTGTCTCGGTATCCGATTTTATTACTGTTTATTTTGTCGCATTCTCGCATTTTATCGTTCACTGATTTTATTTTATTTTCTAGATTTATTTCCTATTTTTAGCATAGTTTTTAAATTTTTAAATAGGTTTTAAATTTAACTTCTATTTTCTAGAGGCTTTTTAGAATATTATTAGGTTTTATAATAGTTTTAGATTTATTTCTCTATTTTGGTTTTTAGATTTAATTTGTAATAGATTAAATAACATTTTCTATTTTTAATAGTTTATTAGAGTTCTTATTTGTTTTTTAGAATATTTTGAGCTTTATTATTTCTTTAATATAGGATTTGATTAAGATTTTAGAGTTTTATTAGGTTTAAGTTTAATTAATTTTAATTGTTTGTTGTTTTAAGAAAGTCACGTGGCACTACCGTTTTAATCAGCATTTAATTATTAAGTTAATTTATGTTAATTCTGGTCCACTTTCTAATTTGCAGCTTTAATTAATGCTAATCACTTTTTTAGTCAGATTTTTTGCAGGTCCAGGCCACGTGTCGTGCAGGCTATAAATAGTAGTACTGTGCTCATTAAATGCTGGGCACGCGTCCCAAGGACGCCACCTCACCACCGGCCATGCAAACGCCGGAATCCTCACCGGCAAAATCAAAACGGATCAAACACCACCGGAAACACGCCGGGAAATTCATCCAATCACCGGGAAATTCATGTGTTCTTCGTGTTCTTATTGTTTTTCCAGAAAATCAAACATGTTCATCCAATATTCATACGTTTTCCAGATCTTCATTAAGATCTCTTCAAAGTTCTTCATATCTTCAACCATCTCCATCCATTATTTCCCAGAAAATCATCATCTGCATTCAAATCTTCATGACCTTCATACGAATTTCCCAGAAACTCGTCCAGATTCTTCAACCTTCATACCATATTTTCCAGATTCGTTCAATCTTCATCCACCATAACACCATTCCAGATCTAAATTCAACATCCATACAAATCTGGACCCAAACCATTCAAACCTCCTTCAATTTCATCTTCATAGATCTACTCAGATCTACATCCAAACTTCAAGCAACAGTCTAACATAAACATCTCCAATCATTCTCGTTTCATCAACGAACAAGCAACAACTATAAGGCTTTGCAAACTTCAGATCTAGAACTCAATTCTCTTCATCATCACCATAAATAGTGCATCTCAACCCAGAAAGTTCTTCAGATAACTTCAGGAAACTTCATTTGTATGAACCTACACGAGCCATTATCTTTGTCACCAACTCAACTCGTTGTAGATCTTCAACTTCAAACAACCAAACCGTCACTTCTAAGTTCCACTCGCCAAAATCGCGAACCAAACCTTCAATATCTTCACCGAGTTCCTTTCTTCGTCATCTTTTTCCATCCGGATCTACGAACAGATCTTCAAATGTTTGATTTATATTAATTGTTGTGTTTCTACTGGTTTTGTTTGTAGGCAATGACGAAGTCGGAGATGGAAGAAGAGGAGGAATAGACAGAGGGAGGTTGAGGCGGTGAAAGTGGACGGCGGCTGAGAGAGAAAGAATAATTAGGGTTCTTTGTTTTTGGCAAGTGAGGAAGGTGATGATGACTCACGGGCACGGGTTAGTGGGCCTTTCCGGCCCATTTCTCCTTCATTCGGACTATTCCCCCCGTTTGGCTTGCGTTTTGTTTGTTTTGGAGTTGGGCCCAAAGCCCAACCGGATTATTATTTGATGCAACCCCCTGGCTTTCGTTGCACCCCCTATGTTTGCTTATTTTGTTTGTGGAGTTGGGCCAAACCCAACTGCGTTTTTCACTTGTTGTACCCCTTACTGGACTGTTGTACCCCCTTTGCTGTTTTTTATTTTCTTTTTGTTATTTCTTTTGTAAATAATCTTGATATTGTAATATATATTATATTTTCTTTTAATAATTTCTTTTAAAGTATTATATGTATATATATTAAATATATAGAATTTTATATTCCATTTTCTTTTTAATGTCTTTTAATAATTTCATTTAGAATTTATTTTCTTTTTAGAAGTTTATTAATTTTTGAAGTTGAGTTCTTATCTCATTTTATTATTGGATTTTTCTCACCATGTTTGTTTTGTAGGTCGATGACGAGACCTCCGTAAACCATTATAAATCAACTTGTTGATGGATGATGTAGGATCCGAGACCGCTTTTTCTCTCCTCATCTTTTCTTCTTCTTCTTCTGATTTTTTTTATTTTGCTTTTCTATTGTGCTGGCCGTGTGACATGATTCAATTGGAGAATGATTCTCAATATCATTTCTCCATCTTGTCTTTGACACGGATATCAATACGCTACCTCTTGGGGTTTGACTTCTTTTATAAGTCGAATTATGACGGTTCAGCGTCACATTGGTTCTGGTTCGAAGTGTCATCATTAAGAATAAAAGAGTAGAGCTTGGAAATGGAGCTTGCACACAAAAGTCAAGGGTCAACAGAACCACTCCGTTCGGTAACATTGTTTTTATTTCACTTCTTTCATCTCTTTCTTTTCAACCGTCGAGTGTTGCGAGATCGTTAGATACGTGGGAAATGATGAGCGAGTGGTCTCGTCTCCCTCATCTAGAGTGTTTAGTATATGTCCTTAGGACAATATGCGACGCATTCGCTCCTACGTTTAGGACTTCACGTGTGCGTCCTGTTCCAAACCTTTTCTCTCGCGTCCTGGCGATTGAGACTTCCCTTTTTCTCTCGCGTTCTGGCGATTGAGACCCCTTATCTTGCCCCCGTGCAATCGAGACCGTTTTCTGTAGTTAGCTGAACTACAGCTGCTCCGATTTCTCGTACCAGACGAGAATATGTATGCATAGGATGCGATATCCTAGAGAGCACACTAACAACTAACTTTTGTTTTCTCACGCTTCCGTGCGATCGAGACTTTCCCGCTGACGACTAATCTTCCCTTTCTCTTGCCCTAGCGCAATTGAGACCAGACCGTAGTTCTAGTTCCCGTAGGTTCCCGTACCTTTAAACCCCAACATACTACGTTCGTTCTACCGCAAATAGGTAACGCCTAAGTCTCCAATGGTCGAGCAGCATACACCTAACTGCTAAAATGCGCACGCTAGTATCGTCAACCTTTTCTCCCACCCCGTGTGATCGAGAGCATCCTTTGCTTACCCGTAGTTAGCCTGAACTACGTTTTGCTCTAATTTCTCATGCCATATGAGAATACGTAGGCACAAGACCCGACGTCTTGACGAGCAATCCCCCATGTAGTTTCCCGAACTACGTTGACTCTGACTTTCCCATTGCACGAGGGAATACGTAGGCATAGAGCGCGATACTCTATCGAGTCAGTTCTTTCCGTTTAGCTTTAGCAGCCGTAGATTAGATTGTTTTTCACCCATAGACTAGACAAAAATGCGTGGATCCCGTCGAGTACGACGGACGTGAGGGGTGCTAATACCTTCCCCTTGCGTAACCGACTCCCGAATCCAGACATGGTTGCGATGACCTTGTCTTTCCCTTTTTCTTTAGGTTTTTGCGATCGTTTCCATTCCCTCTCTTTGGGATAAATAACGAAAGTGGCGACTCTTCTGTTTTTTCCGCCGGTTGTTTTTCACAGTTGCGACAGCTGGCGACTCTGCTGGGGACAAGAACATCCCCTATGCGAGTCCATCCTAGCGCTTGTCTGTTTGGTTTGTGGGTGTGTATATTTTTGTGCTGTATTTTGAATATTAATGTATTTACATTTTCCGCACTCTATTTTTTATCTGTTGCTGTTGGGTGGTTGTTCCTCTGAGAGATAAGCCAAAACCCAGGCTTGAGTACACACCTAGCATTAGTAGTGGAGATTAGTGGGTGGACCTGTTTGCTTAGCAGACACAGTTCTCGATGAAATTCACGCTCAGACAAGATTCTCTTTGATGATTTCCTTTCTGATCCTTAGGATCCAACTGGAATTTGGATTTGAGGGTTGTCGACTATGGGAACCGATCACTTGTGAGTCAGCTAAGTGAGGCCTCTTCAGGAGATTATGATGTTGAACCAGAAATGGTGAACGTATCATCATTTCTTGGAAGTTTGTGACGCTGACGAACGCATAGGATGTCGTACCTTGTCAGTTTAGGTCCATACCCGTGAGTGGGAGGGTTTTTGCAGGAAACTTGACTTCCAGCCAACCCGGTATTTTTGTTTTCTCTCCGGAGCGAACTTACTAAGTCAGCAGCACAACAATATTCAGAGCTTTGTGGGGGCTGTGATCCCGTGTTCGTTGCATCTTGCATTGCATTTGCATAAGCATTTTTGCATCATTTTGCATGTCATTTCTCCAGCTAGCCAGAGCTCTTATCCAGCCTTTGTTTTGCTTCAGAAGGTGATTCTCTGGTGACCGTTTTGAGCAAGTGTTGATTATGGGAAGACGACCAAGGGGTTGAAGCAGAACCAAGCAGAGTCAAGCAGTAAAGTCAGTGGAAGTTGTCGGTAGATATGTCAGGGAACGACTTCCATAATGTTGATACCTTGTCAGGTTTTACTGTGATGTCCAATCCTCTGTATGGTTCTTTGCTCGATGAAGATTTTCTGCAAGTGAACAACATAACTGACGCTCAGCCTG
Source organism: Lathyrus sativus (assembly GCA_963859935.3). Classification (NCBI taxonomy): domain Eukaryota; kingdom Viridiplantae; phylum Streptophyta; class Magnoliopsida; order Fabales; family Fabaceae; genus Lathyrus; species Lathyrus sativus. Next base: position 665,225,381 of record OZ012739.1, read on the forward strand.
TGCAGCCTTCTGTTGAGAATCAAGATCAGCACGAACAGTCTGTTGTCCGAAGTGAGCGTTCTTCTTCTCTTGATACCTCAGATTATCATGATTCTGTTTCCTCTGTGTTGATTTCTCGAAGAGAGGTTCCGATGGCGAAGACTGAAGACCCAAGAGCTTTTGAGTATGCTAAGAGGCTTCATGCGTTGGATGAAATATTCAAGGCCTTGGAAGTCAAAGATGTTGTTGGTCTCAATGCTTCAGACAGTGTCTTGTGTCTGGCCTAATGTTACCTCCGAATTTCAAAGCGTCGAGGTTTGAAAAGTACAAAGGGGATAGCTGCCCAAGGCAACATTTGGTGATGTTCTGTAGAAGAATGACTTCATTTGTGCACGACGACAAGTTGATGATTCACTATTTTCAGGACAGTCTGATTGGGGCATCTCTGAGTTGGTATATGCAGTTGGAGAGTAATCAGATCTGATCATGGGTGGATTTAGCCAAGGCTTTCATGAAGCAATACGAGCATAATCTTGACATGGCTCCCAGTCGCATGCAGTTGCAAGAATTGTCTCAAGAGAACAATGAACCTTTCAGGAAGTATGTTCAGAGATGGAGAGAATTTGCTTCTAGAGTGCAACCACCGCTTCTAGATCGAGAGTTAACAGACATGTTCATAAACTCCTTGTAGAGCCCGTACTTCGAAAGAATGCTTGGGATTGCACCAAATTTCTCTGAATTGGTAAGAGCAAGAGAACATATTGAGTATGGCGTAAAAACTAGAAGAATTCAGAATGTTTCAAGCGGTCAGGCTGGTGAAACTGAATCTCTCTGTAGTTTTAAAACTGGAAGAATTCAGAATGTTTCAAGCAGTCAGGCTAGTGAAACTAAATCTCTCTGTAGCTTTCAAGTTGGAGACGAAACTGTGGTCAATGCAGTCATGATAGATGTTGGGTATTCTCAAGATGAATCGGTGAAATCTTTTAGTTCTTCATCTTCTCAGCGGTCAGTATCTTCTGTGTCTCGTTATTCTGGACAGTCAACTGTGCCTAGGGCACCACATCATAAATTTTGGGTCGCTCCTCATGCAAATCACCGAGCCCGTGGCCGAGGTTATTAGAATCAGTGTCAGAATCCAAACAGGCCTCGTAACAATTTGGAACGAAGGAATGCTTCTTTTCATCCAGTTCATGTGTCGTATAGCCAACTTTTGCCACATTTGATTCAGAATTCTTTGGTGGAACCTAAAGCTCTCAAGCCAGTGCCAGAACCTTACCCTCCAGGTACGATCCCCATGCTCAGTGTGGATATCATGGCGGATCTATAGGGCATTCAACCAAAGATTGCAAAGCTTTTCAGGCAAAAGTGCAGCAGTTGATCGACAAAGGGTGCATTTCCTTTCCAGAAGGAGTTTTGGTTGTTCATGTCAACCTTTCAGTTGTCTGAGCTTACAGATTCAGAGTGTTATTTCCAGAAGCCAGTGGTCCAGACAGGCAGACGTCCTCAGTATTGGCAGTCCTCAGACTTTTTATCATTTGCATTTGTAGTTTCTTTTATGTTAGTTGCTACTTGCTGTTAAACATTGTGTTCTGAATGGTAATATTAATGAAGTGATTATGCATTTTTATGAATTAATCATGTCGCTTTCGCTCATTTATTGTACAACACAGACACATGCACTTTTTATCCACTCCACTTTATCACTATTGATTAGCAAGGAGGGAGGATGACGAAAACTAAATACCCATAACTGATGATCGTATGCTTTCGGATAAAATCTTGCCTATGATGTACATGCATTGTTTCAAATCCCCTAAACACTGGAGATATAAGGAGTTAGTCCCTAGTTAACCATTTTGAGCTGAGAAGTAGGAGTTTCTTTTGGACTTTTTCAACCCTCACATCTTAACCTGGGGCAGGGTAGTTGTCAGTTGGCTTGACCGAGCGTTCAAATTTCATAGAGGAGTGTCCCGTTCAAGGATCAATCACACCTCAAGAGGTCGTACCTCATCAGCCGCAATGGTTAAACCTCACTAGTCAGGAGTGAGACAGTTATAATCCCTTTGGATAAATCAAGACAGCCAGTGTCACACGACTTGTTTCAAGAAAAAAGAAAGAAAAAAGAAAGCCTGTTAAGTAAAAAGAAAAGAAAAGCTAGAAAGCAAATACTTAGGAAAAAATCAGGGCATCCCGCTAGACTTCAAAATCAAAAGAACTCAAAAGAGTCAGTCCAGGCAAAAATTAGGGAATCAAAAGAATGAAAATGAAAGGATCTCAAAAGAAAAATCCTCAAACAAGGGCAAAGTCGTGTGGATACAGACACCGAAGACAAAGAGGAGTAACTGTCACTCCGAAAACCTTGTGAGTTCCTTAACCACCACTCCTACCATTCAATAAACCTTTTGGAGAGGTGAGAGCTTGTACCAAGTTAACTGAACTTAGGATTGAAGATCATCACGTAGAAAGGGTGGGTACAAATAAAACTTTGAGCCTAATATCTTTTGTTTCAATAATCGTGAACCCGACCATGATACAACCCTTAAAAGACCTAATTGAGGCGGGGTTTATTCTGAAGGCGTATTACGATAAGGTTGAGTAACCTGACTCCTACATGATTTGCTAATTATATCCTTGTTGTATCTTGCACTAATCAAATCAGCACTACGTTTTCACTTTTGGTTCATTCCTCACTCACTATCACGACACCTGATTAGTGACATTCCTTTCAAAATCTGCATGAACACTGCATTAAAATTACCATTCGTGAACAAACAATTTTAATTGCAGGTTAGTAGTTAACATGGAGGAAATTCCAACAGGGAATAGTCAAACGGGACTAGATCATTCATCAGTTGAATCAGAATTGTGTATACTTTGAAACCCTCTGAATCTGGGGAATTGACATCCATTGAGTTTAGGATCAGTTAGTCTGAGGATAGGTCCCAAAGTGTCGGTTGATTATGGGACAGTTTATTCAAGAAACAATGAATCTTCTCGAGACCCAATCAGGGGCAATCGCCCAAAGTTTTTGTGAGTTGAGGGCGGATCCCTCCGGTATTCAATCAGATCAGGTTAGGTCGCTTCAACGCTCATTAAGGGGCAAGCCACTTCAAGAGTATGTTGAAACCAACCATGCTGAGAGTTAGTCAATCAAGGATGAATCCTTTCGTGGTACAGATGCTGGGGCAATCCATCTCGAGGTCGTCTCATGGCAAGCTACTTTCTGAACTTTCCCAAAGAATCGGATTGGGGCAAGTTGAACTACACTGGGGCAAGTTGTTCAAGCTAGTTTGCTCTCCCCAGCAAGAGTTGAGTGCCAGGGAATCGTGTTATTACCCTCATCAAATAACCTTAACCTTCCGAAAAAGCCTTGTTGTCATTGGATTGTTATCCTACAGCCTAAACCTGTTACCTACCATGTAACCAGAAATCAGTTCCCGTCTGATACTCAAACCAGAAATCAGTTCCCGTCTGATACTCAAACCAGAAATCAGTTCCCGTCTGATACCAAAAACCAGAAGTCAGTTCTCGTCTGACGACCTAACCCTTTTGACACCATTTCTCGTCTGGTAGTCTACCCTCGAATGCTAGTTCTCGTCTAGTATTTCCCTCTCAAATCCATTTTTGTTGGTAACCAGAAATAAATCCCTATCACCATAAACCTATCCTCAACCCTAAACTAGAAAAAGCTTAAATATACATGACACGATAATTCCCAGTGACTCATGTTGTCACATTCCCCGACACGAGGCTCATTTGATCTCAGTTCTCCATGATTGGTGTTCTGTATTCCCTTAGGGGGTGATGTTGTTAAATCAGGAAGATTTCTTCAGCATAGATGTGTAGTTTGAGATTGTTTCTCCCTAGCAGGTTGGGATTGCATCGAAATGTGGTAAATATTATCCTCAGCGGGTCCAGATTTGATATCCCCGACAGAGTATGGCCATCCTCGACAGATTGATTGTGTATTCCCGGCGGGTTGAGATTGAAGTGTTCTCTGAAAAGCGGATTTGGGTTTATTTCCCCAGCAGTGGGACGAGTGCAGTGTCGTATCCCCATAGAGTCCAAGTCTTTGGCTCCTCTACCCTCCGAGTTTAGGTCATTGACTCATTCCCTAATCAGAGGTCGATATTGATGAATTTAATCCCCAAGCAGAGGTCGGTGCCAATTTTCTCATGGAACAATCTATAGCAGAGGTAGATTATTCCCCAGCTGAGTATCCCCGGCAGGTTGGATTTCGAATCTTCCTCAGTGAAGCTGTTACTTGCAGATGAGTATTTTGTACCATAGTGGGACCTTGGTGTCCTGGGGGGCCGTTCAGGGTTGTTTTCCTCGGTGAAGCGAGATTCAATTTCAGTGGTTGATGGTTATCCCCTGCAGAGTTGTTAATTCCCCAGCAGAGTGGGCATGTTTCCTCTAGTTGGGACGTTTGTTTCCTAGAAGAGCCGTATTCGGGAGTGCCATCCAGGGCGTTTTCCTCAGCAGGGTTTGATTTGATCCCCGTTGGAGTTGGCTTTCTTCTCTTCCGCATTTATTTTGCTGAAGTGGTTCCCTTGCATTTTGCATCGTGCATAACATGTACCTAAACGCGTAGCATTTCCATTTTGTATGGAGCATTACGCTATTCTCAAACATATGCATTTGAAACATAAGCCAGGTAGTTACCGCTCTGTTCTCAGATGTGTTTTCAGCAGATGGTTGAATTATGTTGCCCACATGGTATTCAGGCCTGGAAAATTTTGGTTGATATTTGTGCCTATATGGTATCCATACCATGGTAAGTTGAAGAATGGTATCCAGACCATAATACTTTTTGTTAGCACGTGTGGTATCCAGACCCCGGCTTATGTTTCTTCCCAACAGCGTCGTCAAACTTCAGTTGATGATTTTGTTTCTAGCCCTATATGGTATCCAGACCATGGCAAATTGATATGTTCCTGTTAGCCTGCGTGGTATCCAGACCCGGCTTTTTGTTTTCTCCGGCAGTTAGTCATCTTTGCCTGCATGGTATCCAGACCATGGCAGTTGCTGATCTGTTTCGTCCGTTGAGTATCCAGACTCCGGTAAAGTCAGTTGGGTATCCAGATCCTGATGAATTTTAATTATATTTTCTCCGTTGAGTATCCAGACTCCGGTAAAGGCAGTTATGGTATCCAGACCATATTAGTTTATTTGATGCTCCGTGATATCCAGATCACAATAATTGTTTTTATCTTCGGCCGCCATGTCGTATCCAGACCTCAGCACCTAATGATTTCTCTCAGCTCGCGTGGTATCCAGACCACAGGTTATTTTGTTTCCCAGTAACGTCGTAGGATATCCAGATCCTGATGAATATATTTCTTTTGCATAGAGCATCTAGGCTCAGATTTGCATTGAGCATCTAGGCTCCAGTTACTGAGTATCCAGACTCAGATTATTACCGAGTATCCAGACTCCAGTATATTGCATAGAGCATCTAGGCTCCGATTACTGAGTATCCAGACTCAGGTATATCTGTTTTGAGCATCCAGGCTCCAATTTCCCACGAGTATCCAGACTCTGACAACGTGAATGTTACCTTTAGCCAAAATGGTATCCATACCATGGTGCAGTATCATCTTATTATGTGTTACCCAACAGAGTTACTTGGTTAAGTTTCTCCTTTCTCCATGCCAGAGTTGCTTGGTTAAGTTTCTTTCTTCCCCAGCGAAGTATTTTGGTGAATTATCAGAACTGACAGTGAAGTCAGATTATTTTGAGAACTGGCGGCGAAGTCAGATGATGTCAAGTTCTGACAGCAAAGTCAGATGCTTTTTACCGACTTGATCTCGAGGCCTGACGACGATGTCAGATGTTTATCAATTGTGTGGTTTTCTGGCGGCGACGTCAGATGTTTCTTATCAACTTTGAGATGTTTGTTCGACTCAGTATCGATGCCTGTTTATTTAACAGATGCCTGACGACGAGGTCAGATGCCTGACGACAAGGTCAGATGCCTGACGGCGATGTCAGATGTTTTACCGACTTAGCATCGATGCCTGACGGTGATGTCAGATGATCCTTCCGACTTAGTGTCGATGATTTGAAAATTGTTAATCAACCAGCTTGTTGTCGTTGCAACCATTCCTTCAGCTATCTTCCGGAGATCTTTGTTCTAATGTATTAGAGTTTGCAGTTCTGTTTTTGCGGTTGGCAAGTTTCCGGGTTCTTTGATATTCAACCGTCTTTTACCTTTGAATATTTGAGAGTCGTTCGCTTTTCAACCCTTCAGGTCCAAGTCGTTTGAATAGGGGTAGCTGTTGCACCCCAAAATTTGACCAACCGTTTCTTATTTTTGGCTTATGTTTTGATTCATTTGCATTTGCATTTGCATACCACATACTGTGCATTTTTGCAGCCAGATTGATTTAATCGGGATTACAGCCCTTTCCCTCCTGTTCAGACGATTCAAACCGTTTCGGATACGGAGTTTTATTGTGGAATATGCACTCTGGCCGGTGATTCAGTCTACGCTGTTGGTTTCGGTGGTGTCTCGGTATCCGATTTTATTACTGTTTATTTTGTCGCATTCTCGCATTTTATCGTTCACTGATTTTATTTTATTTTCTAGATTTATTTCCTATTTTTAGCATAGTTTTTAGATTTTTAAATAGGTTTTTAATTTAACTTCTATTTTCTAGAGGCTTTTTAGAATATTATTAGGTTTTATAATAGTTTTAGATTTATTTCTCTATTTTGGTTTTTAGATTTAATTTGTAATAGATTAAATAACATTTTCTATTTTTAATAGTTTATTAGAGTTCTTATTTGTTTTTTAGAATATTTTGAGCTTTATTATTTCTTTAATATAGGATTTGATTAATATTTTAGAGTTTTATTAGGTTTAAGTTTAATTAATTTTAATTGTTTGTTGTTTTAATTTTAATTAATTTCTTTTAATCAGCATTTAATTATTAAGTTAATTTGTGTTAATTCTAGTCCACTTTCTAATTTGCAGCTTTAATTAATGCTAATCACTTTTTAGTCAGATTTTTTGCAGGTCCAGGCCACGTGTCGTGCAGGCTATAAATAGTAGTACTGTGCTCATTAAATGCTGGGCACGCGTCCCAAGGACGCCACCTCACCACCGGCCATGCAAACGCCAGAATCCTCACCGGAAAAATCAAAACGGATCGAACACCACCGGAAACACGCCGAGAAATTCATCCAATCACCGGGAAATTCGTGTGTTCTTCGTGTTCTTATTGTTTTTTCCAGAAAATCAAACATGTTCATCCAATATTCATACGTTTTCCAGATCTTCATTAAGATCTCTTCAATGTTCTTCATATCTTCAACCATCTCCATCCGTTATTTCCCAGAAAATCATCATCTACATTCAAATCTTCATGACCTTCATACGAATTTCTCAGAAACTCGTCCAGATTCTTCAACCTTCATACCATATTTTCCAGATTCGTTCAATCTTCATCCACCATAACACCATTCCAGATCTGAATTCAACATCCATACGAATCTGGACCCAAACCAGTCAAACCTCCTTCAACTTCATCTTCATAGATCTACTCAGATCTACATCCAAACTTCAAGCAACAGTCTAACACAAACATCTCCAATCATTCTCGTTTCATCAATGACCAAGCAACAACTATAAGGCTTTGCAAACTTCAGATCCAGAACTCAATTCTCTTCATCATCACCGTAAATAGTGCATCTCAACCCAGAAAGTTCTTCAGATAACTTCAGGAAACTTCATTCGTATGAACCTACACGAGCCATTATCTTTGTCACCAACTCAACTCGTTGTAGATCTTCAACTTCAAACAACCAAACAATCCCTTCTAAGTTCCACTCGCCAAAATCGTGAACCAAACCTTCAATATCTTCACCGAGTTCCTTTCTTCGTCATCTTTTTCCATCCGGATCTATGAACAGATCTTCAAATGTTCGATTTATATTGATTGTTGTGTTTCTACTGGTTTTGTTTGTAGGCAATGACGAAGTCGGAGATGGAAGAAGAGGTGGAATAGACAGAGGGAGGTTGAGGCGGTGAAAGTGGACGGCGACTGAGAGAGAAATAATAATTAGGATTCTTTGTTTTTGGCAACCGAGAAAGGTGATGATGACTCACGGGCACGGGTTAGTGGGCCTTTCCGGCCCATTTCTCCTTCATTCGGACTATTCCCCCCGTTTGGCTTGCGTTTTGTTTGTTTTGGAGTTGGGCCCAAAGCCCAACCAGATTATTATTTGATGCAACCCCCTGGCTTTCGTTGCACCCCCTCTGTTTGCTTATTTTGTTTGTGGAGTTGGGCCAAGCCCAACTGCGTTTTTCACTTGTTGTACCCCTGACTGGACTGCTGTACCCCCTTTGTTGTTTTTTTATTTTCTTTTTGTTATTTCTTTTGTAAATAATCTTGATATTGTAATATATATTATATTTTCTTTTAATAATTTCTTTTAAAGTATTATATGTATATATTAAATATATAGAATTTTATATTCCATTTTCTTTTTAATTCTTTTAATAATTTCATTTAGAATTTATTTTCTTTTTAGAAGTTTATTAATTTTTGAAGTTGAGTTCTTATCTCATTTTATTATTGGATTTTTCTCACCATGTTTGTTTTGTAGGTCGATGACGAGACCTCCGTAAACCATTATAAATCAACTTGTTGATGGATGATGTAGGATCCGAGACCGCTTTTTCTCTCCTCATCTTTTCTTCTTCTTCTGATTTTTTTATTTTGCTTTTCTGTTGTGCTGGCCGTGTGACATGATTCAATTGGAGAATGATTCTCAATATCATTTCTCCATCTTGTCTTTAACACGGATATCAATACGCTACCTCTTGGGGTTTGACTTCTTTTATAAGTCGAATTATGACGGTTCAGCGTCACATTGGTTCTGGTTCGAAGTGTCATCATCAAGGATAAAAGAGTAGAGCTTGGAAATGGAGGTTGCACTCAAAAGTCAAGGGTCAACGGAAGCATTTTGTTCGGTAACGTTGTTTTTATTTCACTTCCTTCATCTCTTTCTTTTCAACCGTCGAGTGTTGTGAGATCATTAGATACGTGGGAATAGATGAGCGAGTGGTCTCCTCTCCCTCATCTAGAGTGTTTTGTATATGTCCTTAGGACAATATGCGACGCATTCGCTCCTACGTTTAGGACTTCGTGTGTGCGTCCCGTTCCGAACCTTTTCTCTCGCGTCCTGGCGATTGAGACTTCCCTTTTTCTCTCGCGTTCTGGCGATTGAGACCCCTTATCTTGCCCCCGTGCAATCGAGACCGTTTTCTGTAGTTAGCTGAACTACAGCTGCTCCGATTTCTCGTACCAGACGAGAATATGTATGCATAGGATGCGATATCCTAGAGAGCACACTAACAACTAACTTCTGTTTTCTCACGCTTCCATGCGATCGAGACTTTCCCGCTGACGACTAATCTTCCCTCTCTCTTGCCCTAGCGCAATTGAGACTAGACCGTAGTTCTAGTTCCCGTACCTTTAATCCCCGATATACTACGTCCGTTCTACCGCAAACAGGTAACGCCTAAGTCTCCAATGGTCGAGCAGCATACACCTAACTGCTAGAATGCGCATTCTAGTATCGTCAACCTTTTCTCCCACCCCCGTGTGATCGAGAACACCCTTTGCTTACCCGTAGTTAGCCTGAACTACGTTTTGCTCTGATTTCTCATGCCAGATGAGAATACGCAGGCACAAGACGCGACGTCTTGGCAAGAAATCCCCCCCGTAGTTTCCCGAACTACGTTGACTCTGACTTTCCCATTACACGAGGGAATACGTACGCATAGAGCGCAATGCTCTATCGAGTAAGTTCTTTCCGTTTAGCTTTAGCAGTCGTAGATTAGATTGTTTTTCACCCATAGACTAGACAACAATGCGTGGATCCCGTCGAGTACGACAGACGTGAGGGGTGCTAATACCTTCCCCTTGCGTAACTGACTCTCGAATCCAGACATGGTTGCGATGACCTTGTTTTTCCCTTTTTCTTTAGGTTTTTGCGATCGTTTCCTTTCCCTCTCTTTGGGATAAATAACGAAAGTGGCGACTCTTCTGTTTTTTCCGCCGGTTGTTTTTCGTAGTTGCGACAGAGATGATTACATAATCCAAAAGGCATTCGTCAAATAGGCAAATGTACCATAAGGACAAGTAAAAGTTGTCTTTTCTTGGTCGTCAGGATGGATAGGAATTTGGAAGAATCATGAGTATCCATCTAAATAGCAAAAATAAGAGTGTTTATCCAATCGTTCAAGCATTTGATCTATAAATGGCAAGGGAAAATGATCTTTGCGGGTGGCTTTGTTCAACTTTCTATAGTCTATGCACATCCTCCATCCAGTATGAACCTGTTTCGCAACGAATTCACCTTTCTCATTACTAACAACCGTAATACCTCCCTTATATGGTATTGCATGTACTGGACTGACCCAGTTGCTATATGATATCGGGTATATAATTCCTGCTTCTAATAGCATTTGCACCTCTTTCTTGACTGCATCGCTTATGATAAGATTTATCCTTCTCTGATGTTCTCTAGAGGTTTTACTATCATCTTCTATCATAATGCGGTGCATACGTATAAATAGGCTTATTCCATTTAGATCAGAGATATTATAACCCAGTGTTGTTGGATACTTCCTTAAAACATGTAGCAACTTTTCAGTTTCTATTTGTCCTAAGTCAGCATTGACTATCACAGGTTGTTCAAGTTTGGTGTCTAGGAATTCATACCATAGATTTTTGGGTAGTGTTTTTAGTTCTATAGTAGGCTTCGCTGGGGTAGGCATTGGATCAGGTGTTAATGCAAGACATTCTCTTAGACTGTCATCTGTGAATGGTATTTTCCAATCATCATCTTCGAATATAGGAGGTGCTGGGATTTTAAGCGCATCACAATATTTTGATGGTTGCATCTCCATTTCTTTAACACATTCATCGATAACATCTAATAGGCAACATGAATCGTCAATAGTTGGAGCTTTTAGGAATTGAGCCAAAATAAATTCGACTTTTTCTTCACCAACTTCAAAAGTTAGCTTTCCTTTTTTAACATCAATTATAGCTCCAGCTGTAGCTAAAAATGGTCTACCTAAAATAATAGGTATATTGGAGTCTTCTTTTATGCGAATTGGCATATTCTCTAGCATTCCCACGAGATATTTGACAGGATGGTCCGCAAGATGTAAAGACATCTTAGTTGGTCTCAATTCACCTAAGTCGAGATTCTTACATGTGGATAACGATATTAGACTAACACTGGCTCCTAAGTCGCATAGGCCATTGTCTATGACGTACTTTCCTATTACACAAGATATTGAAAAACTACCTGGATCTTTCAGCTCAAGAGGCATGGTATTTTGAATTATAGTGCTACACTCAGCAGTGAGCGTAATCGTTTCATTTTCCTCAAGCTTTTTCTTATTTGATAAAATCTCTTTGAGAAATTTGGCATATGAAGGCATTTGCGTAATAGCTTCTGTGAATGGTATATTGACATTCAACTGTTTTAGAAGTTCTATGAATTTCTTGAATTGGCCTTCATTTTTGGTTTTGGCTAACCTTTGAGGGTAAGGTACAAGCGGTTTATACGGTGGCGGAGGCACATATGGTGTTTCTTTCTCTAAGGCCTCTTCTCTTTTATCACTATTATAATTTGTTTTTGGTTCATTTACCTCCTCAACTACTTTCTTAGAATTTTGGTACATGGATGGATTTTTGAGTCTCGGATCAACCAGTCCATCATACTCTGTTCCATTTTGCAATGTGATGGCATTAGCATTTCCTTTCGGGTTTGGTTGAGGATGGCCAGGAAATGCTCCAGTCGGGGCTGCTATGGTTGGTTGTTGTTGTTGGGCTACTTGAGAAATTTAGGTTTCTAGTATTTTGTTGTGAGTAGCCATAGCGTCAATTTTACTCGTCATTTGTTTCATCAGTTTGCTCGCATGAGCATTTTGATTTGCAAATTCTTTGTTTTGTTGAACTTGAGCGTTTATGAAGTTTTCCATCATGATCTCCAGATTTAACTTTCTAGGTACTTGTGGAGCTGATGGTCCTTCTTTCTGATAACCAGGTGGAATAACAGGTGTTGGACTTGGTGGATGCAAAGCATTGTTATTTTTATATGAAAAATTTGGATGATTTCTCCAGCCAGGATTATAAGTGTTTGAATATGGGTTTCCTTGAGCATAGTTCACTTGGTCGGTAAAGACACCAGCCAATAACTGACATTCAACATCTGTATGTCCAGGGGTTCCACATAATTTGCAACTTGGTGTAACCGCAACTACGGTAGCTGGTGGTGGTGTTAAGGTTAAGCTATCAATCTTTTGAGTTAATGCGTCCACTTTAGCATTTATGCGGTCAATCACGTTAACTTTGTGCATTCTACCTTTCAGAGTTGGTCTTTCGGTAGCAGCGCATTCTCCTCCCTAATGGAAGTGGTTTTGAGCCATGTTCTCTATGAGTTCAACGACTTTTTCATACGATTTATCCATTAAAGCACCACCTGCGACATTGCTTAAGTTCATTTTGGTGTTGTACAACATACCATTATAGAAAGTATGGATTATTAGCCATTGCTCGAGTCCGTGATGCGAGCAAAGCCTCATCATGTCCTTGTATCTTTCCCAAGCATCGAAAAGAGATTTGTTATCTTTTTGCTTAAATCCATTAATTTGGGCTCTCAGCATAGTTGTTTTGCTTGGCGAAAAATATCGGGTTAGAAAGACTCTCTTTAATTCGTCCCATGTCGTAACAGAATTTGAAGGTAGAGACTAGAACCAAGCTCTAGGTCTATCTCTTAAAGAAAATGGGAAAAGATGTAGTCTAATCGCTTCTTGACTGACACCATTCGCTTTTACAGTGTCGGCATATTGCACAAAAACTGGTAAATGTAAGTTTGGGTCATCCGTAGGGCTTCCTAAAAATTGATTTTGTTGAACGACTTGTAACAGCGAAGGTTTCAACTCGAAACCATTTTGATTAATTGTTGGGGCAGAAATACTGCTATGAGGTTCATCTTGTGATGGAACAACGAAATCCTTCAAGGGACGGGTTTGAGGTCCTTGGTCCATGAGTTGTTCTACTTCGGTTTCGGTTTCTGAGTTTGAGTAAAGCATGATAGGATCTAGAAGGTTATACTCAATAATAAATTCATTTATTTGGCGCCTTAAGTTAATGAAGCGCTCGATTTCGTCAATTGGTTGCTCTAACTCTTCATCTTGTGAGGGAGTGTTTGACATACAATCGACAAATCACAGGAAAATAATAAAAATAAAAAGTTTCCTTAGTCTATACTACACAACAGAAGATTCACAATATTGACTAAATCTAATCCCCGACAAAGGCGCCAAAAACGTGATCGGTGTCTACTGATGGATAAATCTGCAAGCATACAGTTGATCGTGTAATCTTAAAAAGGTTGTCGAACCCACAGGGAAAGATAATCAAACTAATGTTATTTATGGTTGTTGTGCAAAGCTAATGCTTGAGTTAAACAAAAGTTAACACTAATTACGGGGCTGAAATAAAAAATCTAAGAATAATACTAAAACGAGCCCGAAATATGATTTCCGCGCACCTAAGGGACCTTGTAGAAAAAGGGTACTAATTGCATCTACCTGCATATTCCGTAGGATATACCGACTTAAAGGCTCTTCCTCACGCTCTCGCGGTCTTAACTAAGTCGTACTTCTTACTCCCAAGATTTTTCTCTCGCTTGCCCGGTAACTAAGAATTACTCTTTGAAAGCCAATAATATCCTAATCAACATCTAAAGCGCTCTCGCTGTATTTAGTTATCGATGCCTAATTTCTACTATCCGATTCACTCCTCACGCTCTCGTGAATCTCGGCTTAAACCTTTATTTGCTTCTCACTCTTGTGACGAAACAATGTTAAATAACATCTCACTCTCGTGACAAAGCTACTTAAATTAGACTTAGAGATTACAACCAAAATGGCATGCATTACAATTTCGCACCTATTATAACTATGGAGTCCCGCCGGTTACGACGGTCCTCATAAGACGGCCTCTAATTAATCTAGCCGGACATGGTTAGTTCCAATTATAACATGATAACAGTGCTGAGAATTACAACATACATATTGAATTAAACTTAAGAAAAAAATTAGTTTTTGGTTTTTATGAAAATAAATTAAGTGCCGACACGTAGAAATAAAATGCAGTAAAACAAAAAAAACAATAACCTGTAGATTGCAATGGAATAAATGAAAACACACTTTTATTAACTTTGATCTCAGTATCACAACAGTGCAATAAAAAAGTAAATACAATATTGCAACAATTCCTCGATGTGAGTAATTGTTGCTTTGGAAAGGGAATATGTCGGTTAAAGGTCTAAAAATAGTTCGGAAGCGCTTTCGCACGGGTTAGTTCTCTTTGAAACATCCTAAAAGGGGCCTATTTATAGAGAAAAAGGCAGTTGAATAAATCCCCATTCGAAATCAGAACTTGGAGGGAAAACATAACCGCCAGCAACTGCTCGAAAACTGATTTCTGCAGTTGAAACTCCTCCTGCGAACTACACGGCGATCGCTGTGGGGCCCATGGCAAGCGCCATGGTCTCTATGGGCAGATGGCAAGCGCCATTTGGTGGTGGCGAGCACCATATCAGAAAGGCTGGCAGAATTGCTGGTTTTTTGCTAGATTTTCCTACTCTTTCACTTCTTTTCTCGATTTCTTCTAGAATCTCGATTAGGACACCCGGCAACATAAAAATAGAGTAAGAACACATAAACATATGAAAGACTCGATAAAAACTCAGACCTAAAATGCGCAAAGTGAGTTTAAAAATATGATACAAAATCATGTTATCACTCACGATCAACTAAAATGTAACAGTTGCTTCCAAAGACATGGAAGTACTTTACAATTGGCTTTCTTCCTTTATATAGCTCATATAAAGTAGTAGATGTGTCAGATCTGATGGTTACTCTATTCAGGATATAACAAGAAGTATTCATGGCTTCAACCCAAAATTGATATGAAAGTTTCTTGGCATGTTGAGGAGTGATGGGTGAAGAGAACTCATGACTAATTCCTTCAGAGGAACATAAATCATCAAACTTGCTGTTTTCAAATTCCTTCCCATGGTGAATTCTAATTCTAACTATGCCACAATCCTTCTCTCTTTAAAGTTTTTGACAAAGTTCTTTGAACACTTCAAACACCTCAGACTTCTCTTTGATGAAATTCACCCAGGTGAATTTTGAGAAGTCATCAACCACAACATAAGCATACCTCTTTCCTCCAAGACTTTCAACCTACATAGGTCCCATCAAGTCCATATGAAGTAGCTCCAGAATTTTTGAAGCGGTTAGATGTTAAAGCTTCTTATGTGACATCCTTGTCTGCTTTCCAATTTGACATTCACCATGGACTCTTTCTTCATCAATTTTCAGATTAGGAATACCTCTGACAACTTCCTTTGACAAGGCTTCCTTCATTCCCTTCAAGTGTAAGCGGCCAAGTTTCTGATGCCACATCTTTACCTCATCTTCTTTTGACATGAAGTAGATGGAGGAACACTTTGTTTCTAGAGGAGTCCACAAGTAACAACTATCCTTAGATCTGGATCCCTTCATGATAACTTCATCTTTATCATTTGCTACCAGACACTCAGATTTAGTAAAGTTAACCTTGAGATCTTAGTCACATAGTTGACTAATACTTATTACATTAGCAGTCATCCCTTTGACAAACAACACCTTATCAAGACTAGGCTTCCCAGTATAGTCCAGCTTTCCAACACCATTTATTTCACCTTTTGATCCATCTCCAAAGGTGACATAGCTAGTGGAATGTGATTTAATATCCACCAAAAATGTCTTGACAACAGTCATATTTCTAGAACAACCACTATCAAAATACCATTCTTCTCTAGCAGAATCTCTTAGAGAGATGTGTGCTATGAGACCAGTAGTGCCATTCTTAGGAATCCACTTGTTCTTTGTTTTAACAACAACCTCTTTTCTTCTGGGTTTAGTCGCATATTTAGGATAACCATGTAACTTATAGCAGTAAGGTTTTATGTGACCAAACTTACGATAATGATGACATTTCTAGTATTGGTTCTTTCTTCCTGAGGAATTCTTCTGATGTCTTTGTTGATGTTGAGACATCTTACTCGACATCTTTCAATTCTGCTTTCTTTTAGGTTGAGCAAAATTCATGGTAGGCCCTTTTCCTTTATTATCAACTTGATCATTATAACCAAGTCCTTTAACATTTCCAGCATTCCTTCCTGATTGAAGAATTTCATCCAGCACAACAGAACTGCTATTGAGCATTCTAACAAATTTAGTCAGATTGTCAAGTTTAGAGTTGAGCAATACAACTTCATCCTCCAGGTCAGAGATGACAGCCAAGTGCCTTAATCTTTCATCATGAAGTCGAACAATAAGAGTTGTTAATCCTTTCCTAGTTGACATACTTTTGCATTGCCGATGCATAACTCTTTGTATGAGGTAACCAGTTCATCAAAAGTGAGTTCTTCACCATTTGATTCTTTATCATAATCATATACTCCAGTAAGAGCAGAAACCTATTTTGTAGATTATCCTTCACATGAAGAATCATCTTCAGGCTAAGATGCAGACAAGCCTTTCTTCTCCTTCTTGAGAAAGGTAGGACACTCAACTTTTGTGTGTCCAAACCCTTCGCATTCATAACATTGGATTCCCTTGCCTTTGTTAGACTTCTTATCATTTTTGGTTCTTCTTCCAAAATCCTTCAATTTGTTGATGTCGGATGACTGAGTCTTAACATTAGATCTTGGCTTTTCATCCATCTTTTTCATTAGTTGGTTATACTGTTTTTCAAGAAGCACAACAGCCTTAACCAATTCTTCATTAGAATTTGGATCACATTCACGTTGATTAGACACCAAGGATATGCTTCTCTTCTTTTCATATTTCTTACTGATTGTCAATTCAAAAGTCTGAAGAGATCCCATTAGCTCATCCATCTTTATGGTGTTTATGTCTCGGGCTTCTTCAATGGCAGTCACCTTCATGTCAAACGTTTTTGGAAGGGATCTTAGGATTTTTTGGGCCAACTTAGCTTCTAGAATCTTTTCTCCTAGATCACTTGAAGTATTGTCTATATCAATAATGTTCATGTGAAAGTCTTGAATACTTTCATCATCCTTCATCTTCAAGTTCTCAAACTTAGTTGTAAGAAGTTTAAGTCTTGGTGATTTCACCCTAGAGGTTCCTTCATGAGCAGTCTTCAAAATCTCCCAAGCATCTTTGGCAACAGTACAATTATTTATCAATCTAAAGATGTTCTTATCCACTCCATTGAATAAGGCATTCAATGCTTTGGAATTACCCTGAGCTAGCTTGCCATCTTCATCATCCCAGTCTTCCTCAGGCTTTATCATATTAGTAATATTACCTTCCTTATCTTTAGCCTTTGGTGGATCCCATCCTTTGACCACAGATTTCCAAGATTTACCATCCATGGACTTAATAAATCCCTCATGCACACTTTCCAATATTCATAATTGGATCCATCAAGGATGGGTGGTCTGTTCAACATTCCTCCTTCCTTTTCCATTGCACCAGAAAGTAACTTCCCTGAATCTCACTCAGATACAGAGCAGGATGCATGCTCTGATACCAAGTGAAATTCTGGTATGCAGATCTCAAATGTCCTAAGAGATGTTAAGACACTTAATCTCTACTTAAAACAAAATGTCAAGAAGGAGCACAATAAAAATTGCAGAGAGTAAACGAACACATAGTAACTATTAACCCAGTTCGGTGTACAACAACACTTATGTCTGAGGGCTACCAAGCCAGGATTGAAATCTACTAGATAGTATTAATTTTAAGCTAAACAACCTCCGCTTTGCAACTTATCACTTAATCACTACTTATGCTTAATTTCTATCTAAGACTCTCCTAGGTATGAGACCCTTCTCAATTCCATTTCAATCACAACAGTGACAAAAATTACAACTCAATACAAACAGTCCAGCTCTAGTATCAACATGATACAAGATAGACTCACAAATACACAAACCCTAAAACTCACTAAGCAACAACGTATTTTTCCACACACTTTGATTAGGTTAAATCCATCCTATTTATAACCATAAACTAGACTGGATTTGGGCTTCAAAGACGCACCAATTTTGTTCTGCAACTTATTAACCTCAAGAATAGTTTCTTCAATCCAAAGTTTCCTAAAATGTCTCCACACTTAGAAAACGACATCTTTAAATTCAAAAAGAATCTTTAATTCCTAAATCTTGAACGCCACCTAAGATAAACAAATATTCCCATAATATACTGAAATCTGGAAATAAATTAGCAGTACCAAAACTGCAAAGTAACAGACAAAGATGTTGAATCATCATGATAGGATTTCTTTTCCAACATCTTGTTCTTTATTTTATTCTTCATGTTAAGAAATCTTGTCCAACATCTTGCTGTCAAGTTAGTTTTACCAAAATTAATGCCAATCTCAAAAGCTTGGACTTACCACAAACATGCACAACTTTTTGCCCTAAGATACCACAAAGATGCTTATGATATGATATAAATGCGAGACTCTGAGTTATGTGGGGAATGATACCACAAAAGACAAACTACTATTGGAAAAACCAAGCAGAGAACAAAGAAACACCACAAGGGAATAAGAACAGATCTCAAAGAGACACAATTGTCGCACCTAAAAAAATGATACGACCTTTGCGATAGGACGTGAAAGAATGGTTCGAACAGAGTCGCCGCTGAACTTTATTCATTCCAATGAAGGAATAGGAAAATATCGAGAAAACCTTTTAAAATATAAGAACATGGTCATCGCAACCACATTATGGGTTCTGGAGTTATTTAGGTAAATGGAAAGTATTAGCACCCTCTATGTCTGTTATACTCAACGGGAACCTCTTAGTTCAATTTGTGATGAATGTTAGCTAAGCTTGTTTGTTTTCTTCTAAACGAGTAGTGCGCAAAGGTACAATAAAAGGGTCTTGTTTGCTAAAGGGATAATTGGTGGTTTTTTATTAGGGTGCTCGCCAAGGATTAGGGCCTTTGTGCCTATGTATTTTCATTCGGGCGAGAATGAAAAATTTGAGCATTCGTAGTCCGGACTACGGGGAAAAAGGGTTTGAATAGGAAAAGGAGAAGGTAGCTCGCCGAGTATTGAGGACCTTGTGCCTACGTATCTTTATTCGGACGAGAATCAAGAATCAGAGCGTTCGTAGTTCGTGAAACTACGGGAAAAAGTTTGGATGAGAAAAGGTGGAAAAAACAAAAGGGTAGATGGGTAAAAAAGAAAAAGGTAGCAAACGGCGGAAAAAATGAAACGTAGCTCACCAAGGATTGGGGCCCTTGTACCTACATATCTTCATTCAAACGAGAATGAAGAATCAGAGCATTTGTACTTCATGAAGCTACAGGTTGTTGGTTTGTTTTTTAGAAACAAAAAATTGAATGACAAATAACCCAAGGTGTGCACCTCAAGAGCAGTCACTCAAGGATTCAAGAATGAAAGACTCCAAGAACCCATTTCTTTTGTGTTTGATAAGAAAATAGTTTGAAAATATTAAGTGTTCTAAAGCTGAAAGATTGAATGAAAAACAACCCAAGGCGTGTGCCTCAAGAGCCATTCATTCGAAGTTTCAAGGAATGTGAGACTCCAAGAACTTTCTTCTTTCGTAATTTGATTGACAAAAGGGTTTGAGAAAGATTGAATCAGATTTGAAAATGTTTCTTGGCTTTAGACCAAGGGTTTGCGAAAGAGGTGGGGATCGATCATAGTTCCTAATGGGGATCCTAGTAATGAAACCACAAAAAAGGTGTAAGTGTGTGCGTTAGGTTGACGACGATGCTTAAAAGCAATCGACTTACAAGGGTGTTTTGAAAATGGGCTCGACATCTAATCAAGAATTAGTTTGAAAATGGTTTAGTCTATCCTATTCCATAAGGGTGCTCCTAGTAAACAAAACCAAAATCAAAGAAAAGCAAGAAACAAACGTACATCGTAAAGGGAGCGGGGTACATGTAAAGTACACGGGAGCGCGAGAAATAAATGGGGTAATTGTCAGGTAGCCCAAGAGAAAGCAGTGTGTGTGTGCAAGGTGTCCTAAATTAAGCACTAAACAAGAGTACAAACAAAATCTCTTTTGCTAGGGTTTCTGTACAGGGTCCAAACTCCAGTGCTCGAGATAGTAACCACAATCCACCACTTGAAAGCTTTTTTAGGGTCTCGATAGTTTTATCATGTTTTTGTGTTTTTTGAATAAGATGAATAAGATAAGATGAAGATGATATGAATAATGAAAAATAATAACATGAACAATAATAATATGAACAATATAAGAATAGTGATATATTGACAGAAAGATAAAGCAAGATAATAATGAACATAAACTAAAGTTAGTTGTTAGTTGTTAATTGTTATTAATCGGATGATCACTTTTTGAATTGGGCCCACTTTAGCGCTAAGCAATTGTAGCACAGTCTATGAAGAAGATCACGCGATAGGAGGCCGGTCATCAATGATGTTTGTGCTAAAACACGATTGAGAAATGATATGTAGATCATTGTCAAAGAATCGTGCCACACGAAAAAAGAGAATGATCTCGTCTTAATCACAAAATTTCATCGATTAATCGAAGGTAAACCTATCACGATCGCAAAGTATATAAAATAATCCAAAGGATCAATCTCTACATATTTTAAATAATGAAGGTTAAACAACCTCAACAATCAACATGGAAATGATCAAAATCAAAAATCAAAATGAAAAGAAACCAAAATGGAAATGAAACGTGAAAATAGATCATAGAAAATCTAAATCAAAATATTTAAGAAAATAAAATAACATACGCAAAAGGTGAAAAGAACAAAATAAATAAAAATATCATTTGAAAAAGAAAACAAGATGAGGGGTGCAGAAGTAAGTAGAGATGTGTGATATTAAAATGGAGATGGTGTGAATCATCATGGGCATAACAAATCCCATCATACACTTCAAACAAAAAAGTCACGTGTGGTAAAAAAAACCATAAGGGTGGCAGAAAAAATACAACACGGCTCTGAAGCCTATAATCCATAACACCGTCCAGAAGAGAAACTCGCCATGGTATATGTTGCACCCCAAAACTTGCCCAACCTTTTCCTTCTTGTTTTTGCATTAGCATAACATCATCATAGCATTATCATAGCATTGCATTAACATTTATGCAAGGGATCAAGTGTGATAAACTTCAAGATTTTAATGGGCTAGCTCATGGTTGAAGATTGATGAAAGTGATTTTGGTGAAAACATGTGAAAAGGCATGGTTTGGTATTTCTTCAAAATTTAATCAAATAAGTCCATGTTTGTACTTATTTTGAATGGAAATCATGTTTTAAGAACAATGACATTATTACATTTTTTTCATTTGAGGATTTTATCATGAGCTATTTAGAGATTTCTTACAATTCAAGTAACATAATGGATCTTGGGCTTGGACTTAGAAACAAGGAACTATTGTGGGCCTTAAACCTTCCTTATGATGCAAGGAATATAAAAACTAAAAATCAAGGCATTTGCATTCTCTCTTCACCATTTTTTCCATTTTTCCCACACTTTCACATTTTTGAATTTCCATTTTTTCAATCTTTTTTTCTCTCACTTTCCATACTTTTTCTCTTCACCAATCAATTACACAACAAATATAGAGATGGTTCATCATTTTTTTGAGAGAATTGGAGCAAGAGGAACCTTGTAGTAACATGAAAAAGTGGTGAAAACTCAAATTCCAATTTTCATTTTTTCATCAATTCAAGACTTCTCAAGGCTTCAAACATATTCACCAAGTATTGTTGAGTGATTCTACATAATTTTCTAGAAGAATTCGTGCTCCATTGAAGCTCCACAACTCAATTTTCAGAGGTATCGGAAAATCAACATTACTCACTAATTATGCATTCTTTTTACACCATTGTTACATATTCAACATCCCCTTGGGTAGTAGATGGTTTCTGGTAAAGAAAGAAGAGTTTTTACGACCTTTTTGTGTTCTTGAGATTTCAAGATCCCAACACGGGTTTGGAGCTAGAGGTTACTACAGTGAAAAATAATTGGATATTCAAGTTCCTTGCGAAAAATCCCACAAAATCGATCTAAAGAACGTCTCGTTTGGTTGAGAATTGAAGAAGATAGGGGTTAGGGAAGGACCGTCGGCGAAGCTCCGGCCGGCCGCGCACGGTTCTGCATTGTTTTCCTCCCAGCTTTTTTCAAAACGAGGAAGACGAACCAATGTCGTCCGATCAGTCCAAGGCAATGACCCAGTCACCGTATCCAACAACCCTCCTTGCGCCACGCGAGCTGCCACGCAAGCACTTCATTAATTGACATGGCGCGCCACCTCAGCCCCGGGAGTCCCATGACCCCAGTTCAATTCCCTGTGGCTGCAGTTTTGACATTTCCATTCATTTTATTCATTATATTATTTCCTTTGTATTTTCTTTCATTTTCTTTTATATTTCATGCTGACTTCAAATAATTATAAAAAAATAGGAAAATTAGTCTTTTTGATCCTTTTTCAGGGATCTCATACGCATGTTGAGGTATTGTGATATATTTTTGTGGGAATTTTATTGTACCATTTTAATTGGTTTTGGATGCTTTCTTTAACATGCTCCATTTTAACTTTTCCTTTGGTATACATGAGATATCTTGCAATGTTTTCATCTTATTTGACCATTTCTCTTTGGATATTTTTGTGGTATCTCTCACCCCTGGTTTGTGGCTTGATGTAGGGCATTGGAGATTTTTATTTGAATTTTTTAGCACCTTTTGCTATTTTTCTTATATTTTTGTATTCGGACTTGTCATTTGGACTTTCGAACGGACTTCGCTTTTCTTTTGGCTCCAACGGCCTCGAATTGTTTGTGTGGTGAACGCTAGGGTTCCTATTGCTTATTATAGACATTATATAGGATGTGTAGATCATTGATTTGCTGGTTTTATCATACATAATTGCCCATTAGGTTCCATATTTCCATGATAGCGCGTTATGATTCCAAATCGTAGTATACGTATGTCATTCGTAGGTTTTATTGCCTCGTATCTCTTTATATTCACTTGTGGCCAAGATTGTATGCTTAGAACAAGCCATCTTCCATTTATTATGGGCTTGAGGTTGAGATGACTTCCTCCCTCACTTGCATTCCAGGTTTACTGTTATGAATTTGCATTTCCTGTATGCTGTTTATTTCATCTGTTTTCTGTTGCTTCCTTTGCCTTTCCCTTAGGATCCCCATTCCTCCTTGTTCAAGGTAGAATGTGATAGACATTAGGCTTTGCAACCATGTATGACAACATTAGGGTAGTCTTCCCCTTTGCAAACTTCAACCATAGGAGGAACATGGCATGATAACGTTAGGATTAAACTAGTCTCCCCGTAGTAAGCCCGAACTACGTTTGCTCTGATCTTTCATACCAGATGAAAGTACGTAGGCACGAGATGCGATATCTCGGCGAGCAACCTTTCCCCCATCACTCGTAGTTAGGCGAACTACGTCGACTCTGATTTCTCGTTCCAGACGGGAATACGTAGGCATAAAGTGCGATACTTTGCCGAGTCACTTTTCTTCTCTTTTGTCCTTAAGCCTTTAGCTAGATAGTACTAAACACACCCTTATTAGATAAACAACAAGCGTGGATCCCATCGAGTACGATGGACGTGAGGGGTGCTAATACCTTCCCCTTGCGTAACCGACTCCCGAATCCAGGATTTGGTTGCGATGACCATTCCTTTCCCGTTTTGCGTTAGGTTTACTCTGAGTGTTTCCTTTCCCTCCTTTGGGACAAATAACGCACGGTGGCGACTCTTCTATTATGTCGGCGCCGATTTTCACAGTAGCGACAACTGGCGACTCTGCTGGGGACTAATGGCAGCTGGGGACTTTTCCCATCCCCTACGCTGGGACCATTTCCCATCCCCTAGGCGAGTCAGTCCTAGCGCTTGTTTGTTTATCTTTTGGGTTTTGTACATACCTGTTGTACCTTAGCTTTACTTTCCCACATTTTTTTTCCCGCAGTTTATTTTCAGCATTATATTATATCCTTATTGTGCTATTGTGGGAGGGGATTAATTCTGATGAGTGAGAAGCCAGACCCAGGCTTGAGTATACCTAGCATTAGTTGTGGAAATTAGTGGGCGCGTGCTTGCTTTGCATGTACTAGTGTCTCACAAAATCCACGCTCAGACGAGATTCTCCTGGTTGACTTCTTTTCCAGCCCTTTGGGCTTGAGGGGTTGTTGGTTTGGAGGATTGTCGACTCTGGGGACCGATCATTTGGGATTCAACTAAGTGAGGCCGCTTCAAGAGATGATGATGCCACACCTTCTGGGTATCGTATCATCGCTCTTGAAAGTCTGTGACGCTGATGACCGCATAGGATGCCATACCTCGTCGGCGAATTAAGTCCATACATGTGAGAGGGATTGGGTCATGCAGGAAACCATAGCTCCAGATCACCCGGTTTTCTCTACAGTGTGAACTTTTGGGTTTGATATCAGAGGTCTTCAGTATCAGTGATTTATGTCATGCAGTGATATATGTTATGCAAAGGCGAGGCTATGGTTATTCTCAAGCTACAACACAATCAGCTTCTGATTATTATTGCTACAGCATAGCACAGCTACCTTGATCCCCTATAACATCCTTGCATTTTTGCATTTCTCATCTGCATTGATTACATGACATTGCATTAACATTGCAGATGCATATTCCCTTTGATTCTAGCTATCTCGCTTACCGTCATTCGTGCTCAGATACTTGTGCTTGTAACTACCTATGTGGTCTTCCATCTGTATATGAGGAGTTTTTACTATTGCTATCTGAGGGGTTTCCATTGTCATGTGTTTCACCCGAAACTAGAATCAAGGGAAATATTCCATATGCATATATACATTGTTAGCATTTTGCATATTTTTCTTTGTGTTTGCAGGTACCTTCTTAAGCCTCGTTCTTATGTTC
The DNA here is from genome assembly GCA_963859935.3 of Lathyrus sativus. NCBI lineage: Eukaryota > Viridiplantae > Streptophyta > Magnoliopsida > Fabales > Fabaceae > Lathyrus > Lathyrus sativus. The sequence goes on from OZ012739.1 coordinate 665,250,374, forward strand.
TGTTGTCCATTCAGAGTTGTTTCAGGATTGCTGACCAAAGACTTCACCGGTACCCTACTAGAAACAATCTCAAGAAAGCCATGGATCACGTTCAGACTGAGATGCAAGAGATGAGGGAGCGCATGACTCAGCTCATGGAAGTCATGCAAAGTATGGCTCAAGGACAAGAGCAACTGAGAACAATGGTCCAGCCCCTGGTAGCTAGGGTTGATCTTAATAGAGTTCTTCACGGAGGTATTGTTGCTAATACTCCCCACAACGATACAAATATTCCTAATGCCATTGTTGTGCCTACCGGATGCACCCCAACTGCTGCAGGGGCCGGGAATGGTAGTGATGGTGGCGTTCGCCATGCTGGTCTGGGTAATGCTACTGGTAATGCAGGTTTGGGTAATGCTGGTAACGCAGGTCCTGGTAATACTGTTAACTTGGGTTGTGGTAATGGTACTCATAATGCTGGGTTTGGACCTGGTGCTGCTAACCACGGTCTTGGTAACGCTGGGTATGGCTACACCGTCAATCGAAACGTCTATGGTCCGGAGGGTGCCTATGCTGAGTATGGCAATGGGGACCAACAATGGAATGAAGATCGTCAGGACGACATGTTCTCTATGGGGGATGTAGGCGCTGAGTTGCCTGCTAAAGCTGATCGTAGATTTAGAATGCTGGAGGAACAGATGAGGAATATAACAAATCAGAACTCCATGGGGCTCGACATGGCCAATTTAGGGTTGATCCCTGATTTACGAGTACCGTACAAGTTCAAAGTTCCTACCTTCGATAAATACAAAGGTGTCACTTGCCCAAAGGTGCACATACGTTCATACTACAGAAAAATGTCAGCCTATTCAAATGATGAGAAGATGCTCATGCACTTTTTCCAGGATAGCCTGTCAGGGCCGTCGCTCGAATGGTATATGGGTTTGGAACCCTCTCAGGTTCGCAGTTGGAAGGGTTTGGCTGAAGCATTCGTGAAGCATTACCAGTACAATAGTGACCTTGCTCCCAACAGGGTCCAACTTCAGAATGTCGTCCAGAATAGCGGGGAATCTTTCAAAGAGTACGCCCAGAGGTGGCGTGAGCTTGCAGCCAGAGTGCAACCCTCAATGGTAGAGAGAGAGTTGATTGACTTGTTTGTATCGACGTTATCTGGGATGTACTATGAAAAGCTCGTCAACTGTATGTCCGGGAGTTTCTCTGACCTTGTCATCACTGGTGAGCGTATAGAAAACGACATCAAGATTGGGAAAATTTAGGCCGTAGAAGTACCTTCGTCAGGTGGAGGAAAGAAAGTGTTCGGAAATAAGAAGCGTGAAGGCGACGCTAATTCTGTATCAAGCTCTCGGGGTAGAGGCAGAGGCAGATATCAAGATCAGTGTCATCATCATCAGGCTGCAAGTGTTATCATTCCGATACCACAACAACAACAACAACAACCACAACAGTAGCAGAATCAATAGGGCTACAGGAAGTACCAAAATTCGAGGGGAGCAAATAGAGTATTCGATACGCCGCCAATGCCGTACTCCCAGATGCTTCAAACATTACTACAACTGCAGTTAATCTAGAGGAGAACCTTGGCCCCTCTAACAGGACGACCACCACCTGGCTATGATGCAAATACCCGCTGCGAATTCCACTCGGGGGCACCCGGGCACAACATTGACGATTGTAAGGCTTTTAAGCACAAGCTGCAAGATTTAATTGACAGTAAAGCCATAAACTTCTCGCATGAAGTGCCCAACGTGGTACAGAATCCTCTGCCAAACCACGGACAACCCGGAAGCGGCTGAGTCGCCCACAAGTCAAGACACAAGAAGCCCAGTTCTCAGGAGCTGGCAATCTGCATTTTGCATGTCATTGCTTTACATTTGTAGTTTCTTTCCTGTCTACGTGCAATTTTCGCTTGTAAAAACTTGTCGTTTCTCAATTGATATTGATAATGGAATAAATATGCATGTTTTGAATTAATCCATTCGTGTTCACTTTATTGCTTTCTTTTATTTCAAACGCTTGTTTAAGTGGAATCCGGGGAGGATGACGAAACCGAAAGACGTGTAAACTTCCGATTGTATGCTCTTGGATAGAAAAACTTGTTGACGATATACAAGCATTGTTCCAAATCCATAAACACCGGAGATATAAGGAAGATAATCCCTTGTCAACCCCTTTGAGCCTTGTAGTAGGAGTTTCTTTCTGAAAATGAAAAACCCTCAATCTTAACCTGGGGCAGGGTAGGTGTCGGTTAATTTGACCAAGCGTTCGAATTACGAAAGGAATGTCCGTTCAAGGATAAATCACACCTGTATAGGTCGTGCCTAAAGGACCACAATGGTTAAACCTTGCCGATAAGGAGTGAAACAATCACAATCTCTTTTAACAAGTCAGACAAGCCGGTGTCACATGATTTGTTCAAAAAAAAAAGAGAGAAAAGAAAGAAGCCCGCTAAGTCGAATCTTACGAATAAGCGACTTAGGCAAAAATTAGGGTATCCCGCTGGACTTCAAAATCAGAAACTCAAAAGAGTTAGTCCAGGCAAAAATTAGGGAACGAAAAAGCGAAAAAAGGAAAAGGATTACAAGAGAAAATCCTCAAACAAGAACGAAATCGTGTGACTCCAGGCACTACGAAGACGGAAAGGGAATGATTGTCACTTCAGAAAGCATGTGATTTCCTGAACCATCACTCCTATCATTCCACCTTTGAAAGGTGAACGCTAAGGTCGAATTAGCTGAACATAGGATTGGAGAACATCAAGGAGAATGGGTGGGTTAAAATGAATTTTGAGCCTTATATCCTTCCTTGTTAACCGTGAACCCGACCACGTTACAACCTTCAAAAGTCCTAATTGAAACAGGTTTAGTTCGAGAGCATACTTCGGTAAAGATCGCATCGAAACTGACTCCAAAAAGGATTTCTCTTACATCGTTGTATTAATTTTGACACTTTGATAATTGATTCGTTCATTATATGTCATAAATTTTTCCGGTGAACAGGATTGGGTTTTGAAGAAAAAAAAATTGTCATATGCATTGCATTTAATATATCTTCTATGCAAAACAACTTGTTTTACTTGCGAGTAAGCGCTTGACCACAGGAAAGTTTCCACAGTGGAAAGTTTGATCAGGATAGAATGTAGAACGCCTGAATACTTCGTTGAGTTGTGGCCAGCTATTATCAAATAACCCCCAGTAAGGTCAGCCATCCAAGAATCAGTTAATCTGGGGCAATCAGATCGAGATTTGGTAAATCTCTCGCAATCGGGGGTACCGCTCCACAAACTAGTCAATCAGAGGCAAAGCCATTACAAGGCTGGGGGCATGCCACCCTATGAGGAAAAGAATTTGTTCTTCTCCATACCTCTAGAGCTTATCCGAACTATTCAACCAAGGATCCTCTTAAGGTCCAGATTCTGGGTCAAGCCATCTCGGGGTCGTCTCATGGCAAGCTATTTTCTTCTCAGCGTAGACCTTCCCAAAAATCAGACTGGGGCAGGGGCATTAAGCTTGGGGAAAATTCTCAGAGAGAGTCGGATGAAGCTTATTTTTCCAACAAATCAAAGATCTTTCCCTAGCAGATGGAAGTTACATCTTTACCCTCAGCAGTGGGTCAGGCGTACCTCTAATCCCCACAGAGTACGAGTATGGGTTTGTTCCCCAGCGAGTCGAGATCATATTTCTCTCCACCAGGCATGTGTGGAATATCCTCCGACAGGTCGTTTGTGACCCCAACAGTGTAACGTGTGTTTCAGGGAGGTCATGCATGACCTTTACTTCGTCCCTCAGCAAGAGTTGCTCATCACCAGCAGAGACTTGTTCATCTCCAGTAAAATTTGTAACTCCAGGTTTGTTGGTATGTCCCTCAGCAGAGTTGTGATCGTATCTTCCAAAGTTGTTTAGAGTTTTTCTCCCCAGCATGGAGCTGTGGTATTCAGACATCAGTTTTTACGTTGAGTATTCTGACTCCGGTCAGTATGTTGAGTGTTCAGACTCCGGTAAAATCAAGCAAGGGTCCAGACCCCTATTAGTGTTCGTGGCTATTCCGTCGAGTATCCAGGCTCCGGTAATCTCCAGTTTGTATTAATTCTTTCTCTCGTCGAGTATCCGGACTCCGGTAAAGATTTTGTAAGGTGATCTTGATAAGTATTTGTAGTATTCTCTTTCCAATTTGTATCTTCGTCGAGTATCTAGGCTCCGATTTGTTTGCTTCATCGAGTGTTCAGGCTCCAATCGGTTTGCTTCATAGAGTGTTCAGGCTCCGATCTGTTCGCTTCGTTGAGTATCCAGGCTCCGGTGCGTATTCGTCCGTCGAGTATCCAGGCTCCGGTTGCTGCTTCGTTGAGTGTTCAGACTCCGGTGGGTTATCGTCGAGCATCCAGGCTCCGATTTGTAGCTTCGTTGAGTATCCAGGCTCCGGTGTGTTTTCGTTGAGTATCCAGGCTCCGATTTGTTGCTTCATTGAGTATCCAGGCTCTGATTTGTAGTTTCGTCGAGTTTTCAGACTCTCGTTTGTTGCTTCGTCGAGTGTTCAGACTCCGGTTTGTTGCTTCGTTGAGTATCCAGGCTCCGGTGCGTGTTTGTCTGTCGAGTATCCAGGCTCCGGTTTATCGCTTCGTTGAGTATCCAGGCTCCGGTATGTTTTTGTCGAGTATCCAGGCTCCAGTTTATCGCTTCGTTGAGTATCCAGGCTCCGATTTGTAGTTTCGTCGAGTTTTCAGACTCCGATTTGTTTGCTTCGTCGAGTGTTCAGACTTCGGTTTGTTGCTTCGTTGAGTATCCAGGCTCTGGTGCGTGTTTGTCTGTCGAGTATCCAGGCTCCGATTTGTGTGCTTCGTTGAGTGTTCAGACTCCGGTTTGTTGCGTTGAGTGTTTAGGCTCCGGTGTGTTTGTATTGAGTTGTCAGACTCCGGTTTTTTTTGCGTTGAGTGTTCAGACTCCGATGTATTATGTTGAACGTTCAAGCCCCGGTTCCTCCGTTGAATATCCAGATTCCGGTGAAAATTCCAATTTGTAACATTTTGCTTTGTCCGTTGAGTGTTCGGACTCCGATAAAGGCAGTTGGGTATACAAATCCTAGTAAGTGTTGCGATAGTACTCTCTCTCCGTTGAATGTCCAGATTCCGGTGAATGTTCGGTTTGTGATATATTGCTTTGTCCGTCGAGTATCCAGGCTCCGGTAAATCCCCAGTGAAATCACCAGTTACGTCGAGCATCCAGGCTCCGGTCAGTGCGTTGAGTATCTAGATTCCGACAGATTTTGATGAGGCCCTATCGTGCGTTGAATATTCAGATTCCGACGATTCGAAAGATTGTTCTTTGGCCCATGTGGTGTTCAGACCATGGCTAGTTACGTATTTCCTGAAGCAGAGTTACTTGATTAAGTTTCTCTTTCCCTTGGTGGGATGTTCAAGATATTCATTATGTTCGTTTTCTTTGGAGATTCTATCCCAATCAGAGTTTGCAGTTTATTTCTGAGGTTGGCAAATTTCCGGGTTCTTTTGGTATTCAACCGTCTTTTACCTTGATTGATTGAAAGCTGTTCGCTTTTCACTCATTCAGGTCCAAGTCGCTTGAATAGGGGCAGCTGTTGCACTCCAAAACTTGCCCAACCTTTTCCTTCTTGTTTTTGCATTAGCATAACATCATCATAGCATTACATTAACATTTATGCAGGGGATCAAGTGTGATAAACTTCAAGATTTTAATGGGCTAGCTCATGGTTGAAGATTGATGAAAGTGATTTTGGTGAAAACATGTGAAAAGGCATAGTTTGGTATTTCTTCAAAATTTAATCAAATAAGTCCATGTTTGTACTTATTTTGAATGGAAATCATGTTTTAAGAACAATGACATTATTACATTTTTCATTTGAGGATTTTATCATGAGCTATTTAGAGATTTCTTACAATTCAAGTAACATAATGGATCTTGGGCTTGGGCTTAGAAACAAGGAACTATTGTGGGCCTTAAACCTTCCTTATGATGCAAGGAATATAAAAACTAAAAATCAAGGCATTTGCATTCTCTCTTCACCATTTTTTCCATTTTTCCCACACTTTCACATTTTTGAATTTCCATTTTTTCAATCTTTTTTTCTCTCACTTTCCATACTTTTTCTCTTCACCAATCAATTACACAACAAATATAGAGATGGTTCATCATTTTTTTTGAGAGAATTGGAGCAAGAGGAACCTTGTAGTAACATGAAAAAGTGGTGAAAACTCAAATTCCAATTTTCATTTTTTCATCAATTCAAGACTTCTCAAGGCTTCAAACATATTCACCAAGTATTGTTGAGTGATTCTACATAATTTTCTAGAAGAATTCGTGCTCCATTGAAGCTCCACAACTCAATTTTCAGAGGTATCGGAAAATCAACATTACTCACTAATTATGCATTCTTTTTACACCATTGTTACATATTCAACATCCCCTTGGGTAGTAGATGGTTTCTGGTAAAGAAAGAAGAGTTTTTACGACCTTTTTGTGTTCTTGAGATTTCAAGATCCCAACACGGGTTTGGAGCTAGAGGTTACTACAGTGAAAAATAATTGGATATTCAAGTTCCTTGCGAAAAATCCCACAAAATCGATCTAAAGAACGTCTCGTTTGGTTGAGAATTGAAGAAGATAGGGGTTGGGGAAGGACCGCCGGCGAAGCTCCGGCCGGCCGCGCACGGTTCTGCACCGTTTTCCTCCCAGCTTTTTTCAAAACGAGGAAGACGAACCAATGTCGTCCGATCAGTCCAAGGCAATGACCCAGTCACCGTATCCAACAGCCCTCCTTGCGCCACGCGAGCTGCTACACAAGCACTTCATTAATTGACATGGCGCACCACCTCAGCCCCGGGAGTCCCATGACCCCAGTTCAATTCCCTGTGGCTGCAGTTTTGACATTTCCATTCATTTTATTCATTATATTACTTCCTTTGTATTTTCTTTCATTTTCTTTTATATTTCATGCTGACATCAAATAATCATAAAAAAATAGGAAAATTATTCTGTTTGATCCCCATTTTTTTCTGCATAATCTTAAAGATGTCTAGAATTTTATAAAATTGGAACCATATTTTTTTCATTTTTCGTCATTTTATTAGATTTTTTTACATTTTAGTTGTCAAAAAAATAGCAATGCTGGTGCTATCATGTTGTGAATTTTCTTTGACCCATCAAAATTACATATTTTGGCCTATCCCTTTTCAGGGATCTCATACGCATGTTGAGGTATTGTGATATATTTTTGTGGGAATTTTATTGTACCATTTTAATTGGTTTTGGATGCTTTCTTTAACATGCTCCATTTTAACTTTTCCTTTGGTATACATGAGATATCTTGCAATGTTTTCATCTTATTTGACCATTTCTCTTTGGATATTTTTGTGGTATCTCTCACCCCTGGTTTGTGGCTTGATGTAGGGCATTGGAGATTTTTATTTGAATTTTTTAGCACCTTTTGCTATTTTTCTTATATTTTTGTATTCGGACTTGTCATTTGGACTTTCGAACGGACTTCGCTTTTCTTTTGGCTCCAACGGCCTCGAATTGTTTGTGTGGTGAACGCTAGGGTTCCTATTGCTTATTATAGACATTATATAGGATGTGTAGATCATTGATTGGCTGGTTTTATCATACATAATTTCCCATTAGGTTCCATATTTCCATGATAGCGCGTTATGATTCCAAATCGTAGTATACGTATGTCATTCGTAGGTTTTATTGCCTCGTATCTCTTTATATTCACTTGTGGCCAAGATTGTATGCTTAGAACAGGCCATCTTCCATTTATTATGGGCTTGAGGTTGAGATGACTTCCTCCCTCACTTGCATTCCAGGTTTACTGTTATGAATTTGCATTTCCTGTATGCTGTTTATTTCATCTGTTTTCTGTTGCTTCCTTTGCCTTTCCCTTAGGATCCCCATTCCTCCTTGTTCAAGGTAGAATGTGATAGAAATTAGGCTTTGCAACCATGTATGACAACATTAGGGTAGTCTTCCCCTTTGCAAACTTCAACCATAGGACGAACATGGCATGATAACGTTAGGATTAAACTAGTCTCCCGTAGTAAGCCCGAACTACGTTTGCTCTGATCTTTCATACCAGATGAAAGTACGTAGGCACGAGATGCGATATCTCGGCGAGCAACCTTTCCCCCATCACTCGTAGTTAGGCGAACTACGTTGACTCTGATTTCTCGTTCCAGACGGGAATACGTAGGCATAAAGTGCGATACTTTGCCGAGTCACTTTTCTTCTCTTTTGTCCTTAAGCCTTTAGCTAGATAGTACTAAACACACCCTTATTAGATAAACAACAAGCGTGGATCCCATCGAGTACGATGGACGTGAGGGGTGCTAATACCTTCCCCTTGCGTAACCGACTCCCGAATCCAGGATTTGGTTGCGATGACCATTCCTTTCCCGTTTTGCGTTAGGTTTACTCTGAGCGTTTCCTTTCCCTCCTTTGGGACAAATAACACACGGTGGCGACTCTTCTGTTATGCCGGCGCCGATTTTCGCAGTAGCGACAGTATAAATCGGATCATCAAAGGAAAAGGGAAAATATGGTTTATGAACAACAACCACAACAATTTCAGTGAAAACAACATCATCAGGTCTTTTTAAAATTCAAAACAAAGGCTTTTAGAAAACCAAGGACAAAACATGATGTTGCGTAAACCTTCTCTCTAGTTTCCGCTTCGCTTCTGCTCGTACCTGATTCTGAGTTTTCTTCTCAACTTTCTAGTTCTGTGTGTTTCGAATTCGGGTTTGATGATTTTTGGTGATTGTGTGAAGGTTTAATTAAGATTTTCAGTTGGGAGGGATTGAAGGTTTCTGGTTGTGGGTTTTGGTTTGAGTAGAAGAGAAAGGATGTTTGAATCTAGGATTGGAAGAAATTTGGCAGCAATTTGTTATCTCTTGAGGCTTGGAGAAAATGAGTAGAGGTGAAAGTCTATTTATAGAGGACATGAAGGGAAAATGAGGAAAGGATTGAGAATGAGAATGTGGGCTGGAAAAGATTGTGACGTAGGTGTACGAATCGATTTGTTGTGCATAACGGTTTTGCATATTGAAGGCATGAGCGTATGAGAGTTGGTCAGGTGCGTGAAATGCTTTTGTCATATGGGCTGCAAAATTTGTGTTTTGGTATGTGAATGGTAGCAGCGCTGCCGTTTTGTTTTTTTTTTATCGTTTTGAAAAGGTTTGTTACATTGGCTGCTATAAATTATGATTCTTGGTTGTTGTGTGATTTCATGGTTTTTGGTTGTTGTGCAAGATATGGTGCGTAGGTTATAAGTTGTGTGGTTTGGCAAGGTTGTTGTGATTGCTTATGGTTGCAGGTCGTGCATGGTGTATGTGTGAATCATGGAAAGTTTGTTTTGGTTAATGTATGGTGCTGCTGTAATACCCTCATTTTTACCCCTAAGATCCCACATTTCATTTGCATCATTACATACGCAAACAAGATCATACTTTTGGCTCTCCCACCCTTTTTTGTTTCTTACTTGCTTTTTATTGTTTATGTTTACTAACCTCTAACCAAAATACCAAAAATATTTTTTTCAATTTTGCTTGTTTCTTCTTCTTCTCTGTGTGTTTAGGGTTTTGCAATGAGGTTGATGACAAGTACATCAATTCTTTTTTCTGTCTATGCTCTATGGAATGAAATTGGTCATCAATATTGCAGCTCAAGGAATTTGGAGATTTTGTTGCCTTTAGTGTCTCAGAATTTGATTCAATATTATCTGAAGTTGAGAAGATGGAAAATTGGAAGAAAAGATGCACAAATAATATTGGAGTTTTATTCAAAAAATGAAAATTTGTTGCTTCATGCACTGCAAAAGATAAAACACACGCCAGTTGTTCCATTCAGTTTCACAAGTATAATTAGTTTTCAATGGGAAAAAGGATTATGGTTGTGGCTGTTGCTGTTCTAATTTAGTGCCCTTGACAAGAGGCTCTTCATCATAATCATGAGTCAACATTCCTGAAGTAGTAGGACGGCATCGTGTTCTTCATCCGCATTTGGAAAAAACCAAGCTGCTAACAGGTTGAAAATTCTCAAGGACTCCTTGAACATCTACCAAATATATCTGAAAATGAAAGTTTATATTTTAATGATAACATGCCTCACATCAATGGTCAAAGTCAGATGATTCCATTGCATTGTGTTTTGCAACTAGAGAAAAAATACGCAAAACAGGGTGAGGAGATATTGAAGAAATTTGGATGGTTAGACTTAGGAAGGAAGGCATACTCTGAAGAGGGTGGTGTACGTATATGTTTTCCTGTCTGCAAAGAGCTTTTTGCTGTATTTCATGAAAGGAGTTGTCATTCAGGAGACGATGCAATTGACCTGGAAAATGAAATTCCACTTTCAAAACCACTTACACCAAGATGGATACTTGTTAAATAAGCTGTCATGCTCTGAAGCATTGACTCTTCTCCATGAATATGGTGCTATTCTGCTGGAAGATAAGGTTGTTGAAACAAAAAAGCTGCAATGTCTTCTTTGAAAGTAATGACTGAAGCAGTAACATCTTTGATTGAGAAAAAAGGCCTACCGACTGAGCTTCTAGATGAACTGCCAGCAAGGTGGGATCGGATTGGTGATATTGTTATACTTCCAACTACTTCATTCAAGAATATATTGCAGATGAGCTCTGGCTAATTGTTGTCAAATCACTCAAGGCTCATCGCCTTGCTCGCCAAGGCCCAATTGCTGCAACTGGTACAAGAGATAGTACATTAGAGATTCTTGCTGGAGATGATGGTTGGGTCAACCATCGAGAAAATGGAATACTCTATTCTTTTGATGCTACAAAATCCATGTTCTCATGGGGTAATCATTCTGAGAAGCTCCGGATGGCCAAGTTGAATTGCAAAAATGAGGTTATAGTAGATCTGTTTGCGGGCATTGGATACTTTGTGCTACCTTTTCTTGTCAGGGCCCATGCAAAACTTGTATATGCATGTGAGTGGAATCCTCATGCTATTGAAGCACTCCGACATAATCTACAATCAAATTTTGTGGCTGACTATTGTATCCTGCTTGAAGGAGATAATCGAAATACAGCTCCTAAGGGTGTGGCTGATAGAGTCTGTCTTGGTCTCATTCCATCTAGTGAATGTAGCTTGGTCACAACTGTGAGGGCTTTAAGGAGGGAAGGTGGAGTATTACATGTTCATGGAAATACGAAGGACTCAGAGGAGTGCACAATGGAACAAACTTGTGGAAAGTGCTGAGAAAAGGAACTGTTTATTCAAAGTGTCTAAACCATATCCCTCATTCTTAAATGATGGAAATTTCGCATCTATGAAAGCAAGGATGGACAAACCACATCAGGTAACAGATGTAGTAAACAATGATCTGCCAATTGGCAATTATGCACAACAGATTGATCAAGTGCAACCTGAAGACGATGAAACTGGAGCAGCTGCTGCAATACCAATTACTGTAAGGCAGCTGGAAGCTATTGTAAGGTTGAGTGAGTCACTTGCAAAGATGAAACTATCTCATCTTGCTACTGAAGAGAATGTGCAAGAAGTCATAAGGCTTTTCACTGTGTCTACAATGGATGCAACAATTGCACAAGACACTGATGGAAGTTACGATATGAAAACATCTCCAAGGTTTGAGGAATTGAAAAATAGGAAGCACAGTCAATCTGTAAAAAATGATTACGGCAGGAGCCAAAATCGGAGCCCTCCACGTAGGTTTAAGTATTCAGCTGTCGATGATGAGAACAAAACAAGGGTTGGCAGATTGATACGACCTTGCAGAGATTTTGCTGTTGGGAATTGCAGAAGAGGCAGCCATTGTCATTTCCTTCACCATGATAAGCAAAGTTATGAGGATAGTAGTGAAAATAGACTCATGCAAGTATGTGCATCATGGCAATTCTGATGAGTTTGATATAGTCTCTGCAGATGAATCATCTAGGAAGAGGAAATCTGCCTGGTGCCACATCAGATATTCGGGCTATACTTATATTGCTTCTTATTGGTAAATGCTCAGCAGATCCTGTTGTTTTCCAGGAAGTAGGCCAGGAACAATTTTTCAGGGAACTTTTAGACGACACAGATTCAAGAGTGGCATATTATTCATCTGTTTTTCTTCTGAAGCGAATGATGACGGAGAAGCCAGAGAAATATCAACACATGCTTCAGAATCTTGTTGTTAAAGCTCAACAGAGTAACAATAAAAAACTGTTGGAAAATCCATACCTTTAAATGCGTGGCATAATTCAGCTGGCAAATGATCTTGGATTTGATTTGTGATATTCATTTCATGACTTTCTGGAGGGATATGTTGTTTGGAGTTGGAGATCTGTGTTGGTTTAAGAAAGTTTCACCATTGGTTCTCATGAAGATCTTTCATCATTCAATTGGCTTAGATTTTGAAACACTTATATCCACGACATGTTTTCTTCTATAAACAGATTTATTTTTTAACATGGCCAATGAGGGTATATAAATTTGGCCAAAGAATGAGTGTGGCCATAGAATGAGAGCCAATGGAGTTGGGTTGCGCATAATATTGAGCGATTTTTCTGAGAAGTATTTAACAGAACTCAACCTGTTGCATGCCCGCAACACCTGTTGATCTCTTCAGTGATATTACTTTTTTGGAGAGCCATGTTTTATCTGCCATCACTCCTTCATCTTCCCCCATGTATGTGAACAGCAACTGAGAAGACAGTTCTTTGTTTGAAATAATTTGTGAAGGGCCGCCTACTATTATGGAGGATCGGAAGGCAGCAAACCATCAGTTGAGAGGTTCCTTTGGCTTGCCTAGGTGGCTTGAGGTAAGTCCTGCAACAGGTATTATAAGACCAGATCAGATTGTTGAGGTATCAGTGCATCACGAAGAATTTCAGACTCAGGAAGAGTTTGTCGATGGTGTTGTACAAAACTCTTGGTGTGAAGATTCAAGAGACAAGGAAGCAATTTTAATTGTTAAGGTGCATGGGAATTACACTATCCAGACAAGAAATCACAGAGTCCGTGTTCACCACTGTTATTCATCCAAGAAAAACCAACTTGCAGACCCTCAACCAAATGGCTCCAGGCATGTTCAAGGAAGTGTACTTCACCGATCTAATATCCAACGGTTGAGCAGTTCCTTTGATATGGTTGACCAGCTACATAAATTGCATAGCCCTTAAAGGATAATTTTGAGGGGAGCTTGTGGTTGTGGTTCAGCATTCAGCATCCAGCATCAAGGGAATTTTTCTATGTCAGTAGCAACTACATTTCTTGCTGCTCCGATATTCCGAATTGTATCCGCGGCTATTCAATATTCAAGGAACAGTGAAGAGTTGAGTCGTTGTAGAGGGCCTGCAGTTCTTTCAAGGATTCTAAATTATCTTCTCCAAACCCTATCTTCACTTGATATTGGAAGAGATAACGGCGGTATGATGATTGTCCTTATCCCAAGGAATACCACCATTCCAACAAATAAAGAACAGGTGTTCTCAACCTATTCCGACAACCAGCCTGGTGTATTGATCCAGGTCTTTGAAGGAGAGAGAACTAGGACTAGAGATAACAATTTGTTGGGCAAGTTTGAACTTTCTGGCATTCCTCCTGCTCCCAGGGGTGTTCCCCAGATTACCGTCTGCTTTGACATTGATGCCAATGGTATATTGAATGTCTCTGCCGAAGACAAGACTACCGGGCAGAAGAACAAGATTACCATCATAAATGACAAGGGTAGGCTTTCAAAGGATGATATTGAGAAGATGGTTCAAGAGGCTGAGAAGTACAAGTCTGAGGATGAAGAGCATAAGAAGAAGGTTGAGGCCAAGAATGCATTGGAAAACTATGCATACAACATGAGGAACACCATCAAGGATTGTCAAACTTTTGCACCTTCTTCTTTTGCAAAACCAGATATGCTCAATTATCAGTATCCTTTTCTTAAGGCGAGTCCTTTTGTAGAGCCGATGAAAACCCAAAATAAATGGTTTGATGACAATCAGTTTGTCAATGTTGATTCCTCAGCCCAATGGTTGTCGGTATCAATCGATGCACAAGAATCCTGCTCGAATGCAGTACTTTTAGGCTTTGGCATTGTTGAGCAATGCACTAAGCAGGATACAGTTTCAAATCTCCTAAAATTTGGGACTGCCGAGTCGCGTACAGATGGTGCAAATATATCCTTGTTATTAGACTTGACGAAATTGCAGTTGTCAGCCATTAGTGAACCTCAACAATCATTCTCATCTGACTCGTCGTCTCTTTTATACCTTAATGACAAATTCAACATCAAGAAGCCTTTGCTGTATTTTCTTCAAGATTCTGCACTTACTTCAAAGGTTACAGTTCATCTTGATGGACAAGTCACATTTATGGGTGCTGAGATTCAGATGAAAGATCTTCTTTCTGTAGTTGCTGAGTCATACTTGTCAAAGAGCTTACATAAGGGTGAAAAGCACTCAATGCTTGTTCCATACTTCAGCAAAGTGAATATTAATGAAGTAGAAGTACAAAGTCATTCATCTGCAATGAAGATGTAATCTACCTTAATTGCTCCTTTAAGGAGTCCTGAGCAAGTCAAAACGTACCCATGAGAAGCTTCATATTAAGCCATATTTCCAAGCCATGTTAATATAATCTCAGCCATGTTACACTCCAAGCTGACCCCACAAACCTTCCACGTCACTTAAGTGAGCTGAAAGAAAAGGAGTAAAAACGACATGAAAAAGTTTCAGCACAAGTCACGCATAAACACCCAATTCAAAACGGTAGCAAATTTTCATAAACGGCAAATGACTCTCCCTCACTCTCAATCTATAAATACCACACATACCTCATTCATTTCTTCAAGCTTGAAAAGCCAGAAAACTTCTGCAGAAATATCACCCCAACCTTTAATTTTCTTCAAGCTTCAATCCTCTTCACCTCTCATACTTTCTTCGTTCATCAAAACCATTTCATACTATATTCACTCTTCTACTTTTTTCTTCCAAATTAACCTCAAACAGAGACCAATTTCGAACTACAATTCATTCATTCAGAAGAAGAGAAGCAAGAAAAAGTTTGGATTGATTGTTGCTCCTGAGTTTGAAGGTAGTTTGAGCTTCACCGTCATTTCCGATCCGTTACTTTTTGTTGTGTTTCTTTGAATTGTTGGTACTATTGTGAAGAGCTCTTGATTCCGATCACAACCGTGCTGGTTTCGCATCCCGCCGCTTTGATTTGAGTAAGCGTTGAAGCTCCCATGGCCGTGAGCAGTGCCGCGTAAGAGCTAGAAGAAGATGATGAAGCTATTCTGATTCTTATTTCTTTTCTTTTGATTTTAGTTTTATTGTTTTTTTGTTTAAACATATCTTGGGCCGCGAGGCCTTTTTACTATCATCACCACGTTTTTTACTTTAAACCTCCCTCTTTATTTTTTAAAGCTTTTCATTCAATTTCATTTTCTAATATTTGTTTTCTTTTGAAATAATTTTTTTTTAAAAATAGCGTTTGTTTTAGATCTTAAATTTTGATCAGATCTCATCAATATCAATGGACTTTGGGTGTCGATTTTATCCACCAAGAGAGGTGATTGATATTGATGATGATTTAATCGATTTAAGATTCAAATTGTGATTTCTTTTCATTTTAATTTTCTTTCTTCTTCTTTTTATTTTTGATCGATGAAATCTATGGATCATAGATTGTTGATTATCAAGGTTGTTTAATCTTCATTATTTCAAATCTATGGATGAATAATCATTGAGATAATTCTCCGTACTTTGGAATAGTGATAGATTACCTTTGATTAATTGATTAAAAATCTTGATTATGATGAGATCACTACCTCTTTTCTTTTTGTGTGGCATGTTTTAGGAGAGTGATTTACATATCACTTCTCTAACATGTATTAACACTAACATTATTATTGACCGGCCTCAGATAGTCGTGGTTTCTACATAAACCCGATTACGATTGCTTAACATAGCGCTAAAGTGTCCCTTAATCGGAAAATGATCATTCGTGGCTCAAACTTACGTTTAAAAGTCCAAGTATTATTAGTTGCTTGTCTTAACTCCAATACCTATGAAAATCATTATTAGGAGGCTTTGATTCTATCAATCCTCTAATGAATTTTCATTAATCTTGGTCTAAGTGCAAGAATTAATCATCATTGATCATATGTTCTAACCACTAACCACTAATTCACTAACAATATCCTTGTTTAATTTTGTTTATATTCTCTTCTTACTCCTTATTTCTTACTTTTATGTTTCCATATTATCATTTCATATCATATCTTTGTTTATGTTTATGTCATTTCTCTTTTGTCCACTTGGACCATATCTTCTTCAAAACACTAATAAAGGATAAAAAATCTCTAAAAAAACTTGGTGTTGTTAACTTTGTGGTTATGCTCTTGGACTACTCTTAGACCTTGGACTTCATAGACTTTTGGACTTAGAATTAGGACTCTCATTCCTATGCTTGGAGTATTGTGGATCTTAGCCTTTATTTGGCTCGCTCATTAGCTTATGCTTTAAATCGGATGGAATTCTTTTTGCTTGCTATGGAGTGTGCTACAAGTTGGTTAGATCTTTCTTACCTCTAGCTTTTATTTTGGTTTCTAGGATAGTCACTTCATCTCCTCCCCTTCTTAAATTTTCAAAACTTTCTCCCTCTTTCAAAACCTTCTTGGTTTCAAACTTCAAAACCGCTTTCGCAATAAAACCTTGACTTTCGTCAAGTGGTTTTTAAACTTTGTTTTTTTCTTAATAAAAGTCAATCAATGTTAATCATGCTTTGACCAATTTCAAAAGACATAAAAAATACAAAAAAATTCATCAACTCTTTTTGTGCCTTTATGCACTTTTTCACTTTAAAACTTTTCATAAAGTTTAGGCATGATTCATTTCTATAGTTGAGATGTAAATCTCCTATTCCCCATATTATTAAGACTTTGACATTTTCCACGTTGATGTTGAGTGATAGTCTTGTTGATAATCCAAGCAAATCCTCCATCTTTATGTGACGCAGATGTTGTCTTAATACTCGTGGGTGGATAGTCGCAGTTTTCTCCTTGAAATGACGATTTGTCTTTACATCTAAAATCAATCAAAACCAACAAATTTTTGTCATTTGTACCACGAACTACGGGGTTTTGATCTCATATTGCACTTTGTGGGTACGTAGGCATGAGGCGATAAGTCTCTCCAAACACAAAAATCTAAAAAATAATTCTCTTCTCATCTCCCCAATCTCTTTTCAAACAAACCATTTTCAAACCAAAAAACGTAAATATTTCAAAGGGCTCCTATAGAGTACTATAGACGTTTTGGGTGTTAACACCTTCCCATTGCGTAACCAACCCCCTTACCCCGATCTCTGTCTCGTGTTCTTATTTTAGAACTCTTTGGTTTTGTTCGCTCTTTTTCCTTTCCTTTATTTGGATAAAATAAAAGTGCGGTGGCGACTCTTGTTTTTTGAGTTAAGTTAATTAATAACTTACGCTCACGATTTTTACCGCTACAGCTGCATAGTGTGGAAAGGATGATACGTATTGTGGTATATGGTCAAGTTTGTAGGAAATGTTGTGTAACAGTTTGGCTATTGTTAGCACTCGTGATGGTAAGTTATGAAATCATTTGGAAAAACTTTTTTGTACTCAATGTTGTGCACTGTCTGGAATTGATGAAGGTGTGAACCATGGTTGGTATTATGTGTGTGAATTTGTCATTAAATAGTGTGTGTTTATGAATCATGTGTTGACATAATCATGGCTGCAAGTATTGTGGTTTTGCGCAGGTACGACATGGTGACGTTGGATGCGAGACGTTTGCACTATGGTTGTGAGTGAAGAGCTTGGTTTTATTTTGTGATTACTTTGCAAATGGCTGCTCATGTGGAAGCAAGAATTGGGCCTCATTAGATTGTAAACATTTTGGCTCATGTGCTTATTTTATTCTTTTTGTTGTAATCTTGAGAAACTTTCCATGGGCATGTTTTCTTGGAAAATTTGTGTAATGAGAACTTGATGGCATAATGGAAATGAGTCTCTTTCTTTTGTTATATTTTTGTTTGTAATTGTAAATGGGCTTTGTGAAATTGTAAATTTAAAACGGATTTGGATATTGAAAATGGATTTTTATGGGAAATCATGGTTTTAAAATGGATATAATGGATAATGTGTTTTGGCTTGAAAAATGGATTTGAAAATGGGATGGAAAATAAATGATTTGATATATATAAATATGAATTGGATTGGATAAAAAATGTGAATGGATTAGAAAATGTGTATCTGATGAATGGATATTGAACTGCCCTTGAGAGACTTTGAATCAATCTCATCCTTAGAAATGTTGAGTCACAAATCAACCCTGATGACATTCCTTGCATGAAAACTCTGATTAAAATGAACTAGTCATTGATGAAGCACTTGACTTATCACAACCTGATAACCTGACCCATACACAGATGACTTTAATTGGTGCAAACCTTAATTGAAGCTTCAGACACACACCACTCAAATCATGCGACCCTGACCTTGACGCCCTTGAATGAAATCCTTGTCTGACTAAAAAATTAGGTCAAAATCATTGAACCTCAACCAATACTGTCTACAAAATCCTTGTCTGACTAAAAAATTAGGTCAAAATCATTGAACCTCAATCAATACTGTCTACACACGCCTGACCTGATATCTCAAATGAACCCCAGTTCAATTCAGTTCAACCTTATGATACCCAGAATTTGGACAACAAGCAGAAGCAACATATATATATATATATATATATATATATATATATATATATATATATATATATATATATATATATATATATATATATATATATATATATGTATGTATGTATGTATATATATATATATATATATATATATATATATATATATATATATATATATATATACATATATATGTATGTATGTATATATATATATATATATATATATATATATATATATATATATATATATATATATATATATATATATATATATATATATATATATATATATATATTAATAATTGTTAGTTGATGGAAGTACAAATGAAGGTAATGCACATGTAGCACAAATTTGGGGTATGACAATAGCTGAAGAAAACAAGATATTATAAAAATCCTCCAAGGTGAAAAATAGTATCCAGTAATACATGGAAAGAGAGGGGCAAACCCTGAATAGAGATACAAACATTCGGGAAGGCATAAATTGCAAGAAGTACCACACTCTGGAAAACATATCAAAAACATCTAGAAACACATTAAATGTGAAATAAGACCAAATCTAAGGATACAACAGAGACCTCCAAGAAAGCAGTCAACTTTACTGTGGAATACTCAGGAACATCCAGAAAGCAAAAGAAACTTTACTGGGGAAAGGGTCACAATCATCAAATGTTTTTTAGAAATGCATTGAACAAACTCTAGAAAAGATTAGTATCAACCATCAAAGACATTCAGAAAAACATTAGAGACATTCAGGAAAACATTGAATGAACTCTAGAACACAAGCAAATATTAGAGATATTCAAACAAACATCAGAGACATTGAGCAAAACATTGAATGAACTCCAGAGCATATCCATAAAAAGCATTGGATGAAGAAGGGAAACAGACTTAAAGACATTCAACATCTACTAACCATGGTCATAAATAAATTGAAAACATCAAGAATATCATTAGATGAAAACAAAGATTCTGAAATCACATCCGAAACATTCAGAAAAACTTTAAATGTACAGGAAAAGGTTTTGAATACATCCAGAAGAACATCAGATAAGAAAAGTCATATCTGAAAGAACGTTAGATAGACACGAAGAGGTTCTGGAAATACGTCAGAAGAGAAGACTCAATCTAGAAATATGTCAGACAGACGAAATAGGTATTTCAGAATTTCATCAGAGAGTGAAAAACGAATTCTGGAAGTGCATCAGATAGAGATAAGGCATGTATGGAAATTCATCAAACGGTAAAAGAAACAAAACTCTGGAAATACATCAGAAGAGATAAGGCACGTCTGAAAATTCATCAGACGATAAAAGAAACGAACTCTAGAAACATATTAAAATTACAAAGGAAATATCTAGAAATACATCAGATAACATAAAAAGAGAGTTCTGGAAATACGTCAAAACATATAAGACATGTCCGGAAAAAACAATCTAATAGGGAAAGTCAAATCTGGTGGAACGTCAGATAAGACATAAAGGTATCTGTTTGGTAGGTGCCAAGTAAGTTGGACTTTGACCACAAGGTAAGACGTGGATAGTGACACGGCCTCTGATGAATGCAAATGAGGATGAAACATTCTTTCTATGCATGGTAAATGAATTTTGCTATGATGTATGATCAAATCCAGATGTTGACGACATGCCTCGACTCTTTTGGGTTGAGGGCAATATTGGAAAACTGATTCCTCAACACGGAGATCACTGTCATTCTGCTTGGGGACTAAAGATGTTGTTGCTGAACATATCTCTGCCACACTGGTAAACTGTATCAAGTTGATGATCCTTGGAGGAAGGATAAAAAGCTAATTGGGGATTCTTTAAGTAAGTTACACCATATTAGCTGACGGTTGTAGATGAATGAATCATTGCTTTAGCTTGACTAATTCTCTAAATGACTGCTTTACTGTGCGCTTGGAAGGCTTGCCCTAGTATGAGTCTTGAAAGATCTTCCAGGTAAACAAATTCTGAGAAGGACTTGCACTGAACAACAAATCTTGAATTGATTCTCAACAGGATTTAGAAGGAATTTTCCTTTGATAAGATCACCGACCAAGTTTCTCAACTATTTGAAGATTCCTTGAGAGGAAATCTAGTTTACGAACAAAAGCATTCATTCAAACATGGTAATCTTAATGCAAAATTCATGCAACTTTTGAAATCAAAATCATTTTTGGAATGATGCAAAGCATATGACTCACTAGTCAAAACACGGTTGTAGATGCTTTTGATTGGCTGCATTTTATGGCAAAACATTAGAGTGTATATGAATGTCATGACTGATGTTATGACATACACTAAGAGTATTCTACAGGGTAAGTGAAGTTGGATGTCATGACTGGATGTTGTAACATTGATCGTATGACATCAGACGCGCAGGGTTTGTTTTTCTGTTATTTTAGGCAACATAACCGACATTGCTGAGGATGACATAGAAGACTCATGACCTGATGATAAGTGCACAGCTTCATGAAGAGAGGTTTATCTTGGGTAAACCTAGTTTCTCCATCAAGGCCCAAAGCAAGTCTGTTGCTATAAATAACAGAAGGATCATTCCTAATAGGGCAGAGCTTGAAGAGAGAGCTTCAAGACAGAGATTAGAGAGTGTGATTTGTGAGTGAAGAACTCTGTTCTTCACGTGTGTCTAGGAGTCTTAGGATTCCTTGTGTGCCAAGCAATTGTATGTTGTATAATTCTTTTGGTTATTGTGTATGAACAGGTGTGTTCATTGTGTCACTCAAAGCTTTTAAGCAAGAGGGTTGTGTCACTTGATCAAAGCTGTGAAGCAAGACCAAGGTGTGTATTTGAAGTGTATTTTCATATCTCTTTTGTAATTGCGTATTGATATCACTAAGGTGATTGAGGGGAAGTGAGTGGGTATACTCAGGTCTAGTGGTCTCTAGGTTGAAGTGTCATTGGCTAGGTCTTAAGTGAAGAGTGCAAACTGGGATTGTTTGACTCTGAATTAATTCTACTGATAGTGAATTTTCTCCCTGGCTTGGTAGCCCCCAGATGTAAGTGTAGTTGACACTGAACTGGGTGAACAATCTCTTGTGTTATTTACTGCTTTCCAATTACAGCTTATTAATAAGTTCAGTAGCCTATGTTACAGTGGATGTCATAACATCCGTTATAACATCCATTGTGTGCTTGCCAGAATTTCAATTGGCATCAGAGCAGGCACCCTGCCTGTTATTTTCTGGGTGAGATCTAGGGAAGATAAATTCTGGTACTATGGATAAAGACATAGGATTCACAAGTAGACCACCAATTTTGGATGGCTCTAATTATGACTATTGGAAACCTAGGATGATTGCATTCTTAAAGTCTTTAGACAACAAGGCATGGAGAGATGCAAACTCTGGTTGGGAATATCCAGTGAAGACTGATAAAGATGGATTGTCTATGCTTATACCTGTAGAAGAATGGACCAAATATCAAGAAGCCTTGGCTCTTGGGGATTCTAAAGCTTTGAATGCATTATTCAATGGTTTAGACAAGAACATTTTCAGACTGGTGCATCATTATGAGCTGGCTAAAGAGGTTTGGGATACTCTCAAAACAACTCATGAGGGAACCTCTAAAGTCAAGATGTCAAGACCTCAAATGCTGACCACCAAGTTTGAAAGTCTGAGGATGAGACTATTCATGAATTCTACATGAATATTCTTGAAATTGCAAACACCTCAGGAGCTTTGGAAGAAAAAATGTCCGAAGAAAAGCTTGTTAGGAAAATTCTCAGGTCTTTACCTAAAAGGTTTGCCATGAAAGTCACTGCCATTGAAGAAGCTCAAGACATATGCAATATGAAGGTGGATGAACTCATTGGGTCTCTCCAAATTTTTGAAATGGGAATATGTGATCAAGATGTGGAGAAAAAGAATAAAAGCATAGCTCTTGTATCAAATACAACAGAGATCTCAGATGAAGACAATGATGGAAGCAAGGAGAATCTCTCAAAAGCTGTAGCTATGCTTGGGAGAAAATTCAACAGACTCATGAAAAGGGTAGATAAGAAGGGTAGAGCTAGTGACAAGTTCATCCCATCTGACATTAGAAAAAGAGCTAAGCCTACAGAAAAGCTCAATCAAGGAAAAGGAGGTCAATGCCTTGAATGTGAGGGATATGGACATATTAGAACTGAATGCCCCGCCTATCTAAAGAAATAGAAGAGAGGCCTAAATGTAACCTGGTCTAATGGAGACTCTGAAAATGGATCAGAAAAGGAGTCTGCCAGGCATGTCACTGTTCTAAACAGTGTATGCACATCTGATGATAACTCAAGTGAGGATGAGCTAACTTTTGATGAGCTTGCAACTTCATACAAACAACTGTGTTTCAGAAGGGCAGAGGTATGCCAACAAGGAGAAAATCAAAAAGGGATCATTAAGAAGTTGGAGGCTGAGAAGAAGGAACATCTTGCAATAATAGACACACTCAACAGTGAGGTCAACCTGTTGAATTATAAACTTGAGAAGATGTCAAAATCAATCAGGATGCTAAATCCTAGGACTGACACTCTTGAAAAAATTCTACAGAGTGGTCAGATAGCAGGAGACATGTCTGGACTGCGGTTTGTTGGTGAACAAAAACCCATCTTGGGGTTCAAGAGACCAGAGTCTGAAAATCAGAGGTCAAACCAGATGTCACGGACAATGTCGTAACATCAGAGGAACAAGAACATGAAGCAGACAAGAAGAAAGTTCCAAAGGTGGAGGTGTCATTATTGTGGAAAATTTGGTCACCTAAAACCTTTTTGCTTCAAACTGCATGGATATCCTAGCCACACTCATCAAAGTGCTCCTGCCAAGAAGCAATAATGGATGGCAAAGGAGGTTAGTATGATATCTCACACCTCTCTAAGAGTGTCAGCTAAATAAGACTGGTACTTTGATAGTGGCTGTTCTAAGCACATGACTGGAATAAAGAATCTGTTGGTGGACATCAAACCTTATTCCACTAGTTATGTGACTTTTGGTGATGGAGCAAAAGGAGAGATCAAAGGTGTTGGGAAACTAGACTGCCCTGGAGTACCTAACCTGGAAAATGTATTGCTAGTGAAAGGACTGACTGCCAACTTGATTAACATTAGTCAACTATGTGATCAAGGACTAAGTGTGAAATTCACTGAAGAAGAATGTCTGGTCACAAATGGTGATAATGAAGAAGTAATGAAGGGGTCTAGATCTAAATAAAACTGTTACTTATGGGAGCCTAAGGACTCTAGTAGATCCACAACATGCTCTATGGCCAGAGAAGAAAAGGAGGTAAAGTTGTGGCATCAAAAACTTGGGTACCTTCATCTAAGAGGAATGAAGAAGATCATCTCTAAGGAGGTTGTGAGAGGAATTCCAAAACTAACTATTGATGAAGGAAAGGTATATGGTGAATGTCAAGTATGAAAGCAAACCAAGACATCTCATCCAAGGGTTGGACACCTGACTACCTCCAGAGTTTTGGAATTATTGCACATGGACTTGATGGGGCCAATGCAAGTAGAAAGTCTTGGTGGAAAAAGGTATGCCTGTGTAGTTGTTGATGACTACTCCAGATACACCTGGATAAGCTTCATCAGAGAAAAATCAGATGTATTTGAAGTATTTAAAGAGCTGTGTATCAGACTTCAAAGAGAAAAGGAATGTGGTGTGGTCAGGATCAGAAGTGATCATGGTAAGGAGTTTGAAAACTCCAAATTTGTTGATTTCTGCTCATCTGAAGGGATCAGTCATGAGTTCTCCTCCCCTATTACTCCTCAGCAAAATGGAGTAGTGTAAAGGAAAAACAAGACTATCCAAGAATCTGCTAGGGCCATGATTCATGCAAAGAAATTATCTATGCATTTTTGGGCTGAGGCTATGAACACAACCTGCTATGTTCATAACAGAGTGACCTTGAGAAAAGGAACTTATTCCACCCTATATGAAATATGGAAAGGAAGGAAGCCAACAGTGAAGTATTTTCATGTTTTTGGGAGCAAGTGTTACATCTTGACAGGTCGAGAACAAAGGAGGAAAATGGATCCCAAAAGTGATGAAGGCATTTTCCTGGGATACTATATCAACATCAGAGCGTATAGAGTATACAACACCAAAACGAAAGTCTTGATGGAATCCATTAATGTTATCATTGATGATCAGCATGAAGAAACCAATGTCATGGAGGATGTTGAAACATTCCTTGAGACATCTGCTGAGGACATGGTCAATACTGAAGAGGTTCAAAATGGACAGCCAGATTCTGAATCAGAAACTCCCAACAAAGATCCCTCTATCAGGATTCTGAAAGATCATCCCAAAGATCTTATCATTGGAGACCCCAATAGTGGTGTAAGGACCCGAGCTAGAGAAATCATCTCAAATTCATGCTTTGTATCCAAAATTGAACCCAAAAATGTAAAGGAGGCCTTAACTGATGAATATTGGATTAAGGCTATGCAAGATGAGTTGGAATAGTTTGAAAGGCATAAAGTGTGGGAATTGGTTCCAAGACCAGAAGGAACTAACAACATTGGAACCAAGTAGATTTACAAGAACAAGTCAGATGAACAAGGAGTTGTGATCAGAAACAAGGCTAGATTAGTGGCACAGGGCTACACTCAAGTAGAAGGAATTGATTTTGATGAAACTTTTCCACCTGTTGCAAGGCTAGAATCAACCAGGCTTTTGTTAGGTATTGCCTACATTCTGAAGCTCAAACTATTCCAGATGGATGTAAAAAGTGCCTTCCTAAATAGATACTTAAATGAGGAGGTGTATGTAGAACAACCCAAGGGATTTGATGAACCTAATTTACCAAACCATGTGTACAATTTGAAGAAAGATCTCTATGGATTGAAGCAAGCTCCTAGGGCTTGGTATGAAAGATTGACTGAGTTTCCTACTACCCATGGATATAGGAAA
This sequence comes from Lathyrus sativus, assembly GCA_963859935.3. NCBI lineage: Eukaryota > Viridiplantae > Streptophyta > Magnoliopsida > Fabales > Fabaceae > Lathyrus > Lathyrus sativus. The sequence goes on from OZ012739.1 coordinate 665,275,979, forward strand.
GGAGGAATAGACAAGACCCTCTTTGTGAAAAATGAGGATGGAAAACTCATGATTGCTCAAATCTATGTGGATGACATAGTCTTTGGTGGAATGTCTGAGAAATTGGTTAAACAATTTGTCAATCAGATGCAATCTGAGTTTAAGATGAGTTTGTGTGGAGAACTAACTTACTTTCTTGGGCTGCAAGTCAAGCAAATGGAGGAGTCTATATTTCTCTCCCAATGTAAGTATACCAAAAGCATAGTCAAAAAGTTTGGCTTGGATAATGTTGGTCACAAAAGAACACCTGCACCTACTCATATGAAGTTATCAAAAGATGAAAGTGGGACTAGTGTTGATCAAAGCTTTTATAGAAGCATGATTGACAGCCTTCTGTATCTAACAGCCAGCAGACCTGATATTGCCTTTGCAGTTGGTGTGTGTGCTAGATATCAAGCAGATCCTAAGGTAAGTCACATAAATAAAGTCAAAAGAATTTTAAAATATGTGAATGGAACCTGTGACTATGGTATACTCTACTCTCATGGGTGTGATCCTATATTATCTGGATATTGTGATGCTGACTGGGCTGGAAGTGCTGATGATAGAAAAAGCACCTCTGGTGGATGCTTCTTCTTAGGGAACAACCCCATATCTTGGTTCAGCAAAAGGCAAAATTGTGTCTCATTATCCACTGCTGAAGCTGAATACATAGCAGCTGGTAGTAGTTGTTCTCAGCTGGTCTGGATGAAGCAAATGTTAACTGAATACAATGTTACTCAGGATGTCATGACATTGTACTGTGACAATATTAGTGCTATCAATATTTCCAAGAACCCAATACAACATAGCAGAACTAAGCACATAGATATAAGATATCACTTCATAAGAGACCTTGTGGAAGACAAAGTGATTTCCTTGGAACATGTGTCCACTGAACTACAGCTAGCTGACATCTTTACAAAGGCTCTAGATGCTGCTCAATTTGAGAATCTAAGAGGAAAATTGGGTATTTGCATGTATGAGGACTCATAGCAATTACTGGCACGTGAGAGTTTTAAAACTTCAATGCAGTCCACGACCTTGACCATAAAAACTCTCCATTCCATGCAAACGTGCTACATCACTGCATATACAATTTTCTCCGCCTCCTCCACTCTATAGAATTCTCAGTCTGCACTCCGCAACAAGATGTCTTTCCATCATGATGCCTCTTCATCCAAGACCCCTCTCAAATCCTCAAAAGATGCCCCTCCCACTGCTGAAGAACCCAAGAGAAAGTATCCTCCTCCCACTGATGAAGAACTTAGGAGAATCAGAAACAGAGAAGGCCCGACATACATGGACAAACCCATTGGGGAAATTGTCGATGATATACTTAAGAAAGGACTGCCTTTTCGGGGCATCACCATTCCCCTGGCTCGCAGGGGTCCACCTCACAATCCTGATATGCCAGAGGACGACCCTGATGACATCAATAAGGACATCTCATTGTCAGATTCAGATGATAGTGATTCTAGTTCCTCTGAGGAAGATGAATAATGTGGGCTGATAGACTGATGTGGGGCTCAGTCTGCTGGTTGTTGAGCTAATGACATGTGCTGCTGGTTTGAGTATTTCATTGTTTTGTTTTGACTTTTGTAACAACTTGAATGTGTGATGCTCTCCATGAGCAGTTTTTGTTTGTAATAACCCCAAACATATGTAATGTTACTCATTATGATCCATACTATGTTATTAGTTTGATCTTAATTTGTGGCTAAAAAGGGGGAGAGAGTGTTAGATAACAGCAGGTAGTGACAGCAGGTTAGAGAAGTGTATCTTTCATAGGTGGAAGACTTGGCTGAATTGCTGCTACAAGTGTGTTGCATGTGTGATAACAGCTGATGTTGTGTGAGTTCCTAATGAGTATAGGAATGTATGTTAGATGTGTGTGTGTTCCTTGATGGAACCTAGTAGTATTGTAGCTACTAGTAGGGTGTGTTTCTGCAGGGTGTTTGTAGAATGTCTGTGGTTGTGCATATCTTCAAGGGGAGTAGCACAGGATGGTCCATAGAGAGTGTAACATCTGTAGTCTAGGCTAATATAACAGGTGATAGAATGTAATGTTATGGAAGTGATGTGACTCAGGATGTCATCCTAAATGTTATAACATCCAGAAAAGCCTGGATGATTTATGTGTGACTGCAAGCTGTGCAGGTTGATCCTGAGAAGCTGAGAGCTAACTGTGTAGACAACTCTTACAGTGCTTAGCTAGTAACTTTCCTACATGATAGGCTATATGTTAGACTTCTGCTGCTTGTCAACTCTGATATGTTAACAGGGTGTTTTAGCCAAAAATTTGCCAAAGGGGAAGTTTGTAAATGCTTTTGATTGGCTGCATTTTGTGGCAAAACATTAGAGTGTATATGAATGTCATGACTGATGTTATGACATACACTAAGAGTATTCTGCAGGGTAAGTCAAGTTGGATATCATGACTGGATGTTGTAATATTGATCGTATGACATCAAACGCGCAGGGTTTGTTTTTCTGTTATTAGCTCAGGCTATACTTCAGGAAACAATCCAGCAAGCATAGTTATTTTAGGCGACATAACAGGCATTACTGAGGATAACATAGAAGACTCCTGACCTGATGATAAGTGCGCAGCTTCATGAAGAAAGGTTTATCTTGGGTAAACCTAGTTTCTCCATCAAGGCCCAAAGCAAGTTTGTTGCTATAAATAACAGAAGGATCATTCCTAATAGGGCAGAGCTTGAAGAGAGAGCTTCAAGATAGAGATTGGAGAGTGTGATTTGTGAGTGAAGAACTTTGTTCTTCATACGTGTCTAGGAGTCTTAGGATTCCTTGTGTGCTAAGCAATTATATGCTGTATAATTATATTGGTTATTGTGTATGAACAGGTGTGTTCATTGTGCCACTCAAAGCTTTTAAGCAAGAGGGTTGTGTCACTTGATCAAAGCTGTGAAGCAAGATCAAGGCGTGTGTTTGAAGTGTATCTTCATTTTTTTTTGTAATTGTGTATTGATATCATTGAGGGGGAGTGAGTGGGTATACTCAGGTCTAGTGGTCTCTAGGCTGAAGTGTCATTGGGTAAGTCTTAAGTGAAGAGTGCAAACTGGGATTGTTTGACTCTGAATTAATTCTACAGATAGTGGATTTCCTCCCTGGCTTGGTAGCCCCCAGATGTAAGTGTGGTTGACACTAAACTGGGTAAACAATCTCTTGTGTTATTTACTACTTTCCAATTACAGCTTATTAATAAGTTCAGTAGCCTATGTTACAGTGGATGCCATAACATTCGTGATAACATCCATCGTGTGCTTGCTAGAATTTCAACGGTGGTTCAAGACGTTCAAAGTGGAAGGTAAAGCAAAAGTGTGGTACCAAAATAAATGATTTACAAAAACCTTATTTGGAGTCAGTTGACGCAACCTTGTTGTAGTATGCTTTCAAAATAACCTTGCTTCAGTTAGGTATTTTGAGGATTGTAATGTGGCTTGTTTCACGGTTTATGGAACAAAGGATAAAGGCTCAAATTTTATTTGTTTCCATCAAATCTTTGTGATGATCTTCAATCCTACGCTTAGTTAACTCAGACTATACGCTTAGGTTCCAAGAGGTTAGGAATTGTACTGATGATAGTAATATTGATGGTTCACAAGTCAAAGGACCCTTAAGATGGCAGTCACTGCTTCCTTACAACATTTAGTTGTCTTTGTCATTGAGGATTTTAATGGTGAGGATTTAAAGATCTCTTCTTTTGTTATCCTTAACTTTTGCATGAACAGATTATTTTAAAGCTTATAGTCAGTAGGATGCCCCAGTTTTTTGCATAAGTCTCCTTCATAGGTTTTGACTTAGCGTGCCTTTTCTTTTGATTTTTTTTAGAAAGAAAGTGATTGCCTAGCTCAATGATTACGGGTAACCAAAATTGGCTTTTGACTTGAAAGACATCTTCTACACTTGTTTGCTGTGCGTGAAGGAAAACTTGTGAATACAATCTTTACTGAAATGTGTCTTGCATGAACGCACAACCAAGTTAACTGAGGACTACCCATTCCTAGGTTAATATTGTGGGATTTTGTATAGAAAGAAACTCCAACTTCCAGTCTCTAAGGGGTTAACGAGGGTCGAACTTCCTTACGTCTCAAGTGTTTGGGAAATTGAAACAATACCTTACATCGTCAGCAAAGTTTTGATCTGAAAACATACCGACAATAATTATGGGTATTTCATTTTCATCATCCTCCCTCCAATCTTTTCATAATCAAAAGAAAGTGAACAAGAGATATATATTATTGAAAAAGAAAGCATAAAGATGTAAATAACAAATATAAATGAATTGAATCAAAATATTGCAATGTTCATTTCATTAACACGGGAGTACAAGTAGAATTTGAAAGCAAACAACAAATACAATTAAAGGAAATGCAAAAAACAAGAAACATGGTCTTATGGAAATGTTCAAGATTTATTCAAACGACAGTTGTTTCAGTGTAAAAGGTTCCAATTTAGTTTTTAGATTAAATTCAGTCAAGGTGTGCATCAATGGAAAATATTGGCGGAGAGTTCATTCAAGTTCATTAACCATTATCCACCTTTCATATCCAAACCAAAACCAATATCCAGATATCCGTAACCAATTTTACATTCTTCATTATTCATTTTCCACATTTTAAAATCCTTATCCTTTTTTTTTTCATAACCATGTTCCTATTAAAACTATTTTCCAGTATTCAAATCCATATCAAATATTAATTTCATAATCCATTTCCTAACCATATCCATAAACCAATTTCAAAATCCATTTTTCTAACCATTTATCCAAACTCACATCAATATCCACTTTTAATAAAACAAATTCCAAACATGTCAAGACAAACTTTAATTCTTTCAAAAACGAGTTTCAAACATGTCCTAGACGGATTTGAATTCTTTCCAAATAAGTTCGAAACATGTCCCATACAGATTTGAATTCTTTCCAAATAATTTCCAAATATGTCCCTGACAGATTTGAATTCTTTCCAAATAAGTTTCAAATATGTTCCAGACAGATTTGAAATCTTTCCAAAACAAAATATTGCAACACAATTATCAGTATTCAAGTAGCAACTTAATACCAAGTTTCAAGATGGTTATAAAAAGAGAACAACACACAATATCAAAGAGGAGGAGATAGTACACAAATTGAAGGAAGGCGAGAACAGAGTAGAAGAGAAGAAAGAAGAAGCAATTGCAGGCATACCTGAACTATACGCTACCGAAGATGAGAAATTCGTCGGACTAGCTTTGACCAGGTACACTTCTCTCATTTTTTTCTTCTTGTTACCGGCTAGTTCTTCATGATGTATTGAACAAAAGCCCTTAATTTTTCTTAAGCATCCCATGTTTCACTCTTCTCTTAAAGCTTTTCTCACTAGATTATTTTTTTGCTAATCTTTTTATCTTAATTTTTTTTAGAATTTTGATTTTGGTAAGATTACCATTTATTTTTTTGAACTAGAAATTTGATTGGTATTTAAAATTAAATTTTTAATATTTTTTCTTACTATTTAAATATGTTTTTTTAGAAAATTGTGATTAGAATGTTAATTTAGAGTTTATTAAAATATGGAGTCTTTTATTTAAATTTTAATTTGGGAGTTTTTAGTAGAGTTACAATTAGGATTGTGATATTATGGTGATTGATTATTCGATGATTTCTCAAGTACCTTGCATGAAAAGTTGTGATTCCCTATGATGAATAGTGACTTTGATATTGATGCATGATATGCTTGTATGATTGGACAGTCCCTTAGAATATTCCATTAAGTGATTAGATCCCATCTTGATCACTTAATGTTGAATTAGATATTAGGATTAGTCCTTTACATGAAAACATTTAGGACCAAGTCTCCCTTAGATCTTGTGCTGCGTCCTTCTCTTCCCTCTCTCAAATCAATTCAAGATACTTAATAAATACGATGTGTATAGTATGTCATGAGCCTTAAGCACATCTGAAATGATGAGTGGGAGTCTCTTCTTACCTTGTCTAGAGTGTTTTGCATACGTCCTGTCTTGGTTCGATCTTACAAAGCATTTGATCCTATGTCATAGAATTTAGTGTGATACATGTCACAAACAAAGTCAATTCACTTATTTTAAAATCCTTGAACAAATGCAAACCCCTTTGTCCATCGGGATTTTCCTTAAACCTTTTTTCATAAAGGGCATGCTACATCCGTTCTACTGCAAACATACATCAACCCTAACTGCTGGAACACGAACTTAGCATCGCTCATAAAAGATACCAACCAACCCATGGTAGGTCGAACTACGAGCGCTCTGACTTCTTCATTCTCGTCCGAATGAGGATACGTAGGCACAAGACGGCGAAGTCTTGGCGAGAACAATCCCCCCATTTATCCGTAGTCCTCTGAACTACATTGACTCTGACTTTCCCATTACACGAGGGAATATGTAGGCATAGGACGTCGAAGTTCTATCGAGTCACCTATTTTTCTCTCCTTTTCATTCCCGTTTAACAAGTAGGCTTTAGATAAACACACCATTTGATTAAGACAACAAGTGTGGATCCCATTGGGTACAACAGACACGAGGGGGTGCTAATACCTTCCTCTCGCCTAATAGACTCCCAAACCCAATATTTGGTTATGAGACCATGTCTTATCCTTTTTGAGGTTTCTTCGATCGTTTCCTTTCCCCCGTCAGGATAAATAGTGTTTGGTGGCGACTGTTTTTCCGCCGGTTATTTTTTGCGCTGCGACAACTAGAAAAGCATCAGATATAGGGAAAGAGTTACAGTCATCAAAGGTTTTATCAGAAATGCATTGAACAAAACTCTGGGAAAGTACAACAACAACCATCAAAGTCATTCAGAAGAACGTTGAATAAACTTTGGAACATAAACAGTTATTTGAGATAAACAGGCAACCATCAGAGTTATTCAGAATAACATTAAATAAGCCCCACTAGGGGGGATCAAAGGTCATCATCGAGAATGGAACTGGATGGAAAAGAGTCACAATATTCAGAAGATCATTGAATAAGGTGAGGAGAAAATCTGGGAAATACATGATAGAAATTTTAGAAAACATCAGAGACATTCAGAAAAGCATTGAATGAACTCTGGAACAAATGAAACATCGAAGACATTCAAAAAAGCATTGAATGGACTCCGAAAAACATCATAGATATTCAGAAGAGCACTAAATAAACTCTGGAAAACATCAGAGATATTAGGGGGGGGAAATTGAATAAAATTCGAAACACATCAGAGATATTCATAATAGCATCGAATAAACTCTAGAACACATCCAGAAAAGTATTGGATAGGGAATGAAAACAAACTTGAAAACATTCACTGGTTGTTCACCAAAGTCAAAAAGAAATTGAAGACATCTAGAAGAGCATTAGATGAAGACAAAGATTCTGAAGATACATCCTAAACATTTAGAAAAGCATTAAATGTACGGGAAAAGATTTTGAAAACATATCTGGAAGAACGTCAGATAAGCAACATCATATTTGGAAGAACATCAGAAGCAAAGTCGTGTTTGGAAGAAAGTAAGATATACATAAAAGAGGTTATGGAAAAACATCAGAAGCAAATTCGTATCTAGAAAAACATCAGATAGACACAAAGGAGTTCTGGGAAAACATCAGAACAAAAGACACATCTGAAAAATCATCAGATGGTAAAAGCAACAACATTCTGCAAAAACATCAGAATTGCAAGAGGAGAGCATACAATGCAGAGATTCGAATGGAGATCGATGGTCTTAAGTCAAGCATGACAAAGCTTACTGAAATAATCCAGGTCTTGATTTCTAGAGGAGAGAAATCCCAAAGGACTGTTATCCAGGAGGTTTCAAATGCTGATATTCAGCCTGTTCAGGTGCCACCTTCAACTAGGCCAGAGTTTGGTTTACCCCATAATTCTTATCCACCTCTTGCATCTACTGCTATGATTGGTCAAACTGTCAGACCAACTACTGTTTTTGCCGAGCCCAGACCTATAGTTCATGTTGTTACCTAGACAACTCGAGCTCCATTTGAGAACCCTCTCTATGAGTACAATGCTGCCAATGCTCAAAGTGAATACCGTGAAGACTTTGTTGAACCTGAGGTTGTCCGTGAATAATTTTAGACCATAGAAAAGAGACTTAAAGTCGTGGAGGGAAATGACTTCTTTAGTTTGGATGCAGACAACATGTGCCTGGTTTCTGACCTTGTTATGCCTGCTAAATTCAAAACTCCTGAGTTTGTGAAATATAAGGGTCACTCTTGTCTAAGGGCTCATTTGGTCATGTACTTTCGAAAGATGGCTGCTTATACCAATAACCAAAAGCTGCTCATCCACTATTTTCAAGACAGATTGAGCGGAGCTTCTCTCAAATGGTATATGAATCTTGAACAAAACAATATCCACTGCTTCCAGGATCTTTCTAATGCTTTCATGAAGCAGTACAAGTACAACCTCAACATGGCTCCTAACCGCCATCAACTTCAAAGTATGTCTCAGAATGAGAAAAAGTCTTTTAAGGAATATGCTCAGCATTGGAGAAAACTCGCTTCTCAAGTTGAACCCCCTCTAGCAGAAAAGGAGTTGACTGGAATGTTCATGGACACCTTGTCTCCATTCTATTGGGAGAAGATGATTCGCAGTATTTCTTCTAACTTCACTAATTCGGTAACTATTGGTCAAAGACTCGAGGAAGGACTCAAGAATGGTAAAGTGTCCAAGGCTGCTGAATCTTTTAATGGTCCAAAGAAATCCTATGGGAACTTCCAAAAGAAGAGAGAATACCATACCAATGATGTTATGATTGAAGTGAGAACTCATCATAGACCTCGGCATGCTAATCACCCTATCATTGTTGTTGTTACTCCCGTGGTTTTCGATCCACGACCAACTCAAGCTCCCTAACGTCCAAATGTTGGACATAACCAATATTGTAATAGGAATCAATTTGATCATATTCCCATGACTATGGAAATTTATCATAGTCTAGTTCATAAAGGTTTGATTACCACAACGACTCTGCCTCCTCCTCCAAATCCTCTTCCAGCTGGATTCAGATCTGATCTCCACTGTGCATTCCATGAAGGTGCCATAGGCCACGATTTAGAAAATTGCTATGCACTAAAGGCTAGAGTGCGTGATTTGATTAAGGTTATAATCCTTAGCTTTTGTGACAACAATTCTAATGTCTAGACAAATCCTCTACTAGAGCATGCCAAATAAAGCTTCAGTCGATTTCAGCCCAACTACTTCTCAAAGACAAGACAGCTCATCCTTGTTACTGATTAGTCACTAGGCCATGTTTCTTATTGTTTTCATTTCCTTTTATTTTTTACTAGTTATTTACCTTCAAATTATGTTTGTACTTTTGTATTAATGAAATGAGCATTTCAACTTTTTATTCACTTCATGTTGTCCATTATTTACATCTTTATGATTTCTTTTCAAAAAAACAAAATATATTTTATCTCTTTTCCATTTTCTTTTGGATTGTGCAAAGATTGGAGGGAAGATGACGAAAACGTTATACCCATAATTGTTGGTATGCTTATAAATAAACTTTGCTGATGATGTAAGACATTGTTTCAATTTCCAAACATTGGAGAAATAAGGAAGTTATTCCCTTGTTAAACCCTTCGAGCCTAGAATTTGGAGTTTATTTCTATATAAAAACTCGCAATCTTAACCATGGGATGGGTAGTTCTTAGTTAACTTGGTTTTGCGCTCGCGCAAGACACCTTTCATATAAAGGTTACATTCACAAATTTTCCTTCACACACAACAAGCAGGTGTCGAAGATGTCCTTCAAGTTGAAAGCCAATGATGGTTCGCCGTAATCATTAAGCCAGGCAATCAATTTATTTCAAAAAAATAAAAATAAAATGAAGAAAAAGCCCGCTAAGTCAAATTCTATGAAGGATACTTAGGCAAAATTGGGGAATCCCGCTGACTGTAAGCTTCAAAAGAAACAGTTCAGGAAAAAGTTAGGGATAATAAAAGAGGAAATCTTAGAATCCTTGCCATGAAAGCCTTCAAGAAAAAACAAAAACTCAATGTTGTAAGGAAGCAGTGACTTCCATCTCAAGAGTCCCTTGACTTTTGAACCATCATCGGTGCAATTTCCAACCTCTAGGAAGCTGAGCGCATAGTCTAAGTTAGCCGAGCGTAGGGCTGAAGGTCATCACGAAGATTGGTTGGGCACAAATAAATATTGAGCCTTTATCCTTTGTTTCATAAACCGTGAACCAGGCCACGTTACAACCCTCAAAAGATCTAACTAAAGCAAGGTCATTTTGAAAGCATATTGTAGCAAAGTTGCATAAACCGACGCCAAAATATCTTTGAGGATCATTTGTTTTGGCATCATACCTTTTTATTTACTTCTCATTTTAAATGTCTTGAACCACCTGTGAGGGCAAAGTTTCTTATATTTAGCTATACTTGTTTTAATGATGTCAAAACTTACATAGGTAGAAAAATGTTCTTTGGATGGTATCGTTACGTCGCATATGCATACCTTATTCCTCTTGTGTCAAACATTGGTCAAAAACATGTTTAGACACATATAGAAAAAGTAGAATATGTGTTCCATATAGGTTTGATCATGTTGGTCAAGCTTGCAATATGATGGAGCATCTCAAAAGTAGCTAATGCATGAAAAAAATGCCTTTTTGCTTATTCTGAGTCTTTGAGTCGACTCAAAGAATGTTCAGATCAACTCATACAGAAGTTATTTTTCACTGTTTACTCTTAGAAGTGCTCACGCCGACCCTCCGGTCGACTCATACTGTGTTCATTTCTGTCTGTCTAAATTTGTATCCTTTGCGTTGATACATGACCTGCTCTGATCGATACGAAATGCTGTTTTCTGCACAATCTGAAATTCGAGAGAGCTCAGGTCGACCCTTCCCTTTCTATAGGTCGACCGCTCACGCGTTTTTCACCAAAGTTCTGTTATGTTAAATTGTCAAAGTGTCTGTTAAGTTGGTTAATTGTTTTTTGACTTGCATATATATTGAGTTGGCTTATTCTTCAACTCAGAACAACAAAAGTGAAAATATACACTGATTTTATTCTCATCATCTTCATCCTCTTTCTTGCATTTTCTCAACAACTACACATAATCATTTTTGTTGTGCATTCTGCATTATTGAGGTGATAACATCCAAACATAGGATTGGTGTAATCAGGTTTGGGTTGAGAAATCAGTGAGTTTTTCTTGAATAATACCATTAGGATTTTGTCCTCCAAGAATCTTGGATTTTGGGGACTTTCGCACAAATCGATCCATCACAGATTCAGTCGACTGATTGTAATCGAAGAACTGGAGGTTCTGTCTGTTTAGTAGCGGTAACCGGAGGATTGTGAGAGGAAGATTTGGGTTCGAAACGTTGGTGATTGAAATCAGCTGGGCAAGATTTGAATACCAGAGGGTTGTTCAAAGGGTGTGCCGTAATTGGAGGTTTATTTCTAAGGACTTGATTCAGCTCGAATCAAGGGAAGAGAATGAATAGGCTCTACATCAACAATTGGGTTTGATTGTTTGAATTCTATTGCTTCTCTTGTAAACATTTGCAAACAGGTTATATATATATATATATATATATATATATATATATATATATATATATATATATATATATATATATATATATATATATATATATATATATATATATATATATATATATATATATATATATATATATATATATATATATATATATATATATATATATATATATATATATATATATATATATATATATATATATATATATATATATATATATATATATATATATATATATATATATATATATATATATATATATATATATATATATATATATATATATATATATATATATATATATATATATATATATATATATATATATATATATATATATATATATATATATACAGGTCTCAATTCTATTTCTAGAATTGAGGGCAGACGTACTCCGAGTGAGGACGACGGGGGAACTGCCTCAACAAATCGGTGTTTTCTCTTTATTTTTCAATTGCTTAATTACTGAGTTTGTGTGCAAACAATTTAGTTGATCAAAATTCTGATGTGTGTAGTGCTAAACCATTTTTAGAAACCTTATTACAATCCTTGATTGTAATTGAATACTATAACTCGTCACCCACATATTGAAATTCACTTGTGGCGCCTTGCACACCAAGTGTTCGACTAATTGCATGAACATAAACACTTGTGTTATCTTTTCAATTGGGTTATATTTTACATGCATTAGAAACAGTCCAACCTTATAGTGAATAAAATCTAGTTGATGCGTGTTCAAATTAGTGATTCTTAATCTCGTCCTTATCGGATTCCATAGGATTTGCGTATATCCGGTCTTTTCGGTAAAGGTTCGTTTAGACGAATATAGTTCCTTGGCCGCTTCCGCATAAAACCTTTTTAAAACCAAATATTGGTAAACGCCGACTCTGTATTTAATAAGTGATGTATTCATCCCCCCCTTCTAGATTTTTGTCGTTGTCTAACAAGTGGTATCAAGAGCACCGATTCATTTCGTGCTTCGTATATAGCTTCTTAGAAAATGGCTAACGAACCAAAATGGGCTTACAAAAGAGCACCTGTTTTCAACGGTGAAAACTATAGTTACTGGAAAGATTGTATGCACGTGCATATAAATTCCATTGACAAGAAGGTATGGATCGTTATATTGAAAGGTCCTATGGAAATAACCATGACTGATGAAAATAACATGGTTGTGCCTAAGCCTAAAGCATAATGGAATGATGAAGACGAGAAAAAGTACAATTATGATTGGAAGGCTAAGAATATTCTAATCTCCTCCTTGAGAGTTGATGAGTGCTATAGAGTTTCACATTGTATGACTGCTAAAGCTATGTGGGACTCATTGTGAGTTTCCCATGAGGAAACAAATGATGTCAAACTAGCTTGAATTAATACTTTGACTCAAGAGTTTGATCTCTTTCACATGGAGCAAAGGGAAACCATTGTTGACATGCAAAAGATATTTTCTCACGTAATCAATAGACTGAATTCACTTGGTAGACCAATTTCCAATGATGTTGCTACTAACAAAGTCTTAATATGTCTTATCAAGAAATGGCAACCAAAGGTCACCGCCATAAAGGAACCAAATGATCTTATAACTTTGGACCTTACAACTATTTTTGGAAAGCTCCAAGAACATGAGCAAGTGCTTCTTAGTCTCGAGAAATTTGAGAAAAAGGAAAAGAAGGAGAAGACCAAAACTATGGGAAAGAAGTCTATAGCTCTGAAAGCTTCTTGTTCAAAGTTCTATGCAAAAGAGATGAGTGATTACGACTCGAGTGATGACGAAGATGACGAAACGAATGAGGACATGGGGTTGTTCATGAAGCGATACATTCACTATGTAAAGAAAAATGGTATCCAACATTCCGAAAAGAATCTCGTCAATTTCAGAAAACAACCAAGATCTTCTAAGAATGAAGGCAATAAATAGAGTAGAGTTAGAGGGTCATGCTACAATTGCGGAAAAATCAGACACTACAAGTCGGATTATCATTGATGAAAAAGGACAAAGGAAAGGAAAGTAATTGGTCACATATGAAACAAGTTAAGCCTAGAAGAGCTTACATCGCTTAGGAAAGCGATAGCGAGTTATCTGAGGATGATAGTTCAAGTGACGAAGAAGAATCTGTCAACCTTTATCTCTCCACTCATCAAAAGAAGAAAAACAAAAAGGTACGACATGATAAATATGAAAACTCTACTAGATTGTTTCATTCTGAATTACAAACTGCCTTTGATACCTTACACCATGAAGCCAAGGAAGCCTTTAAACGGCTGGTCTCAAACAAACAAATTTTTGCTCATTTGGAGCAAAAGATCTTTGATTCCAAATGGAAATTGGGGGCTTTAAAGGCATCCATAGTGGAAGGAACAAAGGTGGATTTTGAGGAAGAAATAAATAGATGGGTAAACTTTGGGTGTGATACTTGTTATATTTGGCAAAAGGAGGTCAAAACTCTCAAGGCCAAACTTGACCAGGCTCTAGAACCTAAAATCACTTTTGCTATTGATAGAGCACATTTTAGAAAAATTATGGTTAATCCTTATCAAAAATATACATATGTGGTTAAAAATTAAGATAACAAAAGTGATGTAAAAGTTAGCCTTACTTGCTTGTATTGTTGCAAAAGGGGTCACGCCATTATAAATGTCGCTTTAGGAGATTTTTAGTTACTAAAGGGATTTACCAATGGTTTCCTAAATGCAATCAAGATTTCACTCACAACAAAGGACTCAATAAACAATTGGGTACCTATTTCCGTTGATTGTTTTTATAGGTACAAAGTCTTGAGCCTACTGAGAGAAGATAGGTTCTCGATAGTGGATGCTCAAGACATATGACAAGAGATATATCTCTCTTCATTGACTTTCTGGTAAAGAAGAAGGGATTTGTAACCTATGGAGACAACAACAAGGGAGCAATACTTGGAAAAGGTAGTGTAGATAATCCTTCATCTACTACTATCTCTGATGTATTGCTAGTTGAGGACCTTAAACACAATCTCATTAGCATTAGTCAATTATGTGATAAGGGATACAAAGTATCTTTTTTAAAAGATTGTTGCATGATTGAAAATAATGATAAAAATAAGGATGTGTTTAATGGCTTGAGGGTAAATAATCTCTATATGCTAGATTTGAGTGAAGTATCATTGAGCAACGACAAATGTCTCGTGACTATAAGTAAGGACTCATGGTTGTGGCATAGACGTTTAGCGCATGTAAATTTTGACTTGCTAAACAAGATAGTTTCTAAGGCACTAGTATTGGCTTACCCAAAATCAAGTTTATAAAGGATCACTTATGTGATGCGTGCCAAACGGGGAAGCAGACAAGGATCTTGTTTAAATCTAAAAACATTGTGTCAACTACGAGACCTCTTGAACTTCTTCATATGGACCTCTTTGGACCATCTAGAATTAAGAGTCTAGGTGGTAACTACTATGGTTTTGTTATAGTCAATGATTTCTCTAGGTTTTGTTGGACTATCTTCTTGGCTAGCAAGAGCGATACTTTCTCAGCCCTTGAAAATTTTGCTAAACTTTCTCAAAACAAGTTATACACAAATATTATATCAATTAGAAGTGATCAAGGAGGTGAGTTTGAAAATCATATTTTTGAAGAATATTGTGGTAGACACGGAATTGATCATAATTTTTCCGCACCGCGTACCCCTCAACAAAACGGGGTCGTGGAACGTAAAAATCGAATTTTGGAAGAGCTAGGAAGAACTATGATCAATGAAAGTAGGCTTCCTAAATATTTTTGGGTCGATGCCATTAGTACGGCTTGTTACATTTTGAATAGGGTGCTCATCCGTCCTATTCATAACAAGACTTTGTATGAACCTTTCAAAGGGAGGAAGCCAAATGTGTCTCACCTTCATGTTTTTGGTTGTAAGTGTTTCGTGTTAAACAATGAAAATGAGAGTCTAGGTAAATTTGACTCCAAGGCAAATGAAGGTATCTTTATCGGATACTCTCACTCAAGTAAAGCTTATAGAATATACAATAAGAGATTAATTATAGTTGAGGAGTCTGTTCATGTCACATTTGATGAGTCTCATCTGAAAAATGTCAGAAAAGGTATTTCATTTCATGGTTTAGGTGTATCTTCTAAAGACATACTCAAAGACACTGAGAAAGGAATTGATCAACCTGACCCAGTGAAAGTTGAAGAGGAAAAAGATCACCACCATGAAGGGATTGAGGAAGTTCATCCGACCAATACAGATGGTCTTCCTCCAGCATGGAAGTTTTCTAAAGACCATCCCATCGACAACATTCTCGGTGATATCTCAAAGGGAGTGACAACTCTATCTAAGCTAAGTAATTTCTTTTATCACTTCACTTTCATTTCTCAAGTTGAGCCTAAAAACCCAAAAGAGACATCACTCGATGAACGTTGGTTCCTATCAATGCAAGAGGAACTTAATCAATTTAAAAGAAATAAGGTTTAGGACCTTGTCCTTCCTCCACGAGACCATCGAGTAATTGGCACCCGATGGGTGTTTAGGAATAAGCTGGACGAAAACATAGTTATAACTCGCAATAAGGCGCAATTGGCCACGCAGGGGTATAACCAAGAGGAAGGAATCGACTATGAGGAAACTTATGTGCTGGTTACCCGACTCGAGGTTATACGCCTTCTGCTTGCTTTCGCTTGTGCAAAAGATTTCAAATTATTTTAGATGGATGTAAAAAGTGCTTTCCTCAATGGATATATAAATGAAGAGGTTTATGTAACCCAACCTCCTGGGTTTGAACCCCATGAGTATCCTGATCATGTCTACAAATTAAAACGAGCTTTGTATGGACTTAAACAAGCCCCTAGGGCTCGATATGACCGTCTTAGCAAATTTCTTCTTGATCAAGGGTGCTAAAGAGGAAAGGTTGACACAACCCTTTTCATTAAACGTCAAGGAAAACACTTAATCTTTGTACAAATATATGTTGATGATATTTTTGGATCAACTAACATAAATCTGGTAAGGGAGTTTTCTAGATTAATGCAGGGAGAGTTCGAGATGAGCATGATGGGGGAGCTCAACTATTTCCTCGGATTACAAATCAAACAACTGAAAGAGGGTACATCTGTGAGCCAGACAAAATATTTTCTTGAGCTTCTCAAGCGTTTTGACATGGAAAACTCCAAGGCTATTGACACTTCGATGCCTACGTGTGCAAATCTCAACCGAGACGAAAATGGTAAGGATGTAGAAGTGAAAAAGTATAGAGGTATGATTAGATCTCTCCTCTATCTTACCGTATCTCGACCCGGCATAATGTTTAGTGTCTGCATGTGTGTGAGGTATCAATCATGTCCTAAAGAATCTCACTTAAAAGTTGTAAAGCGCATACTTAGATACCTCTCTAGTACTCTATAGTATGGGCTTTGGTATTCTAAGAGTAATGATTGCTCCTTGGTTGGCTTCTCTGATTCCGACATTACTGGTTGCAAATCGAATAGGAAAAGCACAAGTGGCATGTGTCATCTGTTTTCAAATTCTTTGGTGAGTTGGCATAGCAAAAAGCAAGTTTTCGTTGCTCTGTCAACAGTCGAAGCGGAATACGTTGCGGCCGGTAGTTGTTGTGCTCAAGTATTATGGCTTAAGCAACAATTGCTCGACTTTAATCTAAAACTTGAACATGTTCCGATCTTTTGTGATAACACTAGTGCCATTAATCTAACCAAGAACCCCATTTTACATTCACGCACCAAGCATGTCAAAATACGCCATCACTTCCTTAAGGATCATGTGGAGAAGGGTGATGTGGTATTTGAGCACGTTGGTACTAAGAATCAACTTGCAGATATCTTTACAAAATCACTCGCTACAAAGCCTTTCTTTCACATCCTTAGGGAACTCGGTGTTCTCGACATCTCGGATCGTGTTTAGGAAGTCATTATCACATGCTTCATATATATATATATATATATATATATATATATATATATATATATATATATATATATGTGTGTGTGTGTGTGTATGTGTGTGCGCGCGCGTGTGTGTGTGCTTTGCTCATATTTTTATCTAACAAATAAAGAAGTGTAGAGCCATATGTGAGGGCATTAGCTTGTTAGACTAAGGCACGGATCTAGAAGGGGGGGTTGAATAGATCCCTTTTAAAAATTTGAGTGTCGCTACCAATAAAATTGGTTTTCAAAATTGTTTTCAAATGCGGAAGCGGCCTTGGAAAATATAGTCTAAAACGAACAACTATTGGAGAGCCGGATATGCGTCAAGCGGATGAATTTAAGACGATAACGGATAGTAAATCACTACACACTTTTATGCAAAACTCAGATGTGATTCACTCGTACTATTTCCTTATTCCAATGATCAAAAATTACACCAAAACTAGCAGCAAAATTAAGGCAATTTTAGTTCAGCACTTTTGTCAAACAGTTGGTGTGCACAAAACTAGCAGCAAAATTAAGGCAATTTTAGTTCAGCACTTTTGTCGAACAGTTGGTGTGCACAAATACCTTAAATGATATTTGTGTTGAATTAGTGATTGAAAAAGCCTTAGTACAGTATTTCTATTGTACTTAGCAGTTAAAAAACAGTGTTTCACCAACTCACTCAATCAATACTACAATTTGACAAAATCACTTATTCTAGAATCACTTAATTTTTAAGCTGTAATTGAAAATGCAGAAAATAAAGGAACACAAGATTTGATGAGGCAGTTCCCCCAGTCGTCCTCGCGTTGGGGTACGTCTGCCCTCAATTCTACAAAGAGAATTGAGATATGTATTGAATAGATATCACCTGTTTGGTAGAATAGTTATACACAAGAATCGATAGACAATTGATACAAACAATCTCAATGATGCTGATAATTTCTATCACTTCTTGCCCCTTGATTCAAGATGAATCAAGTCCTCCAATTTGATGTGAATGACCTCCGATTTGCAGCCACCTTATTGACAACTCTTCCGTTGATCAAACCTTCGGCACGGCTGATCTTAGACACACCCAAATTGAACCCGGAACGTCTTCAACCTTTCAACGCCCTAGCTACTAGATTGATCAACCTTCCGCTAATCAATCACCTTCGCACTCGCTTGATTGTTGAACCGACGATTCCGTAACAAAAGCCTTCAAAACCTGTAGTCTTGATAGGTAAAACCTCAAGGTTTTCTCCCAAGAAACACCTGCACCAGCTTCCACTCGAACCGGATCTTCAATCACGCGTTCGAACCTTATCACCGTCGAGCAAACCACAAACCGCAGCAAAAAATTGATTATCTGTAATTTGAGGATTTGTGAGTTGATTGAACGATGAAGATGAAGAACACTGATGCACCTCTTTCACGTTTCTTGACCTAAACACTTTCTCACAATGCTTTCAAAAATGTTATTGAAAATTGTTAGTTGTTAAAATTGAAAAGACAGCTATTTATAGTAATACACAAAACAAACAGTTGACAGATCAATGAAACATAGCAGAATTTCTGATTCTGCGCGCGAACGGTCGACCATAGGGTCGGCGTGCGCTGAGCCGTGTGACACTCAAACTGTCATGCGCCGAGTCAGCGGTCGACGCATGATCTTCATGCGCTGAGCCGTCAGATTCTTAAACCTGCATGCGCCAAGTTAGCGGTCGACGCATGACCTTCATGCGCTGAGCCGTGTGATTCTTAAACCTGCATGGGCCAAGTTAACGGTCGACGCATGGTTCCATGCGCTGACCCGTGGGGAATACACAGCTTCATGCGCTGAGTGGTATGGTTGACTCATAGCTACAAAACCTGCAAAAATTGATATGTTTGTTGTTTCGTGCATCTTGTCACGACCAAACATTAGTCACATATATTGCCAATGAAATATGATGATTTAAAAGGATATAGGAAGGATGTAATATGTTAAGTATTGCATGACGATTCTGATTCATCCGAGGTTGTACTTTGTCATCATCGAAACTTGAGAACGTATGTTGTGAGACAGTTTTCCCTCACATTCTCCCCCTTTTTGATGATGACAAACCTGTGCGAAGCTTGGTGAACACAACATGCGATATCTTTAACATAGTAGTAAGCTCCCCCTTTCTTTTACAGTCATAGCTGTTGTGATCTACAATCTACTTGTCTTTTCTCCCCCTTTGACAACATCAAAAAGAGGTAAACTCGTGACACAATAACAACACATTGAATCATGCATAAATGAGATACCAACAGATGAGAAGTAAACAACAGTTATACATACGATGGAGATAACAGTTAATAGATTACAGAACCACCAAAAATGTCATGATAGCAACATAGAAGTAAGCAACAATCATAGTGAGTTTGGGCAGAAAAGCAAAACACAACAAACAAAATGAATGCAAGTCAAAACAGAAAACAATAAATGACATATGAGCGCATGCTAATAGCCCCGTCCACGTCCGCGACCACGACCACGCCTGTCATAGTAATGAGGATGGCGTTGGGGATGAGCTAGATCAGTAAATTCTTCTGTGATGTTGTTCAAAAAGTCAAGACTGTCGACAATGGCGCGCTCTTCAGCTTGATGACAGTGAGTTAGAGTCTCGAATCGAGCGTCCAGCTGAGTCGACATTCCACTGATCCGTTCATTTTGGTTATGCAGTTCAGAACGAATTTGTGCCATTCTTTCATTTTGATCCCTCATGAAATGTTGCTGTTGTTCCTGCATATTGGTCATAAAATTTCGCTGTTCCAACTGCATCGACTGCATCATTTCTAAAATCTCCGAATTGTTTGACGGTTGTTGAGGAGAAGGTGGGTCTGCAGTGCTTGGTTGATACGGCTGATAGAATTTGCCAAGGGTGGTCCACCCGGTGTATTGCCATTCACCCCAGCCTTGGTTATTCTCCTCATCCTCATTTTCCTGTTGGTTTGAGTAGGCAGACCAGTTATTGTGTTGATTGTCATCTTGATATGTTTGTTGATAGTTTTCAGAAGGCACGTATGGTTGATGACCTTCATTAATATCGTGGTCCAGCTGAGTCTCATCAGCGGTTTCTTGTGCCTCTCCTGCATTGTCACCTTGATTGTCTTCATCTTTACTTGAGCTTCCTTCTGCTTCTTCATCTTCTTCACCCTCTGACTCATCAGCACTTTCTTCACTCGAGGAGGCAGCTGCAGCCATGGTTGAGCGCCGATAAAATCTGTACTTTTTGAGCGACTGATCCCACACATATCCCATCATAGCAAAGACCTTTGAACTGAACTCTTTATCGGAAGAGATTGGAGTATACGGAAAAGACGGGTAATTGATACCTGCAGAGTTTAAAGCTTCCTGAATGAATGAGCCATAGGCGAGCGCGATGCCTCGCTTGGAGTCTCTTAGTTCATACATCCGGCTTGTAATATAGTACGGCCAGTTAATTTTAATGCCGTGACCGAGTATATGGATGAGATGCACTTCAGCTTGTTCGACTCTTGACAAACCACCTTGTTTAGGCCGCAGAATGCGCGCCACAATCCATTGAAGGATCCTTGCAAATGTTCTGAGTTTTCCGGATGTGACGGACCTCGGAAAAGCCGCACTGTTTACAATGTGCTCCGGATAAGGCCTCTTGAGCATATTATTCAGTGCTTTGTTATACTCATAACCTTCAAGAGTTTTAGAATCGGTCACTTCGGCTAGGGGAGGTTCACCATCCTCTACAGACATATCAAAATACTTACTCCAGAATTCAGTATTTACAGTCACTTGAGTTGTTCCAATATGGGAATGAAAGTTTTCTCCGTGAAATTTATCATTCAATTCAGAGTAAAAGACACGCACCAGATCTTCGCTATATTGTGCATTGCATTCAACAAATCGTTCAACACCATGATAAGTAAGAAAGTTCATGAACTCACCCAGATGCATGCGTTCAGCAACCAGTTCATAGAAGGCGTGTTGTCGAACCACTTTCCTCTTACCAATGTCTTTGTTAAAGTTTTCCCGACGAGACGGATGAACCAGGGATTCTGCAGTGATTGGCACTGTTCCGGAGGTTGACCCTCGTGATCTTTTTCGGCGAGCATAGGTTGCCATGGGTAAGAGACAAGTTGTAGATGGAGAGAAGGTGAACTCTTTTCTGTTGCAAACACACTTAGGGTTTGTGGGTAAGTGGAGGAGGCAAGTAGTTGTGGAGAAGAGAGAAAAGTAGGAGTGGATAGGAATAGTTGCGGTTACCAAAGAATATGAATGGATGCATGCTTTGAATTTAATAAATGCAGAATTTGAACAGTTAGCGCCAAAAAAAAAACTGGGATTTTTAGCGAGCCGTCGACCATAGCCCTGCATGCGTCGACGCATGCTGTAGAATTTTTGATAATCACAGATTTTGAACAGAGTGCGTCGACCTCTGTTCTGATATGGTCGACTCAAGCCACGAAACTCAGAATTTTTCTTTTGCTACCTATGTTATGATGCTTAGTTGATGCAGACAAAATGCCACAATAGTGTTTAATCAAACAATATTCAATACATAACAGATAGGTCAACTATGCATCACATATTTTATTTTGAGATCACATAAAAATATATAGAGAGAGTGAGAGAGAGAAATGGAACAATATCACCTTAATACCGGAGTAGCTTGATAAACAACATACTTGTACTTACACGAATATCAAATTGTTAGAAGTACAACAGCATGATTATTTGAATGAAATAAGATAACATCAGCAAATATTATTCCCGTTCCGAAATGTCGAGGATGCCAAGTTCTCGGCGGATATGAAAGAAAGGTTCCGTTGCTAGCGGCTTTGTGAAAATGTCCGCTAGTTGGTTTTTAGTGTCAACGTGTTCAAATACAACATCACCTTTCTCAACATGGTCCCTAAGAAAATGGTGTCGAATTTCTATATGTTTAGTGCGAGAGTGTAATACGGGATTTTTGGTAAGGTTAATAGCGCTAGTGTTGTCACATAGGATAGGAATACGTTCAAGTGTAAGATTGAAATCTAGTAGTTGTTGCTTAATCCACAGAATTTGAGCACAACAACTACCCGCGGCAACGTATTCCGCCTCGGCCGTTGATAAAGCAACTGAAACTTGTTTCTTGCTATGCCAACTAACCAAGGAGTTTGAAAACAAATGACATGTACCACTAGTGCTTTTCCTATCCGATTTGCACCCGGCAAAGTCGGAATCGGAGTAACCTACCAACGAGCAATCACTACCCTTAGAATACCACAATCCATACTTCGGGGTACCTGACAGGTATCGAAGAATTCGTTTAACAGCTTTTAGGTGGGATTCTTTGGGACATGATTGGTATCGTGCACACATGCACACACTAAACATAATATCAGGACGTGACGCAGTAAGATAGAGAAGTGAACCAATCATACCTCTATATCGTTTTACCTCTACGTCCTTGCCATTTTCATCTTTATCCAAATTTACGCATGTAGGCATTGGGGTGTCTATGGCCTTGGATTTTGCCATGTCAAATCTCTTGATCAAGTCCAAACAATATTTTGTTTGGCTCACGAATGTCCCTTCTTGGAGTTGTTTAATTTGCAGGCCGAGGAAGTATGTGAGCTCCCCCATCATACTCATCTCGAATTCGCCCTGCATGAGGTCAGAAAACTCTCTCACGAGATTCATGTTAGTGGATCCAAATATAATATCGTCAACATAGATTTGCACCAAAATCAAGTGCTTTCCTTGACGTTTAATGAAGAGTGTAGTGTCA
Organism: Lathyrus sativus; assembly: GCA_963859935.3. Taxonomy (NCBI): domain Eukaryota; kingdom Viridiplantae; phylum Streptophyta; class Magnoliopsida; order Fabales; family Fabaceae; genus Lathyrus; species Lathyrus sativus. The sequence continues at coordinate 665,299,218 of OZ012739.1, forward strand.
ACCTTTCCTCGTGAGTACCCCTGATTAAGTAAAAACTTACTTAGTCGCTCATACCAAGCTCTAGGAGCTTGTTTGAGACCATATAAAGCTCTTTTTAACTTGTAAACATGTTCAGGGTATTCATGAGATTCAAAACCGGGAGGTTGAGACACATATACTTCTTCATTTATGTGACCGTTAAGGAACGCACTTTTAACATCCATTTGAAATAACTTAAAATCCTTTGCACATGCAAAGGCGAGTAAAAGGCGTATAGCCTCGAGTCGGGCAACCGGCGCATAAGTTTCCTCATAGTCGATGCCTTCCTCTTGGTTATACCCTTGAGCGACCAATCTCGCTTTATTACGGGTTATTACCCCGTTTTCGTCCAACTTGTTCCTAAACACCCATCGGGTGCCGATTACTCGATGGCCTCGCGGAGGAGGGACAAGGTCCCATACCTCGTTTCTTTTAAACTGATTTAGTTCCTCTTGCATCGATAAAAACCAGTGCTCATCGAGTAGGGCCTCTTTGGGGTTTTTAGGCTCTATTTGTGAAACGAAAGCGAAGTGATAACAAAAGTTACTTAGCTTAGATCGAGTGGTGACTCCCTTTGTGATGTCTCCGAGAATATTGTCAATTGGATGATCTTTACACGACTTCCAAGCTTGAGGGAGATCATCGTTTGTAGGCGGATGAGCTTCCTCAGTTACCTCATGGTGTGCATCCTTATCCTCCTCAATTTTGACTCTATCGGGTTGATCAATCCCCGTTTCGCCACCTTTGAGTATGTCTTCTGTGGATGTACCTGCACCATGAACAACACTATCCTTTCCGACATTTCTCGGATAGGACTCATCAAACGTAACGTGCACAGACTCTTCAACAGCTAGTAATCTTTTATTATAAATCCTATATGCTTTACTTGATTGCGAGTACCCTAGAAAAATGCCTTCATCGGCTTTTGAATCAAACTTGCCCAAGTTTTCCTTTCCATTGTTTAATACAAAGCACTTGCATCCAAAAACATGAAGGTGAGAAACATTAGGCTTTCGCCCTTTTAAAAGTTCATACGGAGTTTTGTTTAGAATGGGGCGGATGAGTACCCTATTCAAAACATAACATGCCGTACTAATGGCGTCGGCCCAAAAGTATTTTGGTAAACCACTATCATTAATCATTGTTCTTCCCAATTCTTCTAAAATTCTGTTTTTACGCTCCACAACCCCATTTTGTTGAGGAGTTCGTGGAGCCGAGAAGTTATGATCGATGCCATGGTTACCGCAATATTCTTCAAATAAATGATTTTCAAATTCACCTCCGTGGTCACTTCTTATTGACACAATGTTTGTATTTAACTTATTTTGGGAGAGCTTGGCAAATCTCTCAAAAGCGGCAAACGTGTCACTTTTACTCACTAAGAAGATGGTCCAACAGAACCTAGAAAAGTCGTCCACTATTACGAATCCGTAATAGTTTCCTCCTAGACTTTTGATCCTAGACGGCCCAAACAAGTCCATATGAAGTAGTTCAAGAGGTCTCGTCGTTGAAATAATCTTTTTGGATTTGAAGGAGATCCTCGTTTGTTTTCCTTTTTGACAAGCATCACAAAGGTGATCCTTGGTGAACTTAATTTTGGGAAGTCCTAGTACTAGATCTTTTGAGACAATCTTATTGAGTAAGTCAAAGTTGACATGCGCTAAGCGCCTATGCCATAGCCATGAGTCTTCACTCATAGATATGAGACATTGATCGCTTGTTGGGGATACCACATTCAAGTCAAGCATATACACATTGTTTACTCTAAAACCAATAAACACATTCTTCTTATCACTTTCATGCACAATTTTGCAGCAATCTTTTGAAAAGGAAACATTGTAACCTTTGTCGCATAATTGGCTAATGCTAAGGAGATTATGTTTAAGGTTTTCGACAAGCAACACATTGGAAATTGTAGTAGAGGAGGGATTACCTATACTACCTTTACCTAGTATAGCTCCGCGGTTGTTATCACCGTATGTTACATACCCTTTCTTCTTAGCCACGAAGTCTATGAATAAGGATATGTCTCCAGACATGTGCCTTGAGCACCCACTATCAAGAATCCATCTTCTCTCGGTGGACTCGACACATTTCACCTGTCAAAATATAACTCAGAAAAGGGAGGTACCCAATGGCATATTGGGTCCTAATAGGTTAGCGACAAGACGGTTGCGTTTGGGCAACCATTGGTAGATGCCTTTAGGAACAAGAAATCTCCTAAATCGACATTTACCAATGGAGTGGCCTTTCTTGCAACAGTAAAAGCATACAAAGTCGACATTAGAATCACTTTCACTTGCTTGATCCCTAATTACATATGCATATTTTTGATATGGGTTTATCATACTTTTTCTAAAATCCTTTTTATCGATTGCAAATGTAATTTTAGGTTCAAGTGCCTTGTCTAATTTGGCCTTAAGGTTTCTAACCTCACCTTGCCAAATATGACAAGTATCACAACCAAAGTTAAAAGGATTACTATTGTCCTTACAATCCGATTCATTATCTTTCACAATGGAAGCCTTAAGGTCCTCTAATTTCTTTTCGGACTCTAAGACTTTGTGCTCTAAATATGTAAAAATTCTTCTATTAGAAGCAAGTTTCTTAAAGGCTTCAGTTGCTTCCTTGTGTAAAACATCGAATGCGGTTTGTAATTCGGAATGAGACATATTAGATGACATATTATATCTAGAGTGACGTACCTGTTTCTTTTTCTTTTTCTGATTTGCGGAGAGACATAGATTCACGGACTCTTCTTCATCACTAGAGCTTTCATTAGAGGAGGAAGAATCACTGTCACTTTCCCACGCGATGTACGCCCTCCTAGGCTTTGATGCTCTCTTATGTGACTTCGATGGTTCCTTTTCTTTTCCCTTGTTGTTCATTGGACAGTCCGGTTTGTAGTGACCGGGCTTTCCACATTTATAGCACGTTCCTCTAGTCTTTTTGCCTTTTTGATTGTCATCTTTGGAGAACCTTGATTGCCTTCGGAAATTTACCAGGTTCTTCTCCGAATGTTGGATGCCGTTCTTTCTCACGTACCGGTTATACCGTTTAACGAACAGTCCCATGTCCTCATTTATGTCTTCTTCTTCGTCGTCGCTTGAAGAATAATCACTTTGCTCTTTTGCTTTAGACTTCGAGGAAGAAGCCTTGAGAGCTATTGACTTCTTTTCACTCATCTTTACTTTGTCCTTCTTTTCTTTCCTTTCATGTTGGTCAAGACTCAAGAGTACCTGTTCATGCTCTTGTAGTTTGCCAAACAATGTAGTCAGGTCTAATACCGTAAGATCATTTGCCTCTTTGATGGCGGTCACTTTCGGCTGCCATTCCCTGCTAAGACATCTCAAAACTTTATTAGTAGCAAGATCATTGGAAATAGGTCTTCCTAGTGAATGTAGTCTGTTTATGAGATGAGTAAACCTCTTTTGCATGTCAGCAATGGATTCCCCTTGCTCCATGAAAAAAAGATCAAACTCTTGTATAAGAGTGTTGATTCGAGCCAACTTAACATCGTTTGTCCCCTCATGGGCAATTTGTAGTGCATCCCACATAGTCTTAGCCGTAGGGCAATGGGATACACGGTAGTATTCATCTACACCTAATGAGGAGATTAGAATGTTCTTAGCTTTCCAATCGTAATTATACTTTCGCTCATCGTCGTCGGTCCATTGTGCTTCGGGCTTTGGCACAACTTCGTTATTCTCATTTGTCATGGTTATTTCAATCGGACCATTGAGAATAACGTTCCATATCTTTCTATCTATGGAATTAATGTGCACCCGCATACAGTCTTTCCAATAGCTATAATTTTCACCGTTAAAAACGGGAGCTCTATTGTACGCCCCTTTTGGTTCGTTTGCCATTATTCTATCAATGTTGTATTTGAAGCACCGGACAACCGGAGCTCGTGATACCACTTGTTAGACTAAGGCACGGATCTAGAAGGGGGGGTTGAATAGATCCCTTTTAAAAATTTGAGTGTCGCTACCAATAAAATTGGTTTTCAAAATTGTTTTCAAATGCGGAAGCGGCCTTGGAAAATATAGTCTAAAACGAACAACTATTGGAGAGCCGGATATGCGTCAAGCGGATGAATTTAAGACGATAACGGATAGTAAATCACTACACACTTTTATGCAAAACTCAGATGTGATTCACTCGTACTATTTCCTTATTCCAATGATCAAAAATTACACCAAAACTAGCAGCAAAATTAAGGCAATTTTAGTTCAGCACTTTTGTCAAACAGTTGGTGTGCACAAAACTAGCAGCAAAATTAAGGCAATTTTAGTTCAGCACTTTTGTCGAACAGTTGGTGTGCACAAATACCTTAAATGATATTTGTGTTGAATTAGTGATTGAAAAAGCCTTAGTACAGTATTTCTATTGTACTTAGCAGTTAAAAAACAGTGTTTCACCAACTCACTCAATCAATACTACAATTTGACAAAATCACTTATTCTAGAATCACTTAATTTTTAAGCTGTAATTGAAAATGCAGAAAATAAAGGAACACAAGATTTGATGAGGCAGTTCCCCCAGTCGTCCTCGCGTTGGGGTACGTCTGCCCTCAATTCTACAAAGAGAATTGAGATATGTATTGAATAGATATCACCTGTTTGGTAGAATAGTTATACACAAGAATCGATAGACAATTGATACAAACAATCTCAATGATGCTGATAATTTCTATCACTTCTTGCCCCTTGATTCAAGATGAATCAAGTCCTCCAATTTGATGTGAATGACCTCCGATTTGCAGCCACCTTATTGACAACTCTTCCGTTGATCAAACCTTCGGCACGGCTGATCTTAGACACACCCAAATTGAACCCGGAACGTCTTCAACCTTTCAACGCCCTAGCTACTAGATTGATCAACCTTCCGCTAATCAATCACCTTCGCACTCGCTTGATTGTTGAACCGACGATTCCGTAACAAAAGCCTTCAAAACCTGTAGTCTTGATAGGTAAAACCTCAAGGTTTTCTCCCAAGAAACACCTGCACCAGCTTCCACTCGAACCGGATCTTCAATCACGCGTTCGAACCTTATCACCGTCGAGCAAACCACAAACCGCAGCAAAAAATTGATTATCTGTAATTTGAGGATTTGTGAGTTGATTGAACGATGAAGATGAAGAACACTGATGCACCTCTTTCACGTTTCTTGACCTAAACACTTTCTCACAATGCTTTCAAAAATGTTATTGAAAATTGTTAGTTGTTAAAATTGAAAAGACAGCTATTTATAGTAATACACAAAACAAACAGTTGACAGATCAATGAAACATAGCAGAATTTCTGATTCTGCGCGCGAACGGTCGACCATAGGGTCGGCGTGCGCTGAGCCGTGTGACACTCAAACTGTCATGCGCCGAGTCAGCGGTCGACGCATGATCTTCATGCGCTGAGCCGTCAGATTCTTAAACCTGCATGCGCCAAGTTAGCGGTCGACGCATGACCTTCATGCGCTGAGCCGTGTGATTCTTAAACCTGCATGGGCCAAGTTAACGGTCGACGCATGGTTCCATGCGCTGACCCGTGGGGAATACACAGCTTCATGCGCTGAGTGGTATGGTTGACTCATAGCTACAAAACCTGCAAAAATTGATATGTTTGTTGTTTCGTGCATCTTGTCACGACCAAACATTAGTCACATATATTGCCAATGAAATATGATGATTTAAAAGGATATAGGAAGGATGTAATATGTTAAGTATTGCATGACGATTCTGATTCATCCGAGGTTGTACTTTGTCATCATCGAAACTTGAGAACGTATGTTGTGAGACAGTTTTCCCTCACATAGCTATCAATTGGAGTTGAGGTACTATCTTTCCTTATTTACAAACTCTCACACTCACCTCGTTCTTGTAAAGTAATGTATCAAACTATGTGTTGATGTTGATGTTTATTCCATGATTAAGCATGTTTCATCCCTTTGCATGTTTGAAAAATGTGTATGTTGTTAATTTATGTCTTTTTGGATGCTTGTTTGAACCAAATTAATGATTTATGCTATTTTTAACTGTATGAGTCAACCTACATAGGATTCCGGCCGACTCACAAAACTACAACTTTTCATGTTTATAAAGCGAGTCTGCTCAGGTCGACCTTATGGTTGACTCAAACCCTTCGAATTTCTCATTGAGTTTATTATTACAGTATGTGTCGATGCACAACCTGCATAGGTTGACGTGTCGCGCGATGATGTTGGAAATTTTTTTGATGAATTGTTCAAATTCCCTATTCATTTAATGCATTTGTTATTATGTTATGTATTCAACCTATATCATCATTAACATTTGCATTGTTCATTGCACCTACTCAAGGCTATCTCTCTACCTCTCCTCTTCCCAAAGTTCTCTTCAAAACCTAATTTCTCCATAAAAGGGTAAACTTACTTTCTCCTATCTCTCTCAAAAGAGAAATTCTGCTTTTATAAGTCTTCATCTCCATAAAGTTAATCAAAATGGCTACAAGTAGAGCTATCAGAAAAAGAACTACTCGAGCTCCATCTGCTCAAGTCAGTCCGTCTAGAGCTACTTTACCGATATCAGCTATCTCTCTCTTACCTCTTGAATATTCCAAAATTTATGAGAAAAACTTTAGCAAAATATCCATAGTCAAGCAACACGTTTACTATAGAAGAGTTGTTGAGAGAATGCATATACAAGAGGTGATTGATCTTTTGGATGAGCAAAAAATTATAACAATTTTTTGGAATGTGATGTCAAATACAATGAAGACTTACTAAGAGTCTTCTACATGAGAATTCAGGGTAAATTTCAAGATTTTGAGTTTAATACCAAGGTTTGTGTTAATGACTCGGTATGGAAAAATTTGTTTGATATGTCGCCTGTGTCCACTGAGCCAATCATTAAGGCAATAAATGCTCGTACTGTGACTGGTTATGATTTCAAGGAAACCTTGAATTCTATGCTGAAGAAACCCTATGATGCCGACATCGTAGCAAGTGACCTCTTTCCGAAAACGATCACAACTGGAAAATTGAAACTTGTTGATAGAATCCTGCAGTGGATTGTGTCGCACATCCCGCGTCTCAAGAAAGATGGCTACTCTCTGGTGGATCAAGCTGAGTTCACTTGGTATACATTCTTAAGAAAAAGATCAAGATTAGCTGGCCTCATTACATTTCTAGTCGAATCTACTCACTAAAGGATTCTGGTAGAGAAACCACTTTGTCATATGGGTCCTTTATACAATCGGTTCTCAATAATGCCAACATCACTGTTCCAGGTATTCCCTATACATCTCTGACAACTAATCAAGAGTTTTGTCAAAAGACTCTGACTATGATGGGGTATATTTGGGATCCAAAAGATAGTCACTATCGATTCATTGTTAAGGCCACAAGTTATCGGTTGGAAGAGTCTGATGAGAGTGATGAACACATAGAAGAAGAAGAAGGTGGACAACACATGGAAACCGATGACCACAATGACAGTGGTTGACTAGACCAATCACCCCACTTAGTGCATGATGATAACCAAGGTTGGGGTGCTTGGCAACACACTGGCTGAACATCATTGGGTGACAATTACATGCCACAAGCGTCGAATTAGGATCATCAAGACACCCCAGACTGGAGTTACGGGCCTCCATATCCTCCGCGTCCCCAACAAAACACCGATGAACTCCTTGATCTGATGAGGAGCATGCAGCTTGAACAACAAACCTTCGTGTGTGCCAAAGATGAACGATTCTCACAATTGCAGAACCAGTTTCAAGCTCACACGGAAAATTTCAACTCCTTTACATCAGTTGTGATGGGTAGGATATATGGCAACGTTGAAACTACAACAAGATAACATCGTGTTATCATTAACAGCTTTAACACTCTCAATCGAGTTGTTTTGGAGTATACAGAAAGGGCTGATGTGCAACTACCTCCACTTCCAGAATATCCCTTTCGAGGACGAGGCCATCACTTTAGGGGGAGGAGACCTTGAGGTTGTCTTGACAATTTCATTGTGCATCTCATATCATCTTGTGTTCATTAACCTTTATTGTAGATTTCTTATTGTACTTACTTGCTTTATAAAGACATTATTATTGTTTGTTATGAAATAATGAATATTTCTGTTCTTTTGAGTTTCTTTCTATTTATCCCCTTATATGCTTTCATTGACTGCATTATATGTGAATGTGTGTTGATGACTAACCTATTGCAAATGGCTTGAATTTGCTTATCTCTTATATAATATGCATTACATTAACCTCTATCTTCTTTCTTTTTGATATTGTCAAAGGGGGAGAAGAATATATCAAGCAGAAAGCAGAAACATCACTTTTGTAAGACTTATTGAACATGCAGATCGTGTACAGACAAATGCATCGAGTAAGGGGGAGGATGATACAATGCATTGTACACCAAGTTTCTACTGTTTTGCCATCATAAAAAAGGGGGAGTATGTGAGGGCAAAGTTTCTCATAGTTAGCTATACTTGTTTTAATGATGTCAAAACTTATATAGGTAAAACAATGTACTTTGGACGGTATCATTATGTCGCATATGCATACCATATTCCTCTTGCGTCAAACATTGGTCAAAAACATATTTAGATACACATAGAAAAAGTATAATATGTGTTCCATATAGGTTTGATCATGTTGGTCTAGCTTGCAATATGATGGAGCATCTCAAAAATAGTTAAATGCATGAAAAAAATGCATTTTTTTCTTATTCTGAGTCTTTGAGTCGACTCAAAGAATGTTCTGGTCGACTCATACAAAATTTATTTTGCATGGTCTACTCTCGGGAGTGCTCGCGTCAATCCTCCGGTCGACTCATACTGTGTTCATTTTTGTCTGTCTAAATTTGTATCCTTTGCATTGACACATAACCTGTTCCGGTCGATGCAAAGTGTTGTTTTCTGCACATCTGAAATTCGGGAGAGCTCAGGTCGACCCTTCCCTTTCTATAGGTCGACCGCTCGTGCATTTTTCACTAAAATTCTGTTATGTGAAACTATCAAAGTGTTTGTTAAGTTGGTTAATATTTTTTGACTTGCATATGTATTGAGTTGGCTTATTCTTTAACTTAGAACAAGAAAAGTGAAAATATACACTGATTTTGTTCTCACCATCTTCATCATCTTTCTTTCATTTTCTTAACAACTACACATAATCATTTTTGTTGTGCATTCTGCATTATTGAGGTGATAGTGTCCAAACATAAGATTGGTGTAATCAGGTTTGGGCTGAGAAATCAGTGGGTTTTTCTTGAATAAAACTGTTAGGGTTTTGTCCTCCAAGAATCTTGGATTTTGGGGTTTTTGCACAAATCGTTCCATCACAGATTCAGCCGAGCGAAGGTAATTGAAGAACGAGAGGTTCTGTCGGTTTAGTAGCGGTAACTGGAGGATTGTGAGAGGAAGATTTGGGTTCGAAGCGTTGGTGATAAAAATCAGTTGGGCAAGATTTGAAGACCAGAGGGTTGTTCAAAGGGTGTGACGTAATCAGAGGTTTATTCATCAAGCTCGAAGGACTTGATTCAGCTTGAATCAAGGGAAGAGAAGGAATAGGCTCTGCATCAACAATTGGGTTTGATTGTTTGAATTCTATTGCTTCTCTTATAAACATTTGCAAACAGGTTATATATATACAGGTCTCAATTCTATTTCTAGAATTAAGAGCAGACGTACCCCGAGCGAGGACGACGGAGGAACTGCCTCAACAAGTCGGCGTTTTCTCTTTATTTTTCAATTGCTTAATTTCTAAGTTTGTATGCAAACAATTTAGTTGATCAAAATTCTAATGTGTGTAGTGCTAAACCATTTTTAGAAACCTTATTACAATCCTTGATTATATTTGAATACTATAGCACTTCACTCACATATTGAAATTCACTTGTGGCGCCTTGCACGCCAAGTGTTCGACTAATTGTGTGAACATAAACACTTATGTTGTCTTTTCAATTGGGTTATATTTTACATGCATTGGAAACAATCCAACCTTATAGTGAACAAAATCTAGTTGATGCATTTTCAAATTAGTGATTCTTAATCTCGTCCTTATCGGATTCCATAGGCTTTATGTATATCCGGTCTTTTCGGTAAAGGTTCGTTTAGACGAATATAGTTCCTCGGCCGCTTCCGCCTAAAACCTTTTTAAAACCAGATATTGTCAAGCGTCGACTCTGTTTTTAATAAGTGATCTATTCAACCCCCCTTTTAGATCTATGTTATCGTCTAACACCACCATGTTCTGACTAATGGCTCATATGATTTGCATCTTCAAAAAAATTATTTTTATTTCAAAAGTTGCATGAATTTGCTTTAAAATTACCATGTTTGTACAAATACTTTTGTTTGCAAGCTGGCTACCCTCTCAAGGAATTTTCAAACAGTTGAAAAACTTGGTCAGTGATCCTATCAGGGGCAAGTTCTTTCCAGATCATGTTGAAAATCAGTTCAAGATTTGTGGTTCAGTGTAAGTCCTTCTCAAAATTGGTTTATCTAGAAATATTTTTCAATACTCAAACTGGGGCAAGCTTTCTAAGAGCATAGTAAAATCAATCATTTACAGAATCAGACAAGTTGAAACAATGATCAGTTCACCTACAGTAGTCAACCAATCTGGGGAAATTTACTTGAAGAATCCCCAAGCAGCTCCTCATCCTTCTTACAAGGATCAACAACTTGATACAATTTACAATTGTGGCAGAGATGTGTCCAGCTATAACATCTTTAGTCCCTAAGCAGAATGGCAGTGATCTCCGTGTTAAGGAATTAATCTTCTAGTCTTGTCTTCTCCCAAAAAGAGTCGAGCCATGTCATCAACGTCTGCATTTGCATTTGGTCATATATCATAACATAATTCATATACATATGCATATCAAGAGTGTTTCATCCTCATTTGCATTCTCCACAGGTCGTGTTGTTATCCACGTTTTACCTTATGGTCTAAGTCCAACTTACTTGGCACCTACCGAACATATATTGTCGTGTTTATCTGATGTTCTTCTAGATATGGCCTTTCTTATTTGATTATTTTTCCAGATATGTCTGTTCTTCTTTTACATCCAATGTCATTCTTGGATGTCACATGTGTTTGTCTCTGATGCTTTACCAGATTGAGTTTTTTATTCTGGTGTTCTTCCAAAACTTATTTAATGCTTTTCCAGAATTTCTTTGATGTTTTACTGGATGTGGTTCTCTATCTGATGTTTTACCAGATTGAGTCTTTTGTTCTAACGTTCTTCTAGAACCTATTTGATGTTTTTCCAAATACTTCCACTGTGATTTTAATGCTTTTCCAGAATCTTTTCGATGTTTTTACCGGATGTGTTTCTCTCTCTGATGTTTTACCAGATTGAGTCTTTTGTTCTGACGTTTTTCCAGAACCTATTTGATATATTTCCAGATATCCCCTTTGTGATTCTGACGCTTTCCCAGAATCTATCCGAGGTTTTACCGGATATGTTTATCTATCTGATTTTTTTCTAGATATTCCGTTTTTGATTCTGACGCTTTCCCATTATCTATCTGAGGTTTTACCGGATATGCTTATCTCTCTGATGTTTTTCCAGATTTAGGCATTTGTTCTGATGTTCTTCCAGAACATATCTGATGTTTTTCCAGATTGAGGTTTTTGTTCTGATGTTCTTCCAGAACATATCTGATGTTTTTCCAGATATTTCCATTATGATTTCAATACCTTTCCATAATTTGTTTCACTCACTAGTGAGTTTCCATATATACCTTTGCAATTCTGATGCTTTTCTAGAATGTTGTTGCTTTTACGGTCTGGCGTTTTTCCAGTCGTGTCTTTAATTTTGATGTTTTTCTAGATCCCCTTTTGTGTCTATCTAACGTTTTTTCAGATATGACCTTGTTTATCTGATGTTCCTCTAGATATGATGTTGCTTATCTGACGTTCTTCCAGATATGTCTTCAAAATCTTTTCCCATACATTTAAAGCTTTTCTAAATGTTTCGGATGTATCTTCAGAATCTTTGTCTTCATCTAATGCTCTTCTAGATGTCTTCAATTTGTTTCTGACTTTGGTTAACAGTTGTTGAATATTATCAAGTCTGTTTCCATTCTTCATCCAAAGCTTTTCTAGATGTGTTCCAGAGTTTATTCGATATTTTTTTTCCGAATATCTCTGATGTTTTCCAGAGTCTATTCAATAATTTTCTGAATATCTCTGATGTTTTCTATGTTTTCATTCAATGCTTTTCTGAATTTCTCTGATGTTTGCTCGAAAGTCCTTAATGTATTTCTCTGAATTCTCCTCACCTCATTCAATGATCTTCTGAATGTTGTGACTCTTTTCCATCCAATTCTGTTAATGGATGATGACTGTTGATTTCCCAGTGGAGCTTATTCAATACCATTCTGAATATCTCTGATGGATGCTTGATGTTTTTCCAAAGTTCGTTCAATCCTCTCCTGAATGTCTTTGATGGTTGTTGTTGTACTTTCCCAGAGTTTTGCTCAATGTATTTCTGACAAAACCTCTGATGGTTATACCCCTTTTCCTAGTATATAGTTATCCCACGTGGCATCATTCCCCACAGGATCCCTATCTTGCATTCATATCATTTCATGCCATATCATGTGCATCTTGTGGCATCTTAAGGCCAAAAATTGTGCATGTTTGTATTTAAGTCTCTCCTATCACGTCGAGACAAAGATTTCAATCTCCATATCTCCAGATAGAAGAAACTTAAATAGGGGTATCTGTCATGCCCTAAATTTTGACCCTAAGATTCTGTTTTTTTCTTTGTTTCGCATCGTCTGCATAACATAACATGCACTTCATCTTGCATAGTGTCCGAAATGTCAGTTAGAATAAATTTGTTGGATTTACAGAGAAACCGATCTAAATTTATTTTAAAATCTGGCCGAACGCTGTATTTTTCCAATATGTTTATTTTGCACTGATTATTTTGGTGTGTACATGTTATTTTTTCGAGCACTTTTCTGCGCGACTTTTTATTTTGTTTTTTAATCATTTTTATTTAAATAATCATTTGATTAGATATTTAATTTATATTTATATTTTTATTAATTAATTTTATTTTTAATTTGTTTATTAATATTTTCTTTTTTTATAAAAAAAATACAAAAAACATGATTTTTACTTCTTTTTATTCTTGTCTTATTATAAAAAAAAACACAAAAATATAATTTTTAATTTTTTTTATTCTTGTCTTATCATAAAAAAACACAAAAACATGATTTTTAATTCATTTTATTCTGGTCTTATCATAAAAAACACAAAACATGATGTTAATTGTTATTATCATTCTTGTCTATTTTCTAGTCCTATATATATGCATTAGAAAAAACAAAGAGGACACAAAAAAAAAGAAAAAAACACTCACGCTTCATCCTTTCCTCTCCACAATAATGTACCAACTCACTCCGCAACAGCGCGCGCATCATCTTGCTCCTCCAACTTCCGCCAGCAACGGTTCGACATCGCGGTAACATTTGGAAACGAGTTTTCTCTTGTATTATGCTGTATGATGTTTTAATATTTTGTGTTGGTTTTGATTTGACTACGTAGCGTATTTACCGATTGGTGTGTGTTGAGTTTCGATTCGGTTTGAATGCGATCTTATCATTATTGATGTGTTGCTGCTATTAATTTGTGGTTTTTGCTTGATTCATTGGCCTGTTGTTCTGTTATCACATTTTGCCTCCATTTTAAATGTTTGTTTCTATTAGTTTTAGTTATATACTTCTGTTTTTTTTAATTACAGTTACACATATACTTCTGTTTATTTTTAAGATATAGTTATATGTTATACTTACTTCTATGTTTTTTTAGCTATACTTACTGCTAATTTTTTTAAAGTTATAATTACTTTCTAGTTATTTTAGTTACTACTCTTTTTTAAAGTTATACCTATTGGTAATCTTTTAGAAGTTATAGTGATATACTTATTTCTACTTTTTTTTTAAGGTTATAATAGTATATTTATACATCTGGTTTTCAGTTATACATATGTATCTTTCATTTTTTTTCTTCTTGTTTTACATGTACCTTCTTTTTAGTTTTAGTTTTTTAAAGTTTTCTGATTTAATGCTTAATATATATACATATTTTTTGTTTTTTTTAACTTTGTAAATTTGTATATAAAATTGTGATTTGAGTTTTAACTTTTATATATATATATATATATATATATATATATATATATATATATATATATATATATATATATATATATATATATATATATATATATATATATATATATATATATATATATATATATATATATATATATATATATATATATATATATATATATATATATATATATATATATATATATATATATATATATATATATATATGTGGTGTGTTAATATCATTTATTTATTTATTTTCATAATCTAAAAAAAGATTAAAAATATTTTAATCTTTTGTTTCTAATATTCTTATCAAATTTTTTTTATATTGTTAAAAAAATATATGAAAATATGTTGTAATTATTAGTTAATATAAATATTAATATTTAAATTAATTAATAATTTCTTGTTGCTCAATTTCAAAGGAGAATTCTTTTTTTGACTGCCATGTTATATTTAGCCTAACCTTAAGTCTTTTCCCTTGCATCCTAGCCTTAGGATTGAAGTCGTCGTACTCTATGTGAGTGTCCTGCTATGGACATTTCCTTTTCCGTTTATCCTAGCCTTAGGATTAGAGTCGCCGCACTCTATGTAAGTGTTCTGCCATGGACACTTACCTCCTTTTAAACTTAGCCTTAGGTTTAGAGTTTCTTAACTCTATGTAGGTGTTCTGCCATAGACATGTACCTCTTTCATTTGAAATCTTGATCACAGTCAAGAATTTCTCACCCTTATTGAGGGGAACTACGAATGATCTAATTCCATTCCCGTCAGAATACGTAGGTACGAGATGCGATGTCTTGGCGAGCATACACAGGACTAACACCTTAGGTCTCTTCCCCTTTTCTTTACACCCTTTATCAGACAAAAATAACAAATAACACAATAAAACAATAAGTTCCTGTAGAATACTACAAATACTTAGGATGCTATCACATTCCCTAGGTATAACCAACCCCCGAACTTTAGATTTTCTTTACTTTGCATTGCATTGCATATTTTGGGTTTATTCGTTCTTTTTCTCTTTATTTGAATAAATTAAAGATCGGTGGTGAATTAAGATTTGTGAACCTGATTAACTTAATAGTTATAGTATCTAATTCTTGCCGCAACATATTAGACATATACGAGAGACTTATATATTCTTCAGCTCATCTATTTCCCTTTTACTAACTCATCTTTATAGAAAGAAAAATAATTGTGTGCACTTTTTTCTTCCTTAGGCCACACATTTAATTTCATTCATATATTTAACATTTTATCTATAGAAATTAGAAATAATTTTGTAAAGAAGATGCTAAATTTATCTTTCTTTAAATTTTTTCTTCCTATTTAGTGAGTTTTGGCATAGTCCACGATTTATTTCATATTACAAATTTTTGTAGTTTAGTGATTAAAATTTCATCTTTAAACATAAATAAGTGAAATATTATGAGTTTAAATTCACGCTTCTCGTTGCATAACTATGCATTACACCGCCTCAAAAGAGCCTACTTCCATCTTCTTTAATACATTGAAATTAATTAAGAAAATCCATTATTAAAAATATAATACTAAACAATTAAATAAGATGAACTTTGTATTTAATAAATAAATTTGATTGAAAGTCTCTAAAGAATTTATTGTAGATTGATATATTGAGTATACTCCACTTTATTTTATTAAAAAAAATTGATTATGGCGTCTCATTATTCATTAAGATTACTTAATGTACTATTTAAAAAGTTAATCCGGTCATTATTAATTATATCGTCGTATATACGCTACGTTTTATTAGCTGGAAAATATTCAACACATTTGATTTGATTTGCGTGCAGTTACATTACGTTTTAAGATTCCAAGTGCATAAGATTCGAGTACGAAACATACTCAATTTAATAAAAGATTTACCAAATAATATAACAAATATTACTAATAGATTTTAAAAAAATGAAGTAGTTGAACAAACAATTTATAATATTATTATTAATTAATTATTATATACGGTATTACTAATTAAAATAGCGTAGTAGCGAAGACACAAAAAGAGATAAAGATAAAATAATTTAAATATTTCGTCAGAGAGAGGGTGTCGGAGGAAAACGCGGGTGTGTAAGTGACTTTGTTTGTTGTGTTTCTGAAAAAGAAAGAGAGAGAAAACTAGAGAGAGAAAATAAGAGAGATTGATATTATCATATGATACTCTATCCATTGATAAAATCCAAAAATCCGAACCCTTTCTCGTTTGGTCACGACGATCTAAAGAATCTCGTCGATCCATTATAAAACCTATTCACACTCAACTTCACTCACCACGATTCAATTCAATTCTTTCTTCGTTTTCAATCTTCCTCATCTTGTTTCAACGATAAGGTTTTCTTTTCCTTTTTTCCACTTCTTCTACATTTGGAAATTCTCTCTTTTTTTGGCTTCATAATTGGATCTGCAATTTATTTTAGTAGATTCCTAGGTTTAATTATGATTTTTCATTCTCATTGAATTTTATGAATTAATTGATTAATTGAAGTTATTATAGTGATTAGACTCAGGTTTTGTTAGTTTTTTTTAGTAATAATTGTTGATATTATGTATATACCAAACTGATTCTGTTTGGTTTATACTGAACATAGAAAATTAAAAATTAACATGAAATGATCATAATTGTTTTGGATTTTGTTGGTGATTTGTAGGAATGGCGACTCAGGTCGAGCCTCCGAACGGGATAAGAGCGGAAGGGAAGCATTATTATTCTATGTGGCAAACGCTATTTGAGATTGACACAAAATATGTGCCGATTAAGCCGATTGGTCGAGGAGCGTATGGGATTGTGTGTTCTTCGGTTAATAGGGAGACAAATGAGAAAGTTGCTATCAAGAAGATACAAAACGCGTTTGAGAATCGTGTTGACGCGCTCAGGACTTTGCGGGAGCTTAAACTTCTTCGACATCTTCATCACGAGAATGTTATTGCTTTGAAAGACATCATGATGCCTATTCATAGGAGTAGTTTTAAGGATGTTTATCTGGTTTATGAACTCATGGACACCGATTTGCATCAGATTATTAAATCTTCTCAAACATTGTCTAATGATCACTGCCAATATTTCCTCTTTCAGGTATGAATTATTTTGTAAAAGGGTAACTTGGTATTCTTTTGTGTCAAATATATGCCATTGTTTTTCTATCTATGTATGCATGTGTTTATTATTCTAGAGGAACACACTTTTGGAACTCATTTGTTAATCTTGCAGAAGAACCCATTTTGAACATGAAATTCAGTAAAACCGTCCTTTAACACCAAACAGAGCAGATTTGTTGTGTTTAGAAATTATAGATTATGTACAATCATTTGCGTTGTTTGAATGATTGTTGTATTTACTAATAGAAAGTTCTTTTGTTGCAGTTGCTTCGGGGTTTGAAATATCTACACTCAGCCAACATCCTTCATCGCGACTTGAAACCTGGAAATCTCCTAATTAATGCAAATTGTGACCTAAAAATATGTGATTTTGGGTTAGCACGCACAAACTGCAGCAAGAACCAGTTCATGACGGAATATGTTGTCACTCGGTGGTATAGGGCACCAGAACTCCTACTTTGCTGTGACAACTACGGGACATCTATTGACGTATGGTCAGTGGGATGCATCTTTGCAGAGCTCCTTGGACGAAAACCTATTTTCCCTGGTTCAGAGTGTCTCAACCAACTAAAGCTTATTATCAATATCCTTGGTAGTCAAAGGGAGGAGGATATCGAATTTATTGATAATCCAAAGGCAAAGAGATACATCAAATCACTTCCGTATTCTCCTGGAACCCCGTTTTCCCGACTTTACCCCAATGCACATCCGTTGGCAATTGATCTACTAGCTAAGATGCTTGTTTTTGATCCCACAAAGAGGATTAGTGTTACGGAAGCACTTCAACACCCTTTCATGGCCTCTCTCTATGATCCTAATTGTGACCCTCCGGCCATCATTCCAATTGATCTTGACATTGATGAGGATCTCGGGGAAGAGATGATAAGGGAGTTGATGTGGAGGGAAATGGTTCATTACCATCCTGGATCTGCAATGGGAAATGCAGAGTTGTCGTCTTGATTTTATTCTCTTCAGGGTTCTATTTTTAGTATGTTCCCTTTGTTGTTTCTAATAGTGTCTAATATAATCGCTTGTTTTGAATAATTAGGAGGGCTCGGTCATCGGTGAGCTCGATATATATTCTGTTTCCTCTTTGTTGAGAACAGAGAAAACAGCTAAAATAT
Organism: Lathyrus sativus; assembly: GCA_963859935.3. NCBI lineage: Eukaryota > Viridiplantae > Streptophyta > Magnoliopsida > Fabales > Fabaceae > Lathyrus > Lathyrus sativus. The sequence continues at coordinate 665,317,597 of OZ012739.1, forward strand.
GATCATCTTGAAAAAACATGAAACACTGTTTGCTGATGATGCATAATAGTAGTTTTTAACTGCCATTTTGAGACATTGATTTTGTCTATTGAACTCTGTATTTTGCTTGCCTCGTTTGAGTTGTATATAATGTTTCTTAAACTATTCTGTAAATTAAGTCCAATGTTTATCAGTCTTTATTTTCTCTTGGCTAAACTTATAATCTCTGTGCTTCAAATGTTGTGTCTCACAAAACTTGCATAGTGAACATATATTCTTCTTTTGAAATTATGCACATCACTAAGGCTGTGCTTGGTAAGGCCAACCTTTGAGTCTTTCAATGATTCAAATTATTCTCATCTTTGACACTATCAATATGTTCTTCAGCATTTAATGATTTAACATTAAATTAAAGGCCTAATGCATTAAGTTATCTTACCTATTTATTTATTTTTATTTTCAATTTATTATTATTTGTTATTAATCAGTTGAAATACCAACACTTCTCCGCTCTCTTCTCAAAAGCTAAAGAGCTTTAAGATTCCGTCGCCGTTCACATCTCTAAATCATTAAATCAAACAACATTTTTCATTTTTACCAAACAACATTTTCCATTTTTCGTCGCCGTTCACATCTCTAAATCATTAAACCAAACAACATTTTCCATTTTTCCGTCGCCGTTCACATCTCTAAACCAAACAACATTTTCCATTTTTACGAAACAACATTTTTCATTTTTCCGTCGCCGTTCACATCTTTAAATCATTAAACCAAACAAAATTTTCCATTTTTCCGTCGCCGTTCACATCTCTAAATCATTAAACCAAACAACATTTTTCATTTTTCCGTCACCGTTCACATCTCTAAATCATTAAACCAAACAACATTTTTTTCTATGTTCCGAACATGTGCTTAAAAGATGGAGTGGGATCAGTGAGGTTGGTTATAGTAAGGCATGGCCGGAAAGTCTTCTCTTGCCTCTATCATTGAAAGAAAGGTTGGTTAACAATTTAATTTGGAGAGTTTGCTTTTCTACGTATAAAAGCCACACAATATTTTCCATTTCTCTTTATTTTGAATAACTCAACACTGTATATGGTTGTTCTTATCGGACTGAAGGTTTTATATGTGCTTGAGATTAAGCACAACAAAATGGTTGAAAAAGTCAGTTAGGTATGAGTCAAGAGCAATTTATAATTTGAATCAAATGAATAAGTGAAGTGAGATAAAAGAAAAAACAAAATTTTGAACATTTGTCCGTTGATTCGAATCACGAGAAAAATGTGATTCGAATCAAAGACCTCGTGATCCAAATCATGTAGGTGAACAACATGAAATTGATTCAAATCATGTGTAAAAAAATGACTCAGATCAAATGGCCAAAAATTCCAGTTTTGCCTCTGTCCAATTTGATTAGAAAGTGTGATTTCTATGATTCGAATCAAACACATAAAATCTCAAGTTTTCATAGTTTTAAAAGCACTTGGAGATTTTACTTTGAATCAAACTAAAAAAAACATAAAAGGTTTTTATTCCACTTACTCATTCAATTAATCAAAAAACACCATCATCTAGATCAAATCCAACCAATGGTTTATGCATGCTAAAAATGAATCTTTTCAAACTTGACGCAATCATGAAGGAAACTCAATAATCAAAATTAAATCAAAGATGAATGCGATAAGACAAGCAACAAAATAATCGGATTTAGGCGCTCTCGCTGGATTAATTAGGGACATGCAACTACATACAACAATATATTCCACTCTAATCAAGTTATGACATTAGCTTGGAATACAAGAAGAAAAAGACTCAAACCCTAGCGCAAAGAACCTAGTTTTTGCGCACAAAAACTCTTGTTAAACAATAAAAATTGAGTTTCCTTATACAAAAATGTCTTTTGGGCTTTTTCTCCATGTGGATCTGCATTTAATTCATCCAGAAAATAGCTGAATTGGTTGCATATGATTCGCTTCTCAAATATCTCCAAGAAAAAATATGATTTGTTCTAATTCAAATTTAAATCACATAAAAATCTGATTTGAGCAACTCCATCTATCAAACAAATCAATAACACATTACTAAAATAACTGCATCAAATTTGATTGAAAATAAATCATAAAATACGCAACAAATGTAATACCCTAATCCCCAAATCTTAATATAACAGAGAAAAATGTACTGTTTAGGAATGTTATTTCACACAAATCATTCATTCCATAAAATATTTTCAAACTTGCAGCGGAAAATCAAATAATTATCATAATCATCAATAATATATTAAACCACCAAATAACGAAAAATAAACTTCAACAGAAAATTCCAAAACAAATGACACGCATGTTCTCAGTGTTACTGACTAGAGCAGACGACAACCAACTAAAAGCGATAAAAAACAAAAGGAAGAAAGCTCCAAGATCATCTTCCACTCACAAGTGACTACTCCTGTTAAATATTTGTACATCAATTTGCATACAACCAACAAATAAAAAATAAGAAAAGGGTGAGAATATATCTTACAAATGTTAACTGTGAAATTTAGAAACAACATAGTAATAGCGGGTTCATAAATACATCATTCCCACCCCAAAACACAATCAAAGTGAAATAATAATGCGAATGCAAATTCTAATGCCACCAACTCCTCATTAAAATGCATGTGGTACCGGGTGTTTGGGATCATACGTATGTTACTGATTTATCCATGTCTCTGGTTCCTCTTGAAATGTGTCCCTCTCTAGACGTAAGACCTCCATAGTCTTGAGCCTATAGGTTGCTCATAACATGTCGTCATTGTAATCCTTTTGGATTACTATTCATCAAAAATCGCCAATTAAGGCCGTCACTATAATCTCATTCGATTAGTATACTAAAAATATATGGTTTAAACAATTTAATTACTTTTCATCAAAAAGGCAAAGTTATGTTATTACTCCAACCCTCCAACTCATCAAAATTCGCAGGAATACTCAAAACACCTCAGATCTCCCAATTGTTAAAAATAACTCTAGAGTACCCCAAAATATATCTAAAGTACCCAAAGTGCTCTAAAGGTAAATGTTCACATGTGATAACTCTATAAAGTATATGTGAGATGTTGGATCGAACTCTAGTATAGTCGAAGTCTGTTCGCGAGTAATGCGTGTTATAGTCGAAGTTTGTTCTAACATGCATTAGTAAATATTGCTAGGGTTGTTAGCATGTTGAATTGGGCCTTGGTTGTAACCCAAATTGTTTAAGTTAGCTTGTACCCTAAGTTGGCTTGTAATGGGTAATTGTTAAAAAGCCCATTAGGTTAGTGTGCTATTTTTCTTATAAATAGGATGCTAGTTTCTCAATCTTGTCATAAGGAAAAATAGGAAGATAAAATCCTAATTTCAAGGGAGAGAGGTTATTTTGTTATTCTTGTATACTTGTAATCTTGTTTTAAGAAAAAGGAAAGAATAGCAGTTTAATAATCAATCCTTGTTGTTCCTTGTTGTTTTACCTTGTCTTCTTTATTAACCCTAACCCGTGTGTGTTTCTTGATTATTAAGAAACCGTTTATACTTTGTTTAAAGGTATCTGATTCACAACAAATTGGTGCGGTGAGCGTGGAGAAGATGCCTTTAACAAAGCATGAGATTGAAAACTTCACCGGAGTGAACGACTTCGGTCTGAGGCGCTTGAAGATGAAAGCCTTATTGGTTCAGCAGGGTTGTTTGGAAGCGTTGAAGGGTGAGGCATCCATGGATGCTGCGTTAACGACAAAAGAAAAGACGGGCATGATCGAGAAAGCCCACAGCGCAATATTGTTGAGCCTTGGTGATAAGGTTCTTCTACAGGTATCAAAGGAGACTACAACATTGGGATTATGGGTGAAACTTGAAAGTTTGTACATGACCAAATCTCTGGTGAATAGACTATACCTGAAGCAAGCTTTATATTCATTCAAGATGAGTGAAGACAAAGTGTTGGCTGAGCAGTTGGATATGTTCAACAAGCTGATTCTTGATTTTGAAAATAATGATGTGAATATCGATGATGAAGATCAAGCACTGTTTCTGTTGTGTGCTTTGCCCAGAACACATGCTCACTTCAAAGAAACTCTCTTGTATGGAAGGGAGTCCCTGACCTTTGAAGAAGTTCAATCAGCCTTGTATTATAAGGACTTGAACGAACGAAAGGAGCATAAACCTTCAACGGTCGACGAAGGTTTGGCCGTTAAGGGAAAATTCTTGCGAAAGAATGGTAAGTTCGACAAGAAGAAAGGTAAAAGTCAACAGAAGTCTTATAGTGGCGAAACATCTAGTATTCGATGTTATCACTGTAAGAAGGAGGGTCACATAAGAAAGGTGTGCCCTGAACGCCTGAAAGATCATGGAGGTAATGGCAATGCAACCATTGTTCAAGATGACTTCGACTCATCTGATGTTCTTGTGGTTTCAAGTGGTGACTCGAGGAAAGAGTGGATTATGGATTCAGGTTGCACTTGGCACATGACTCCAAACAGAGAATTGTTCGAGGAGCTATGTGATCAAGATGGTGGATCTGTGCTGCTAGGAAAAAACAAATCTTGCAAAATTGCAGGTATTGGATCTGTGAGATTCAAGCTCCATGATGAGTCAATAAGGTTATTGACTGAAGTCAGGTACGTACCTGACTTGAAGAGAAATTTGATTTCTCTTGGTGAATTCGACAGAAAAGGATATGTTTTTCAAGGAGAGAAAAGTATCCTAAGAGTCATGAAGGGGTCGAAGGAAGTCTTGAGAGGCGTGAAGAAACAAGGCTTGTATACCCTTGAGGCTGAGGTTGTAAGTGGTTCGACAAATGTTGCATCCGCGAAATCTATGTCGAAGACAAAATTATGGCACATGAGATTGGGCCATGTCAGCGAAAGAGGCCTGGTCGAATTGGGGAAGCAGAACCTGCTAGGAGGTGACAAAGTCGAAAAGTTGGAATTTTTTGAATCTTGTGTATTTGGTAAATCCTGTAGGGCGAAGTTTAACAAAGGCAAGCAAAGAACACATGGATCTCTGGATTACATTCATGCTGATCTTTGGGGGCCTGCAAGGAATCCTTCACACTCAGGTGCAAAGTATTTTCTATCCATCGTTGATGACTATTCCAGAAAGCTATGGGTATTCATTCAGAAGACGAAGGATGAAACTTTTGAGAATTTCAAAAGTTGGAAGATTCTAGTCGAAACTCAGACTGGCAGAAAGGTTAAGAGGTTGAGAACCGACAATGGCCTTGAATTCAACAACGAAGCTTTCGACAGTTACTGTGTTGGGTCTGGGATTGCAAGGCATAAGACTGTAGCAGGTACTCCTCAACAAAATGGCTTAGCTGAGAGATTCAATCGAACAATCCTTGAAAGGGTTAGATGCATGTTGGTTAGTGCTGGATTGAAGAAGGTGTTTTGGGAGGAAGCTGTTTCGACAACAGCTTACCTGATAAATAGATGTCCCTCGACTGCCTTGGGAATGAAGACACCTGAAGAAGTTTGGTCGGGACATCCACCTAGTCTCGACAGACTGAGAGTATTTGGCTGTGTGGCCTATGCTCATATTAGGCAAGACAAGGTCGAACCTAGAGCTCTGAAGTGCATATTCATGGGATACCCTGAAGGAGTCAAAGCTTATAGGCTATGGTGCCTAGAGCCAGGTCACAGAAGGTGTATCACCAGTCGAGATGTAGTTTTCAATGAAGCAGAAATGGCTTTCAAGAAAACTGATGATGCTGACGAAGAGCTGGAACATGGAGAGATTCCTGTTGAGGTGGAGCATGTTGATGCTGAATTGCTTACCCCAGATGAAGTCGAAGAAGACGCAGAAGATGCTGTCGAAGATGAGGAGATTGATAATGACTACCTGCTAGCAAGAGACAGGTCGAGGAGAGTCATCAAGCCACCTCAGAGACTTGGGTATGTAGATCTTATAGCTTATGCCTTAATCTCTGCTAGTGAGGTTCTAGATGAAGAACCTAGAGACTATAAAGAAGTTATAAGGATTCGAAAGAAGACTGAATGGCTAAAGGCCATGGATGATGAGATGAAATCTCTTCATGATAACAACATCTGGGAACCGATCAAGAAACCTGCTGGAGCTAGGTTAGTCAGCTGTAAATGGATTTTCAAAGTTAAGGAAGGAATTGAAGGAGTGACGTCAAAGAGATACAAGGCAAGATTGGTTGCTAGGGGGTTCACTCAGAAAGAAGGTATCGACTTCAATGATGTGTTCTCTCCTGTTGTGAAGCACAGATCCATTCGAATGTTGCTTGCCATGGTGGCCCAATTCTACCTTGAACTGGAACAGATGGATGTGAAGATTGCGTTATTGTATGGTAATCTAGATGAAACAATCCTGATGAGGCAACCTGAAGGGTATGTCGAAAGGGGGAAGGAAGATTATGTGTGCAAACTGAATAGATCTTTATATGGACTGAAACAATCTCCTCGACAGTGGAATAGGAGATTCGACAAGTTCATGGCACACATAAGTTTCATCAGAAGCCAGTTCGACCACTGTGTTTACTTCAGATTTCGACCGGGTACTTTATTTGTTATTTTGTTGCTCTATGTGGATGATATTCTAATAGCAAGCAACAATGTCGAAGAGGTAATGAGGGTGAAGGATGAACTCAATAAAGAGTTTGAAATGAAGGATCTGGGAGCTGCGTCCAGGATTCTTGGGATTGACATCCGGAGAGATAGAAAGCATTCAAAATTATGCTTATCTCAAGAGGCATACCTACAGAAGGTTCTCGAAAAGTTTGGTATGTCGAATTCAAAGCCTGTTGTGACTCCGACAAACCCTCAATTCAAGCTGAGTATAGATCAGTGTCAGAACACTGATGTTGAAAGAACTTATATGAATAGCATTCCATATGCTAACATAGTAGGTTCTTTGATGTATGCTATGGTCTGTACTAGACCCGACATAGCATATGCAGTAAGTCTTGTAAGCAGGTACATGGCGAATCCTGGAAAGGCTCACTGGCAAGCATTGAAGTGGATTTTAAGGTACATAAATGGGTATCTGAATAGAGTCCTAATTTATGGTGGAGCCTTGGGTGAAGATAGTAAAGCAGCAATTGATGGATATGTCGACTCTGATTATGCAGGTTGTATGGATTCTAGAAAATCTATCTCTGGATATGTGTTCACTATGTTTGGGACAACAATCAGTTGGAAAGCAACACTTCAGAAGGTCGTTGCCCTATCAACCACTGAAGCGGAGTATATTGCCCTAACTGAAGCTGTGAAGGAAGCATTGTGGCTTGAAGGTTTTGCAAAGGAGCTAAAACTTCAAGGTCGAGTTATCACTGTTAAATGTGATAGTCAAAGTGCAATACACCTGTCAAAGAATTCAGCCTATCATGAGTGAACCAAGCACATTGATGTGAGGCTGCATTTCATCAGAGGGGTAATCGAGCGTGGAGAAGTCCAAGTGCTGAAGGTTTCGACAGATCATAATGTTGCTGATATGATCACCAAGACGTTGCCCAGTTGCAAGTTTTTTCCACTGTATGCAGTTAATAAAGCTGCATGAAGAAAGCTAGTTTCTTGATGTTATAGAGTTAGATCCAAGGTGGAGATTTGTGAGATGTTGGATCGAACTCTAGTATAGTCGAAGTCTGTTCGCGAGTAATGCGTGTTGTAGTTGAAGTTTGTTCTAACATGCATTAGTAAATATTGCTAGGGTTGTTAGCATGTTGAATTGGGCCTTGGTTGTAAGCCCAATTGTTTAAGTTAGCTTGTACCCTAAGTTGACTTGTAATGGGTAATTGTTAAAAAGCCCATTAGGTTAGTGTGCTATTTTTCTTATAAATTGGATGCTAGTTTCTCAATCTTGTCATAAGGAAAAATAGGAAGATAAAATCCTAATTTCAAGGGAGAGAGGTTATTTTGTTATTCTTGTATACTTGTAATCTTGTTCTAAGAGAAAGGAAAGAATAGCGTTTAATAACCAATCCTTGTTGTTCCTTGTTGTTTTACCTTGTCTTCTTTATTAACCCTAACCCTTGTGTGTTTCTTGATTATTAAGAAACCGTTTATACTTTGTTTAAAGGTATCTGATTCACAACAGTATAAACGCGGACAATTTGACTCAAATTGCTCAAAAGTGACCTAAGGTCACCAAAAGGGTTCTAACATCAAAAGTTACTAAAAAATCACCGCAAAAGTTTCGAACTAAAAAAAACTACAGAAATTGCTTCCCCCTTCTTTTTTTTGCCAGCTGCTGCATAGTCTGGCCCTTGCAGGCCTGTTGCTGCAGCTCCGCCCCGCGACCTGTTTATTTTTGGGGCTCAGAATAATCACAATGTTATCGATTATATCCATAAGGTTTTGACCAAACCTTAATTTTCAGAGTTACAGAGATCATACAAATTAGGGGAAATTAGGGAAAAACAACATTACCCTAAGACGTTGATAAGAGTGTAAGGAACCTTCACCATCCTGCATGCCTAAAACACCCATAAGAAGACAATTTTCCTCCTTACATTGGAATTGTAGAGTTATGGGTTAAGTTCATGTTTTTCCTTCCTAGAGCTCTCCCTTAGAGTTTTTCATAGTCGTTCCTCTGGCTTCTCTCAATTTCACATAAAGTGTTTTCTTAGTCCAATTTTTTCTATTTATATACCCTAATAGGTTTTGCTAATTCTTAATTTTTACCCACAACACATCAGTATTACAACTTAACCCTACAACTTTTCTAGAAACTCAATTTCTCCCCATTCTCAGTTTTTTCATAAATTATTATTTAAATTAAATAAATATTTAACTCAAATAATTATTTAATCATAGTTTCTTTATTTTCTACTCTTACAACGTATTAAAAATAATTAAATATATCTAATTATCCACAATAATAATATTTATTTTTATGATCTCCAATTCTATAACCCTGATAATTATTAAATTAACAAAATACCCATAAACATTGAAAAGCACCAAAATTCAAGTATAATGAATAAAACACATCAATAATTAAATAAAATACATTATTTGAAAGTCAAGGTGTTACAACTCTCTCCACTTAAAAGAACTTTCGCCCTAAAATCATCTGGCGAATATAGATCCGGATAGGATTCCTTCATCTGACTCTCCAACATGTCGAATCTCAAAAATACAATCCTTCATGAAGTTGCGGAAAAATGATATCGAACAGAGTCGCCACTGAATTTTATTTATTCCAAAGAAGGAAATGAAAAATGGTCGTCGCGACCAAATTTGAGTTTGAGAGTCAATTATGCAAGGGGAAGGTATTAGCACCTCTCACGCCCGTTGTACTCAACGAGAACCTTTTAGTTAGATTGGTGATTGAATGTTAGCTATCATTATTTATTTTTTCGAGTGATTAAATGTGCAAAAGAAAAAAGAACGAGGTCACAAAAATGTTTTATTAGGGTGCTTGACATGATTGTTGGTCTCACTCCTATGTATCCTCGGGTACAATAAGGAACTCAAAGCTTCGTAGTTCAGGGCGAAGGTTATGGTTTGTTAGTTTGTTTTATTGAACAAGTGTTTAATTGACATTTTAACGGTTAAATATTGACTTGTTTGCCCGTGGTGGAGTCTTAAGCGCTAATTTGTATTCACATTAGAGTGGACTAAATAATGTTCTTTTGAAAAAGGTTGTTGACCGCACGGGGGCGAGTAATTAGGTTTGATTTGTTTGAGTATGTTTTAGAATTGAAAGACGACTATTTATAACTTACAAGTGATTACCACTTTGACCTAATACTCAAGACTATAATTAGTCCTTTCACCCGAGTAGTCTTTTCCTTTCAATTTATTTGCAGAAATGTTTGAATAGTTATAAGTATTTTGAATGAAAGACAAACATTTGAGCTTACTAGTCATTGTCACTTGAGCTTAATATTCGAGACTATGACTATACCTTTAATCAGGGACGGAAATATACATAGAGTTAAGGGGGCATATGCCCCACTAATATTACATTCTTACATATACTAATATATGATACTACTAATAAATACAAGTCTCTTATGCCATGTATGTTAAATTCTACATAACTAAAATTTATCAAACGATGTGTAATACCTATTGATAATATATGACACAATTTTTTTGAAAACAAAACAATTGTCAATCATAGATTTTAGTTGAAATTATTAATACTTTATTTATCGATACTTTAATATATTATATCTATTTATTCGTACTTTATATGTTTTAAATAATGATATTTATTCAATAAATTAAATTGTTGCAATGGTGTCTCTAAAATTTAGTTAAATTAATAAATAATAAATGTATATAATCTTTATTTGAATTTAAAACTGAATTCTCGTAATTATGTTTTTTATTTAAAGTTATTCTCATCTTGTCTATAAATTAAAAAATTAAACATTGTAGTAGTAATATTTATTTTTTAAAATAATACATACTTTATACAAATAATGTATTATAGTTTGAATATATTTAACTAGTATTATATTGTTAATGTAAAAAAGTAATTACACTTATATTTGATTATATCCTAATTAAATATAAATGTTTGTAAAAATATTTTATGAATAATATAAGGAAGTAAAATAATAACAAAAAATAATTTATTATATGTAGTTGTACCATTGATTTTTATACACCGATAATATATATAACTTAAACTTTATATTGAAAACTATATACAGCCTCCACATCTTAAATTTTCTGAATCTGTGTCTGCCTTTCACGCAGGTAGTCTTTTTCTTTCGATTTATTTTAAAAAAGTGACATGTTTGTATTTTGATGAAAGATGAAGTATTTATGACTTACAAGTGATTACCACTTGGACCTAATACTCGGGATTATTGTTGGATCTTTTATCCAAGTAGTCTTTTCTTTCGGTTTATTGTGAAATAGTCAAAGTATAAATTAGTCATTCTATTTTTGATTATGAAAAGTGATGTGAATTATGACAATGGTTTGATTTGAGAGAGATGGCTCGGCGTTGGTTCGAGCGCTGATTATTTTTTTTCTCTTTTTTGAAAAGGGTTGGTTTTAGTCTTGAATTAGCAATTAAATAAGCTACCGAAATAAAATCGAGAAGAAAGTGGTAAAGTTAATCAAACAATACAAAGTGGGGGTGAGAGGTACATTTTTTAAAATGAGAATAGGAATGAAGATGATCAATTGAAACAAGGTCAATTCAAAGCAGTACAAAAATGCAAACAATATGAGCGCACATAACATATTTACAACACACATTCAATATAATCAAATAGAAAGAAGTAAAGCGCAAAAATGAAATGGGCACAGATTAAGATCATAATGTGAGGACGCGAATCAATGTCGTGTAATGCAAAAACGTGTAAAGCTACCAAAGTAGAATCTAACTTCGATTTAAGACTAAAGACATTGGATTGTTATATGATATCATGGATCGAGTGAATTACTAACGTGAATTGTATCATAACAAAATGGAACAAAATGAGAATGAAACTCAAAACTCTCAAAAATGAAATCATAATGAATCGAGATTTAAAATGCGTGAAGGTAAAAACAAATGGTATTAACTTAGGATGATGTGGAACTCACAATTGAAATTGAAATAGGCACATTACAACGAGACACACGCAAATCTATACAATATGCTCAAAAGTCGGTTTGTGCATATCGACAACAAAAGCAGAATGTCGCATGCAAGCATCATAACACGGAGAAATTGTATTAATGTATCAAACAAAAATCTAGCGGCATAACGACATATAAATGTCGAATTTGCATATTTAAATCGACTTTAAACATCATGAAATAAAATTCAATAGCAAATAGCAACCACACATTATTTTCTAATTTAGTTAGAGAATTAATATGGTGAAATAAAACATAATTGAAAAACCAGCACAATTACAACATATTTGTTTAAGACTATTTGCAACATCAATACAATATCATAAGAACAAAGACGAAACACAAAATAAACACACCCGTAATCAAAATGAATAAAAATAACTCAACTCAGAACCAACAACATCAATCATTTTGGAAACGAATACAAGTCACCTTACCCTATAACAGTGGTAAAAAAACTAAAGCATTGAGACCGAACCAAATGGAAGAAAAGTTGAACCAAGCAGGATTGAAGCCGAACATGTGTGAGAAGTGATGGTGAAACAAATTGTTGACGGTTTTGGTATGTTGCCGGAGTCATGCAGGACGTGAAGTAGGAGGTGACACAAAGGTATGAGTTGGTGGTGGTTAAAGGTGATGTGGCGGCCGGAGTGGCAGATCGGGGGGTTAATTTTTCAATTTGAATGGAAGAGGGATTTGGAGGAAAGTAGAAGGTGATTAAAGCAAGATGGTTCACCGACGATTTCGTGGATGTAGGGGATGAAGAGTGGTTAGATTGAGAGAGGTTGAAGGTTGGATTCGTTTATGGAGAGAAACAAATAAATGAGAGTGTTGAGTTGAAGTTTGATGATTTTGAAGGTTGGCCAGAGGGGGAAGTTAGGATTTACATTGGTGAGGAAAGGTTTGCGTAGTGGCAATTATGGTGGTGATGTGGTTGTTATTCGGTTTGATGGTGGAGGAGGAAAGGTTGCATGGTGGTTACACTTTGTGTGCGTTTTTTTGCAGTGGCCGGACGAAGAGTATGTGTGGTGTTCCAGTTTGTGTCAGTATTGAATGAGGCAAATGATGGGTGGTCAATAGTGTCAAGAGAAAGGAAGAGTTCTGTCATTGAAAAGAAAAAAGAAAGACCAAAGGATTTGTAGAATTAATGAGAGAGAGACCGTGTGGGAGTGAGAGAAAAGTTGAAAAAAGTCCCCTCTCGAGTGGTTGCTATTGGTTGTTTTTAAAATAAATAAAAAAATGAAAGTGGGTGTTTTCATGTGATCTCCTTAACATAACCGTTTTATTTTTGCTCCAAAAAATAAAGAGAGTAACGTGTGAGGGAAACTCCTCCTGAGAGAAAGATGCGAGGATCCATAATATGGGGTGGGTAGCATCAGTTTTATGGATAGCTAGGAGATATTATTTTATTTTTGGTTTTTATTTTTCCTTTTTGAGGTGATGTGGCACCCTTCTATTGGAGGCAATGAATCTTTGAATCAAAATTCAGAATCCTTTTCCCCGAGTCACGTGAAAATGGGGGGAGTTTTCCCACTCTCTCTTTTCTTGATTTTTTCTATTCTTTTATTTTATTTTCTATTTTTATTCTTGAATTATTTGATTGGTCAAGAGGCTAGATACAAGGATAGCAAATAAGAGCCTTTGGTTAATTGAATATAACGGCCAGGTGTAACACCCCAAAATTTTCCCTTTCGTTTTTAATCGTATCTGCCTTATGTTTCGTTCATTTGCATCGTCATTAATCATATTATGACATTGGTTCTTGAGACATGGGATCAAGTTGTTTCTTTGGCTCAAGACTTCCTTTTATTCCAAGTTTTTAAGCAGCAAGCATGAGAGGCTTCAACATTTATTTTGCTCAGCAATCAGACACCAGATTATATTTTTGAGCCAGATATTTTGAGTGCAGGAGATAATTCGCAGCTTTATTCAGGCATTATACAGGTGCAATATCAAATGACAAGTTTCAGAGGCCAAACTATGCTCAGAACACGTGGCAACAGGTGGTTCTCCAAGTTTCCCTCTTTAAGGCGCCAAAAAACTCAAATTTGGAAGGCGTTAACCGATTAACCATTTGCTAGGCAAATTTGGTTAATCGGTTAACCAATGAAAAATTGGCCCAGATTGTTTCATTTCCAGCGCTGCAACATGTGGTACCAATTCCAATCATTTGATTTCATTTCACACTAGTAGAACGATCTAGAAGTGGTTCAAATTTGATTTATTTTTCAATTAGTTCAAATTCCCTCCAAAATTCAAACATTTTCATTCCTAATGCTAACCCACACTCCAAACCATATTTAATTCCAAACCTAAACCATACTTAACTCAATTTGCTCCAAACCTCTAGAGATTTCACTCATTTTCTGATTTTTCTACACATCTCACTCCATTTCTCTCAACTTTTCTCTCATTTTCACTTTCATTCCAAAATCCTCACAAAAGCTCCATAGCCAAAAGCTTCACAAATTGTACATTGTAATTTGTGAATTGTTGAGTTAAACCTCCATTGCATCATCATCCTTGGTTCAATTCTAAATTTATAACTCATTTGGATCTTGATCAAGTTTTTGGAATCACTTCTTGAATAGTCTTTGCTTATTTGTGGATTATTGCTTGGATCTTCAATTTTCTTGCCAAAGCTTCATAGATCTCTGGTTTTTATGCTTAGATTCATCAATTTCAGCCTAACAACACTCACCAAAGCAATTCTCAGCTTTGTGGGTTGGTAATTTCTAGATCTATCTTTGATTTTGCTTAATCTTGTATTTCACAACGTAGATCTATTGATTCTTGGTGATAATTGATCCATTGTTTGTTTTGATTATTGATCTTGTTGTTTAATGAATTCAGTTGGTGTTTGAATGCTGATATTTGATGTAATTTTCGTGCACAATTGATTGCTTAAGCATGTGGATGAATACATAAGTGATTAATTGCTGAAAAGTGCTTTTAAATTAGTGTTTTTCTGCCACTGCGTCAGTGTTAATCGATTAACCAGTTGCAAGGTGTAACACCCCATTTAAACTATTTAGTCGCTTTTGTATTTTTTTCTTTCTGTGATGTGTATTGGTGTGATATCCTTAATTAAGGGTATGAGGTTAGGGACGAGAGTGAGAACTGACCTTAGTTGGGGGTAATGTGGACCTAGAATAATGGATAATTTAATAACAAGAGTAAGAGCATTATGATTATTAATATTATTATTTCAATTATATTAATAATAATATTAATAGGATTATGGTTATTATTATTTTTATTATTAATATTATTATTATTATTAGTAGTAATAAAATTAAATGAATTAAAATCTGATTAAGAGGGTTTAGAGAGTACTAGTGGGATAAAACAGTTAACATTTGTGAAAGAGGAAAAAGGCAGAGAAAGGAGAGTTAGGGCAAAAAGAACCAAATTCCTCCATTGTTGTCAAGAAAGAGATCAAATCCAAGGTAAGGGGGGAGAATGGATTTCAATATGGGTGAATTAACATGAGAGGGTAGTGAAAGCTCCTTTCTCTCGTAGGAATTCTGTTTGTTCTTGCTTATTGGTCGGATTTTCGTAACAGTATGATTCTTCTTGTAAATTGCTGTAATTGTTGAATATTCTGATCTGGTGTTGGATGAACGAATCTAGAACTGATCTAAAATTTGTGTGAAAAGTTATGAATACTGTAATGAAATTATGACAGATGTTAGATCTGAGAATTAAGGGTTTAACGATAATCGAAATTATATCTAATAAGTAGAATCTTGAAAGATTAGAAGATAGGATTCATTAGAATTGATTAAAATCTGAGTTTTAGGATGAATGGGAAGATAGAATGATGAGATCTAAGTTTTTGACAGATCTGCTGGTCATACGCGTATGGGCTTGAGCAATATGCGTATGGGGGACTTCCCAAGGGGCTGTACGCGTAGCAGACGTGCACTGTCCCCAGTGCCAGCACGACCATCTGGTGATACACGTATGGTACGTGTATGAGCCTGGGCAATACGCGTATCGGGGTAGTCATACGCGTAAGTGTCACACCCTAATTTTTAACCTTAAAGATCCCACCTTTTTGTTGTTTTTTCTTTCTTTTTATTATTTGGTGTTTAATTTAATATCTATGTTTTACGGCTAACCAACTTATGCAGATACAGTAAATTCCAAGTGAAGATAACACACTTTCCCACAAATTTAAATACTTCAATATGCGAGTAATTGAGTCTAATTCAGCAAGCTGGATTCAGGCCAAAGAGTCAAAATTATTCAAGATAGTAATTTGGACCGAGGTATTTCAAGCCTGGTGGCGACGTGGCACCATCCCGAAAACATTATCCTTTGATGAAGTTTGACTACTATTAAGAGTTGGTCATGTTACGGTCACCATCCAAGTATCCAATTCAAAGGATTGAGTTGTCATATTGGTTTTGTGAAGTTCACTTGTTCCAAATTCTAACTCCCAGAAGTACCATTCGCTTTCCACTAACAAAGAGAGGTCCCACTCTTATTAAAGGAAAACTATTGAATAATTTATTACCATGGTCACATTTTGTTATCCATGATTGCGGAAAGGTCTCGTCCTTATTGAAGGACAATTATTGAATAATTTTATTTACCATGATCACATCATCTTCATCACAAGGACGAGTACACGGGAATCTTCATTAACTTCCAACTATTCGACTCAAAATGACATAAGGTCCTAAGTTACAATTTTTAAGATATTACAAATCGGTTACATTTTCTAATAACATCTTCAAAGCTTCCGGCATCGTCGTGACCAGGTTTGCAAGAAGTTCATTGTCTCCAACAGTAATGGATGTTCGCTTGACCAATAGCCTCCCGCGGCAAGCACCTGCAAAGCATACGATAGTGAAAAGATTCTCATAACAGTAGTTCATTGCTCCATTCAAGAAAACACAAGGTCCATCATTCATCCATCTAAACACGGCGAAAACTCTGTTAAGAAATAACAACAATGTTCAGAGGAAGTTAAGTTGCAAAGAAATCCATTTGGAAAATGATAAGGATTTTCGTAATTTACCGTGTTACGTGGCATTGTTGCCCACCATTGGGATGCGTGCCTTTTATGTTGCCGTGGTTGAAAGAGTAAGGCGCCTGAGTTTGGGAAAACCGTCGTTTGACTCAAAACGTGAATGCTGTTGGATACGATTATCCTCTTTCAGACGAACGATCTTTCTTGCAAAACAGTAGAAGTTTGCCGGCTGCGCTTGAAAATGGGAACTCGTCGAAAACCCACTAAACCTCTTTACCACCTCAACCGTGCTCTGTTTGTAATGAAGAATCGCCAGTCCCTGCAAACCATCCACAAGCACTGACCAATCTTAGAAATATGTACATGGAATGGAACAGGGTGGCTGCTGCTGCTTCATATTTTAAAGCTACACCAAGCGCAACCACTAGATTATCTGCACCTTATAACAATCTTGCTATAATCTGTAAGCATTAGGCAGATGTCATACCTTGCTACAATGAGGCCCTCTGCACCGATCCCTTGGCAGCTGATGGTCCTGTAAATAGAAGCAATACATATAAGGAGATTGGAAGAGTTAACGATTGATATCCAGGATTATATACGCGCAATTACCGTCAGGCCTACCATGGCTGAAACTCATGCTAATTTGGCTCCCGCTTATAAAGATGGTGGACATGTAGAGGAAGTTGTAAAGAGCTATGGACAGGCATTGGTTCTCCGCAAAGACTTTCCTGAGGCAACTCGCATTGTGCTACGCGGGGGGACCGACCGTGAGAGAGTGAACCTGCATTTGACATTAACAAAGTCAATAATCTTGTGAAGTGAAATTAAGAGAACTCAGAACACCATTCACTGACTGGATAGAACCAACGAGCATTGCCTACGATTCTCGAACTTGAGGTTGTTGTGTTTAACTAAGAAATAAATCTTCTTCTAGCAAAAATGATAAACTGAAGAAGAAACAGGAGATTAAGGTTAGCACACTTAATGAGTTCATTGCCAAATCATTTGCCTATGGAAGCAATACAACCTACTTGTAATAATATTTCCATCCCTATTGATGAATACACCAAGGAACCATCGCTCAGTGTTGATAAATTTGCACCAATTTGTAATGAAGAAGGCGAGGTTGCTAAACCAAAAGAACTATCATAGCTCTCTGATCATGATAGATGCAACATATAGAGAATCCCACTTGTAAATGACTGTTCTCCACCTTCAAAGGATATCCTAACACAATTGGAGCCGCCTGTACGTATTGTTTGGTTACCGAGAAGTTAACTTCACAACTCCAGTTGCACAGTCCATCATCTAATCTACACCTGCACTTTCAAAGCGAAGATCAGACATAAAACATACAAGGAATGGAACTTCTTCAATTAGCAAACCATTAATAATCAGCCTAATCCATAAGCTATGTCAAGACAGCAAAGCACTCATTACCGAAACTCAAAAATCGTAAATTCCTGATAATGTTTCCAAAACATAAGCAAGGATAGCCATTTTCATCTGCTTTGCAACAAAGACAATGTTTAAATGTCATTTACCATTTATGGCAAGTTTGAGACAGAGAATTACACGTAATCACATTTTGAATCCAAAAGGGAGGGCTTTGAAAACAATTCTACGACATATCAAGATGAATTGGGAAAGACTTCAAGAGAGTGAATCAAAACATTTATCAGCATAATCAAATAGCATTTAACCTCCTTCCAAAACAGACTTTCAACATGTTTAGACAGATCCGAAAAACTCTCATAATGGTATTCAATTCGAAACCCAAATTTCGATTATAAAAGGAGAAGAATTGAGACGAGAAAGGACGTCAAAAAAATCCACGAATTCACAACAGTTCACATATAAACCAAAGGACCCTAAGTCGTAAAGCCCTAAAAAGCTTGTGAAAAGGAAAGTCAGTAAAAGCTCACCTTTTCTCCTCCTCTGCCGTGAAACCGTGCCATCGCAAACCCATTCGCCATCGCCGAAGATCACTACCTTCACCGCAAGCCGTCAACTGCAACCTTCCACGCCGCGAAAGCTCCGCCTGCAAAACCCATACAAGCTGTAAGTTTATTTTCGACTAACAGTGACAATCTTTTTCTTGTTGATGTTTGTTTATGTAGGAGATCGAAGAAAAAGCGTGAAGAAGATGAACGGAAGGAGAAGAAGGCGGAAATCATAGAAGAAATTGAAGGAGAAGGGGAGATTGGAGAGAGAGAGACGGACGGGGAAGACGGCGATCAAGAGAGGAAAGGGGAGGGTTTTCTGATTTGGGGCTTAGGGCTTTTGTCTGTTCTTTTTTGATGTAATGATCATGTGTAAGCGCGCACACAGACACACAGTGCACCCACGCATCTTCGCCGCACGATCTCCAACAGATCAGATCCTCTGGATCACACCGCGTAGGCACACCATAAGACCGCGCCCGCGTCACACCCGATCCGCGTCGTAACCCCATTTTACCACTTTAATTAACTACTTATTTAATTTAACCAGTTATTTAGCCCTTAATCAACAGTTTTACATAAAAAAGAAAAATAACTAATAACTCTTTTTATTTAATCTTTTTTATTAATTTTTAATTAACCTATTTCATTTTTTTAATAATTTAATAACTCTTTAAAATGAACATATAACTTGTTTTTAATATAAATCTTTTTTCATAATTTAATAACTTGTATCGATTTAATAAAAAAAGAAACTATTTTTATTTAATAGGAAAACCATTTCATAATTTAATTAATTTAAATTCACTTGTTAAACTAAAAACACGATAATATAAGAAAATCTTTTTAATAAGAAATTTAACCAAAACCTTTTATTAGTAAAACATTTTCTTAATTAAAATAACCTTTTATGTAATTATACATTTTATAAAATAAATCTTTTCATATATTTATAAAGTAATAAAATCACTCTTTAGAATTTAAGTAATTCACATCTAATTCTTTTATTAAAATAAAAACTAATCTCCCTTTAAATCAATCTCAATTAATACAACTTTTCTCTAAGATCAACCTCACCAACTTAATTAAACATTCTCCTTAAAAATCAAATTCACTTATAGTTTTTTTTTATTAATATAATGTTTTCTCATAAATCAATTCATATAATCTAAATCCAACTTTTTTCCTAAACAAAATAATACAAGAACTTTCTTAAAAATCAATTCAACCCTCCTTTAAAATCAATTTCGGCTAAAATTAACCAACATCGTAATCAATTAAACGTGCATGCTTACGACTCCGTCCGCACCCTCACAATTCACACACTTTAGCGCTTTCATGCGTTTATGTATGGATTTAGTTATCTGTCTTTATTTTCCGCTATTTACCTTCCTGCAATTTACTATCATCGCATTGCATTGCGTCCAAAGGAAGAACCTGCGCATAACTTAAGCAATTGTACGTATGCATCTCATTTGCATCATATTCCCCTATGATCCTTGATCCCATTCAAGTTGATCTTTTAAGACAGATCATACCCATAAGAGGACCTTTATCTTTATAACTTAGACAAACAAATCAACTCAATACAACTATTCAAACACATTAGAGAATAAGATGTTAATCATCTTAAGCGAGATAAAACTCCTACCCCATAACAATTCAATCAATATGTAGGGACTTTGCCTTAAGAGAGATAGTGGCATACTTGTCGATTAAATTCCGAGTACTTGAGTCTTTCTCTTAAGACGATGCAAAGACTATTTTCCTATAAAGTTGTGGTGGTTAAATCAAGTAATCTCCCTTAAAATGACAACTCATCTTTTCTCCTAAAATCAATCAATCAACTACCTTAATCCCGTAGGAACTTTGACCACAGTCAAAGAACTCCTCAAACCCTTTAGGGGAACTACAGATACTCTGATTCCACTCCCGTAAGGATATGTAGGCATAAGATGCGATATCTTATCGAGTATACTTAGAAATAAACCCCTAGGTCTTTTACCCTTAAGCAGATAAACCTTAACAATAGACAACATAAAACAAGAGGTTCCTGTAGAGTACTACAGAAACTTAGGATGCTAGCACCTTCCCTAAGTTTAACCAACCCCCGAACCTATAACTCTCTAGCTTGCATTTGCATTGCATTGTGGGTATTTCGATCTTTTTCCCTTCCTTTGGACAAATCAAAGTTCGGTTGCAAATGAATTAAGATTCAAGTTAATCAATAGCTTGGTATCCAAATTTCACCGCGACAAAAATGGCGACTTCACTGGGGAACTTCAGTGGGTTTCCCTAACTTGTTTTATTTTATATATATTTGCTTATATCTGTTCATTTGTATATTTGCTCTTGTTTGCTTTTGGGTTGATATCTTTTAGTGGTGAGACAAAGTCCTACACCCGGACTTGAGTGAACTTAAGATAGGATAGTGATATGTTCGACGAGGCTTATAGGGAGTTGAATCTCGACCAAGTTGACTTGAAAATCACGCACAATTGAGGCCCTCTCGAAAGTTGTAATGTTGAACGAGTACTCGTGAAAACATTCACTATTTTCTATTGGAGCCTATGATATTGAGGACCGTAGTAACCTTTAACCCCACTTTGGTCTTTATTAGGATGTAGTGCGGGACTATGAGGGAGTACTCCCGAAATAGTGCTACGCGATGCTACACTTAAAAGAAGTTCTCTTGAGAATATTATTAATCACCGAGTAATTGAGAAGTTGATAATATCCGAAAGATGGACTAATGATTTTGGGAACTCTTTAGAACCTTGTTCTACAGGTACAATCAACCTTTAGTCCAGATCCTTTGGGAATGGGTATACCTTTTGGCTCCATGCTCGTTGCAAACCTAGGGTCTCCCTTGTTTGTTTACCTTTGTGTCCTTATGTGCTTACTTGTGTTTGTTGCATGCATAAATCATCATATTGCATTGGTTTCATGGAATCCCGAGTTTATTTATAAACATTGTAGAACTAATAGGAATTACAAAAGAAAAATATTTTGAAATATTCTTTTAAGAGTCCTAACTCGAATGACCTAAGGAAGTTAAGTTCACTAATTGAAGAATCAAGAAACTCAAAAGGACAAATACAAGAGGCTTCCCTTTATTATTGAGGATCAAATGAAGTTCAAAAGACTTTCATCAATATTGAAGAATGGTTTCCTTCCTTATTTTCCAACAAGAGATAGAGGATTTATTTTCCTCTATCACACTATCTTCAAGAAGATTCAGTTAGAAGAGCAAATTAACAAACCCGATGAAGGACTTCCTTAGGACTCTACTCCCTCCATTCCTATTTATAAGCAAATTTTAACATTTTAGGTTCATTAAGTAATTGATGCATCTAACCTATATATAGTCCAAATACATCATTTATTGAATGAACCTAAGAAATCAAAATTTGCTTATAAAACAGAATGGAGGGAGTATTAACTATTATGTCAGGACTCTTTTAAGAATATTCACTCGTAATCCTTTATCAAAAAAATAAATAATAATAAACAAGTTTTCTTTGGGTACTCTGTGACGTTTATAGATACTTGAGTTCCATGAAACCTTTCGTTTTGCATTCTTGCATTTGCATTTCGCATTTTGCATCGGCATAACATCCTTTGCATTCCGGGGGGGGGGGGGGGGGTCTCACTCTTGCTTCATCTTCATAGACAAGTTGAACCACCAATACAACACTCGAGCCAGTCGACGCCAAAAGATGGATCAACTTGAACAAGAGAACATAATGCTCCGTGACGAAGTTGCAATCCTGAAGGAAAGTTTGGAAAGATTGAATGGTTTAGTTGAAGCTCTGTCCAACCAGTCTGCGCTAAATAATCAGGATATTCCGAGGACCGTTGTCTCCAAAGTAGTGTCAGCACCGATCCCAGTGGTGCCCACTATCGCTGAAGTGACCTACAGCATGCCGCCAGGTTTCCCGTGGGGAATGCCTCCTCATTTCACTCCTACTGGCTAACGCCCGTCTGTTCCTGAGGTCCCTGCCGTAACCACTGTTCAAGCCATTCCTGCAACTAATGCTGTCATGACTACTGCACCTCCGCATGCGAATGCTACCCCGTATATTCTGGACGGGCCAATTTTCCATGAGACACCCAGTGAAACTGTGGATTTTGAAGAAAGGATGGATGGATTTCAGGACCAATTTTCTGAGATTCAAAAAGAATTAAAAGCTCTTCGTGGAAAGGATTTGTTTGGAAAGAGCGCTTCTGACTTATGTTTGGTTTCGGATGTCAAGGTTCCACCAAAGTTTAAGGTCCCTGATTTTGAGAAATACAAAGGAAATACCTGTCCTCATAGTCATCTTATCATGTATGCTAGAAAAATGTCTGCCCAAACTGACAACGATCAATTACTCATTCATTATTTCCAAGACAGTTTAACAGGCGCTGCGCTCAGGTGGTATATGGGATTGGATAGTGCGAAGATTCGAACTTTCAACGATATAGGTGGAGCCTTCATCAAGAAGTACAAGTATAATGTGGACATGGCTCCTAACCGTGATCAATTGAGGGCCATGGCCCAGAAAGACAAATAGAATTTCAAGGAATACGCTCAGCGTTGGCGCGAGTTAGCCGCCCAAGTCATACCGCCATTAGAAGAAAAAGAGATGACCGAAATTTTTCTAAAGACTCTGGGTCCTTTCTTTTATGAGAAAATGGTATCAAGTGCACCCAGTGACTTCACCAAAATGGTAAACATGGGAATGCGCTTGGAAGAGGGGGTTCGTGAAGGAAGACTAGTCAAGGAAGGGAGTGCTCCCAATAATGCTCAAAAGTATGGGAGTGGTTTTGTGAAAAAGAGAGAACACGAGGTAAGGGTTGTGCAGCAGGGACGATCCAAGAGAGGGTATCCGCCATCACGTCAGGTTGCTGCGGTATCGCCAGTGTTCAATGCTCTGGTTTATCAGCCACAACATCAACAAAATCAACAAAATCAGCCATTCAACGATCAGAGTCGTGTACACAGAAAAATAGACTTTGATCCCATCCCGATGACATATGCTGACTTGTTCCCAGCTTTGATGCAAAATGGTCACATCCAGACGAGAGCTCCGCCCAAGGTACCCAAGAAACTTCTGTATTGGTACAAAGCTGACAAATTTTGCCCATACCATCAAGGTGCTCCAGGCTACAATATTGAGAACTCTTACGGTTTGAAAGCAGACGTTCAAAGGTTGGTTAAGTGCGAAATCTTATCCTTTAAGGATTCCATTCCTAATGTGCAAGATAAACCTCTGCCTCAGCATGGTTCGTCCTCCGCGAACATGATCCAAGGTTATTTGGGAAGCTCATATCAATATAGTGCCTGAAGATGAATCTGAAGGCTACATATCAGACGATTCTGCAAGCCTCTCCATTCCATACAATCCAAGAGAAAAGACTTGTTTGGATTGTCTTTCTGTTTGCTTATGGGTGTTTCATTTCTTTGATTGCTAAAAGCATGTTTGGCTTGTAGAACTTGTTATTTTGAATAATTAATGCAATAAATGTTTGTCTTGAAGAAATCCATTCGTTTTCACTCGTAAAAATGTTTTTGATAATCTATAATGCCAACTTTATCCAATTTTCTTTTCACTTTGGTGAATAATTGGAAGGAGGACGATGAAGTAAAACGCAGGATCTTGTGGTATGCTTTTGAGTAAAAACCCTATTGATGATGTAAGGCATTGTTTCAAACCTCCTAAACACCAAAATAGTTAACCCCTCTTTTAAGCCTTGAGAGAGGATCTGTTTTTTCTCTCCCAAATCAAAACCCCGTTTTAAACCTGGGGCAGAGTAATTTATAGATAAAACTTTCAAAAAGAAAGAGAATAAACATCTTCCAAAAATTAGGTGGGCACAAATATAATTTGACCTTTATTCCTCTGTTTTACAAATCATAAACTAAACCCAGATACAACCCTCAAAGTCCTAATTGAGGTAAGGTTTAGTTCGAAAGCATACTCGATGAGATACCGTTTCCTGACTCCTGAGTACTATGCTCAAATTTAGTATTGGCTTTATAAAAATTAAAATTATATCCTAACTAGTGATTTTGTCACAAGTTATCATGATATCTCTTCTCAAAGCTTCAAGACAAACATGAATGTTGCATTAACAACTCAAATTAACATTTCTAATCTGTTAACATTACTTTATATCTTAAAATTTTACATGTGAACATCAGTGACAAGTTCAGTCCATTGGAATTTGAAGACTTTGCGGACCTGGGGCAAGTTTTTTTTCCAAGAGGTTTGATCCGTACAAGTTTGGATTCACCTATAACACAAGTTTGAAGACTCGGTTATACCGTCAATCAGGGGCAGTTACGTCGAGATTCGACGAATCTCTCAAAGAGTTTGAAAATAGTGGGGCATTTGGACGTCATGTTTTCTGTAAAATCGTCTCGAGATGACCTTTTCTCCTTATGAACCATGTGACTTGGGGCATTTAAAAATCGAAGGTGGATGTGACAATTTTGCGGCGAACATCTTCCATGCAAGAAATATCCAGTCGGTGACCTGAGAATTCCCAGCAAGCTGATTAGCTTCACCTCTCCAGCAAAGCGGATGTTTATTTCATCCCCATTTGAAGTGGATATTTATTTTATCCCCTATGAAACTTCAGTTCGGGTATATCCATCTACAACTTCAGCGTGAATCTCTCCAGGGAGGTGGATATTTATTTTATCCACGAAGTTTCTCCAATTAAGAGAGGGATCTGTTTCCAGCAGATCTTTATCCTCGTCTTCAACAGGACAACCTTTCAAACTTATCAAGATGTTACATCCTCAAGTGGAATATTCTCTATTCCCCAAGGGAGGTTTTTGAAGCCCTAAAGCAGGACTGTGATCCCATATATGGTCCTCCACCTATCCATAGTGACGCTTCTGTGTTGGAAGATTGGTCCGATATTTGTCCCCCAGAAGGAATTGTAAAAGCAAGTGTACATTCTTCAAGCATTGTTTGATCTGTGAAGATTTGGTTTGAGTGCCCTTCGCCTGAGATGTTTTTTCATCTCTGTTTGGTTTTGTTAGCATACGCATATCATATAGATAGAATAGCATATGCATTTTTGCATCTTTGTGTTTGCCTGTTCTGTCGCTTTGGCCGTGTTTATCCCCGAGTGGCTGGGTGTGTCTTCTCCTTCCAAGTAGAATTGTCAGCCCTAGGCAGAAAGAGCGCAATATTTCCATTTTCCCACGAAGTTCGATCCTCGTGGAAGACGGTTGCTTTAGTTAAATCCCATCTGAGTTCATACCTCAATGGTCGAGTCTTGTTTGACAGTTTCTCTTCGGTTATTCCCAGAATTGAACTTCGGTCCTTGGTGATCACATCGTGGACATCTCCAGACTTTTGAATATGGATAAAGCGTGCATTTATTTTGCACTTTACTACCCAAGAAGTTATTTCTGAGGACAACTATCGAAGACACATACTTCTCCAACAATATTACAAGGTTCTCTCAACAATTTACACCCGGACCACAAGCAACCTCTTTATTTGAGCAACTTGTTACGATCAGGTTTTCTATCAAAAATGACAAATGGAGGTCTACTCTAAACAGTTTGTCCATCCCCGATGGGTTTATCAAGATTATCAACTCGTCAGATGACATCTCTTTGGAAATCCACCATAGTAGTTTATCAAAGACTTTATGGATATTTCTCTTTATTTGAGAATTCACACTTCAAGAATTCACACAACTACAACAAAGATACTCCTCAGAAATGCATTCCCCAGTGAGTCTATCACACAAGCATTAACTCCATCAAAGGGCATCTCTTCTAAGAAGTTTGATGAAGTTTATTACAATTAGTCTCTCTTTATTTGAGAAGACATATTTTGCTAATCAACCGGCCTACATCTCTTCCGGAGATCACCGTTGAAGCTTTACAATCTCCAGTACTGTCTTTTGGTCAGATGCCTTTTCTTAGGCTACCATACGTTTGGTAGTAGGTGATCTTTCCTCCTTTGGGTTGTTACCTTTGCTTAGGCTATCATACGTCTGATAGTAGGTAATACACCTTGTTTTGGCTATTACCTTTGCTTAGGCTATCATATGTTTGATAGTAGGTAATATACTGTCTTTTGGTCAGACACCTTTTCTTAGGCTACCATGTTTGGTAGTAGGTCATCTTTCCTTTTGTGTTCACTGTTTCTTAGGCTATCATATGTTTGATAGTAGGTAACACACATCTTTTTGGTCAGACACCTTTTCTTAGGCTGCCATATGTTTGGTAATAGGTGATCTTTCCTCCTTTGGGTTATTACCTTTTCTTAGGCTATCATACGTTTGATAGTAGGTAATACGCCTTTCTTTTGGTCAGATACCTTTGCTTAGGCTACCAGGTTCGGTAGTAGGTTATCTTTCCTCTTCATGTTGCCTTTGCTTAGGCTATCATATGCTTGATAGTGGGTAACATGCGTTTCTTGTTTCAACCGGATACCTTTGCTTAAGCTACCACGCGTTGGTAGTGGGCTACCCTTCACTTTCAAGATCTCGTTTCACTGTCCAAGCCACTGTACTCTTGGTGGTATTATTATATCTTATCTTCATTTTGGAGAATCCACAATGTTGGTTGTCATCTTTCCTCGTGGATTCCCGCTTGGTTGGGCATGTTCTTCCCGGGTGTCGTGTTTTGTTTTTTCCCTGTGGCATCATTTCTCCACAGGACTTGTGTCCTGCATTTCATATCATTGCATATCATATGTATTTGGTGGCTTTTTAAGGCCAAAGATTCGTGCAATGTTTGTATTTAAGTCCCTCTTATCTCGTCGAGACGGAGACTCCAATCTCCATAGCTCCGGATAGAAAGAACTTAAATAGGGGCATCTGTGACACCCTAATTTTTGACCTTAAAGATCCCACCTTTTTGTTGTTTTTTTCTTTCTTTTTATTATTTGGTGTTTAATTTAATATCTATGTTTTACGGCTAACCAACTTATGCAGATACAGTAAATTCCAAGTGAAGATAACACACTTTCCCACAAACTTATGCAGATATCTATGTTTGATGAAGTTTGAATACTATTAAGAGTTGGTCATGTTACTATCACCATCCAAGTATCCAATTCAAAGGATTGAGTTGTCATATTGGTTTTGTAAAGTTCACTTGTTCCAAATTCTGACTCCAAGAAGTACTATTCGCTTTCCACTAACAAAGAGAGGTCCCACCCTTATTAAAGGAAAACTATCGAATAATTTATTACCATGGTCACATTTTTTTATCCATGATTGAGGAAAGGTCTCGTCCTTATTAAGGACAATTATTGAATAATTTTATTTACCATGATCACATCATCTTCATCACAAGGACGAGTACACGGGAATCTTCATTAACTTCCAACTATTCGACTCAAAATGACATAAGGTCCTAAGTTACAATTTTTAAGATATTACAAATCGGTTACATTTTCTAATAACATCTTCAAAGCTTCCAGCATCCTTGTGACCAGGTTTGCAAGAAGTTCATTGTCTCCAACAGTAATGGATGTTCGCTTGACCAATAGCCTCCCGCGGCAAGCACCTGCAAAGCATACGATAGTGAAAAGATTCTCATAACAGCAGTTCATTGCTCCATTCAAGAAAACACAAGGTCCATCATTCATCCATCTAAACACGGCGAAAACTCTGTTAAGAAATAACAACAATGTTCAGAGGAAGTTAAGTTGCAAAGAAATCCATTTGGAAAATGATAAGGATTTTCGTAATTTACCGTGTTACGTGGCATTGTTGCCCACCGTTGGGATGCGTACCTTTTATGTTGCCGTGGTTGAAAGAGTAAGGCGCCTGAGTTTGGGGAAACCGTCGTTTGACTCAAAACGTGAATGCAGTTGGATACAATTATCTTCTTTCAGACGAACGATCTTTCTTGCAAAACAGTAGAAGTTGGCCGGCTGCACTTGAAAACGGGAACTCGTCGAAAACCCACTAAACCTCTTTACCACCTCAACCGTGCTCTGTCTGTAATGAAGAATCGCCAGTCCCTGCAAACCATCCACAAGCACTGACCAATCTTAGAAATATGTACATGGAATGGAACAGGGTGGCTGCTGCTGCTTCATATTTTAAAGCTACACCAAGCGCAACCACTGGATTATCTGCACCTTATAACAATATTGCTATAATCTGTAAGCATTAGGCAGATGTCATACCTTGCTACAATGAGGCCCTCCGCACCGATCCCTTGGCAGCTGATGATCCTATAAACAGAAGCAATACATATAAGGAGATTGGAAGAGTTAACGATTGCTATCCAGGATGATATAGGCGCAATTACCGTCAGGCCTACCATGGCTGGAACTCATGCTAATTTGGCTCCCGCTTATAAAATGGTGGACATGTAGAGGAAGATGTAAAGAGCTATGGACAGGCATTGGTTCTCCACAAAGACTTTCCTGAGGCAACTCGCATTATGCTACGCGACGGGACCAACCGTGAGAGAGTGAACCTGCATTTGACATTAACAGAGTCAATAATCTTGTGAAGTGAAATTAAGAGAACTCAGAACACCATTCACCGATCGGATAGAACCAAAGAGCATTGCCTACGATTCTCGAACTTGAGGTTGTTGTGTTTAACTAAAAAATAAATCTTCTTCAAGAAAAAATGATAAACTGAAGAAGAAACATGAGATTGAGGTTAGCACACTTAATGAGTTCATTTCCAAATCATTTTCCTATGGAAGCAATACAACCTACTTATAATAATATTTCCATCCCTATTGATGAATACACCAAGGAACCATCGCTCACTGTTGATAAATTTGCACCAATTTATAATGAAGAAGGCGAGGTTGCTAAACCAAAAGAACTATCATAGCTCTCTGATCATGATAGATGCAACATATATAGAATCCCACTTGTAAATTACTGTAGACACATTCTATTGGTCTCCACCTTCAAAGGATATCCTAACGCAATTGGAGCCGCCTGTACGGATTGTTTGGTTACCGAGAAGTTAACTTTACCACTCCAGTTGCACAGTCCATCATCCAATCTACACCTGCACTTTCAAAGCGATGATCAGACATAAAACATACAAGGAATGGAACTTCTTCAATTATCAAACCATTAATAATCAGTCTAATCTATAATCTATGTCAAGACAACAAAACACTCATTACCGAAATGCAAAAATCATAAATTCCTGATAACATTTCCAAAACATAAGCAAGGATAGCCATTTTCGTCTGCTTTGCAACAAAGATAATGTTTAAATGTCATTTACCATTTATGGTAAGTTTGAGACAGAGAATTACACGTAATCACATTTTTAATCCAAAAGGGAGGGCTTTGAAAACAATTCTATGACATATCAAGATGAATTGGGAAAGAGTTCAAGAGAGTGAATCAAAACATTTATCAGCATAATCAAACAGCATTTAACCTCCTTCCAAAACAGACTTTCAACATATTTAGACAAATCCAGAAAACTCTCATAATGGTATTCAATTCGAAACCCAATTTTCGATTATAAAAGGAGAAGAATTGAGACGAGAAAGGACGTCAAAAAAATCCACGAATTCACAACAGTTCACATATAAACCAAAAGACCCTAAGTTGTAAAACCATAAAAAGCTTGTGAAAAGGAAAGTCAGTAAAAGCTCACCTTTTCTCCTCCTCTGCCGTGAAACCGTGCCATCGCAAACCCATTCGCCATCGCCAGAGATCACTACCTTCACCGCAAGCCGTCAACTGCAACCTTCCACGCCGCGAAAGCTCCGCCTGCAAAACCCATACAAGCCGTAAGTTTATTTTCGACTAACAGTGACAATCTTTTTCTTGTTGATGTTTGTTTATGTAGGAGATCGAAGAAAAAGCGTGAAGAAGATGAACAGAAGGAGAAGGCGGAAATCATAGAAGAAATTGAAGGAGAAGGGGAGATTGGCGAGAGAGACGGACGGGGAAGACAGCGATCGAGAGAGGAAAGGGGAGGGTTTTCCGATTTGGGGCTTAGGGCTTTTGTCTGTTCTTTTTTGATGTAATGATCATGTGTAAGCGCGCACACAGACACACGGTGCACCCACGCATCTTCGCCGCACGATCTCCAACAGATCAGATCCTCTAGATCACACCGCGTAGGCACACCATAAGACCGCGCCCGCGTCACACCCGATCCGCGTCGTAACCCCAATTTACCACTTTAATTAACTACTTAATTAATTTAACCAGTTATTTAGCCCTTAATCAACAGTTTTACATAAAAAAGAAAAATAACTAATAACTCTTTTTATTTAATCTTTTTAATTAATTTTTAATTAACCTATTTCATTTTTTTAATAATTTAATAACTCTTTAAAATGAACATATAACTTGTTTTTAATATAAATCTTTTTTCATAATTTAATAACTTGTATCTATTTAATAAAAAAAGAAACTATTTTTATTTAATAGGAAAACCATTTCATAATTTAATTAATTTAAATTCACTTGTTAAACTAAAAACACGATAATATAAGAAAATCTTTTTAATAAGAAATCTAACCAAAACCTTTTATTAGTAAAACATTTTCTTAATTAAAATAACCTTTGATGTAATTATATATTTTATAAAATAAATCTTTTCATATATTTATAAAGTAATAAAATCAGTCTTTAGAATTTAAGTAATTCACATCTAATTCTTTTATTAAAATAAAAACTAATCTCCCTTTAAATCAATCTCAATTAATACAACTTTTCTCTAAGATCAACCTCACCAACTTAATTAAACATTCTCCTTAAAAATCAAATTCACTTATAGTTTTTTACTAATATAATGTTTTCTCATAAATCAATTCATATAATCTAAATCCAATTCCTAAACAAAATAATACAAGAAATTTCTTAAAAATCAATTCAACCCTCCTTTAAAATCAATCTCGGCTAAAATTAACCAACATCGTAATCAATTAAACGTGCACGCTTACGACTCCGTCCGCACCCTCACAATTCACACACTTTAGCGCTTTCATGCGTTTATGTATGAATTTAGTTATTTGTCTTTATTTTCCGCTATTTACCTTCCTGCAGTTTACTATTATTGCATTGCATTGCGTCCAAAGGAAGAACCCGCGCATAACTTAAGCAATTGTGCGCATGCATCTCATTTGCATCATATTCCCCTATGATCCTTGATCCCACTCAAGTTGATCTTTTAAGATAGATCATACCCATAAGAGGACCTTTATCTTTACAACTTAGACAAACAAATCAACTCAATACAACTATTCAAACACATTAGAGAATAAGATGTTAATCATCTTAAGCGAGATAAAACTCATACCCCATAACAATTCAATCAATATGTAGGGACTTTGCCTTAAGAGAGATAGTGGCATACTTGTCGATTAAATTCCGAGTACTTGAGCCT
This sequence comes from Lathyrus sativus, assembly GCA_963859935.3. Classification (NCBI taxonomy): domain Eukaryota; kingdom Viridiplantae; phylum Streptophyta; class Magnoliopsida; order Fabales; family Fabaceae; genus Lathyrus; species Lathyrus sativus. The sequence continues at coordinate 665,349,422 of OZ012739.1, forward strand.
TTCTCTTAAGACGATGCAAAGACTATTTTCCTATAAAGTTGTGGTGGTTAAATCAAGTAATCTCCCTTAAAATGACAACTCATCTTTTCTCCTAAAATCAATCAATCAACTACCTTAATCTCGTAGGAACTTTGACCACAGTCAAAGAACTCCTCAAACCCTTTAGGGGACCTACAGATACTCTGATTCCACTCCCGTAAGGATATGTAGGCATAAGATGCGATATCTTATCGAGTATACTTAGAAATAAACCTCTAGGTCTTTTACCCTTAAGCAGATAAACCTTAGCAATAAACAACATAAAACAAGAGATTCCTGTAGAGCACTACAAAAACTTAGGATGCTAGCACCTTCCCTAAGTTTAACCAACCCCCAAACCTATAACTCTCTAGCTTGCATTTGCATTGCATTGTGGGTATTTCGATCTTTTTTCCTTCTTTTGGACAAATCAAAGTTCTGTTGCAAATGAATTAAGATTCAAGTTAATCAATAGCTTGGTATCCAAATTTCACTGCGATAGTAAGGAGTAACTCTGAGGGGTTTTTTGGGAGGTAGAAGCCTCTGGTCCTACGCGTAAGGTAGGGCTGATACGCATATGACAGCAGGCAATACGTGTATGGGCAGCCTAGGGTGACTTTTCCCCAATTTTTGTGATTTTTGTCCAGGTTTCGCTTGGAACGCAACTCCGTTCAATCGGTAGGATTAATAGAACTAATATGAACTTAAGAAATATTAGTAATTAATTAAATCAAGAGAATGTAGAATTATCTGGGTGTGCCCTTATAGGTGTGTTTTGATAAGTATGAGCCATGATTGTTGAAATTGGATAATCTTGTGCGATTGTGGTAATTCCCGAGAGGATTACGGTGAGCGGATGGCTCGTATGGATCATTAATGATCGTGAATTATGCTTGAATTGTTATATTGCATAATTGTATTGTCATGCATTTCATGTCATGTGTCTTGTGGAGATGGTTAGGAGGGAATCCATGATGGGTGTCTCGTTTCATCCGGGATTCATGTGGAAGTCGTTGTGGAGATAAGTTGTAGTTCAGAGGAATGTATACGACTTATCCGGATTCTGACAGGAATCAGGTTCTAGGGTGAACCGTATGTATTTGTGTTGGTACCACATGCATTGTGTCGGGTCAGTGAGTCACATTGCACATTTGTAGTTGATGATGGGCTATTAATGCCGAGTAATTGAGGTGACACGTGTATGTGCGTTGTATGTGTATGATTATATATGTGGTGTGTAACTACTCCTTAGCATGTGTATTTCACAGCTTATTTATTGAATGTAGTTCTCACCCCTTTTCTGTTTGTTACATCTGTGCTCCTTGGGGAGTGTAGATGACCAGGTATCTGAGTAGAGCTTGGAGTGTGTTGCTATTTGATTGAGTCCTAGGAGTCGCTCTGATACGTAACATGGGATGACGGGATTACGATATATTTTCTTGATTAATTATTATGTATCTTTCATTTGTTGGGTTAAGGATGTATGATCACCTTGTGGTGGAGATTATGTTTAAACAATTGACCTTATTCCGCTATTTAATTGAAAACTAGTTATCATTGGTTTAATTATGAAAAATGAAGTGACTTAGTGTGACATCCTACTTGTTTTGAGAACTTTGATGCACTTTTATGAAATATTTCCGTATATATTTTATAATACGCGTACGGGGTAGAGCGGGGTGTTACAATTGGTATCAGAGCAGGTCGGTCCGTCCAGCCAGTGTTGTAGTAGAGTCTGGCTATAGGACGTCTATAGTTGTGTGTTTCTTCTAACCTGCGCTTTCGTGGATGTTAAGCAGTATGACTGGTAGGAATGATGATACGATGGCTGCTGCATTACAAGCTGTTGCCCAGGCAGTGGAGAGTGTTGGTCAGAATATCAATCGGAGTGCTGGAAATGGAGAGTTTCATAATTTGGAGAAGTTCCAGAATAACAATCCATCTAAGTTTGAAGGTGGACATGATTCAGATGTAGCACAAAAATGGCTGAAGGATATTGAGAAGATCTTCAGAGTCATGGGATGCTCAGAGGATCAGAAGTTACAGTTTGGTACCCATATGCTGGAAAGTGAGGCTGAGGATTGGTGGGACAACACCCGCCAGAGATTGGAAGGTGGTGAAGGTCCCATTAATTGGACAGTGTTCAGGGCAGAGTTTATGGAATGGTATTTTTCGGAAGATGTTCGCGGAAAGAAAGAAATTGAATTCATTGAGTTGAAACAAGGGAACATGACAGTGGCAGAGTATGCGGTTAAGTTCGACGAACTGGTAAAGTATTGTCCTCATTACAATACTTATGCAGCTATGAGCTCGAAGTGAATCAAGTTTGAGAATGGGCTGTGTCCCGAGATCAAACTAGGTGTTGGTTATCAGAAGATCAGGTACTTTCCTAAGCTGGTGAACAGGTGTAGGATCTATGATGAAGACAACAAAGCTAGAATCGCTCACCATAAGAATCTAAGTGATAGAAGAAGCAAATTGAGGCATGGGAATACACCTTACCATGCTCTGGCTGATAAAGGAAAGCAGAAAGATATTGCTGGGAAGAAACCAAGTGGGGGAGGAAATCCTTCCAACCCTCTCAAGTGTTTCAGATGTGGTGGCGCGGGTCACCGTGTGAATGAATGTCAGAATGAGGTGAAGAAGTGTTTTAAGTGTGGAAAGCCAGGTCATATGGTCACGGATTGTAGAACCAACATACCAACCTGTTACAACTATGGTAAGCAGGGCCGTATCAACACCCACTATCAGAACAAAAGAAGTCTCAGACAAGTGGGAAGGTGTTTTCATTGGTGGGAGCTCAGCCTACCAGTGAGGATCGTTTGGTCAAAGGTACATGTTACATTCATAACACTCCGTTAATTGCTATTATTGATACGGGTGCAACTTACTGGTTTATTTATGTGGATTGTGTGAAAAGACTAGAGCTTGTGCTGTCTACTTTGAGTAGAGGGATGTTGATTGATACTCCATCTATTGGGTCAATCACTACATCTTTAGTGTGTTTGAATTGTCCTATGTCGTTCTTTGGTAAAGATTTTGGAGTGGACCTGATTTGTCTACCACTCAGCGAGCTGGATGTTATTTTAGGGATGAATTGGCTCGAGAGCAACTGTGTTTATATTGATTGTTATAGGAAGAGGTTGTTATTCATGACTCCTTAAAAAGAAGAAAGGGCTAGTCTTATATCTACTAAGGAGTTAAGAATCTTGGTAGAAGACGAAGCTAAGGTATTTGCAGTGTTCGCTTCGTTATCTATGGAGAGTAAGTCGTCGATTGAGGAATTACCTGTGGTGAGAGAATTTCCTGAAGTGTTCCCAAAGGATATGGCAGAGTTACCTCCGGAGAGGGAAGTAGAGTTTACGATTGATCTTGTCCCAGGTACCAGACCTATATCTATGACACCATACAAAATGTCAGCGTCAGAATTGGCAGAGTTGAAATCTCAGTTGGGAGAATTATTGGACAAAAAGTTTATCAGACCTAGTGTGTCGCCATGGGGAACGCCAGTTTTGTTAGTAAGGAAGAAAGATGGCAGTATGCGCTTGTGCATTGATTATCGCCAGTTGAATAAAGTAACCATCAAGAATAAGTATCCACTTTCAAGAATTGATGATCTGATGGATCAACTCGTGGGAGCTCGTGTGTTTAGTAAAATTGATTTGAGATCAGGCTATCATCAGATCCGTGTGAAAGAAGATGATATCCAGAAAACAGCTTTCAGAACTCGGTATGGGCATTATGAATACGCAGTGACGCCGTTTGGTGTGTCCAATGCACCGGGTGTGTTCATGGAGTACATGAATCATATCTTCCATGCTTATTTGGACCAGTTTGTAGTGGTTTTCATTGATGACATTTTGATTTACTCCAAGTCAGAAGCAGATCATGTAGAGCATTTGAGGGTTGCGTTGCAAGTGTTGAAGGATAATAAATTGTTTGCAAAACTTTCGAAGTGTGAGTTTTGGTTCAGCAAGGTGAGTTTTCTTGGACATGTTACTTCTAGAGGAGGCGTAGTAGTGGATCCATCTAAAGTGAGTGTTGTGCTTCAGTGGGAGGCTCCGAAGTCAGTGACAGAGATTAGAAGTTTCTTAGGCTTGGAAGGCTATTACCGTAAGTTCATCAAAGGGTTTTCTAATTTGGCTCTTCCATTGACCCAGTTGACTAGAAAAGGCCAGGCATTTGTATGGGATATTTTGTGTGAAGAAAGTTTTCGAGAACTGAAGAAAAAGTTGACTACCGCACCGGTGTTAACCTTACCAAATATGAATGATCCTTTTTGTTAGAACACGGATTGGTGTTTAATATATCTCATTATTTTGATGATAACATTAATGAAATTTTGTATAAAAGAAATATATACTCTAATTTTGTTCAAGTTTTTATTTGCTTCAGATATCAAAATTAATATTATTCTGGAAGCAAGAACGCCTCTGAACACTACAGAACGATAAAGCTCTGAGCGTCAGAAGCAATACATCAGAAGACTCTGATATGCTACAGATGACTCTGAGCGAAGCTGAGAAGAATTTGAGTAAAGAACATACAGTAAAGTTTCAGAAGACTCTGGAAGTACTTAACGCTGCAAGTACATAGGCTCTGATAAGCAAGTCTGCTCTGATAAAGATTTTCACGCTAAAGCACTTTGCTGCAAAACTCTGTTAGAGTAACTCTGATCTGAAGGACTAGGAACATCATCAGAGGATCTGATGCAAGACGTTCCAAAGTTGTTGAAGAAGATGTTGTTCAAATAAAGATCCGTTGGCATATTCCTTGTCCTTATCCAAATGGCTCTTTCCTCATTCGTGCATGACGCAGGAATTTAGACAAAAAGGATTTGTCTGAACATTCCCCTTCTGAGAAAGGAAAAGTCAATAGAAGACAAAAGCAACAAAATGCACAGTGTTGCACAGTTTTTGAGAAATGGACTTCAAGTACTATAAAAGCAAGTCTCAGCATCACTTCAAAGTTGACAAATTGACGAATCACTTGACAATTTATTCAACAAGCAACTCATACAAACATTATTTAAAGCTGAGTAGTTTTTATTTCGTTCTTAAACTTGTGTAAAAATCACAGTTGTGATATAGCTTTTTAGAAGCAACTCTTAAACACATTGTTAGTTTATCTCTTGTAAAAGATTCCTTAAGAGACCAAGTGTGGTCAGATTTCTTGAGAAGACTAAGACTGTTTGTCTTAGTGGTTAACACTGGAATCAGTTTGATTTAATGGATTAAGTCCTTGTTGAGAAAGGCAAATCACCTAGGTAGGGTGGACTGGAGTAGTTTGAGTTCAAACGAACCAGGATAAAAATACCTTGTTATTTTTTCTATCATCTTAATTGTTTTTAAAACCCTTATTCAACCCCCCTCTAAGTGTTTTTCCTACCTTCAGTTGACATCAGAGCTCCGGTTCTGTAAGTGCTATCACTTAACCGTGACAGAAAAAGATTTTGTTGGGAAAAACTCTTGATCTATTATTCTTGATTTATCATGGCTGAAACTTCAACTTCAAACAACAACAAATATGATGATAGAGACAGAATCAGCACCAAACCTCCCATGTTTGATGGTGAGAAGTTTGATTATTGGAAAGATAGAATATAAAGTTTCTTTCTAGGCTATGACGCTGACCTATGGGATTTGGTCATTGATGGTTATATTCATCCTACAAATGATGAAGGCAAAAAGGTTGACAGAAAGTCAATGACTGATCAACAGAAAAAGGATTTTAGAAATCATCATAAGGCGAGAACCATTCTGTTAAATGCTATATCTCATACTGAGTATGAGAAAATAACAAATAGAGAAACAACATTTGATATGTTTAAATCTTTAAAAATGACGCATGAAGGAAACTCCCAAGTGAAGGAGACAAAGGCCTTAGCGCTCATTCAGAAATACGAAGCCTTCAAGATGGAGGAATCTGAATCTGTGGAAGCTATGTTCTCAAGATTTCAGATTCTAACTGCTGGTCTGAAGGTTTTGGACAAAGGTTACTCTACTTCTGATCACATCAAGAAGATAATCAGAAGCTTACTAATAAGGTGGAGACCAATGGTGACAGCGTTGAAGCTTGCAAAGGATCTGAATAAGATCACTCTGGAGGAACTCATCAGTTCCTTAAGGAGTCATGAGATTGAGCTGGAAGAAGACGAACCTCAGAAGAAAGGTAAGTCTGTTGCGCTAAAATCTAACAAATCTGCTAAAGCTTTACAGGTAATTGAAGAAAGCTCTGAAGAATCTTCCTCTGAAGAAGATGAACTATCTTTGTTGTCCAGAAGGATAAACCAAATCTAGAAGCATAAACAAAAGAAGTTCAGAAACTTCAAGAGATCTGATCAACGTGGAGAATCCTCTGGACACAAGAAATCTGGAAAGAAAGATGTAGTGTGCTACGAGTGCAAGGAGCCAGGCCACTATAAAAATGAATGTCCCAAACTTCTGAAGGAGAAACCCAGAAAGAAGTTTGAAAAGAAGAAGAAAGTTCTAATGGCCATGTGGGATGATTCATATGCTTCTTAATCTTCATCAAAGTCAGAATATGAATGTACTAATATGGCACTGATGGCTGACGTGGAGGACCACGAAGAAACAGTTGAATCTGGATCAGAATCAGATTCAGAAGAGGTATTTTCTGAACTTACCAGAGTTGAACTTACTGAAAGTTTATCTGAAATTCTTGAAAGCTACAGTAAGATCAAACTCAAATACAAGAAGCTTCAGAGCTATCTTGCATCTGAGACTGATTAGCCGAGATCAGAAGTTGCTGAGCTTAAAGCAAATAATCTTAAAATGAAAAATGATTTAGAAAAAACTCAAAAGTCTGACTCAGATCCTATGGCATGCTCTAAAAACATTTTAGAAGAGTATGATTATAGTTTTCAGAGGTTTCTGTTCAGAGGCCTAGATAGAAGCAAAATGGCTTCCATGATCTATGGCGTAAGCAGAAACAATAGAAAAGGAATTGGATATGAATCACCCTCTGGGAAGGATTTAAATCCAAAACCTGTTGATAAACTGATCATTAAGTATTCTCCTCTGTAAGCCCATTTTAAATATGGTCATCTAAATGATATCAATCACACACATACAGATCAGAACACTAAAGCTTTTGTTAAACCAAAATTTCGTCAGAACAAAGATGCTTTTAAGGGAAAGAAATTCAGACAGTATTTCAAACCTACTAACCCCAGAGGACCCAAGAAAATATGGGTACCTAAGGAAAAAATAATTTTTATTGTAGATGTTCTTAGCAGCAAAGTTGAGACACCAATCATGGTACCTGGACTCTGGATGCTCACGACACATGACGGGAAGAAGGTCTATGTTCAAAAGCCTGGAACTTAGATCTGGAGGTGACGTGAAGTTTGGAGGGAACCAGAAGGGCAAAATCATTGGCTCTGGAACTATAGGTAATGGTAACCTCCCTTCCATATCTAATGTTTTACTTGTTGAAGGATTAACACATAATCTATTGTCCATAAGTCAATTAAGTGACAATGGTTATGATATAATCTTCAATCAAAAATGTTATAAAGCTGTGAGTCAAAAAGATGGTTCAATCCTCTTTAATGGAAAAAGGAAGAACAACATTTACAAAATTAATCTTTCAGAACTAAAAGTTCAAAATGTAAAATTCCTTATGCCTGTTAATGATGAGCAATAGGTCTGGCATAGAAGATTGGGTCATATTAGTATGAGACGTATATCTCAGATTAATAAGCTCAATCTGGTCAGAGGACTTCCCAAGTTGAAGTTCAACTTAGATGCTCTTTGTGAAGCATGTCAGAAAGGAAAATTTTCAAAATATTCTTTCAAAGCAAAAAATGTTGTTTCTACCTCTAGACCATTAGAGCTGCTTCATATTGATCTGTTTGGACCAGTGAAAACTGCATCCATCAGAGGCAAGAAGTATGGATTAGTCATAGTTGATGACTACAGCATATGGACATGGGTAAAATTCCTGAAACACAAGGATGAGTCACATTCTGTATTCTTTGACTTCTGCAATCAAGTCCAAAACGAAAAAGAATTTAAAATTGTTAAAGTCAGAAGGGATCATGGTGGAGAATTTGAAAATAAATACTTTGAAAAATATTTCAAAGAAAATGGCATTGCACATGATTTTTCTTGTCCTAGAACTCCTCAACAAAATGGAGTTGTAGAAAGGAAAAATAAAACATTGCAAGAAATGGCCAGAACCATGATCAACGAGACTAACATGGCAAAACATTTTTGGGCAGAAGCAATTAATACAACTTGTTATATTCAGAACAAAGTGTCTGTAAGACCTCTTTTGGAGAAGACTCCTTATGAATTGTGGAGGAATAGAAAGCCCAACATTTCTTATTTCCATCCTTTTGGATGTGTTTGTTTTATTTTGAATACTAAGGAAAACCTGAACAAGTTTGATTCTAAAGCACAGAAGTGTTTCATGCTTGGATATTCTGAACGCTCTAAAGGCTACAGAGTATACAACACTGAGACACAGATTGTAGAGGAATCAATTCATGTTAGATTTGATGATAAGTTTGGCAATCAAAAGCCAAAGCAGCTTGAAATTTCTGCAGATAGAGAAGTTCTTCTCACAGACTCTGAAGAATCAAAGGCAGACAAAGCTCAAGCAAAATCACTAGAAGCAACGTTAGATGCTACTCCTTTGAATGCTCAGATGGAGAGCTTGACAATTTCTGAAGAACCAACTGTTAAAGGATCATCCAGAATCAAAGCCTCTCATCCAGAGGAAATGATAATTGGAAAGAAGGATGACCCTATTAGAACAAAAGATCCTTTCTCAGATCATCTCGAACATCGTTGTTTGGTTTCGTATCTATCATTGAACCTACCTCTGTGGATGAGGCTCTGCAAGATAATGATTGGATACTTGCTATGCAAGAGGAGCTTAACCAATTCACAAGGAATGATGTTTGGGATATAGTTCTAAGACCAAATGGATTCAATATCATTGGAACAAAATGGGTTTTCAGAAACAAGCTGAATGAACAAGGAGAAGTTATCAGAAACAAGGCTAGGCTGGTTACTCAAGGATATAGTCAGCAAGAAGGTATAGATTACACAGAGACATATGCTCCTGTGGCAAGGTTAGAATTTATTCGCTTGCTTATCTCTTTTGCTACACAGAATAACATCACTCTGTATCAGATGGATGTTAAAAGTGCTTTCTTAAATGGCTTCATAGAAGAGGAAGTTTATGTTCATCAACCCCCTGGTTTTGAAAATGAAAAATTTCCAGAACACGTTTTTAAACTGAAGAAATCACTCTATGGCTTAAAACAAGCTCCCAGAGCTTGGTATGAGAGGTTGAGTAATTTTCTTCTGGAAAATAATTTTATCAGAGGAAAAGTTGATACTACTCTCTTCCATAAATCAATAAGAAAGACATTTTAATCTATCATATTTATGTTGATGATATTAGTTTTGGAACCACCAATGTTACGCTTGGAAAGGAGTTTGCTCAATCTATTCAAGCAGAATTTGAAATGAGCATGATGGGAGAACTCAGATTCTTTCTGGGAATTCAAGTGAATCAAACTTCAGAAGGCACCTACATACATCAGACAAAGTATGTAAAGGAGCTTCTAAAGAAATTCAACATGACAGAAAGTAAGCTAGCAAAGACTCCAACGCATCCAACAAGCACTCTAGGTAAAGAAGAGGTAAGTAAAAAGGTAGATCAGAAGCTCTACAGAGGTATGATTGGTTCTCTTATGTACTTGATTGCTTCTAGACCTGATATCCTCTTTAATGTTTGTCTATGTGCTAGATTCCAATCAGATCCTAGAGAATCTCACTTAACAGCTGTTAAGAGGATTCTGAGGTATCTGAAACATACTACTAACGTGGGTTTGTGTTACAGAAGATCTGATGAATACAGATTAGTTGGATTCTGTGATGCTGATTATGCTGGAGACAGAATAGAACGTAAAGGTACTTCTGGAAGCTGTCAGTTTCTGGGAAGTCATCTGATCTCATTATTCAACAAGAAGCAACCCACAATAGCATTTTCAACAACAGAAGCAGAATATATTGCTGCTGCTGGTTGTAGCACACAGATGCTCTAGATGAAAAGTCAACTAGAAGATTATCAGATACATGAGAGTAATATTTCTATCTTCTGTGATAATACTTCTGCTATTTGCCTATCTAAAAACCCTATTTTACATTCTAAGGAAAAACATATAGAAATTAAACATCATTTCATCAGAGACTATGTTCAGAAGGGAATTATAAGCTTACAAAACCATCAATGGGCTGATATCTTTACAAAACCCCTTGCTGAAGATAGGTTTAAATTTATTCTGAAGAATATTAGTATGGATTTTTTTCCAGAATAAAACTATTATTCAGAAGCAAATTTATTCAGATGAAAAATGATTAATGTCTATACTCTGAAGTAATTCATCTGATTATTTCTTTTGGTACGTTATTTATTTTGTGAAACTCTGAACTAACAAGTCTCAGAAGATCTGAGTGTTGATTGACGTTTCTTATTCTAAAGAGATTCAGAGGCACATCAACATCAAACACGTGTCACATGAAATCTGAAAAGATGGAGTGTAAACAATGAGACGCTGTTTAGAGGTACTGTTTGAATTCCCAATTCCTCGTTTTCCTCCCCACGCTTGTCAAAATCATTTAATGCTCTTAAATCATTATTCTTTTTGATGTGACTTTTTGATTTAAATTAATTGAATTAAATGCTGAACATGTGAATGTGTGCCCTAATTTTTGCCCCTATATATTCCACAACACAACACTTCTCACATTTTTCACTCTCTTTCACACCTATATGCGTTTCTGTTTGCTTCATTGCTTCATCTTCTCTTCCAAACCCAAATCTCAAAGAAGAACTCGTTATCTCTCAAGATCAGAAATGGAAACTTCATCTTCAACCTCTCAACAGTTTGAATATACAATGGCTGCGGTTTCATCTTATAGTATGGGTCCTGCTCCGTTCAAAGAACCTGTAAGAACTCTTCTCACACCTTCTCCTTCTCACAACTCTGAACCTATATCATCTGAACCACAAACATCTCAACAACTACACTCTGAACCTCAACAACATCAAACTTCTGAACCACAACAACCACAATCATCTGAATACACTACATTTGTATAATCCACACCTTCCTTCAACATCCATCAGAAAAGTACTTCTGATAAAACCCCATCTTCTATTTCATAAACATCTGAACCAAACCCTCCTGTAAACCAACCATCTGAACATCCACCATCTGAAAATCAAACATCTGAACCACATCAATCTGAAACCATACCATCTGATCCTGAACCTGTTGTTCTTGATCTCCAACCTCTCACGACTGTCTTTCCATTTTCCTCTGAATCTTCTGATTCATATGATTCCACTGATTCTGATAAATCATATGTCATCTCTTCATTTCTCAAACCCTTTGTTTCTATCCCATCGGACCCTGAGGATGATACTTTTTCATCTGAACCAATCCCATCTGAACCTAAGGTTGTTAATACCTCATCTGTCTGCATTCCATCTTATCCTCCTGTCTTCATTATTCCTTCTTCTTTTATACCTTCAACCTCTGCTACCATGAAAACATCACCCTTATAAGCCTATCTAAAATCCAAACATAGGCTAGATATTGGTACACTGTTTGCTGGTTTTGAAAAAGAAATAAATATGTGGTTATCTTCTGTTAAGAAGGAATGCCTCTCAAGCGTTGACCCTGCTGATTCTGAAGCCATCTGGACTAGATTCAGAACCAGATTCAACTCTGTGGCTCCAAATACTCAAGAGATTTGCTCTGATGATGCAAAGGTCAGATTCGTTGAAGCTGTCAGACTTACTCTTTTGAGAGTTAGTAGAACTCTAACTCTGCTTCTGGAAAACACACCTGCAAAGGATGTGTGTCTTCCTTCTAAAGACTTTGCTGTATTTGAGACTGCTGAAGTGTCTAGGCCTGAAGAAGTTATTCCAGAAGGTTCTGCTCCTGGTCCTGAAGAAACTCTTGACTCTGTCAATCTTCTGACATGATTGTAAAGAATGCATCTGCTTCTATGATTATTCACAATGCATCTGCTTCTGCATCTGATCCTAAGTCATCTAAAGTGAAGAAAGAAGATGGAGATCTGAATGCTAAGTTTGCTCAGCTAGAGGCTAGCAACACTGAGATAAGATCCTGGATGGTAAAGCAAGAAAAGACCACTGAATAAATCAAGACTTGGATGGCGAAGCAAGAAGAGTCAACCTCCGAGATAATGAATCTTCTGAGGATTTTGGCTTCCCGTTCTTCTTCTTAGTTTCTTTGTTGTTTGTGCACTTATGTGTTAACTGCTTGTCTGTTTCTGTTTTGGATTATTTTTATCTATGCATCTGCGAATGTTGTGTTTTTCCAACTGAATCTATCATATGATTTATTGTTTTCCTCTGTTATTTTTTTTGTCTTAAAGTTTTTCTTAATCAGATTCTTTTTGATATGACAAAAAGGGGAAGGAAAATGGTAATTTTGATAATTCACATAAACAGATACCAAAAGGCAACTCATATATGATAAATTACATCTAATCATATTTTTGAGTGTTTCAGAGCTAATAATTCTCATCTGACAAATTTCTAAGAATTAACTCTAAACTAAAATCTGAGAATCTACAAGTGTGCTCTGGCGCTGAAAAGAATACAAGAGCTAAAAGGGAAGTATTTAATTTTTCCAGAAGTATTCATTTCAGTGGGAGAGATATTTTTTTTCTATTTGAACAAAATTTCCCATAGTTTTTGTCATCACCAAAAAGGGGGAGATTGTTAGAACACAAGATTGGTGTTTAATATATCTCATTGTTTTAATGATAACATTAATGAAATTTTTATAAAAGAAATATATACTCTAATTTTGTTCAAGTGTTTATTTGTTTCAGATATCAAAATTAATATTATTCTAGAAGCAAGAACGCCTCTGAACACTATAGAATGATAAAGCTCTGAGCGTCAGAAGCAATACATCAGAAGACTCTGATCTGCTACAGATGACTCTGAGCAAAGCTGAGAAGAATTTGAAAGAACATACAGTAAAGTTTCAGAAGACTCTGGAAGTACTTAACGCTGCAAGTACAGAGGCTCTGATAAGCAAGTCTGCTCTGATAAATATTTTCACGCTAAAGCACTTTGCTGCAAAACTCTGTTAGAGTAACTCTGATCTGAAGGACTAGGAACATCATCAGAGGATCTGATGCAAGACGTTCCAAAGTTGTTGAAGAAGATGATGTTAAAATAAAGATTCATTGGCATATTCATGTCCTTATCCAAACGACTCTTTCCTCATTCGAGGATGATGCAAGAATTTAGACAAAAAGGATTTGTCTGAACATTCCCCTTTTGAGAAAGGAAAAGTCAATAGAAGACAAAAGTAACAGAATGCACAGTGTTGAACAGTCTTTGAGAAATGGACTTCAAGTACTATAAAAGCATGTCTCAGCATCACTTCAAAGTTAACGAATTGACAAATCACTTGACAAATTATTCAACAAGCAACTCATACAAACATTATTTAAAGCTGAATAGTTTTTATTTCATTCTTAAACTTGTGTAAAAATCACAGTTGTGATATAGCTTTTTAGAAGCAACTCTTAAACACATTGTTAGTTTATCTCTTGTAAAAGATTCCTTAAAAGACCAAGTGTGGTCAGATTTCTTGAGAGGACTAAGACTGTTTGTCTTAGTGGTTAACACTGCAATCAGTTTGATTTAGTGGATTAAGTCCTTGTTGAGAAAGGCAAATCACCTAGGTAGGGTGGACTGAAGTAGTTTGAGTTCAAACGAACCAGGATAAAAATACCTTCTTATTTTTTCTATCATCTTAATTGTTTTTAAAACCCTTATTCAACCCCCCCTCTTCTAAGTGTTTTCCCTACCTTCACTTTTGTGGTATATTGCGATGCGTCCAAAATGGGATTAGGTGGTGTTTTGATGCAAGATGGAAAAGTTGTGGCTTATGCATCACGACAATTGAGGATTCATGAAAGGAAATATCCTACTCATGATCTTGAGTTGGCGGCAGTGGTTTTTGCGTTAGAGATTTGGAGACATTATTTGTACGGGTCGAGATTCAAAGTGTTCAGTGACCATAAGAGTTTGAGATATCTGTTTGACCAGAAGGAATTAAATATGAGGCAGCGGAGATGGATGGAATTTCTGAAAGACTATGACTTTAGCTTGAGTTACCATCCCGGTAAAGCTAACGTCGTGGCAGATGCTTTGAGTTGGAAGACGATTCATATGTTGACGTTGATGATTAGAGAATTGAATTTGGTTGAGCAGTTTAGAGACTTGAGTATGGTTTGTGAGTTAACTTCAGAAAGTGTAATGTTTGGGATGCTGAAAGTGAATAATAAGTTCCATCGCGAAATAAGAGAAAGTCAGAAACTGGATTTGAAATTGGTAGATTTGATGACCGTAGGCGGGACGGATAAGGAAGACGACTTTAAAGTAGATGATTCTGGTGTGTTGAAGTTCAGAGACAGAATTTGTGTGCCAGATAATCCTAATTTGAAAAAGGTAATTTTGCAAGAAAGCCACAGGAGTAGCTTGAGTATTCATCCAAGAGCTACGAAAATGTATCAAGACCCGAAGAAATTATTTTGGTGGCCGGGTATGAAGAAACACATAGCTCAATTTGTGTATGCTTGTTTGGCTTGTCAGAAGTCAAAGGTGGAACACCAGAAACCCACCGGTTTGATGCAACCGATGGAAATGGGATAGTATTGCAATGGATTTTTTGACTGGATTTCCGAATACGACGAATTTAGCAGAAATTTATACCAATTAACATCAATTTTCCTTTGACAAAGTTAGCAGAAATTTATATCAGTGTGATAGTGAAGTTACACGGGGTCCCGTCGAGCATTGTATCTGACAGAGACCCGAGGTTTACTTCTGGATTTTGGAAAAGCTTGTAAGAAGCTTCGGGTTCCAGTTTGAAATTGAGTTCTGCTTATCACCCGCAGATCGATGGTCAATCTGAGAGGACTATTCAGTCATTCGAAGATTTGTTGAGAGCTTGTATGCTCGAGCGAGGAGGCGCTTGAGATACTCATTTACCGCTGATTGAATTTACTTACAACAACAATTATCATTCTAGTATTGGAATGACACCTTTTGAAGTATTGTATGGTAGAAGGTGTAGGACACATCTATGTTGGTATGAGTCGGGTGAGAGTATGGTACTCGGACCCGAGATTGTGCAACAGACTACAGAGATAATCCAGATGATTAAGGAGAAAATGAAGACGGTCCAGACTAGGCAGAAAAGCTACCATGATAATAGGAGGAAAGACTTGGAATTCAGCGAGGGTGACCATGTATTTCTTAGAGTCAATCCAGTGACCAGTGTTGGTCGTGCGCTGAAATCAAAGAAATTGGATATTAAGTTCATTGGACTGTATCAGATTCTGCAGAGGGTTAGAGCGGTTTCCTATAGAGTGTCGTTGCCACCCAAACTTTCAAATCTGTATGACGTGTTTCATGTATCGCAACTTCGGAAGTATGTTGCTGATCCATCTCATGTGCTCCAGAGAGATGAAGTGCAAGTTCGAGATAACCTTACGGTGGAGGCGAGGCCGTTAAGTATCGAAGACCGCAAGGTGAAACAACTAAGAGGGAAGGGTATCCCGTTGGTGAGAGTAGCTTGGGAAGGAGCTGCTAGAGGAAGTGTGACCTGGGAATTAGAGGGCAAGATGCGAGAGTTGTATAAGGAATTGTTCTCAGCAGGTACATTTTTTAGGACGAAAATATTTTAAGTGGGGGACAGTTGAAACACCCCATTTAAACAATTTAGTCGCTTTTGTATTTTTTTTCTGTGATGTGTATTGGTGTGATGTCATTAATTAAGGGTATGAGGTTAGGTGCGAGAGTGAGAGCTGACCTTAGTTGGGGGTAATGTGGACCTAGAATAATGGATAACTTAATAACAAGAGTAAGAGCATTATGATTATTAATATTATTATTTCAATTATTATTAATAATAATATTAATAGGATTATGGTTATTATTATTAATAATATTATTATTATTAGTAATAAAATTAAATGAACTAAAATCTGATTAAGAGGATTTAGAGAGTATTAGTGGGATAAAATAGTTAACATTCGTGAAAGAGGAAAAAGGCATAGAAAGGAGAGCTAGGGCAAAAAGAACCAAATTCCTCAATTGTTGTCAAGAAAGAGATCAAATCCAAGGTAAGGGGGGAGAATGGATTAACATGGGTGAATTAACATGAGAGGGTAGTGAGAGGTCCTTTCTCTCGTAGGAATTCTGCTTGTTCTTGCTTATTGGTTTAATTTTTGTAACAATATGATTCTTCTTGTAAATTGTTGTAATTGTTGAATATTCTAATCTGGTGTTGGATGAACGAATCTAGAACTGATCTAAAATTCGTGTGAAAAGTTATGAATACTATGGTAAAATTATGACAAATGTTAGATCTGAGAATTAAGGGTTTAATGATAATCAAAATTATATCTAATAAGTAGAATCTTGAAAGATTAAAAGATATGATTCATTGGAATTGATTAAAATCTGAGTTTTAGGATGAATGGGAAGATAGAATGATGAATCTTGAGTAGAAACTCGTGAGAATGATGAGATCTGAGTTTTTGACAGATCTGTTGGTCATACGCGTATGGGGGACTTCCCAAGGGGCTGTACGCGTAGCAGACGTGCCCTGTCCCCAGTGCCAACACGGCCATCTGGTGATACACGTATGGGCCTGGGCAATACGCGTATCGGGGTAGTCATATGCGTAAGGAGTAACTCTGAGGGGTTTTTGGGAGGTAGAAGCCTCTGGTCGTACGCGTAAGGTAGGGATGATATGCATATGACAGTAGGAAATACGCGTATGGACCTTGTTGGTACGCGTATGGGCAACCTAGGGTGACTTTTCCCCAATTTTTGTGATTTCTGTCCAGATTTCGCTTGGAACGCAACTCGTTCAATCGGTAGGATTAATAGAACTAATATGAACTTAAGAAATATTAGTAATAAATTAAATCAAGAGAATGTAGAATTATCTGGGTGTGCCCTTATAGGTGTGTTTTGATAAGTATGAGCCATGATTGTTGAAATTGGATAATCTTGTGCGATTGTGGTAATTCCCGAGAGGATTACGGTGAGCGGATGGCTCGTGTGGATCATTAATGATCGTGAATTATGTTTGAATTGTTATATTGCATAATTGTGTTGTCATGCATTTCATGTCATGTGTCTTGTGGAGATGGCTAGAAGGGAATCCATGATGAGTGTCTTGTTTCATCCGGACTTCATGTGGAAGTCGTTGTGGAGATAAGTTGTAGTTTAGAGGAACGTATACAACTTATCCAGATTCTGACGGGAATCGGGTTCTAGGGTTAACCGTATGTATTTGTGTTGGTACCACATGTATTGTGTCGGGTCAGTGAGTCACATTGTACATTTGTAGTTGATGATGGGCTATTAATGCTAAGTAATTGAGGTGGCACGTGTATATGCGTTGTATGTGTATGATTATATACGTGGTGTGTAACTACTCCTTAGCATGTGTATTCCACCGCTTATTTATTGAATGTAGTTCTCACCCCTTTTCTGTTTGTTGCGTCTGTGCTCCTTAGGGAGTGCAGATGACCAGGTACCTGAGTAGTGCTTGGAGTGTGTTGCTATTTGATCGAGTCCTAGGAGTCACTCTGGTACGTAACATGGGATGACGAGATTACGTTGTATTTTCTTATTTTCTTGATTAATTGTTATGTATCTTTTGTAACACCCCCTTTCTATACCCCAAAATAATCAATTAAATCATTTAGGCACATATTAAAATTTCATTTCCATCAGAGTATAATTAAAACATGGTATAAAAGAGGTATGTCACATTACCCATGAAATTAAAACATCCAACACCTGCTCAACAATTGATATGCAACAATGGGGTAACTTGCAACATAGGAACTTAGTCCTTACACCCGCATCTCAACATTTAGAATTAAAGCGGAAAATCTAAATATTGAATAACATCAAAACATATGATCATATATATGTCAACCAGTTTGATTCAACCATATTCAACATGTTTTCATAAACATTTCATCATCAAGGTACATATACAACGTATACAAAAGAATTTTATACAATCCTAGCTACCCGGTGCTACATATCAGAGCCAACCGACCAAAAGAATGAAGCCACACTTCACAAAAAGACCTCAAGCAAACCTACTCTGCAATGCCTCATAGAGCATCATAAAACAGCAGAAGGGTGAGAAATATTATCATAATAATCAATGCATGTAATTATATATATTAACATAATAATACACATATCTCCATTCTCACCACATTCATCACAATTCAATCTTATATATATATATATATATATATATATATATATATATATATATATATATATATATATATATATATATATATATATATATATATATATATATATATATATATATATATATATATATATATATATATATATATATATATATATATATATATATATATATATATATATATATATATATATATATATATATATATATATATATATATATATATATATATATATATATATATATATATATATATATATATATATATATATATATATATATATATATATATATATATATATATATATATATATATATATATATATATATATATATATATATATATATATATATATATATATATATATATATATATATATATATATATATTGCAACATATATCTAATTCACCAAGCATATTCATCATGCATATATTCACCATTCATTCATATACATCACAATGTATATATTCACACTAAACATATTCATCACTCCACATAAACATTTACAATTATGTTTATTTACCAATAGACAATTCATGATGATAAATGCAACTCATAGAGACCGACTCACGACTCTATGCAGATGCACATGCGGTACCGACTTAATCATCTCAAGTTCACTCGGGAACTTATTGGAACCATCGCTCACACCCCTTTTTTGGTCCCCTTAGAATCTTACATGGTATACTTAGTACAACAACACTTAAGATAAAAGACAAATGCAAGATATAAAGAGGGAAAAGTTTAAAGAAATGGATACCCCAAGAGCTTCGCGGATACTCCACTGGTTTTGGTTGGTTGTGCTCCCCCTCTTCACTCTATATGGTGAAAGTTTTGATCTTCAAGGGTTCCTTAACTTTCTATGGAACTCCTTTTTTGGTTTTCTCTCTTACTATTTTTCTGGTTATCTTTGCAATGTGTGTTGCTCTCACTATTTTCTGTTTTTCTCCTCTCTCTTACTCTCTCAATGTTGTGTATGTGAATGATAGTGAATGAATAAATTTGTTTGTAGCTCCTTCCTTTTGTTGACAGCCCCTTTCCCCTCTCATCTCACGTTTTCTGCTGTACCAAACCAATGGCTCTTGCACAAGCTTCAATTTTCAGAATTTCCATTCTTGGCAACAATTATGGCCACTTTCTTGGTGCAGCCCCACTTTTTCCACTTCTAGTATGCTGCTTTTGCTGTATTTTTTTTGCAGCACTCCACCTTGCTATCCATCCTTGTGTCCATTGGTTGGTTATGCTTGGATATATTCATGTAACTAACACCACTACCTTTTGGACAGAATTTTCAAATTCTTATTTTTTTGATGTGTATATGTATCAACATAAGCTTATAGCCTTGATTTTGTGACATAAAATGATTTTGTAATATGATGCACATTGCCACTTCTTGCATGGGGCTGTTTTTTGGTCCATATTCAAATTGCCCATGAATGTATGCATAGCCTTGATCTTGAGATATTCCAACATTGAATTAGCTCTTAAATATTTTCCTTGCATGTTTGTAAGCACAAAGAGGACCATGTGGACTTGATGAGGCATGGGGGATACCATGGCATGAAGTTATTTTTAGAAACTTGAATTAAGATTAGAAATAGCTTAATTTCCTAAGCATTACCAAGAGTTTGGATTTTGTAACAAATGTGACATTCTTGCAAATGTCATGAAATTTTTCTTTAGAATCTAGCCTCTAATTCATGAGCCTTGAATTTGGAATGATGGGCCTCCCTTATGTCATTGAATTGGAAAGAAATGAAGAAATGAGTCAAGCCTTGAAAGAGGGCAAATTTTGGGGTGCAACAGTTGCCCCTATTCAAACGACTTGGACCTGAAGGGATGAAAAGCAAACGCTTTCAAACATTCGAGGTAAAAGGTGATTGAATACAAAAGAACCCAAAAATTTGTCAACCGCAGAATGAAACCTCTGACATCACCGTCAGGCACCTATAACAGGTAGAACATTTGACTTCGCCATCAGTCGTTGATCAAATACAAACACATGACCTTGCCGTCAGCTCTTAATAGCATTCTAACTTCGCCGTCGGAACTCAACATCAAATTTGTGAGATATGACCTTACCGTCAATATTCAACATAATCTGTAAAAACATCTGATTGGTAGAACATCTGATCTCGCTGTCAGTCCTTCATATCCTCTGACTTCGCCATCAACTTACAACATAATCTGACTTCGTCGTCAATTAAAATCATCTGACTTCGCCGTTATTTCTCAAACCATTTTGACGTCGCCGTCAACCCTCTACATGAGCTGACTTTGCCATCAATTCTCCACATGAAATTTGGCAAAACACCTGACTTCGCTGTCAGTCCTTAACATCAAATTGGTAGGACACCTGACTTCGCTGTCACCCCTCCACAATCTGACTTCGCTGTCAACTCCTCTCATAGTCTGACTTCGCCGTTAATTCTTTACATAATCCGACCTCGCCGTCAACTCTCAACATAACCTGACTTCTGATGGGCTAAAGACGTGTCTACTTATGCGTCTAGCGGTATCTTACTGCAAGTGCACAGCCTATCGAAGTAATATTTAAGATTATCGATCCACAGGGATTCTATTGTTACTTAGTGCTAGATGAACTTCTAGTTTAGCTAAGGCGAATGATTGTCACGATTGTTGTTGGTTTTTAAGACTATTAAAGGCGGAATTAAATTTAAGTTTTTAATAAAGTAGTACTAAGACGGTCGGTATGTAATTATACTAACTTAGGTGGGTCAATCTAACCTAGGCTTATAAAGATGTTCACTTAATCTATTCGGTAGAGATTACCAGTTTAAATACCCTCAACTCACACTCTCGTGGTCTTATATCAGATCTTATCCCTAAAGCCCTATGCCTGCTCTCGCTAGCCCATAAGTGTTTAGAGGTAATTTTTGGAAACTAAATAATTCTAATTTATCTTAAAGCGCTCTCGCTGTGTTTAATTTAAATGCCTAACTTTAGCTATCTGGTTAAATCTCACACTCTCGTGGTCTTGACCCAACCTAATACCCTTTTCTTACTCTCGTAACGAAAAGGTCTATTTCAATTAAAAAGTATCAGCCAGAATGTTAAGTGATTAATTATTTTAGCCTATGGTTATATTTTACCGGTTAAGTTTGTTATAACTACATACCGCCCTAAGGTATTTAGCTACTCATCGAGGTTGAATCAGACACAGAATTAAATAATAACTTACTCATGGCAGAAGAATAAATAGGCATTATAATTAAATTAAAGTGCAATAAATTGAAAAACCTGATTAACAAATATCTGAGTAGACTCCTTCTTCCACAGACCGGAAGGCTTGGAGTAGGCGGAAATAAAAATTAAAACGAATGCTGAAGGTTGGAAACAAATAAAAGTATAACAATTCCCTAATGTTGGAAATTGTTACACGGTTGGTTTGGATACAAATAAAACAAGACAGAAAATAAAATAATGCTGGAATGAAAATTGCTGGTTTGTAAGGTAATTCGGCAGAGCTTCCGCAGGAATTTTGGATAAATGAAGTCTGTCCCTGATGTTCACAGAGCTTGTACTATTTATAGAGTCTTTAATGGGCTGGATCCTTGATCCCTTGTTGCATGGGCCTTGCTGAAGTTGTTGAGGAAATGCTGGAACGTGGCAACAAAAATGGGAGAAGTCATCTTCACGTGCTGCCTTGAGGAGAAATAAGAGGAGAAGTGGTCTTCAGTGGTGGCTTGACGTAGTCTGAGTCAAAACCAAGTTTTATCCTTGTCACGGGCGTGACAAGGTCTTCACGTTCGTTATTTGAGGATTTTAAGTGTCACGGTCGTGACTACTTCCTCACGGTCGTGATGGCCCAAATTGGGGTGTCACGGTCGTGACACCCTTGTAACGACCGTGGCTGTAACAAATTATGCAGACTTTTTGCAGGCTTCTGCCTTTCTTCATCTCCTTGTGGTCTCTTTCGTTCCTTTCCTCTTAATTCATGATTCGGCCTTACATAACGATGTACCTGCAAAATAGTAAGAAAAACTCGAGAAATCGAGCGTTAAAACGGTGAATGCGCGATAAAACGTCAATGAAATCTAGCGATATAATCGATGCGTTTTCTCGTCATCAAACTTCCCCAAACTTAAACCTTTGCTTGTCCTCAAGCAAATAGTCGGTTGAAAATCGGCGGACAAGATTTTATTCGCGCATACTCATAACAAACCGTACGGTGGATCGTTTTGTCGGATAGTCCGGTACTTTGATAGAACACTACCGATACACTAATGACACAAGCAACAAGCTATGTCGTCGACTTCCCGTCAAGCGAAACAATCGGCAATCACATTACGATTTCACCTAGAGTTTTTCGATCTTATTTCGCCCGGTTTCGTTCTAGCGCAGTCACATTAAGCCCTTTGCCTTAGCACGCACGTAGTGGAGTAGCCGGTTAGCGATTTTGATCCTTTTTTAGCACGGGGTCTGGTACACGAGTGTGGTAACCCTTCATGTTTTATCCGATTCGGAGGTTGTGGGGGATCGAGCCGTAGCACGCCCTACCGAGTTCAGAACCAGTACCTCTGAACCAACTCGAAACGGATTCCTTCTCATATTTCTCGTTTCTTATCTACGACCGTGTACTTTGGTGCAATTTCTTTTCATTTTGCATCGAGATACGAAGGATCATTATTGATTAGGCATCAAACGCTTATATTCATCGGCTCCCCACGTGGTTTGTGTTCAGACGGTGCTGACTGCTAGTATAAACTACTGGGGGTTACTTTTGAACTGAAACTAAAGGTGCACTCGCAATGGTGATCGGGATGGAATTTCTTAAGCAGGGGGTCGAAGATGTCAAGATTGTATTGGTCTTGTTTAATCGTTCCCGGCTTCGTAGTTACGAACCATTCGGTGGTAAGTCGGGTAATGCGAGTAATTAAAGGTTTTTCTGGTATGGCTTAATAATCGGGGAAAGCTCGAAATTAAAGAAAATAGCGCACAGATTTGCTCATTTCATTAATTTGTTAAAAGGAATACAACGGAATTGAAAGTACAACGAAATGAAAAAGTGCTGAAATGAAAGGTACCTCTCCCACACTATATCATACATTGTCCTCAATGTTGTGATATAAATGTGGCACAAATACAGTACAAGGCTAAAATGAAAAACAACATAAAAGTAAACTACTGCTGCTGAGGACCGCGGGCTCGGCCTCTGGTGCGAGAGCGGCGTCTGGAGGGAGTCGCGTCGGGATCAGAACCGGTGCCGGAGGTAGCAGTAATGCTGATGCGGAGCGCTTCGAGCTCGCCGAAAAGTTCTCCAAACCGCTCATTAGTGGCCTCCTGGTTGGCAGCAATAGTGCCGAGTAAAGCATCATACTGCGCCTTCTGCCGTCGCTCCAGTGCGGCGTTCATCTGGTTCTGCTGATGAATCGCAAGGAGGACTTCCTCAAGTGTAACTGCGGGAGCAGGGGGCTGTCGGGTAGATGTCTCTGGGATATCCTGGACAGGCTCAGCTGCATCCATAGCGTCCTGCATCTCGTCCGCTGGAGCGTCTGCCTGATCATCATGAACCGGGACGTGATCGGCAGCAGCTGGTAAAGCAAAGAGCCAGTTGGCTCGGTTGGATGGGTCGATGCGGGTGCGGGACGGCAGAGTGATGTGGTCGAAAATGGTGCCATTGACAACAGGGCTATACCTGCCATCCTCTCGCTGCGCGATCAGGTGGGCGGACCGGCAGTAGCTCATGGTCAGGAATTCGACGGCGAGGTGAGGCTGATTAGCGAGCGCGTCACCAAGCCCCAACTGAATGGCGAGGGCGGTGACAATGCCGCCTATGAAGAACGGGGAGGAGCCTCGCTGTGCAATGGCCTGGATGTGATGAAGCATGAACGGGGCAGCGTTGATCGGCTCGTCATGAAGAGCGCAGTATAAGAACAGAAGCTCCTTGGAGTTGAGCTTGTGGTTGCTTTCTCTAGCAAAGATTGTGTTGCAGATGACCCGGTGAAAATAGCGGATAGCCGGGTTGTGGATGTGTGTGGCGTTGAGGCTCTGGAAGGTGGATGCACGGGTGTTGGTAAGGTCGTGCCATAGAGTGAATGCTTGTTCACTAAAATTATCGGGCACGCGACGGTGGGCTTCGGTTCCGTGATCGAAGCCTAACAGCTCGGCGATCCTGGTTTGCGTGAGGTTGAACTCCTGGCCGTGCAATCTGAATGTTACGATGCCGGTAAGCTGACTCTGAGAACCGGGAGGGGTGATGTAACTGTAAGAGCTGAGGAACTCCAGCGTCAGAAGTTCGAAAGTAGGCTGAGGCTGACGACAGAGGTCCCACAGACCGACCTTTTGCAGTAGGCTTTGTACGCTGGCCAACATTCCGAGTTCTCGCAGACAGTCAGTGGCAATGTAGTGGGTAGGTTGCAGACCGCGGTTTTGGAAGCGGATGAAACGGTCTCTCTGATTTACTCCAGCTTTGCCTTCTCTAAAAATGATGGAATCCATAACATGCAAGAGTGAAAAGTGAGGGTGGAAGGATTTTGTGAGGTTTTTGTGAGAAAAATGGTAGAATGAGGGAGATAGAGGTTTTGGTTAAATACGGGAGAGTGTTAATGAAATGGTTGATGATAATGGGGGATTAATGGGGGTAGTGGAGAGGTTACGGCGGTTGCGGAGTGAGTGGGTAGTGTTTTGGGTAGGTTATGGATGGAGAAGAAGAGGGGACACGATGAGAAGCAGTTTTGTTTCTCACGATTCCTGTAATAGAGGTCGTCACGGTCGTGACAGGGGCGTGACGGTCGTGACACGCTAAATGAGCACGTCACGATCGTAAGTTAGGTGTGACGACCGTGAGGGCATGTTGTGCTGAATAATTCCCAGAAAAGAACATTGTCTCACGTTATTTATAAATTGATAATAATTTATTTTATTTAGTAACACTTGTATTAAATACACACCATATTGTATATCATTTGCAACACAGTAGTATACGAACCTAAGATTGTATACATGAAATAATGCAGTCATACAGTATATAGTCATACAGTATATAGAAAAAGTATATAAGCTGCTAAAAATGAAGAAATAATTGAAATAAAAAGTGCATGGCATAAAGTAAAAAATGAAATTACAGAAACGGAAATTATGTTATGAAATTGTTGCGAAAGATAAATTTAACTGGAAACGAAAATAATGAGAAAAAATAATGAGAAAAAATAATAAACTAAATCACTTATAGCCGTTTCAAAGGCGTTTCTTCAGGTCTTCGATGGCGGAGTCCAAATGATAGAATTGTTCGCAGGCCATGTCAGTCAATCCTATGATGTCCAATCGCATACTCTTAATGTCTTCTTTGAATAGATTAATGTCAGTTTGGTAGGCATTGAGAGTGTGCATGATGTTTTGTAAGTTGTTAGCATAATCTCCGTGATTCGCTCCAGGGGTTTCATGAACTTTGTCAGTTGGGTCAATGTCATGGTATCCAGGAGGTGTCTCAGGGTCAGTTTCAACAGCGGTCATTATATCATCTGTTATCCTGTGAGACTGAGGTGTTTCAGGAGTGGCTGGATAATCAGGTGGGTTTAACTCATAAAGCCAGTTATCCTTATTATGAACACTTACTCTAGCATGATTGGGCAATGTGAACAGGGTTACTACTTCGTTCCGGATTAGGTACTCAAAAGGTGGGCGTCCTAAATTCCTTATGATATGTCTATTGAAGCAGAATTTAAGATTCATTGGGCGGATGGTTCCCAGACGGGTGCACCTGTCCAGTTGGTACCTAAGTCCTAAGGCATCAGCAATCATGGTTACAAGACCTCCTACCACTATAGGTAATTCAGGTTCTTCTTGGATGCGGGTGAAGGTTTGCATCATGAAAGGTACACCATTAACAGACTGTCCATTAGTGAAACATGACATAATAAATAATTCATCTTTAGAGACTCCAGTAATGTTTTCTTCTTTTCCAAAGAAGGTATGGGCGAGGAATTTGTGGAAGTAACGGAGAGCAGGATTATGGATCTCATCATTGTTCATGTCATTTGGTTCAGGGTGGTAGTTTCCGGTTAGAGTTCCCCAAAAGAAATCTAGCTCCACATCCATCAATTCTACCTGTGTGGTAGTAAAAGCAAAAGGTCCACTAGGGAATCCTAACAGGTCAGCTAGCTCTTTATGGTTAAAGTCGTATTCTATTCCAAATAGGCGGAAACTAATAAATCCTTTCCTGAATCCAAAACCGCGCTCAGGTAGGTAAAGTAAGGAGCTAAGGAACTCAAGGGTAAGCTCGCGGTAAGTCGCAAACTTATGTTGGATCAGTGCATTCTCCCATCCGAGTCGGTTGAACAAGTACATGACACTATCATGTATACCTAAGGTTTCCATGGTCCTATCATCTGGGTACAGGGTCAAATCCATTTGCCTCTGTGATAACTCTTCGAACTTCATTCTTTGGTTCCTACCTCTAAATTTGGTTTCCATATAGTTAATTGGTTGGTTAGCCATGGTCAGTGAAAATACGGGGGAAACAAATCAGTGGAAAAGACTTTAGAAAATCTGTAAAAAGTGATTTAAGATAAAAATAAGAAAATGAAATGCATAGTGTAATGGCGATAATAGTAATGTAAAGTAAAACTGACAAAACAATTTAAACAAATAGTAAAAACGATAAATAACAATGTGCTAAAAGAAAAGAATAGTTAAAATACGTAAATGGGTTGCCTCCCACTAAGCGCTGTTTTTATTGTCAAAAGCCTGACGTAATGTTTTGGTTTAGATTAATCAGGGGAATTAGTGGACAATTCTAAAAGTTTTAGATTATTCGCATAATCTCTATTTTCAACTTTATGATAGTGTTTTAGACGTTGTCCGTTTACTGTGAATGGTTCACTATCCTTACCCTTAATTTCAATTGCTCCACTTGGGAATACTTTAGTTATATCAAAGGGTCCTGACCATCTAGACTTTAATTTTCCAGGAAAGAGCCTAAGTCTTGAATTAAAGAGGAGTACAACATCTCCCACACTGAATTCTTTCCTAGATAGGCGTTTATCATGCCATCGCTTAGTTCTTTCTTTATATATCTTAGCATTTTCATATGCATCTAACCTTAATTCTTCTAATTCGTTAATGTCTAGGATTCGCTTTTCTCCTGCAGCATTATAGTTTATATTGAGAGTTCTGATCGCCCAATAAGCTTTGTGTTCTAGTTCTACTGGGAGGTGACAAGATTTTCCATAAACTAGTTTGAAAGGTGTAGTACCTATGGGTGTCTTGTAAGCGGTCCTATAAGCCCATAGAGCTTCATTAAGTTTAGATGACCAATCTTTCCGAGATATGGCGACAGTCTTTTCTAAGATTTGTTTAATCTCTCTGTTTGAGACTTCGACCTGTCCACTTGTTTGTGGGTGATATGGTGTAGCCACACGGTGTCTTACTCCATAATTAGATAGTAATTTGTCAAAGATTTTTGAAATGAAGTGCGAGCCACCGTCACTTATGACGAGTCGAGGCACACCAAATCTGGGAAAGATTATATTTTTGAAAAGCTTTATTACTACTCGTGTATCGTTTGTAGGAGAAGCTATGGCTTCGATCCATTTCGAGACATAATCAACAGCTACGAGTATGTAATTATTACCGAAAGATGATGGGAATGGTCCCATGAAATCTATTCCCCAGACGTCGAAGATTTCTACTTCCAAAATTCCCTTTTGGGGCATTTCATCTCTTCTTGAAATATTGCCAGTGCGTTGACACCGGTCGCAATTTATAACAGCGATGTGGACATCCTTCCATAGATTAGGCCAGTATAAGCCGGCTTGCAAGATTTTTGCACAAGTCTTGGAAGTGCTTGCATGTCCACCATAAGGAGATGAATGACATTGAGCAATGACATCTTCTATTTCTTCTTCGGGAATACATCGGCGAAAGATTCCATCTGGTCCTCTTTTGAACAATAATGGTTCATCCCAATAGTAATGTTTCAGATTATGAAAGAATTTCTTTTTCTGCTGATAGGTTAGATCTGGTGGAAGAGCTCCTGCGGCTAGGTAGTTGACAATGTCAGCGTACCATGGCAGTCCTACAGTTGCCTGTAATGTTTCCATGGGTTCTGGTTCATTTATATCTAACTGAGCTAGGTCGCTTCCTATTTGTGCTATCAGCTGTTCATACGGAAAATCATCGTTAATCGGCACTTGTTCGGGTTTAATACCTTCTATTCTAGATAAATGGTCCGCTACGACGTTTTCAGTACCTTCTTTATCTTTTATTTCTAGATCAAACTCTTGTAAGAGTAAAATCCATCTTAAGAGTCTTGGTTTAGCATCTTTCTTAGTTAATAGATATCGGATAGCAGCATGGTCTGTGTAAATGATTATTTTCGCTCCAACTAGGTAAGAGCGGAATTTGTCAAGCGCAAAGACAACTGCTAGCAATTCTTTTTCTGTAGTAGCGTAGTTCATCTGGGCAGAATCCAAGGTTCTACTGGCATAGTAAATCGCATGGAGTTTCTTTTCCTTTCTCTGGCCCAGGACTGCGCCTACAGCATAGTCACTCGCATCGCACATGATTTCGAAAGGTAATCTCCAGTCAGGGGGTTGCATGATTGGTGCGGTGATGAGGGCTATTTTTAGAGTTTCGAATGCTTTAAGACAATCTTCATTGAATATGAACTCAGCGTCTTTCATTAATAAACCAGTAAGAGGTTTAGTGATTTTCGAGAAATCTTTGATGAATCGTTGGTAAAAACCGGCGTGTCCTAAAAAGCTTCGTATTTCTCGAACGGTTTTAGGGGGTTGAAGATCTTTTATTACTTCAATCTTAGCTTTATCAACTTCAATTCCCCTGTCGGATATTACATGACCTAATACTATTCCTTCGTTGACCATAAAATGACATTTCTCCCAGTTAAGCACGAGATTTACTTTTACACATCTTTCTAACACCATTTCTAAGTTCGATAAGCATCCTTCAAAGCTTTGCCCGCATACAGAGAAGTCGTCCATGAACACTTCCATGATGTTGTCTATAAAATCTGCGAAGATTGACATCATACATCTTTGAAAGGTTGCAGGAGCGTTGCATAATCCAAAGGGCATTCGCCTGTAAGCGAATGTTCCATAGGGACATGTGAATGTAGTCTTCTCTTGATCATCAGGATGGATAGGGATTTGGAAAAATCCTGAGTAACCATCAAGGTAACAGAAGTGAGAATGCTTGGCTAATCGTTCTAACATTTGATCTATAAAAGGTAGTGGGAAATGATCTTTTCGAGTGGCTTTGTTTAGTTTACGATAATCTATGCACACTCTATATCCCGTCACTACTCTTTGTGATATCGATTCGCCTTGAGCGTTTTTCACAACAGTGATACCTCCTTTCTTTGGCACTACATGTATTGGACTAACCCATTCACTATCAGAGATCGGATATATTATCCCGGCATCTAATAATTTCTTGACTTCTTCCTTTACTACAGTGCTAAGGGTTGGGTTAATTCTTCTTTGAGATTCTCTGGAGGTTCTGCAATCTTCTTCTAGCAGAATACGATGCATGCAAACTGAAGGACATATTCCTTTGAGATCAGATATGTTATATCCTAATGCAGTTGGATATTTTTTCAAGACATCTAAGAGTTTCTTTGTTTCTATAGTTCCTAAACTGGAATTTACTATAACTGGTCTTTTACATTCAACGTCTAAGAATTTGTACCTTAGGTTATTAGGTAAAGTTTTTAATCCTAATGTAGGTTTATCTTTACTTGGCATGGGATCCGGTGTAAGTGCTAAACTTTCGCTTAGACTATCATCCTGATACGGTTTTCGCCAATTATCATCTTCGAAAATTGGAGGGATTTGAATTTTCATTATTTCAGAATAAGTGGTCTCCTTCAGCTCCATTTCTCTTACACATTCGTCAATTACGTCCATTAGATAGCATGTATCCTCTATAGCTGGTGATTGTAAGAATTGTGTTAAAACAAATTCAACTTTCTCTTCACCTACTTCAAAGGTTAGCTTTCCTCTTTTTACGTCTATTATGGCTCCGGCGGTAGCTAAGAATGGTCTTCCTAGTATGATAGGTGTAGTGGAGTCTTCAGAGATGTCCATGATTATAAAATCAGTAGGAATGTAGAATTGTCCTATTCGTACTGGGACGTTTTCTAGTATGCCTATAGGATATTTAACAGAGCGATCGGCTAGTTGAACAGACATTTTAGTTGGTCTTAGGTCTCCCATGTCTAGCCTTTTGCAAATCGTTAAGGGCATAACACTGATACTGGCTCCTAAATCGCATAGAGCTTTGTCAATGACGAATTTTCCTATTACACAGGGTATAGAGAAACTTCCTGGATCTTTTAGCTTAGGAGGCATGTTATTCTGAATTATGGCGCTACACTCGGCAGTAAGTGTAATTGTTCCGTTATCCTCTATCTTATTCTTATCGGATAAGATTTCTTTTAAAAACTTGGCATACGAGGGTATTTGGGTAATTGCTTCTGTAAACGGAATAGTAATATTCAACTGTTTCAGAAGTTCGACAAATTTCTTAAATTGACCCGTCGTCTTGGAACTTATTAATCTTTGAGGGTACGGAATTGGTGGTTTATAGGGTGGTGGAGGCACATAAGGTTGTTCTTTCTCCGCTACCTCTCGACTTTCATCTTCCTTTTCTTCTGGATCATTCGCCGCTTCAGTCGGTTTATCCGGTTTTTGGTACATGGCTGGATTGTCAAGTCTTGGATCGGTAGGTCCGTCAAGTTCCTTGCCACTTCTTAATATTACAGCGTTAGCATGTCCTTTCGGGTTAGGTTGAGGTTGTCCAGGGAATACTCCAGCTGGTGCAGTAGTAGGTGCTTGTTGTTGAGCTACTTGTGAAATCTGAGTTTCAAGCATTTTGTTATGTGTAGCTAATGCATCTACCTTGCTCACTAATTGTTTAATCTGCTCACTAGTGTGAATGTTTTGGTTTAAGAAGTCCTTGTTTGTCTGAGATTGGCTAGCTATAAAGCTCTCCATCATCAATTCAAGGTTCGTTTTTCTAGGGATATTAGGAGCAGTCTTTTGATATCCTGGTGATGTAGCTGGTGCTTGACCTGGTGCGTAATAAGCATTGTTATTCTTATAGGAGAAGTTCGGATGATTCTTCCAACCTGGGTTGTATGTGTTTGAGTAAGGGTTTCCTTGAGCATAATTCACTTGATCAGTGGGAGTTCCTGTCAATAGTTGACAATCAGAAACTTCGTGTCCTGGGACTCCACATAACTCACAGTTAGGTGTTACTGCAGCCACGGTGGCTGCAGGTGTTATGGCCAAGTTATCGATCTTTTGGCTTAATTCGTCAAATTTCGCATTGACTTGGTCCATACTACTTACTTCGTACATACCTCCTTTTGTTGGTTTCTCAGTTGCGACTCTCTCGCTTCCCCAAAGGTAATGATTTTGAGTCATACTTTCGATAAGTGCATAGGCATCTCTATATTCTTTGTCCATCAATGCACCACCCGCGGCAGCGTCAATTGTCATTCTTGTATTGTACAAGAGTCCATTATAGAAGGTATGGATGACCATCCAGTCTATTAATCCATGATGTGGACAAAGTCTAAGTAGATCCTTATAGCGTTCCCAAGCTTCGAATAATGATTCACTTTCTCTTTGCTTAAATCCGTTGATCTGAGCTCTCAGCATGACTGTCTTGCTAGGTGGAAAATACCTATTCAAGAAAACTTTCTTAAGTTCTGCCCACGTAGTTACTGAGTTCGAAGGCAGAGATTGAAGCCAAGCTCTTGCTCTGTCTCGAAGCGAAAAAGGAAATAAACGTAGTCTAATGGCTTCTTGGGTAACTCCATTGGCTTTTACGGTATCTGCATATTGCACAAAGATCGAAAGATGAAGATTCGGATCCTCGGTAGGATTTCCGGCGAATTGATTTTGTTGCACGGCTGATATCAATGATGGTTTTAGTTCGAAATCATTTCGGTTGATAGCCGGCGCTGCAATGCTTGAATGCGGTTCACCTTGCGAAGGATTAGCATAATACTTGAGTGGATGAGTTTGTTCTTCAGCCATCCCTGCGTCTGGTTTTACGACTGGTTTAGGCGGATCTAATTGAAGATCTGGAATATTGGAATTATTTTCGAAATCGAATATACGTCTTCTTACGTGTAAGAAGCGCTCCGATTCAGGGATTAGAGGTTGCAAGTCTTCGCTTTTAGAGCGAGTACTTGGCATACACTCGGAGATTAGATTAAATTAAATAGTTGATACCTTAGTCTAGACAATGCTACCTAAATGCACTAGTAACTAAATTAAGGAATCCCCGGCAACGGCGCCAAAAACTTGATGGGCTAAAGACGTGTCTACTTATGCGTCTAGCGGTATCTTACTGCAAGTGCACAGCCTATCGAAGTAATATTTAAGATTATCGATCCACAGGGATTCTATTGTTACTTAGTGCTAGATGAACTTCTAGTTTAGCTAAGGCGAATGGTTGTCACGATTGTTGTTGGTTTTTAAGACTATTAAAGGCAGAATTAAATTTAAGTTTTTAATAAAGTAGTACTAAGACGGTCGGTATGTAATTATACTAACTTAGGTGGGTCAATCTAACCTAGGCTTATAAAGATGTTCACTTAATCTATTCGGTAGAGATTACCAGTTTAAATACCCTCAACTCACACTCTCGTGGTCTTATATCAGATCTTATCCCTAAAGCCCTATGCCTGCTCTCGCTAGCCCATAAGTGTTTAGAGGTAATTTTTGGAAACTAAATAATTCTAATTTATCTTAAAGCGCTCTCGCTGTGTTTAATTTAAATGCCTAACTTTAGCTATCTGGTTAAATCTCACACTCTCGTGGTCTTGACCCAACCTAATACCCTTTTCTTACTCTCGTAACGAAAAGGTCTATTTCAATTAAAAAGTATCAGCCAGAATGTTAAGTGATTAATTATTTTAGCCTATGGTTATATTTTACCGGTTAAGTTTGTTATAACTACATACCGCCCTAAGGTATTTAGCTACTCATCGAGGTTGAATCAGACACAGAATTAAATAATAACTTACTCATGGCAGAAGAATAAATAGGCATTATAATTAAATTAAAGTGCAATAAATTGAAAAACCTGATTAACAAATATCTGAGTAGACTCCTTCTTCCACAGACCGGAAGGCTTGGAGTAGGCGGAAATAAAAATTAAAACGAATGCTGAAGGTTGGAAACAAATAAAAGTATAACAATTCCCTAATGTTGGAAATTGTTACACGGTTGGTTTGGATACAAATAAAACAAGACAGAAAATAAAATAATGCTGGAATGAAAATTGCTGGTTTGTAAGGTAATTCGGCAGAGCTTCCGCAGGAATTTTGGATAAATGAAGTCTGTCCCTGATGTTCACAGAGCTTGTACTATTTATAGAGTCTTTAATGGGCTGGATCCTTGATCCCTTGTTGCATGGGCCTTGCTGAAGTTGTTGAGGAAATGCTGGAACGTGGCAACAAAAATGGGAGAAGTCATCTTCACGTGCTGCCTTGAGGAGAAATAAGAGGAGAAGTGGTCTTCAGTGGTGGCTTGACGTAGTCTGAGTCAAAACCAAGTTTTATCCTTGTCACGGGCGTGACAAGGTCTTCACGTTCGTTATTTGAGGATTTTAAGTGTCACGGTCGTGACTACTTCCTCACGGTCGTGATGGCCCAAATTGGGGTGTCACGGTCGTGACACCCTTGTAACGACCGTGGCTGTAACAAATTATGCAGACTTTTTGCAGGCTTCTGCCTTTCTTCATCTCCTTGTGGTCTCTTTCGTTCCTTTCCTCTTAATTCATGATTCGGCCTTACATAACGATGTACCTGCAAAATAGTAAGAAAAACTCGAGAAATCGAGCGTTAAAACGGTGAATGCGCGATAAAACGTCAATGAAATCTAGCGATATAATCGATGCGTTTTCTCGTCATCAACTTCGCCATCAACTCTCTTCATACTCTGACTTCGTCGTCAATTCTCTTCATAATCTGACTTCGTCGTCAATTCTCTTCATAATCTGACTTCGTCGTCAATACTCTTCATAATCTGACTTCGTCGTCAATTTTTCATAATCTGACTTCGTCGTCAATTCTTTTTGCTAAAAAAGCTAGCATCAAACCCAAAGGTCGGCTCAACCCTAAATTCAGAAGAACATTCGTTGATTGACCATCTGGGTGAAGAAATCCATTGGGGAAACATGAACTTGAATAAATAGACTCCGCTAGGGAAACCGATAAGATGAACACATTTGTCAATGACCTGGCTGGAGGTCTGGATACCACGTAGGATTGAGAAATATCCTGATAACTGCTGGAGATACGTTTGAAAACAAAGGGGTGGCAACCCGACTTATGTTTTACATGCATATGTTTGAATATGGCGTAATGCTCCATACGAAATGGAAATGCTACGCGTTTGGGAGGATGTTATGCATGATGCAAATGCAAAGGAAACACTTTAGCAAAATAAATGCCAAAGAGGAAGGATTAATTCCGCCGGGGAAAAGACTAGACATGTCTAGTACAAACGTTGGGGAAAACAAACCCTGGATGGTTTTCTGAGCAAACTTTTGGGTAAAATTGTTCCGCTAAGAGCAAACCCACCCTGCTGGGGATTAGACAATGAGGGAACCAATATCAACCTTTGCTTGGGGAAATGAGCAATAAACTCAACAAATACAACTTCCACTCGAGGAATGAGTCAATGACCTAGACTCTGAGGGGAAAAGGAGCCAGTTGTTCAAACTCTATGGGGAAAACAAATTTCTGAATTCGTTCCACTACTGAGGGATAAACCCACATCCGCTCACTGGAAACGATCCTGCTCTGCTGGAGATGTCAATCTTGACCTGTTGAGGATATCTTTTGATTGTCAAGGTTTCAAACTGCTGGGGGTGAGAACCCACTTAAACTGCACACTTCCTTTAGATGAGGAAATTTCTGGAGAAGCCTCGAGGAAAGTTCTCTTGCAAATAACAAATAAACAAGTATGTTTTATGCAGCAGGTACCATCTCAATTATCACTTAAGACATTATTCAAGCAAATACAATGTTTCAATTATAGATAGCAAAGCCCACAAATTTATGTATGCAAAGTTTTATCAAAAACATCAGGCGTCTTTTGCAAACAAAACGGTAAAAACAAAACAAAAGGTTTTCTGGATAGTATGTATTATTGATAAATGGCCTGTAAATAGGCAAATTTACATGGGACACAACTCCTGAAATGAGAAAGCTGTGTAAGAAATATACAGAAATGCACAAGAATATCAAAATGTCGGCAATGTGGTACAAACAACCACCATAGAACGACTCAATTATGACTCGCATGACTTCGACGCCTTTCCGATGCTTCGTCTTCTGAAGAGATTGATTTGAATGACTGCTTCTCGAATTCTCCCATAATCCACTATGCTTTAAAGATCAATGCGCAGGCCGCAGTCATTTGCTTTTCAAATCCCTAACTTTTGCCTGAATCGCCCTTGCGGGTTTTCGATTCACCGGGATACCCATTTCTGCCAAAGTTGCCCTTTCAGGTTTTCAACTTTGCGGGTTTACATTTTTTATTTTTATCTCTAATTTTTGCCCGAACCTATCCTTTTATGGTTCACCGAGATGCCCCATTCTTGCCTGGATTTTCTTTTTCTTTCCAGCGGGTCTATTTTAAGCAAAGTATCTTTTGACCGCGTCCGCGTTCACAGGGGACGTAAAATCTTCACCATCCATGGTTGAAAGTAGCAAGGCTCCTCCAGAGAAGACCTTCCTTACAACATACGGACCTTCATAATTGGGAGTCCATTTGCCCCTATGATCGTTCTGTGGTGGGAGAATCCGCTTCAACACCAGATCGGCTGTCTGAAAGCTTCGAGGACGCATCTTCTTATCTTAGGCTTTCTTCATCCTACTCTGATACAGACGACCGTACGCAAGAGACGCCAACCTCTTCTCATCCATCAAACTGAGTTGATTCAACCTGTTCTTCACCCATTCTGCTTCATCCAACTTGACGTCAGCCAGAACTCTCAAAGATGGGATCTCGACCTCCTATGGCAGAACATCCTCCATGCCATATACCAACGAGAAAGGAGTTGCCCCAGTTGAAGTACGCACCGAGGTGCGATATCCATGCAAAGCAAAAGGCAACATCTCGTGCCAATCCTTATAAGTCACAACCATCTTCTGTACTATCTTCTTAATGTTCTTGTTAGCCGCTTCTACAGCGCCATTCATTTTCGGACGATAGGGAGAAGAATTGTGATGCTCGATTTTGAAATTCTAGCACAGTTCCTCCATCATCTTGTTATTCAAGTTAGAACCATTATCAGTAATGATCCTCTCGGGTATTCCATATCGACAGATGATGTCCCTTTTGATAAACCGAGCTACGACTTGCTTCGTGACATTGGCGTAAGAAGCTGCTTCGACCCATTTGGTGAAATAGTCGATGGCTACTAAGATGAAGCGATGTCCATTAGATGCAGTTAGCTCGATCTTGCCAATCATATCGATGCCCCACATGGAGAAAGGCCATGGGGACGACATGACATTCAAAGGACAAGGTGGCACATGAATCTTGTCGGCATAAATCTGGCATTTATGGCACTTTTTGGCATATTTGAAGCAATTCGACTCCATAGTTAACCAATAATAGCCCGCCCTTAATAATTTTCGAGACATGGCATGCCCACCTGCATGTGTTCCAAAGGCACCTTCGTGGACTTCTTCCATAAGCAAACCTGCTTCTTTTTCGTCCACACATCTTAGCAGCACCAAGTCAAAGTTTCTCCGATAGAGTACACCGTTTGGATTCAGATAGAAGTTACCAGATAATCTTCTCAAGGTCTTCTTATCCCAGGCCGATGCCCCAGGCGGATATTCTTGGTTCTTGAGAAAGTTCTAGATGTCATAAAACCACGGTTTACCATCAGAAGCTTCTTCTATTGCGAAAACAAAAGTTGGCCTGTCGAGGCGTGAGATGACAATTCTCGGTGCATCATTCCAGAAGTTTACTTTGTACATCGAGGACAATGTAGCCAAAGCATCAGCCATCTGATTTTCTGCCCTCGATACATGGTGAAACTCTACTCGGTCAAAGAAAGGTAGCAACCTTCTGGCGTAATTCATATAAGGGATCAGATTAGGCTGGCGGGTCTCCCACTCTCCCTTGATCTGGTTTACCACCAAAGCTGAATCTCCATAGATATCAAGGTTCTTTATCCTTATATCGATTGCTTCTTCGATACCCATGATACACGCTTCATATTCAGCCTCATTGTTAGTACATGGGAATGTGAGCCTTGTAGTGAATGGTATATGGGAACCACGGGGAGTCGTAATGATTGCCCCAATCCTGCTACCGTAGGAGTTAACAGCACCGTCAAAGATTAATTTCCACTGGGAACCCAACTCTGGACCTTCGTCTGGCAATGGCTCATCACAATCCTTCATCTTTAAATACATAATGTCCTCATCAGGAAAATCAAACTTCATTGGCTGGTAATCATCGACTGGTTGCTCTGCGAGATATTCTGACAGGACACTACCTTTAATTGCTTTCTGAGGCACGTACTGGATGTCGTATTCTGTCAGAACCATCTGCCATCTAGCAATCCTTCCTGATAGTGCTTGCTTTTCAAGTACGTACTTAATAGGATCCATCTTTGAAATTAACATGGTTGTGTGGTTTAGCATATACTGTCTTAGGCGTTTGGCGACCCAAGCGAGTGCGCAACAAGTTTTCTCCAACATTGAGTATCTGGATTCACAGTCTGTGAACTTCTTACTCAAGTAGTAAATTGCATGCTCTTTTCTTCCAGTCTCGTCGTGCTGACCGAGAACACAACCCATGGAATTCTCAAGAACTGTTAAGTACATTATCAACGGTCTTCCAACCACCGGAGGCATCAGTATTAGAGGTTCTTGTAAATACTCTTTTATCTTCTCAAACGCTCTCTGGCAATTCTCATTCCAGATAATCGCCTGATCCTTTTTCAATAGCTTAAACAATGGCTCACAAGTGGCTGTGAGGTTAGATATGAACCTTGCGATGTAGTTCAATCTACCTAAGAAACCACGAACCTCCTTTTCGGTCTTTGGCGCTGGCATTTCTTGAATCGCCTTGATCTTCACAGGATCGACCTCAATACCTTTCTCACTGACAACGAACCCCCAACGGCTTTCCTGACCGTACGCCGAAAGTGCACTTATTCGGGTTCAACCTTAATTTGAACTTTCTCAACCTCTCAAACTGTAGAAGCATGCTTCAGTCTCAAGTTTTGATGATGTCAATGCTACTCAAAGTTAATATCTCTTGATTGCAAAAAGACAAGTCGTTCAAAGTCATCAAGATCAAGTCAAGCTATCTTTCAAGTCAAGCTATATGGAACTGATTCTTCCAGACTTGCCTGCATTACTGGTATATCAAATCCACCTTTTTAATTTTGATATACAAGTGTTCAAAAACATCAATCTTTTGTGCATAATACATACACATGTTTTTGAAACTTTAAAAATGGTATAACATTAATTTTTAAAAGCATTTTTCTGAAAATTAGCAGTGTTAACCGATTAACCATATGGGTTAACCGGTTAACCATTTTGAATTTT
The DNA here is from genome assembly GCA_963859935.3 of Lathyrus sativus. NCBI lineage: Eukaryota > Viridiplantae > Streptophyta > Magnoliopsida > Fabales > Fabaceae > Lathyrus > Lathyrus sativus. The sequence goes on from OZ012739.1 coordinate 665,388,381, forward strand.
GAATTTTCTGGGCTAACGTACCAGTGTTAACCGATTAACCATATGGGTTAACCGATTAACACTGAACGTGCAGTGAAAAATTGCTTTGTTTTGAGTTCAAAATTATTTTTAAAAAACATACCTTTTCATGGTTTGAATCTTTTAAAATCATACCTTTTGTGAAAGGTTATTTTACTCATATAAATTCTGAGTTTCTCATTGTTTTGGAAAGACACCAACAAAAACCAATTCTCAATTTTAAAATTATCTTAGAATCAAATTCATTTTTCAAAAGTGTTCATACTTGCATTAAAAGTTTCACATTCATTGAACACTTGTACTGAAAAATTACAAAGAGTGAATTTTGATTCATTGAAGAAGATCACTTTGACAATTATACTCAATCCAAATTCATTACAATTATTTTGTATTTGACTTGTGATCCAGGATTGTTGGACACAAGGGTGAGTGTTTACAAGAGGATTGTTCTTGTACACTTGTGAGATTTTATTGTTTGATAGTAGGCCTCACTGGTTGATGGTGTGATAGGTTGTACTGTTTTAAACAATAGTGAAAATTCTCTTTCATGTTGAAAGGGGAGTGGAGTACTCTCGGATTGTGAGGGGAACCACTATAAATCCTGTGTCTTTCTTTCTTTCTGTTGATTTACTGCTTTCCATAACCAAGAACACCATCCAGTATATTTCCAAGAACCATATAAAAACCGGAAAAATTTCAAAAGTCCTAATTCACCCCCCCCCCCCCTCTTAGGCATACTCTGTTTTTACAATTGGCATCAGAGCAGGTTAAGGTAACCTGTTCCTAACGATTCAGTATGGCTTCCGCAAGTACCAACCCGGTTTTCAAAGATGGTGGAAGTAGTAACAAACCACCACTCTTTTCTGGAGAATACTTCGATTTTTGGAAAATCCGTATGAAGGCACATCTTGAGGCTCAAGGAGATGGTATATGGGAAACCGTTGAAACTGGTCCACATGTTCCTACAAGTGTGGTAAATGGTGTTGGAACCCCAAAGATCAAATCCTCATATGATGAAGATGACAAGAAGAGAATATTGAATGAGAAGAAAGCAATCAACATACTTCAAAGCGCTCTCAGTATGGATGAATTCTTTCGCATATCACAGTGTCAATCGGCAAAACAGATTTGGGATACCTTGGTAGAAACGCATGAAGGAACAGCAGAAGTAAAAAGATCAAGACTTAACACGTTAAGTAAAGAATATGAGATGTTCCGTATGCAGCCCGGTGAATCTATTGTTGCCTTGCAAAAGAGGTTCGTTCATCTGACAAATCACCTAATTGCTCTTGGGAAGACCTTCACCAACGATGATCTCAACTTAAAAGTCCTAAGATCCTTAACAAGAGAATGGCAACCAAAAGTGACTGCCATTTCAGAAAAGAAAAGTCTTTCAACGATGACATCCGCTTCATTATTCGGGAAACTTCAAGAGCATGAACTGGAACTTGGAAGGCTTGAGAAACATGAAAGTCAAGACAAGAAGTCCAAAGGAATTGCCTTGAAGACTGACACAAAGGATGACAAAATTGACGAATCTTCCGAAGACGAAAATTTCATGCTTCTAGTAAAGAAGCTTGGTAAGTTTTTCAATAATAATAAAACTTCTTCTTTTCCTAAAAAGAATAAACATTTCAGGAAAAAGGAAGCATCCACATCAAACCAAGAAATTACATGCTATGAATGTGGAAGACAAGGTCACATAAAGCCAGACTGCCCAAAACTCGCAAATAAAGGAAAATTCAAGGGCAAGAAGGATTTCAAAACAAAGAAGGCTTATGTCGCATGGGACGACAATGAAGTGAGTTCATCATCGGAATCAGATAGCGATGAATGTGCAAATATTGCCTTAATGGCCTCTCACCATTCCGATGACGAAAATGAGGTTAGTAGTAATTTTTCTGTCTATGATAATGATGCACAAGAAGTTATAGATGAACTTCTAAAAGAGTGCAAAACTTTGTACAAAGACATCTCATCACAAAAGAAAAGAATTTTACTTTTAGAAAAACAAAATTCTGATTTCTTGAAAAATATTGAAGATGAAAAACAAAAAGTGATGGATGAAGAACAAAGTCTTGTATGTAAGAATTGTGAGTCTTTGTCTTTTCAAATTGTTCAACTTAAAAGAGTTTTAGAAAGATACGAAAAGGGTCAAATTGGCTTGGAAGAGATTCTTAAACATCAAAGGTATCCTAATGATAAAAGTGGATTGGGATATTCTAAATTTTCAAAACCAAGCACCAATAAGACCATTTTTGTAAGAGCAAGTGAACAAATTGTGAAGAAAGAGACAAGCACTTCTAAGACTCAGCATCAAAATCATAACAAGAAAAGAATTAATAAGAAAAAGAATTATATTCCTAGATATAGAAGTCATTTTCAACCTACATGTTTTTATTGTGGTATTAAAGGGCACACACCTAATGCTTGCTATGTACGTAATATTGGTGTTGCAAAGGGGCATTATGTGTGGGTGGAAAAAGGTACTAACTATCAAGGACCCAAAGCAACTTGGGTACCTAACACTACCTAATTTTGTTTTGTAGGTATGCTTGAAGACAACCACAAATGAATGGTATCTTGATAGTGGTTGCTCGAAGCATATGACGGGAGATTTAAACAAATTTTCAAGTCTATCATTAAAGGCCAAAGGATACGTCACTTACGGTGATGATAATAAAGGAAAAATTCTTGGAGTTGGAACCATTGGTGCACCTCCATGTACCGTCATCGAAGACGTTCTTTTTGTTGAAGGCCTTAAGCATAACCTGCTTAGCATCAGTCAATTGTGTGACAAAGGGTTCAAAATCAACTTCACAAAGGAGGAATGCTTGATTGAACACGAAGTCACTCATGAGATTCTGCTAAAAGGTAAAAGATATAATAATATTTTTATGATCTCTTTTGATGATTCTTCTTTGAAGGTAAAATGTCTTATGGCGAACAACAACGAGGCATGGCTTTGGCATAAAAGATTTGCTCACATTCACATGGAGCATTTAAACAAATTAATCAAGCATGATCTGGTTGTTGGGCTTCCGAAGATTAAATTCATCAAGGATAAATTATGCGATGCATGTCAAAAGGGAAAACAGACCAAGACAACTTTCAAATCCAAGCAAGTGGTTTCTACATCAAGACCACTTCAATTGTTGCACATGGATCTTTTTGGTCCATCAAGAACGAAGAGCTTTGGAGGTAGTATTTATGCTTTAGTTATTGTTGATGATTTTTCTCGATATACCTGGACAATGTTTTTAGTGCAGAAAAATGATGCGTTTAAGGCATTCAAAAAGTATGCAAAACAAATTCAAAACGAGAAGTCACTCACTATAGCCTCCATAAGAAGCGACCACGGTGGAGAATTTCAAAATTCAGACTTTGAAGAATTTTGCGAAGAAAATGGAATTTCTCATAATTTTTCGGCACCAAGAACTCCTCAACAAAACGGCGTCGTAGAACGGAAGAATCGCTCACTAGTTGAACTTGCTAGAACAATGCTCAGCGACACAAATCTTCCAAAATATTTCTGGGCAGAAGCAGTAAGCACGGCATGCTTTGTAAGCAACCGCGTGAATATTCGACCGCTACTCAAAAAGACTCCGTATGAGTTGTTCAAGGGAAGGAAACCGAATATATCATTCTTCCACATATTTGGCTGCAAATGCTTCGTTCTCAACAACAATAAGGACAATCTCGGTAAGTTTGATGAGAAGTCCGACGAAGGTATATTTCTTGGTTACTCCTCTTCTAGTAAAGCTTTTAGAATTTTTAATAAAAGAACTCTTACCATTGAAGAATCCATTCATGTTTCGTTTGATGAGACTAACCCCTCGAAAGAGGATAATATTGTTTTGGATGATGATGATGATTTTGTAGATACTTCACAAAATGAAGAAATTGTTTCAAAAGATCAAACAACTTTACAAGAAGATGTTACTCAAGAAAATCAAGATCTTCCGAAAGAATGGAGAACACACAGAGATCACCCAATTGATAAAGTTATTGGTGATATTAGTCAAGGCGTTGCAACTCGACTTAATTTAAAGGATGCTTGTCTCAACATGGCGTTTGTATCTCAAATTGAACCATCAAAGATCGATGAAGCTTTAGGCGACGATCAATGGATTATAGCAATGCAAGAAGAACTTAATCAGTTCGAAAGAAATCAAGTTTGGACCCTTGTACCAAGACCGGACAATAAGCATATTATAGGAACCAGATGGGTATTCAAGAACAAACTTGACGAGAACGGGATTATAGTTCGTAACAAGGCAAGTTTGGTCGCACAAGGCTACAACCAGGAGGAAGGAATTGATTTTGATGAAACATTCGCTCCGGTAGCAAGGTTAGAAGCAATTAGATTACTACTTGCTTACGCTTGTTCTATGAATTTTCAGTTATTCCAGATGGATGTCAAAAGCGCTTTCCTGAATGGATACATTAATGAGGAAGTCTACGTCAAACAACCTCCGGGTTTTGAAGACTTCAAAAATCCCTCACATGTTTTCAAACTGAAGAAGGCTCTCTACGGTTTAAAACAAGCACCACGAGCATGGTATGATCGCCTTAGCAACTTCTTATGTGAGAAAGGATTTACAAAAGGAAAGGTTGACAAGACGCTGTTTATAAAGAAGATCAAGGGTAACACCTTGTTAGTACAAGTCTACGTCGACGACATCATATTTGGATCAACAAACAAAGAACTGTGCGAAGAATTCTCACTCATGATGCGAGAAGAATTCGAGATGTCCATGATGGGAAAGTTAAATTATTTTCTTGGACTACAAATCAAGCAAACCAAGGATGTAATCTTCCTCAACCAATCCAAGTACTGTAAGGAATTAATAAAGAAATTCGATATGGATAGTTGCAAGATGATGTCTACTCCTATGGGATCCGGAACGTATGTTGATCAAGATGAATCTGGTACTCCAGTTGATATTACTAAATATCGAGGTATGATTGGTTCATTACTATATTTGACGGCAAGCCGTCCTGACATTATGTTTAGTGTTTGTTTGTGTGCGCGCTTCCAAGCAAATCCGAAGGAATCACATCTCACTGCTGTGAAGAGAATTATCAAGTATCTCAAAGGAACGACCAACGTTGGATTATGGTATCCTAAAGGTAGTATTTGTTCTTTGGTTGGTTATTCTGACGCTGACTATGCAGGATGCAAAACCGATAGAAAAAGTACAAGTGGTACATGTCATATTCTCGGAAATGCTCTAGTATCATGGGCCTGCAAGAAGCAAGCTTGTGTAGCACTCAGCACCGCCGAAGCAGAATACATCGCCGCAGGAAGTTGCTGTGCACAGATTTTATGGCTGAAACAACAACTTCTGGATTATGGTGTTGACCTCGGATGCATTCCTCTACGGTGTGACAATACTAGTGCCATAAATATCACAAAGAATCCGGTTATGCATTCCAGAACAAAGCACATTGATATCAGGCATCATTTCCTTCGAGATCACGTATTAAACAGAGATGTTAATGTTACTTTCATCGACACACACAACCAACTCGCCGACATCTTCACCAAGCCTTTGGCAAAAGAATCATTCTACAAAATTCGGAGAGAACTTGGAATTCTTGATGAAGGTGACATCTGATCCTTGTCTCTATTTTATGTATGCATTAATTGTGATATGTTTTCATGTATATGCATTCTGTTTTTATGTATTTTTCAAAAATTCGAGCATGTTAATCGATTAACCATATGGGTTAACCGATTAACACTGTTAAATTTTCAATTCTGATTAAATTTTTTAATGTGTTAACCGATTAACCTATATGGTTAACCGATTAACACTGTAAATTTTTCAAAAAAAAATCAGAAACGAAAATTATATTAATTTTTGAAAATTTTATATATTTCTTTATATAGTTTGTGTGGTCCATATTCTCTTAAATATCCACATCCATATCCAAAATCCACATTCCCTCTTAAAATCATAACTTCTCTCTCCCACTCTTAAAAGTTGGAAAAACTCCCCATAACCTCTCAAACCCTAACTTCCTCAGAACCCACAACCCCAGTTTCTCTCAAACCTTCATCCATGGCTTCAGCATCAAACCGCGGCAAGGGAAAACTTCCAGAACACCATTCTGCATCAGAATCAGATGACGACAGTATTCCAATGGAAACCACTAAGAAGAGACGGATGGATTTCAAAGTGCGTGTTCGTCAACTTATGCCGGTAAAGTATGTGAATCTTCGAGCTTTTCCTGCAATATCTTTTGATTTTCCTACTCTGTTGGAATATCAGCGTATCGACAAGTTCGTCACCGACTCTGGTATTATCTATCCTGATCTGGTTAAAGCTTTTATGAATAAAATGTCTGTATATCTGGATATGGATGAGAACCACATGATCCGGTCCACCATTAGAGATCATGAGTTTGTTGAGAATTTATCCACTCTTGCTAGACACCTTAAGATCCCATCAAAGGGATGCTTCCTGAGAAAAGGTGTAAACCATGTAGATGGACCCTGGGCAAACTATGATAAAATGGAGTATTACTATCAGATTTGCAGGTTCCCAAAAGAAACCGTTATTGCAAACTCTCGCACTGCTCGTATGCTATGCTATGCCAAGAATCTGACAGTATCTGATCGAATGCTTCACTACATTATCTGCTATGTCCTCATTCCAAAGGACTCAAATCACTCTCAGATCAACGACTTGGAAATGCAGCTGATCTTTGCTATTAAGAATCGCATCAGAGTCAATTGGATTTTGACTATTATGTATCATCTGCAGCAACAACTTCATTGCATTACCCGGCTGCCGTATGCTCACTTGGTTTCTAGAATTCTGGAATTAACTGAACTTGACCTCAACAGAGAACCATCCTCCAAGATGAAACCTACAACTAATGAGATCAATGAGATTAATATTGTGAAGAATACTGGAATCATCAAGGCGGCTGACGGTACCTACAGGTATACTGATGATGGTCCTGTGCATCACGCTTATCCAATGCCTGAAGGGGGTCTGACCAGTGAGTTTCTCTACACAACCATGATGAACCAGCATCGAGAATCCATGAATATGCATAGAGAGACCTCCCGAGCAATTGCCTCCCTTAGAAACCTCATACTTAACCCTCCATATTCCAGCACCCGAGTTGTGGACGACGAGATTGAAGAAGAGGTTGACAGTGATGAAGAAGAAGAGGAGGAGGATATGGCGGATGAGGATGTTTAGAGAATATGCTGCTGCTGTTGTTTTTATTGCTTTTCTTTGCTTTCTAGTTATAAGGTTTTATGCTTTCATTTGAACTATGTTTTATTGTAACAAGTACAATTTCTATTTGCTGCATTTTATATGTACTACTGTTTGTGTTTTGTGTTTACTTGGCTTTGCATGTGCTTATTACTATATTTGTTGCTATCTTGTGATTTCTTTGAAAGCTCTTCCTTTTTGCTGATGTCAAAGGGGGAGAAGAGCTTGGTTCTGTTAATATCTCTCTGTGTGCAAATTTTTTTCCTCTGTTAAGATAGGGGGAGTTGCTAGACATAGGGGGAGAACCAGATCAAGAACCAAGAGATATCGCACAACATTTTTTGATTGCCATCATCAAAAAGGGGGAGAATGTAGAAGCATGCTTCAGTCTCAAGTTTTGATGATGTCAATGCTACTCAAAGTTAATATCTCTTGATTGCAAAAAGACAAGTCGTTCAAAGTCATCAAGATCAAGTCAAGCTATCTTTCAAGTCAAGCTATATGGAACTGATTCTTCCAGACTTGCCTGCATTACTGGTATATCAAATCCACCTTTTTAATTTTGATATACAAGTGTTCAAAAACATCAATCTTTTGTGCATAATACATACACATGTTTTTGAAACTTTAAAAATGGTATAACATTAATTTTTAAAAGCATTTTTCTGAAAATTAGCAGTGTTAACCGATTAACCATATGGGTTAACCGGTTAACCATTTTGAATTTTGAATTTTCTGGGCTAACGTACCAGTGTTAACCGATTAACCATATGGGTTAACCGATTAACACTGAACGTGCAGTGAAAAATTGCTTTGTTTTGAGTTCAAAATTATTTTTAAAAAACATACCTTTTCATGGTTTGAATCTTTTAAAATCATACCTTTTGTGAAAGGTTATTTTACTCATATAAATTCTGAGTTTCTCATTGTTTTGGAAAGACACCAACAAAAACCAATTCTCAATTTTAAAATTATCTTAGAATCAAATTCATTTTTCAAAAGTGTTCATACTTGCATTAAAAGTTTCACATTCATTGAACACTTGTACTGAAAAATTACAAAGAGTGAATTTTGATTCATTGAAGAAGATCACTTTGACAATTATACTCAATCCAAATTCATTACAATTATTTTGTATTTGACTTGTGATCCAGGATTGTTGGACACAAGGGTGAGTGTTTACAAGAGGATTGTTCTTGTACACTTGTGAGATTTTATTGTTTGATAGTAGGCCTCACCGGTTGATGGTGTGATAGGTTGTACTGTTTTAAACAATAGTGAAAATTCTCTTTCATGTTGAAAGGGGAGTGGAGTACTCTCGGATTGTGAGGGGAACCACTATAAATCCTGTGTCTTTCTTTCTTTCTGTTGATTTACTGCTTTCCATAACCAAGAACACCATCCAGTATATTTCCAAGAACCATATAAAAACCGGAAAAATTTCAAAAGTCCTAATTCACCCCCCCTCTTAGGCATACTCTGTTTTTACACAAACAACTTTAGAAGATTCACCAGGTGCTCCTCCTCCGTTTGGGATTTTGCAATCATATCATCGACATAGACCTCAATCTCATGATGAATCATATCGTGAAAGAGAGTGACCATTTCTCGCTGATAAGTTGCCCTTGCGTTCTTCAACCCAAAAGGCATTACTTTATAGCAAAACGTCCCCCAAGGCGTGATAAAAGTCGTTTTCTCCATGTCCTCCGGTGCCATCTTGATTTGGTTATATCCAGAGAAACCATCCATGAAGGAAAACATTGAGTATTGTGCGGTGTTATCAACGAGAATGTCAATATGGGGGAGCGGGAAATCATATTTTGGGCTCGCTCTATTCAGGTCCCTATAGTCAACACACATCCTGACTTTGCCGTCCTTCTTAGGCACGGGCACGATGTTAGCGACCCAAGGAGGGTAGTTGGTCACAGCAAGAAATCCAACATCTAGTTGCTTCTGGACTTCTTCCTTGATCTTTACTGCCATATCTGGCCTGGTTCTTCTCAGTTTCTGTTTGACAGGAGAACACTCTTAACACAAAGGCAGGCAATGAACTACAATATCTGTGTCGAGTCCGGGCATATCTTCGTATGTGTTGCGGTGGAAATAGGATCACAAACTATTAATGAGTTTGAATCGCAATTCAATTCACAACCGCTCTTTGATTTATCCGAAGGAAAAGGTCAAAAGAGGGAAAACCTATTTTTGCATCGTAAACACAATGCGGGGAAAGATCTAGGGTTCGGGGGTTGGTTAAATTTAGGGAAGGTATTAGCACCCTAAACTTCTGTAGTACTCTACAGGAACCTTTTGTTCAGATGTTTACTACTTTGCTTTATTATTCTTGCTTAAGGTATATGTACAAGGATTAAAAGTGAGAAAATAAACCTAAGGGGTTAATTCTAAGTTTACTCGGCAAGACATCGCATCTTGTGCCTACGTATCCTTACGGGAGTGGAATCAGAGTAATCGTAGTTCCCCTCAAAAGGGAGGTTAGAGACTTCTTGACTGTGGTCAAGGTCTCAAGGGGAATAAACATGTCTTAAGGGCACGCTTACGCGGAGTGTAGAAACTCCAAATCTCTACGTTAAAATGTTAAGTTGTGATTAGGTTAGGGATTCCGCGGCGGGAAACCCTAAAATGAGTGCGGCGACTCTTTGACCTAAAGCTAGGGGTAAAATGGTAACTTTGTCTGCGGCGAGACATTTATGAAAAATTAGGGTTTGTAAGGGTGAAAGGGTTTGAAGTTGTTTTGAGGACTATTGGCGCGGCGGCCAAACGGTTAGACCTAACCCTCGGGTGTGCGTAGTGTGATAGAAACAGTGGTAAACGCGTGAGATAATTGAATCATGCAAACAGAGAGATAATGTAAGCAGAAGTTTAAAGGCAGAAATTAAAGCGCGATTATTAGGATTCGCGAGATTACATGATAGGAGCAGATACAATAGGATAATGAAAGTTTGAATTAAAAATACACAAAAATAACTACTGGCAGCGTAACAAGCTACAGAACGAGGAAACACTGTTAATAAACCGAATCAGACAGTCAACGAATGAATTATGAGACAAAAATGCAAGATCGGAGATTTTTTTATTGCTTATGCGTAATAAGTTAAAAAAATGTTAAAATAAAAAAAAGATTAAGTTTAATTTTTTTTAAAGACACAATAGTTTAATTTAACTATCTAAAAAATTTTATTTTTTATGTTATCATTTTCTAAAAGAGTTTAAGCTAGATTTTTTTTAAAAAAGTTAAATTATATTATTTTTTTTTTTAAAACAAATGTTTAATTTTTAAAAAACGTTTTAATAAAAATTTAAAAATAATAAACAAATAAACAAAAAAAATATAAAACAAATAAAATAAAAGAGGGTTGGGCCGGGTATCACTTCCGGACCCAACCCAAACGGAACACAAATTGGAAGGGGTTTAGGGTTCCCCCCCCCCCAGAACCCTAACGGCGCACATCTTTTTCTCTTCTTCTCATATTATCGTTCCTCTTCTCTTTCTTCTTCCTCGATGCTCTCTTCTTCCTCGATGCTCTCTTCTTCCTCGATGCTCTCTTCTTCCTCACGCCGTGACCTTCTCTGTTCCTGAAACGAACCACGAAACTATGTGAGATAATACATTTACCTTTGATTTGGCCGATGATGCTAAAGCTGAGGCCGTGGAGTTGATTGCCCGTCGTTCTTTGTGAACGATGAAGGTGATCTCTCTGATGTTATGGATTCGCGTTCAGTGATGGTGATCTCTGAGCGATGATGACGATTGCTTCGTCTGAGCTCACGCTGTTTAGGGTTTTCTGCGTAATCTCTTCGCTAGGGTTTCTCCTCCCTTTATACTACTTTCAAACTCGTGGGCTTGGACCTCCTTCCGATTTTATGTTATTTGAAAACTGATTTTCAATGATTGATTGCTTTCTGGATTGATTGGAGATTTATTTCAATCTGATTGTGATTTCCTTTCCTTTTCAGGTTCTCTTGATTGGATTTTGTTGATTTGATCTGAGATAACTTCCGTTCTGTTTGATTTGTTGGATGTTCATTGAATGACAAATTCAATCTCTGATTTGTTGTGTTAAATGCTGGTCTATCCATGCTCAAAGTTTTTGAGGATCTGAATAAGATCTTTTTTTTGAATATCCTTCTTTCGCAATGGGTATACTTTGATCGATTTGCTAACTCTGAATTATTGTTTGGCAGGGAACGAATAGCAGTGAACTTGGGCCAAAATGAAATTAGCAGCCCAGAGTTTGGTTTATGGGGAATTCACCGGATTTGAGGATTAGGGTGATGTTCTTTGGAGACTTGCACTCGTTCCTGCTCTGAGACTAAACTCTTCCCTTCTGACGACTCAAAATTGTCCATACCGACTGGGGTTTTGTGAATACCACTCGTGGATTTAGGAGTCTGTAGGTTCCTGTATCGACCTGTATGTCCTGCGTGTGAATAACTAACGTTGGGTTAGTTAATTTTGTTTGGTAAGAAAAGACAACACCCTGCTTCACTCCTTGGATTTCCTTGAGCATATCTGATGATGATGTATTGGTTATGCAGGTTATAGGCTGGTGTAAGGTGCCTCCTCCTCATTTGTCCTTGTTGCTGATATTGCTACTCGTATTGTTGATTCTGCAGCATCTGATGTTCCTGGCGTTCCAGTTGGGGCTAAAGCGTAGTGGATCCTGACTGATGGGTTTTTTTTAGGTTTGTCTAGATCACACTCACCCTACCTTGTGAGGATAATGGATTGATGATGGTTTGCTGATGAGTGTTAATATTATTCTTGCAGGGAGCTCAAAAGGGGACCTGTTGCAGGGAGTTTGCAGAATTTCCTTGCTTAGCATCTACACTTTTATTTGGTTGAATTTTACTCAATGTGATTTGCTGTGTTGTTGCTAAACCAGACATAGAACTATGTTGCAAGCCTGCAGCATTGTTCTGCTGTATAGTTGTCGCAGAACCTTGTAAGTTTGATGGCTGCATTTGAGAGATCATTTGATTTTCATGAGACTGTACTGAAGTAACTTGAGATTGTGACTGTGCTGTTGAAAACATATGAGTTGGGGAAGCTGTCCAGGTTGCAAGGACAAGATGGGTTTCCTGAACTTAGGAGGTTTACACTCTGCTTTTCTATGCTCTCAATTTTCTTTGAGACTAGGCGTAATGATGTGCTTAGGACTCTGTAGGAATGTTATCATGCGTTCTGGAATTATTCTGTATTGCTTCGACCTTTCCACCTGATCTGACTTGGGTTGTTGAGGAGGTAGAATCATACTGCTGCTAATTCCCCATTAGGTGAGCCTGTCCTAATGTTTTCTTGAAAAAGACTGATAGAAGTTACTTGTCTGGTTGTGTTTTCATTTTATGAATATCTTTATGCTTTCTGAACATTTTCCTTATGTGTGATTCACTCTCTATAGTCTGAGATTGGACTAATTGATTATTGTGAGGGTGGCAAAATTCGGGGACTAACAGGGCCTATGCAGAGACCTTGATTTGATGGGCTTTTCCAAGCAAATTATGTGCAGAAGGTTGTTTTAGTGAGTAATGTTATCGACATTCTCGTCAAGTTCATCACTTATTGCTATACTCCTGGCTTCTGAACTAGACTCGAATGGTAACGGCAGAGTTCTATTCCCAATGGCCTGTTGTTGTTCATGTTATTATTGCAGGTTGTAACTCGTGTTGCTTGGTTTGTTGTAGCTGATATTGGTTCTACGGTTTTGTAGCCTGTTTCTTGAACTGAACTGTTTTAAACTCTGCTATGAAATTGGGGTTGCAGAATTTTCTGATACCTTGTCCTATGTTATTTTGCTGCAGCTTGTTGTGTGTCTCATTCTTCTGTACATGGTTCAGAACTGATGCTGCTCATGAACTATTTAGGCTTTGAGTTCCAAATTCTGAATCTGACATTGATGCGTGTGTGGCTTTTCAGGTGTTGGAAACTTCGGAACCATAGCGACTCAGACCTGCCGGCATCCGGGTCCTTATTCTCGTATCAGTTCGGAAATCCAATCACGGCAAAACGAATCAGCCCCACTTCTTTTATCTTCTCTATCTCTCGGATGTCCCTTATGATAAGAACAATAACTACCTGATCTGACGCCGGTGGCTCAGATTGGTAACGGGAGTAGGATGCGGCTTCGGTTGTGCCCTCCCGACACTCGATGATGACAATTGTTCTGAGAGTGTCGAATAACCTCTAACACTTTCCTTTTTCTTCTGTTTTGTTTTCTTTGGCTCTTTTCAGGTAATCGGAGCTTCACGAAGGACTCAAAGGAGGAAGATTATGAAGAACACTTAGAAGCTTAGGACTTAGAACTTTTTTAGAATAGATAGCCAATGTAATGAATCTTTTTGTAAACCAGTGGGTATAAAGTTCAAAATTATTTATCCATTTCCATTGTAAACTAAATATTTATGAAATAAAATTCAAAAATATTTATTCACTTCTTATTTGTAAATAATAATTCGAAAATTATTTAAATTCACTCCTTAGATGTAAATTGCAAATACTTATGAATAAAGCTTCAAAAAATATTTAAACTCACCTCTTAGTTGTAAATTATAAATATTCACGAATGATATTCACAAATATCTAAACTCATTTCCCTTTTTGTATTGGACAATATTATGAATGAGATCCACTCTCTTTATATTAATTGACTGCTTACCGTAACCGGATTAAATCTGACCAAAACTCAAACTGAGTTCCTGCTTTCCAAATAACCTTAGCAGTATCTGCTTCCTCTCAGGAATACTGTCCCACTTGTCTCAAAATTACAGACTCCACGTGAAATGACCAAAATGCCCCTGTGGTAATTCCTGAAATAAAACGCACTCATATGATTGGTTAGTGATTAATGGATGCAAAATGCTATGTGAAATGAACTGACTAAATGTAAGGGTAAAATTTGGGGTATTACAGTTGCCCCTATTTAAATAGCTACACCGGACGATTTGAGTGACAGAGACTTGAGGAATCGTGGTGGAGAGATTTAAATATAGATAACCGAAAATTTTGCCCTTATATGCGACGATATGCAATGCTACGGACAAAAACCGGAACGACTTAATGTAGATGATGCCATGACTATGATATAATGCGTATGCTGGCATAATGAATGCGAAAATGCTGACGAACATGACGACCCCGGGGCAGACGCCACGAGAGGAACTCACTGGGGAAAGACGACGCGCTGAGATATGGTACAACACTGGGGAAATCTAAAAATGATAGTCAACTGGTGCGAATGACCAATTGTCACTTTTAGGAAAGGAATGAGATCCTTGAATGGAGATGGTACCTATGCGACGACCTCCACTGGGGAACCTAAAAATACAACTGGATCACGTACGGTTGTAAGATCGATTACAGAATGCTGGAGCATTGAGCAAAGAAATAACATCCAAGCTTCTATAAACCACCCCTCGTGACAGGATCAAACGGACTTTTCGGAACTCCGTAGCAAATATACAGGGTAAAGACCGACTGTATGCCAAAATAAATGGACTTTGATGGGAACTGCCCTGATAAGCTTCTCGAGGGAGAACTGTCACTTATCGTTGGAAGGGACTTATGTGCAAAAATGGATAAGCACTCCAATAAAGAGGTTGCTGCTTATCTGATAAATAAATCTTCTCGCACTTTAAGGTCGGCGCCTGGAATACGATTATGATTTTTCTTTTACTGAAGGATAAATAAACTTCTCCATGCTTCAAGATCGTGCTCTCCTGAGCATGAAAAGGGTAAACTGAACTTCCTCATACTTCAGAATCGTGCTCTCCTGAATATGATTCGGATAAAGGGTAAATGAAAATCTTCATACTTCAGAATCGTGCTCTCCTGAATATGAAACTGGCTGACTGGATTTACTCATACTTCAGAATCGTGCTCTCCTGAGAATGAAACGGGTAGACTGAACTTCTTCATATTTCAGAATCGTGCTCTCCTGAATATGATACTGGATGACTGGGTTTACTCATACTTCAGGATCGTGCTCTCCTGAATATGAAACTGGATGACTGAATATACTCATATTTCAGAATCGTGCTCTCCTGAATATGAAACTGGATAATCGAACTTCCTCATAACTCAGAATCGTGCTCTCCTGAATATGATTCCGCTCCTTCTTTTACTAAAGGATAAATGAACTTCTTCATGCTCAGAATCATGCTCTCCTGAATATGAAACTGCTCAAACCTCCCCGTAACTCAAGATCGTGCTCTCCTGAATACGATTTGGTTCAAACCTCAAGACGGCAGGGAAATGGAAGCCCAACTGCTCCATGGAGATGGCCATTTGCTGCGAGTCGTAACGAGGATATGATCGACTTCTTAGGTAAGAAATGTCGTGTGTTGATGTTGTAAAATATAAAGTGTAAAGGGCTGTAACATGTAGGATTGTAAAGTGTTGTACTGGTAGATTTTCCAGGCGTGAACTGGCGTGTATTTGTAAATGATTAGTTGAAAGATGGTGCAAAATAAATGCACGTCCGGGTACAGTGATAAACTTTTCAAGCGAGATAGTCGCGTATCTGTCATGGTATGGTGAAAACCTTTAGATGGTGCAAAATAAATGCACGTCCGGTTGGGCTCGACGACCGACAAGACTGAGATTCAATCTAAAATCGAGCTAGAAAGAAGACTGGAAATCAAAACTCCATCGAGGGAATGATCTCGAAGGGTAAATATCTAATCCTGGCGAGGAAAGATAGCTGAAGTAACCGTCATCCACGAGGATCGAGCTTTGTGGGGAAACTGAAAACAAGTAAGCATTTTATGCTTAGGGCTGACAATCTATTTGGAGAGAATGGACAAACCCAGTTACTCGGCGGTAACAACCAAATGATGGTGAAACATAATGAACCTGTAAATGCTACTGCATATGTGAATGTATGTTAATGTCTATGTATGTAGTCAAATATGCAAGATGTTATGAAATGAGTATGTAATGAGTGTATGAAATGAATATATGACATAGACATGTGATGCTTATGCCCCTGCGTATGCTGACGAAACAGGCTAGAGACAGGACGAGAGATGAAATAAACATCTCGACGGAAATACCCTGCGTTCTCTGCAACCAATACGTCAATCATGGGTAAGAAAGATCAATGGTAGAACCGGATCTGGTTTTAAAGTTCTGAATTCTCTGGGGAGAAGGTAATCTGCTTGGGTGCATAGTACCATGTCTTCACCTGGGGAGAAGAAAACCTGAGGGACACTTTTAAGTTACCCCAAGAAGAAGTTGTCAGCTTATAGTCTCTCTGGGGACTAGCACTGGGCAATGGTTTGAAAGTGTTTCTGCAATAATGATGTTTCCGGGGAATGAAGAGATCCTGTCGGAATTTCCACTAGTCAAAGTAATTTATTACATTTCAATTTTGTTTTGTTTTTTTTTGAAAAACAGTTTTGAAAAATCTACCATGCACCTTTCATTTTCAAATTTTAGGAATAAACGCATTTTGCATAACAATAGAAAATAAAGAGCAATGCACCAAGGAATGTAAGTAACGAGATGGTATCTTTTATTAAAGGGTGGCTGCTTGCTGAAGGCAGAGCTCCACAGATGATTACATTTTGAAATTGGCAACATGGGAAAAAGGTTACATTGAATCCAATAACACCTACTAACACTAATAACTAAGACTAATCCAGAATCCTGCTTCGGGCAAGGATGGAGGAACTGAAACATGGCTCTCATGCGGAAAGTGTGTTCGAGATAATCAGTGTCTTCTGATGCAATGAAATGCCTTTGTCCCTAACTTTTGCCTGGACCGCCCTTTCGGGTTTTCAATCCACCGGGACGCTCTTTTTTGCCTAAGCCGCCCTTTCGGATTTTCAACTTAGCGAGCTTTTGTTATTATTATTATTTTTTTCAACCCTTACTTTTGCCTAAGTCGCCTTTTGCAGGTTTTCGACTTAGCGGGTTTTTAGGCATAATATTTTCGGACTGCATCAGAATTCACGGGATGTGCTAGTTCTTCACCGTCCATTGTCGTAAGTATTAGAGACCCTCCGGAGAAGACAGTCTTTACAACGAATGGGCCTTCATAATTGGGCATCCACTTTCCACGCATATCTTTATGTACTGGTAAGATCTTTTTGAGTACGAGCTCTCCTTGACGGAACTCACGGATACGAATCTTCTTATCAAACGCTCTTTTCATCCGTTTCTGATATAATTGCCCATGGCACATGGCTGTCAAACGCTTCTCGTCGATGAGATTCAACTGATCCAATCTGTCCTGAACCCACTCAGCTTCCTCAAGTTCAGCCTCCATTAACACTCTTAAAGAAGGTATCTCTACTTCGATGGGGAGCACGGCGTCCATTCCATACACCAATGAGAAAGGTGTTGCCCCTGTCGAAGTTCTCACTGAGGTTCTGTATCCATGCAAAGCAAACGGTAACATCTCATGCCAATCTTTGTAAGTCACAACCATCTTTTGCAGGATCTTCTTGATATTCTTATTTGCAGCTTCAACGGCCCCATTCATCTTAGGACGGTACGGAGAAGAGTTATGGTGAGTGATCTTGAAACTATCACACAGCTCTTTCATAGTCTTGTTGTTCAGATTGGTGCCATTGTCAGTTATTATCCGGTTTGGGACCCCATAGCGGCAGATGATCTCTTTCCTGATGAATCGGGCAACCACTTGCTTGGTCACGTTGGCGTAGGAGGCAGCCTCTACCCACTTGGTGAAATAATCTATAGCAACGAGGATAAAACGATGTCCATTAGAAGCTTTCGGCTCAATTGCCCCAATCATGTCAATGCCCCACATAGAGAACGGCCATGGTGAAGACAAAACATTCAACGGTGACGGAGGTACATGCATTTTATCAGCATAAATTTGGCACTTATGGCATTTTCTAGCGTATTGGATGCAGTCAGCTTCCATGGTTAACCAATAATACCCCGCCCTTAACATTTTCTTGGACATAGCATAACCATTGGCATGAGTTCCGAAGGTCCCCTCATGAATTTCCTGCAATAACATGTCCGCTTCCCGTTTATCAACGCATCTGAGCAGGACCATGTCGTGATTTCTCTTGTACAACACATCATTACTGATAAAGAATTTGGACGTCAATCTTCTCAATGTCTTTTTGTCCAGACCAGTAGCACCATCGGGATATTCCTGTTTGACGAGGTAGTTCTTGATATCATGAAACCAAGGCTTTTCATCCACCTCAACTTCTTCGACCATCTGACAATAAGCGGGCTCAACCTTGCGCTCAATATGGATAAGAGGTGCTTCATTAACGAATTTAACTTTCCACATAGATGCTAACATGGCTAATGCATCGGCCACGTGATTCTCGGATCTAGGAACATGCTCGAACTCTATCTCGTCGAAATACTTGATCAGCTCAATAATATAGTCCTTATAAGGGATTAACTTCTCATTCTTCGTCTCCCATTTGCCTTGTACCTGGTAAATAACCAAGGCTGAGTCACCACTTACTTTAAGAAGTTTGATTCGGAGGTGAATTGCTGCTTCGAGGCCGAGGATACACGCTTCATACTCTGCGACGTTGTTAGTACACTCAAAATCCAACCTTGCTGTAAATGGAGTAAATCCACCCTTTGGATTCATCAAAACGGCGCCTATACCATGCCCATTGAGATTTGAGGAACCATCAAACATCATCTTCCACCAAAGACCTGGTTCTGGACCTTCACTCGGATCGGGCTCTTCACAATCTCTTTTAATCAATAATATATCCTCATCAGGAAAATCGAGCTTAAGAGGTTCATAATCTTCAACTGGTTGGTCTGCAAGATAATCAGATAAAATACTACCCTTAATTGCCTTCTGGGGTACATACTGGATGTCATATTCGGATAACAACATGTGCCAACGGGCTAGCCTCCCGGTTTGAGCAGGTTTTTCAAAAATATACTTGATCGGATCCATTTTAGAAATCAATAACGTGGTATGACAGACCATATACTGCCGAAGGCGCTTAGCGGCCCATGCCAATGCACAACAAGTTTTCTCTAATGGTGAGTATCTGTTCTCGCAATCGGTAAACTTCTTGCTCAGGTAATAAATTGCATGTTCCTTTTTCCCAGTCTCATCATGTTGTCCAAGCACACAACCCATAGACTTCTCGAGAACAGTAAGGTACATAAACAACGGTCTTCCAGGTACGGGCGGGATCAGAATAGGGGGATCTTGCAAATAACCTTTAATCTTCTCAAACGCTTTCTGACAATCTGGGTTCCACTCAACTGTCTGCCCCTTGCAAAGCAACTTGAATATCGGCTCACAAGTAGCGGTCATGTTAAAGATAAACCTGGAAATGTAATTCAGACGTCCCAGAAAACCCCTAACTTGCGTCTCTGTTCGCGGAGCCGGCATATCTTGAATGGCTCGGACTTTGTCAGGATCTACCTCAATCCCTCGCTGGCTAACAATGAAACCAAGCAATTTCCCGGATCTGACACCGAAGGTACATTTTGCAGGATTCAATTTCAACTGATATTTCCTGAGTCGTTCAAACAGCTTCACCAAATGGTCTAAATGCTCCTCTTCACTCTGAGATTTGGCTATCATATCGTCCACATACACCTCAATTTCTTTGTGCATCATATCATGAAAAAGAGTGGTCATAGCACGTTGGTAAGTTGCCCCTGCATTCTTTAAACCGAAGGGCATGACTTTGTAGCAGAAGGTTCCCCAAGGAGTAATGAAAGTAGTCTTCTCTCGATCATCGGGATCCATCTTGATCTGATTATAGCCGGAGAAACCATCCATAAATGAGAACAACGCAAAACTGGCTGTATTGTCTACCAGTGTATCAATATGTGGCAGAGGGAAATCGTCTTTCGGACTTGCTTTGTTCAGGTCCCTGTAATCCACACACATCCTAACCTTACCGTCCTTCTTAGGTACTGGCACAATGTTGGCAACCCAATCTGGATATTTTGCGACTGCCAAGAAGCCTGCATCCAACTGCTTTTTAACCTCATCTCGAATCTTCAAAGCCATGTCGGGTCTCGTTCTTCGAAGCTTTTGTTTGATAGGCGGACAATCTGGCTTAAGTGGCAACTTGTGAACAACAATATCCGTGTCTAGGCCCGGCATATCTTGATACGACCATGCAAACACATCAATATACTCTTTTAACAACTCAATCAATCTCGGCCTAATCTCCGTCCCAAGCATTGCACCAATCTTGACCTCTTTTTTGTTCTCATCTGTACCGAGATTAATTAGGTCCACCTGCTCCTTATGCGGTCGAAGCTCTGTGTACTCGTACTCAATCAATCTTGTCAGTTCCGCGGGTACTTCAAAATCTTCTTCACCCTCGTCCTCAGCTTGATTGATGGGTGCATCCCAGTCAGGAGTGTCAGTAAAGTCATCGGATCCAACAAGGTTTACGATATCTCTGCATGATGGAAGGCTTACTTAATTAAAATGCTCGAAGACATGTAAGAATGAAATGCTGTTTTTTATTTTTTGGAAGAAAGGTTGCCGATTTCATTTTTAAAGGTGAAAACGAAAAACGCAAATGAACCAACGTGGAATTGAACAAAATGCTTTTATTAATATCTTTTTAGAACTGAAAGGTGGCCCGACAAAACAACCTATAGCCTTGGGCAGGGCTACAGATTTTTATTTGAAAATGTAAATGAAACTTAAAAAAAAACAATTACTTTGACAAGAGAAAAATAACAGGGATCTCTACGGCCTCCCAGTTGTTCAAAACTGCATCACCCTTAAACACCAGGTTACTCAGCTCTTCATTTTTCTCACATTCGCTGATGGCGTTGACTTGGAAACCTCCGCTGACAAATACTTCTTGGATAACCTTCGGACGCCCTTCGACGGTCGTGGCAGCTCCATTCTGAGTTGGTTTGTAACCCAACCCAGAGCGATCAGTCTTGGTCTTGACGTCAATTACCTCTCCCCAACCTTCAGGAATGCCCCTGTCAATTGTTGATTTGGTACTCTTCAGAGATGCAAAAGATGGATTACCCTGACCCACTGTTTCTTCGACTTCCAGCAGAACGGCATTGGCGATCTCAAGAGCTTGAAAGGAAATGTCTAAAGCATTCTCGTCGGCCTCGATGTAACGGAAAGAGGACAGGTTACTGACCATCAGATCCTCCTCACCGTGTATAATAACCAACTTTCCATCGATCACGAACTTCATGTTCTGATGTAAGGTTGAGGTCACCGCCCCAGCGGCATGAATCCACGGCCTTCCGAGTAAACAACTGTAGTTGGGATTAATGTCCATGACTTGAAACGTGATATTAAAAATTTGCGGACCAATCAGGATAGGAAGCTCAACCTCCCCCATTACCGATCGGCGAGAACCATCGAAAGCCTTGACGACCAAAGGAGTAGGTTTCAACACAGTCTCTTTACAAGCCAACTTATCAAGAACCCTCTTGGGTAGAACATTCAGAGAAGAACCGGTGTCCACTAGCACTCTCGCTAAATTGTCCTCTTGACATTTTACCGATATATGTAAAGCACGATTATGGTTCGGACCCTCCTTAGGTAACTCTTCATTGCTGAAACTGAGAGTGTTACAGGCGGTCAAATTGGCAATCACACTATCAAACCGACTGGTGCTAATATCTTGATCCACATGCGCTTGAGTCAAAACCTTCTGCAAGGCCATCCTATGAGCGGGTGAATTCATTAACAGAGATAGAATTGAGATCTTGGAAGGAGTCTGATGAAGTTGATCAATAACTTTATAGTCACTTCTCTTGATGATCCTCAACAATTCGGCATCTTCATCATTCGTAACAGCTCCCTTACCCTTGTCTTTGGCAGGCACTGGGGTATTAGTGATCTCCTTAGGTGGATCCTCATTAGAACGGGGAGTATACACGCGACCACTGCGAGTCATCCTGCTTACCTCTGCGATATTGGTCATTGTGCCCTTAACCTCTTCATTTGGGATAGTCTTCTCAGACTCCTTGTCGATCACCGTCACGTCATATTTCCAAGGCACGGCTTTAGGATCGCTGAAAGGAAACGGACCCGGTCTTCGAATAACTATAGGCTTAGGCTGATTCACTTCAGGGATATACGACCTTGGTATATCGAACACGAGGTTGGCGGAGTCTGCCCCTGATAAATTAAACACGGGTACCTTACTCTTTGATTCAGGCTGATGGAAAACAGGCTCAACCACAGCGACTACATCCTTCTTGGCTTGGCTTGTCACTTGTAAAACACCCTCACTAATCAGCCTCTGAACATCATTCTGAACTAACACACAACCCTTAGTACTGGCTTCACAACTTACGCATGCAACGTGGGAAGTATCTACTAAACCAGCTTCAAACAGTTTCGAATGGAACATCTTGAGAGGAGTCTTAATCTGTTCAACGTCAAGGGCATAACCATCCCCCGAATAAACACTAACGGCATTGACACTCTCATGGTTAGGAAAAGGGTTCTTCTTAACATTTGGTTGAGGATCTTCGAATGTCAAAATCTTCTTTTCCAATAAATCCCTGACAATATTTTTGAGAGCATAGCAATTCTCCAGATCATGGCCAGGCGCACCCTCATGAAATAAACAATGAGCGGCGGCGTTGTAATTGGCGGGTAGAGGATTAGGAGGCGGGCCCAAAGCCTGAGTGGTGATGAGACCTTGCTTGACCAAAGAGGGATACAACTCGGTAAAAGTCATCGGGATCGGCGGACAAGGTTTATACGTTCTTCTGTTCGGCATATTCTGGCGAGGGGCCGGACTCTTTGGCTGTGGAGGAGCGGGAGCGTTGGGCGCCTGTAGGTAGTTGACAGGAGGCGGATAAACAGGAGGTTGTTGCGTAGGTTGATACATGGGAACCTGTTGATTGAAAGAAGGTGTAATAGCTGCCACATAGGGTTGTTGAGTATATTGGACTGGGTACCCTTGAGGTTGAGCATAACCTTGCGGATGCCGATAAAAGCGTTCCCTTGGTCTACCAGAGGATATAGCATTAGTCTCACTCTCCTTCTTTTTCTGGGAGCTATACGGAGGTTTCTTCGGCTGATCCTTAGAAGCGCCATGATTATTTGTCATTTTACCACTTTTCATACCCAATTCAATCTTGACACCCACAGCAACGATGTCGGAGAAATTTGAAGTCACACTACCCACCATTCTCTCGTAAAATTCTGGACGAACCGTGTCGACAAACCAATCAGCTAACTCTTTCTCGGTCAAAGGAGGTTCTACCTGTGAAGCAGTCTCTCTCCACCTTTGAGCATACTCTTTGAATGACTCAGAATTCTTTTGTGACATACTCAGCAATTGTCTTCTGTCAGGAGCCAGATCCATATTGTACTTGTAGTGTTTGATGAAAGCGTCAGATAAATCTTGAAAGCTCTTAACGCGGGATTGGTCTAAAGTTAAATACCACTTGGAAGAAGCACCCTTCAAACTGTCTTGGAAGCAATGAATCATCAGTTTATCATTCTCAACATGGGCAGCCATTTTGCGATAATACATGATCAAATGACTCTTAGGACAGGTGGCACCTTCATAACGATCGAAGTTCGGAGTTTTGAACTTCGGGGGAATAACCAAACCTGAGACCAAACAAACATCTCTTGCAGCAGTCCCAAAAATTTGATCACCCTCTACCTTTTTCAATCTCTGGACGATAGTGTTTACTTCCTCACGAAGCTTATCATGTCTCTCATAACCCTCAACATTCTCATCGAGATCATCAAAAGCTGTCTCATTGAAGTATGGTTGCGCACGAGTGTGTACAACAGGTGGTGCAAAGATAGGAGCCCCCTTAGAAACTTCAGAAAACAAAGGCACGGCTTGCTGAACAGGTTGATTAATCGGGACAGTGGCTTGAGGAGGCACAAAACCGGGAGCAAGACCATAAGGTGGGTCCTTTGCTATAGTCACACTTGGTGAAGGGTCCACAGTAACGCCGGCAATCTCAGAAACAACAGTGGGCTGGGTATCCATCTTAGCATTCATGACATGTAACAATTCCATCATACGCCCCATACCCCCTCGAAGGTCTTCAAGTTCATTGCTAAGGCGATCAATCTCTTTTGCCTGATCCTCCATTCTTTTCCGAGTTTGAGCTCTGGTGTTGTATTGGTGCCGAGAACTCAGGGTGACGAAACTGGAAGGTGAGAGAACCGAGTGTGAGAAATCGGGAGACACATGCAATGCAAAAGTATGATGCTAAAATGAATGTAAATGAAGGTTTCATGGAATTCAACACATTTACGAATGTCGTGGGGTACCAAAGAAATCTTTTTCTTGGTTTTTCATTTTATACTTTTTTTTTTATTTATGGTATCCCGCGATATCCATTAATGATGTTTGAACTCCATGAAATACAATGCAACGAGATGCTTTATGGATGCAATGCATGGAAACACACAAGGTCCTAGGTTAAAAGCTTGCATGAGGTTCAAAGGCAAATACCCTCCCCTGAAGTTAGATGGTTCATCCTGTCCTACAAAAGTAACCAGGTTCTAAGGGATCTCAATATCATTGATCCTTCACAAGGGTGGTTGTTCAGAAGGCAACTTACTTACCAACCAAAACCCTCCAAGTTTAAGATCTCAATGAGCGTAGTATCGAGTGTCAACCAACTTCAGTCTGCACCAAAGCCGGTTACCTCACTACTTTCTAAAGGCCAAGATGAGTTAACTAGGGTTCTAAAAGTCAGTTAGTGCATTGACAACATATGGCAGCCTCAATATTATCCTCAACTTGACTTAAGGAATATAAGCACCAACCAAGAAGTCGCACTAACTATGGCCACCAGATCAACCGCATCGATATACGTCGTACAGTTTCCTTGGTCTATTGCCATTTACCTAAGGTACACTAGATCCGGGTGTAGGACCTATCTCACAGCACAAGAAACAGTCCCTCAATCAAAGCACAAATATATACATGCAAATGAATAATATCACAGATAGTAATAAATATGAACAAGTTAGGGATAACCCTCAAAAGTTAAAGTTAGATCCCCAGTGAAGTCGCCATTTTCTGTTGCGGTGGAAATAGGATCACAAACTATTAATGAGTTTGAATCGCAATTCAATTCACAACCGCTCTTTGATTTATCCGAAGGAAAAGGTCAAAAGAGGGAAAACCTATTTTTGCATCGTAAACACAATGCGGGGAAAGATCTAGGGTTCGGGGGTTGGTTAAATTTAGGGAAGGTATTAGCACCCTAAACTTCTGTAGTACTCTACAGGAACCTTTTGTTCAGATGTTTACTACTTTGCTTTATTATTCTTGCTTAAGGTATATGTACAAGGATTAAAAGTGAGAAAATAAACCTAAGGGGTTAATTCTAAGTTTACTCGGCAAGACATCGCATCTTGTGCCTACGTATCCTTACGGGAGTGGAATCAGAGTAATCGTAGTTCCCCTCAAAAGGGAGGTTAGAGACTTCTTGACTGTGGTCAAGGTCTCAAGGGGAATAAACATGTCTTAAGGGCACGCTTACGCGGAGTGTAGAAACTCCAAATCTCTACGTTAAAATGTTAAGTTGTGATTAGGTTAGGGATTCCGCGGCGGGAAACCCTAAAATGAGTGCGGCGACTCTTTGACCTAAAGCTAGGGGTAAAATGGTAACTTTGTCTGCGGCGAGACATTTATGAAAAATTAGGGTTTGTAAGGGTGAAAGGGTTTGAAGTTGTTTTGAGGACTATTGGCGCGGCGGCCAAACGGTTAGACCTAACCCTCGGGTGTGCGTAGTGTGATAGAAACAGTGGTAAACGCGTGAGATAATTGAATCATGCAAACAGAGAGATAATGTAAGCAGAAGTTTAAAGGCAGAAATTAAAGCGCGATTATTAGGATTCGCGAGATTACATGATAGGAGCAGATACAATAGGATAATGAAAGTTTGAATTAAAAATACACAAAAATAACTACTGGCAGCGTAACAAGCTACAGAACGAGGAAACACTGTTAATAAACCGAATCAGACAGTCAACGAATGAATTATGAGACAAAAATGCAAGATCGGAGATTTTTTTATTGCTTATGCGTAATAAGTTAAAAAAATGTTAAAATAAAAAAAAGATTAAGTTTAATTTTTTTTAAAGACACAATAGTTTAATTTAACTATCTAAAAAATTTTATTTTTTATGTTATCATTTTCTAAAAGAGTTTAAGCTAGATTTTTTTTAAAAAAGTTAAATTATATTATTTTTTTTTTTAAAACAAATGTTTAATTTTTAAAAAACGTTTTAATAAAAATTTAAAAATAATAAACAAATAAACAAAAAAAATATAAAACAAATAAAATAAAAGAGGGTTGGGCCGGGTATCACTTCCGGACCCAACCCAAACGGAACACAAATTGGAAGGGGTTTAGGGTTCCCCCCCCCCCAGAACCCTAACGGCGCACATCTTTTTCTCTTCTTCTCATATTATCGTTCCTCTTCTCTTTCTTCTTCCTCGATGCTCTCTTCTTCCTCGATGCTCTCTTCTTCCTCGATGCTCTCTTCTTCCTCACGCCGTGACCTTCTCTGTTCCTGAAACGAACCACGAAACTATGTGAGATAATACATTTACCTTTGATTTGGCCGATGATGCTAAAGCTGAGGCCGTGGAGTTGATTGCCCGTCGTTCTTTGTGAACGATGAAGGTGATCTCTCTGATGTTATGGATTCGCGTTCAGTGATGGTGATCTCTGAGCGATGATGACGATTGCTTCGTCTGAGCTCACGCTGTTTAGGGTTTTCTGCGTAATCTCTTCGCTAGGGTTTCTCCTCCCTTTATACTACTTTCAAACTCGTGGGCTTGGACCTCCTTCCGATTTTATGTTATTTGAAAACTGATTTTCAATGATTGATTGCTTTCTGGATTGATTGGAGATTTATTTCAATCTGATTGTGATTTCCTTTCCTTTTCAGGTTCTCTTGATTGGATTTTGTTGATTTGATCTGAGATAACTTCCGTTCTGTTTGATTTGTTGGATGTTCATTGAATGACAAATTCAATCTCTGATTTGTTGTGTTAAATGCTGGTCTATCCATGCTCAAAGTTTTTGAGGATCTGAATAAGATCTTTTTTTTGAATATCCTTCTTTCGCAATGGGTATACTTTGATCGATTTGCTAACTCTGAATTATTGTTTGGCAGGGAACGAATAGCAGTGAACTTGGGCCAAAATGAAATTAGCAGCCCAGAGTTTGGTTTATGGGGAATTCACCGGATTTGAGGATTAGGGTGATGTTCTTTGGAGACTTGCACTCGTTCCTGCTCTGAGACTAAACTCTTCCCTTCTGACGACTCAAAATTGTCCATACCGACTGGGGTTTTGTGAATACCACTCGTGGATTTAGGAGTCTGTAGGTTCCTGTATCGACCTGTATGTCCTGCGTGTGAATAACTAACGTTGGGTTAGTTAATTTTGTTTGGTAAGAAAAGACAACACCCTGCTTCACTCCTTGGATTTCCTTGAGCATATCTGATGATGATGTATTGGTTATGCAGGTTATAGGCTGGTGTAAGGTGCCTCCTCCTCATTTGTCCTTGTTGCTGATATTGCTACTCGTATTGTTGATTCTGCAGCATCTGATGTTCCTGGCGTTCCAGTTGGGGCTAAAGCGTAGTGGATCCTGACTGATGGGTTTTTTTTAGGTTTGTCTAGATCACACTCACCCTACCTTGTGAGGATAATGGATTGATGATGGTTTGCTGATGAGTGTTAATATTATTCTTGCAGGGAGCTCAAAAGGGGACCTGTTGCAGGGAGTTTGCAGAATTTCCTTGCTTAGCATCTACACTTTTATTTGGTTGAATTTTACTCAATGTGATTTGCTGTGTTGTTGCTAAACCAGACATAGAACTATGTTGCAAGCCTGCAGCATTGTTCTGCTGTATAGTTGTCGCAGAACCTTGTAAGTTTGATGGCTGCATTTGAGAGATCATTTGATTTTCATGAGACTGTACTGAAGTAACTTGAGATTGTGACTGTGCTGTTGAAAACATATGAGTTGGGGAAGCTGTCCAGGTTGCAAGGACAAGATGGGTTTCCTGAACTTAGGAGGTTTACACTCTGCTTTTCTATGCTCTCAATTTTCTTTGAGACTAGGCGTAATGATGTGCTTAGGACTCTGTAGGAATGTTATCATGCGTTCTGGAATTATTCTGTATTGCTTCGACCTTTCCACCTGATCTGACTTGGGTTGTTGAGGAGGTAGAATCATACTGCTGCTAATTCCCCATTAGGTGAGCCTGTCCTAATGTTTTCTTGAAAAAGACTGATAGAAGTTACTTGTCTGGTTGTGTTTTCATTTTATGAATATCTTTATGCTTTCTGAACATTTTCCTTATGTGTGATTCACTCTCTATAGTCTGAGATTGGACTAATTGATTATTGTGAGGGTGGCAAAATTCGGGGACTAACAGGGCCTATGCAGAGACCTTGATTTGATGGGCTTTTCCAAGCAAATTATGTGCAGAAGGTTGTTTTAGTGAGTAATGTTATCGACATTCTCGTCAAGTTCATCACTTATTGCTATACTCCTGGCTTCTGAACTAGACTCGAATGGTAACGGCAGAGTTCTATTCCCAATGGCCTGTTGTTGTTCATGTTATTATTGCAGGTTGTAACTCGTGTTGCTTGGTTTGTTGTAGCTGATATTGGTTCTACGGTTTTGTAGCCTGTTTCTTGAACTGAACTGTTTTAAACTCTGCTATGAAATTGGGGTTGCAGAATTTTCTGATACCTTGTCCTATGTTATTTTGCTGCAGCTTGTTGTGTGTCTCATTCTTCTGTACATGGTTCAGAACTGATGCTGCTCATGAACTATTTAGGCTTTGAGTTCCAAATTCTGAATCTGACATTGATGCGTGTGTGGCTTTTCAGGTGTTGGAAACTTCGGAACCATAGCGACTCAGACCTGCCGGCATCCGGGTCCTTATTCTCGTATCAGTTCGGAAATCCAATCACGGCAAAACGAATCAGCCCCACTTCTTTTATCTTCTCTATCTCTCGGATGTCCCTTATGATAAGAACAATAACTACCTGATCTGACGCCGGTGGCTCAGATTGGTAACGGGAGTAGGATGCGGCTTCGGTTGTGCCCTCCCGACACTCGATGATGACAATTGTTCTGAGAGTGTCGAATAACCTCTAACACTTTCCTTTTTCTTCTGTTTTGTTTTCTTTGGCTCTTTTCAGGTAATCGGAGCTTCACGAAGGACTCAAAGGAGGAAGATTATGAAGAACACTTAGAAGCTTAGGACTTAGAACTTTTTTAGAATAGATAGCCAATGTAATGAATCTTTTTGTAAACCAGTGGGTATAAAGTTCAAAATTATTTATCCATTTCCATTGTAAACTAAATATTTATGAAATAAAATTCAAAAATATTTATTCACTTCTTATTTGTAAATAATAATTCGAAAATTATTTAAATTCACTCCTTAGATGTAAATTGCAAATACTTATGAATAAAGCTTCAAAAATATTTAAACTCACCTCTTAGTTGTAAATTATAAATATTCACGAATGATATTCACAAATATCTAAACTCATTTCCCTTTTTGTATTGGACAATATTATGAATGAGATCCACTCTCTTTATATTAATTGACTGCTTACCGTAACCGGATTAAATCTGACCAAAACTCAAACTGAGTTCCTGCTTTCCAAATAACCTTAGCAGTATCTGCTTCCTCTCAGGAATACTGTCCCACTTGTCTCAAAATTACAGACTCCACGTGAAATGACCAAAATGCCCCTGTGGTAATTCCTGAAATAAAACGCACTCATATGATTGGTTAGTGATTAATGGATGCAAAATGCTATGTGAAATGAACTGACTAAATGTAAGGGTAAAATTTGGGGTATTACAGTATGACCAAGCAAAGACATCCTTATACTCTTGGAGTAACTCAATCAATCTTTGCTTGATATCATTCTGCAGCGCAACCCCTACTCTGACCTCCTTTTTATCCTCTTCTGTTCCCAGGTTGACGACTTCAACTTCCTCCTGATGAGGCAGGATGACCTTCTCCTCTTGTTTTAACAATCTGGCGAGCTCTTCGGGCAGGTCTTCGTTTTCGTCAATCTCTCGTTCCGCTTGAAATATCGGATTGTCAAAGTCACACCGAGTCATAGACGAGTCTGAATCGGTGGTATCTGAAATGTGCAACCTGTAATGATGATGATTTTATGCTTAAATGATATGCAAACAAATAAACACAAACCACATTGCCATTTTATTGTTGTAAATAAAAATAAAAAAACAAGGATCACGAAGTTTTGAATGAAAAGACGCTTTTTGATTGATAATGATAAAAGGGTTGTTCACACACATAAAAGATAAGGCCCAATAAATAAAGACCATTATGCCCCGGGCAGAGCATATGGCAATACACTAATCAAAACAAAACAATTACTTTTCATAAGTCACAGTGATAACTTCTTCCATGGTCCAATTCTTCAAGCCTTGGCCGGGGACGCATGGCTGGATCCATGCATCCATGTCACAGTCACTATCTCCTTCCTCGTCAGATACGGTGTTGATCTCTTCGAACACCACCCCAACACTGATGAATTGAACAGGTCCTTTGTAGCGAGGAGCGCTTGAAGAAGATGCGTATGGGCTGTACCCTAATCCGAACTTGTCTTGTTTGTTGGGGATGCTTATCACCTCCCCCCATCCTTTCGCTGATCCAGACTTCACCACAGCTTGGGCTTCCTTGTAGGATGACATAGCAACTTCTGGCGCCTTGGCTTCAACTGTTGCTTTCTTTTTGATTTGGACAGTCTCAAAGGCTTGGCACAAGGTTTCGTGAATTTCACCATCGACCTCCACATACTTGAATGAGGACAAATGGCTTACCATGATGTCTTCCTCTCCACAAACAGTCACAATGTTATCACCCACCATATACTTCAGCTTCTGGTGTAGGGTTGACGTCACCGCTCCTGCTGAGTGTATCCAAGGCCGACGCAAGAGACAGCTATATGCCGGCTGGATATCCATTATATAGAAAACCGCATCAAAAACCTCAGGACCGACTTAAATTGGCAAGGTTAGTTCTCCAAACACGGACCTCCTTGTCCCATCAAAAGCTCTGACCACCATATCGCTTGGCGTACATATTATCCCTCGAGTGTCTAGCTTCATGAGGGCTTTCTTGGGTAGCACATTTAATGACGACCCAGTGTCTACCAATACATGAGACAAAACGACACCTCTACATTCCATAGAGATATGCAGAGCCAAGTTATGATTCCTTCCTTTCGATGTCAAATCACGGTCAGTGAATCCCAAACCATTCCCTGCATTGACATGGGCCACTACTCCTTCCAACTGATTGACGGATATTTCTTGTGGCACATAAGCATTATCCAAGACTCTGAGCAAGGCGTTCCTATGAGCCTCGGAACATAACAACAATGACAAGATAGAAATTTTTAAAGGCGTCTGTTGTAGATGATCCACGATCTTATAGTCACTCTTTCTTATTAGGCGCATGAACTCTTCTGCGTCTTTCAGCACAACTTCTTTTTCTCCAGCCTGGAGCTTTCCTCTGCTACTACCTTCCCTTTACCTTTATCAGCTCTTTCTGCACTTACTTCGGGAGGTGCAAATATCCTCCCACTCCGAGTCATTCCCCCAGTTCCCACCAAGTTGTCAACTGAGTCCAAAGGCAAGCCTTTTAATTCCTGCTTCTGTCCATTGCAGTAGACTTCCGCTCCATAGTTCCAAGGGATCGCCTTGGAGCTTTCATAAGGTATAGGTCCTGCCTTCGTAAAGATGATGGTAGGTCGCGCTGGCGGCGCATAAATAGTGATTGTTTTGTAAGGGATAAAGATGGTGGCCACCTCATCCTCTTTCTTACTGACTATCTTCTCATTCTTTTTCTCACAGATCTTGTCAAAATGTAGAACACCTTCGTTTATCATACACTGTACATAACTCTTCAAACTCTCACACCCTTCGGGATGGGCGGCACAATTTTCACAATCCTTGCCACACCCGGGAAACAACCCACCTTCTAACAACTTGCATTTTACAAAACTTAAAGGAGTCTTCAATTCTTCAACATCATATACCAGATTTAAATCCTCCCCTTCAACAACAGCATTTACTCTACCTGCTCCATGATTTGGCATATGGTTCTGATCAACATTCGGCACATCATGGTTGAAATTAATGGCCCTACTATCAACAAGGTCTTGTACCTTGTTCTTGAAGGCTTTGCAATTATCAATATGATGGCCGGGAGCGCCAGAGTGGAAGTCACACCTAGCGTTGGCGTCATACCCGGGTGGTGGTGAGCCATTTAGAGGGGTCATCGTCCTTTTCTGGACCAACTGCAGTTGCAATAAGTGTTGTAGTGGCTGAGAGTAAGGCATTGGTGGTGCGTCGAAGTTCCTATCTGCCATCCTTCTTCGATCTTGATATGGTCTTGGCGCGTAATTTTGTTGTTGTGGTTGTTGCCTTTGCGGTTGTTGCTGTTGACGTGGTTGTTGCTGAGGCTGTATTGTCGGGATGGCAATACTAGCTACTTGTGGTTGTTGTTGATAGTATGGTCGTGGGCAATACTGATTCTGATTCTGGTTCCAATTTTGATTCTTAAAACCTGATATCGCGTTTGTCTCATTCTCCTTTCTTTTAATACCGAAGTTCTTTCTTCCACCTCCAGATGAGGTCCCTTCTCCTGCTTGTATTTTACCCAATTTAATCCCATTTTCTACTCTCTCGCCTGTGATGATCAGATCTGAGAAACTTCCAGACATGTTGCTTATCAATTTCTCATAATACACACCAGGTAGTGTAGCTACAAACAGGTCGATGAGTTCTCTCTCCACCATTGGAGGTTGAACCCTCGCAACCAACTCGCGCCACTCTGGGCGTACTCCTTGAATCCTTCATTGTTCCTTTACGATAGGTTCTGTAACTGTACACGATTCGATGCTAGGTCACTGTTATACTGGTAGTGTTTGACAAAAGCTTCTGCCAAATCCTTCCAACTTCTGATATGGACCGGCTCCAGTCCCATATACCATTCTAAAGATGGACCTGACAAGCTATCTTGAAAGAAGTGCATCAGCAACTTCTCATCATCGGAGTATGCAGACATCCTTTGGAAATAGGAGTGAAGATGCACCCTTGGACATGTTGTTCCTTTGTATTTATCGAAATCTGGCACTTTAAACTTTGGAGGAATCCTAAGTCTCGGAATCAATCCCAGATTGGACATATCAAGACCCATAGTATTCTGGCCTTCAAGAATGCTCCTCATCTTTTCTTCGATTGCATCGAACCTTCTATCAGCGTCAGATCGCAATCCTGCCCCAAGGTCTCCCATGGAGAAGACGTCATCTTTCTCATCTTGGTTCCACTGAGGACCATTGTTAACAGGCACGGTGCCCGCCGCAACTGGGATGGGAATTCCATCTTGGTTTTCTCCACCCGGAAGATTGACTACAGTTGGACCACCATTGGCCTGCGAAGTGCTACCATTAACCGGAGGAGGAACATCAGTAGTTCTTCCATGCAAAACACCACTGCCATCCACTCGAGCTATCAATGGTTGAACCAGAGTTCTCAATTGTTCCTGCCCATTGGCTACCCCTTGCATTGTTTCCATGAATTGCGTCATCTTTTCCCTAAACTCCTGCAACTCTTGTTGTACTTGATCCATGACTCTTCGTTGGTTCCCTCTTGTGTTGTATGAATGTTGAGAAGTCAGCTTGCTCTTTCTCTTTCTTTTCTTCTGAAATGGCAAGCGGTATGAGGTCGGGTTTCAGGGAATGCAAAAATGATGCGTGGGTATATGCAATGCTCGAATGATGTTCAAGGGACTTTCAAGATTTATGATTATCAATGGTATTATGGGACTATAAATGAATAGTAAAGAATGCACAATTTAAGCCAAAAAGAAAACTTTCATTAATTTTGAGGGAAGATTCAATACAACTGATTGTTCGATAAGCTGTAAAATAAAAACTCATGTTACAAGAAAATACTGAATGAACTAAAAATCTTTCTTTCGGAGACGTTCTTCAAGCTTTTTTGTCTCGGACATGAATCTTCTAATCATTTGGTCGCAGAGCCGGATAAAGTGATGGATGGAAGGAGGAATATCATTTCCTTCTAAGTCTTGAATTGCGCTTTCCAACCTCCATGGGATATCACGGATCATAAAGTTGCAATGCTCCACTAGATTGTTATACCTAGCGCGACACATGTCTAGGGTCGGCTGGTAATAACGAAGAAAATCCTCATACGTATCCAAAAGTTCGTTGAGTTGAGCTTCCTTCTTCAACCATAGTGAACTATTCCTTTGCAGGGCCTCGAAACGGTCTTTCCACAAGGTGGCTGTTTCCTGAGCTGTCTTCAATTCTGAGCATTTGTTGTGCCATACATCAGAGGTGACATATGAAGCTCGCAATGCTTCTTCTTTGAGTTGTCGCTCGCTTTCGGCTAGAATTAAGGCACCCCTCAACTCCTTTTCAAGGACATCAATATCGGCCTCTAGTTCCTCCCTTGTCTTCTTCTTTTCAGCAGAGGCTAACTCGAAGAATCTCCACGCTTTATCACAAGAGGCCTTGGTTTCCTTTAGGCGTTGCCGGAGGGCTTTTACCGATGCATCAGCTCCTTCAAAACCTTCTTGATACCTGACCCTCAGATCTGCTTCTAGCTTCAGCTTCTTGCTACTCTCAGCCACTTTGTCTTGTTCGAACTCCACTTTCCTCTTATATTGGCCATTCTCCACTCCTGCTTGGTGAACCTCAGCCTGAAGGTCTTGATTTTCCTTTGTCAACCTTTCTATCACTAGCTTTAGTTTCTCATACTCCTCCATGGATACATGAGTAGGAGCAGGAAGTTCTTCTCGCATGGATGGTTCGGAGGGAAATGGAAGCAACCTTTCGGCCACTCTGGCTTGCAACCATCGGTTGTAGGGCTCCTTAGCCACACAGTTCTTCGCCTTTAACTCTTTCCTCCTCTTCGTATGAACCTTGGCCCACGCTTTAACAATATTCCTGACAAACGCAGGATCGTCTGTTGTGGCTA
The DNA here is from genome assembly GCA_963859935.3 of Lathyrus sativus. Taxonomy (NCBI): domain Eukaryota; kingdom Viridiplantae; phylum Streptophyta; class Magnoliopsida; order Fabales; family Fabaceae; genus Lathyrus; species Lathyrus sativus. The sequence goes on from OZ012739.1 coordinate 665,423,646, forward strand.
GCAAAAAGAAACTCTGAACCTTCTCTGCTTCGGGCTTATCTTCCATGGCATAGCCCAATTGACGCAACGCCATGACAGGGTTGTAGTTAATGCAACCAGCTCTACTGATTAGAGGTACATTACCAAAATTTCCACAACTAAAGATGATATCCACGTCGTAATACTCATGAGAGTACCAAGCAATATCACGGTCCTCTAGAGACATAATGCGTTGAGACCATTTCAGTTTCTTCTTGTTTTCCACAAACGGCCCTTTCTTCGGCAGGTGGGAAGCATACCATTTGAATAGTAGATGAGAACAACATTGGACCATTCCTGTCTTCTTTTCACTTCTCCAATGAATGGAGTGGTAAACATCAGCGAGGAGGGTAGGGATAGGATTCTTTTGCATGAAGAGAATGATAGCAGCGATGTCTATGAAATTGTCCACATTTGGAAAGAGGACAATCCCATAAATCATTAGAGCAACGACAATACCAAAACTTTCCCAATCCCCATTGGTCTTGTACTGTTCGGCTTTATCTAGCAAAAACCTCAAAGGAAAGCCTTGAGTACCTCCCTTATTGGTTAGACCATCTTTAACCTCTTCCTCGGTCATACGGAGAGTGAGAGCAATGACAGAAGACTTTGCCTCTTCTTCTAGGCTGGTATAAATAGGTTGATCCTTGATCTTGATATTCAAAAGGTGAGAATATTCTTCAAGAGTAGGAGCCAACTGATAGTCTTGAAAGGTGAAGCATCTGAGAGGCGCATCATAAAATTGAACCATAGCGAACAAAGCCCATGTATCGACCCCAGAACGGAGAAGGTCAAGCAATTTCCCATATTTCCCTTGAAAGTTGATTTTGATAGCTTTTGGCACATCAATCAAAAGATCTTGGATTGGTCCCAACTTCGGTTCTCTAAACTTTAAGGAATTTGTACTTCTTTTCCTTTGATCATTCATCTTGTTCTTCAATACCTATGATAATCACAGTCTCTTAAGTCCCTTGATATGCAACAATGCTATGAAATGTAATGCTTCATGGATGCATATGAGAATGGAAACACACGGATCAAAGTCACAGATCCTGCAGGGTATTATAACAAAATATCTCTTACCACGGGTGGGCAATCTATTGGTTTATAAGAGGGCATCCCAAAAGGCTTTTAAACAAAGTCCCATGCACTAACCCTCAAAAGTTTTCCATCATAACGACTACTCGTAAGACGGTAATCCCTTCAAAAGGATGAACACAAAGTTATGTTTTAGTAACCTTTTGGAATAAGGTTCTACAAGAGGTCCTCAGAATCACGGAATCCCACGTCGGAAATAAAACGATGTTACGACTACACGTAGGACATAATCTTTCCAACGGGGTCTCATCTGAGCGGTGGAATTCGATCCAACTCAACGAGTCCTACGTCTCGCAAATCAGAAAGAAACCACCTCCTAATCTTAGTGTATACTCGAAAGCTCGGGTAGAAAGCTTTATCCTCACAAACCATCCCAATAAACCCAACGAGTTAGAAAGAAACACAATAATAAAATAAAATAAAACATAAAAGCAAATAAAGCACAAATGCAACAAACAAACTAGGTTTGGCTTGCTAGGAGTCCCCAGCAGAGTCGCCAGCTGTCGCTATTCGAAAAATGCGCGCAACGACGGGGAAGGCGAAAAGGAAAGGACAGAAGAGTCGCCACCGAACTTTATTTATCCCATGAGGGGAAAGGAAAATATCGAGAAAACCTTAAGAAAGAAAATGAATAAGATGGTCTCGCAACCAAGAACAGGTTCGGAAGCCGGTTATGCGAAGGGAAGGTATTAGCACCCCTCGCATCCATCGTACTCGATGGGAACCATTTGTTTGTCGTGTGTGATTTATTTGCTAAAAAATTATGCTATAAAAGAGTGTTCCAAAGGATAGAGGGAAAGGTTAAAAATTGGGAAAAGAGAGATAACAGGGGAAGGAAGAGAAAGAACAGACTCGGTAGGACTTCGCGGTCCTAGGCCTACGTATTCTCGATAGACATGAGAAAATCAGAGTCGACGTAGTTCGGGGAACTACATATATGGGGGATTGTGCTCGGTAAGGATTGTGGCCCTTATGCCTACGTATCTTTACTTGAAAAAGTAAAGAATCAGAGCAGCCGTAGTTCGGCCTATGATTTGTTGATGTTTTTATGGATGATGCTATCGTACGCATTCTAGCAGTTAGATGTATTGTTGCTTGCTCGTTGGAGACTTAGGCATTACCTGTTTGCGGTAGAATGGACGTATCATATCCTTTTCGAAAGATAAGTTTTCGCCATGCGAGGCAAGATGTCACATTTGATTTGTTGAATTATTTTTTTTAAGGGGCGAGATAGGTCCTCGGATAGTAACCCCTACGGGTAGTACCCAATTCTTTATCTCAAAGTTTTTTTGTTATGAAAGGGTGTGGCGAACATAGCGTCTTCGTATTGAATGACGAGTATCAAAACCACACACACTACAGTGAGCATCTCGACACTCGGAGAGGAAGAAGTCTACACTTAATCCTCTCTTTTTAGTTCAATACAAAGAGAACTTCATTCTCTTATTAAAGTGTTTTTGGTTTTGAATGGTAAGTGTTTTTGCGACAGAGAACCCTACGGTAAACGTCAGCACTCGGGATAGGAGAAGGCCTACGCCTAACCACTCCACGACCATTCAAGTTTTTGTTATGAAAAGAGTTTAAAAATGCGCTCAGTACGGGACCGAGGTTTTTAGGTGACAAAGGTTGCGGAAAGAAGTTGTAGAGGGAGATAGGTGGCGGATAAAGTCACGTCTTCGTATTGAAAGATGAGTATCAAGACCACCCACACTACAGTGAGTATCTCGACGCTCGGAAAGGAAGAAGTCTACACTCAATCCATTCTCTTTAGTTCAATACAAAGAGAACTTTACCCTTTTATTAAATATGGTGAATTGGCTTAACAATCATTTGAGAAAATCCACTTGACGTTGGGTCAAGGGTTTAATTGCTTAAAAAGGTTTGAGGTGACACGTACAAGGTCGATGGCGGACGCACAAGGCGGCCGACTTACATGGTCGAAAATGGCCCGATAAAATCGAGAGTTTGTTTTTTTTGAAAATGTTTATGTAATCAAGAGTCAACAAAGACAATAGCAATATCCACACTAAAACCATGCAAACATATGGGTTAGTCGACAAAAAAAAATCGAGACATGCGAAAAAAACGGAAAAAAATTTTTAGGTAAAAAAAACAGCAAAAAAAAAAAGCATAAACAAACTGATCAGCTTGCGCCGCAAAGGGTGTTCGCGCCGCAAACTGAGAAAAGTGAACATTCTATTTTTTGCATGTTCGCGCCGCGAACTGAGAAAAGTTTTGATTCTGTTTTTGACAGTTCGCGCCGTGACCTGAAGCGAAAAATACAGTATTTGTTGTATTTTTTGCTGTCTTTTGTGATTTTCTTCCTTTTTATTGGTTCTTTAAAAATGGTTTTTTGGTCCCCTTAGAATCTTACATGGTATACTTAGTACAACAACACTTAAGATAAAAGACAAATGCAAGATATAAAGAGGGAAAAGTTTAAAGAAATGGATACCCCAAGAGCTTTTATCCTTCTCGCGGATACTCCACTGGTTTTGGTTGGCTGTGCTCCCCCTCTTCACTTTATATGGTGAAAGTTTTGATCTTCAAGGGTTCCTTGTCTTTCTATGGAACTCCTTTTTTGGTTTTCTCTCTTACTATTTTTCTGGTTTTCTTTGCAATGTGTGTTGCTCTCACTATTTTCTGTTTTTCTCCTCTCTCTTACTCTCTCAATGTTGTGTATGTGAATGATAGTGAATGAATAGATTTGTTTGTAGCTCCTTCCTTTTGTTGACAGCCCCTTTCCCCTCTCATCTCACCTTTTCTGCTGCTTTTTCTGCTGTACCAAACCAATGGCTCTTGCACAAGCTTCAATTTTTAGAATTTCCATTCTTGGCAATAATTATGGCCACTTTCTTGCTGCAGCCCCACTTTTTCCACTTCTAGTATGCTGCTTTTGCTGTATTTTTTCTGCAGCACTCCACCTTGCTATCCATCCTTGTGTCCATTGGTTGGTTATGCTTGGATATATTCATGTAACTAACACCACTACCTTTTGGACAGAATTTTCAAATTCTGATTTTTTTTATGTGTAGATGTATCAACATAAGCTTATAGCCTTGGTTTTGTGACATAAAATGATTTTGTAATATGATGCACATTGCCACTTCTTGCATGGGGTTGTTTTTTGGTCCATATTCAAATTGCCCATGAATGTATGCATAACCTTGATCTTGAGATATTCCAACATTGAATTAGCTCTTAAATATTTTCCTTGCATGTTTGTAAGCACAAAGAGGACCATGTGGACTTGATGAGGCATGGGGGATACCATGGCATGAAGTTATTTTTAGAAACTTGAATTAAGATTAGAAATAGCTTAATTTCCTAAGCATTACCAAGAGTTTGGATTTTGTAACAAATGTGACATTCTTGCAAATGTCATGAAATTTTTCTTTTGAATCTAGCCTCAAATTCATGAGCCTTGAATTTGGAATGATGGGCCTCCCTTATGTCATTGAATTTGAAAGAAATGAAGAAATGAGTCAAGCCTTGAAAGAGGACAAATTTTGGGGTGCAACATAGAGTAAGGGCATCGAAGTAGGTTGAGTATTCATCCCGGTGCTACGAAGATGTGCCAGGATTTGCAGAAATTATTTTGGTGGCCAGGTATGAAGAAGGATATTGTTGAGTTTGTATATGCATGTTTGACTTGTCAGAAGTCAAAGATCAGGCATCATAAGCCTTTAGGTATGATGCAACTGTTGAATATTCCAGAATGGAAATAGGATAGTATTTCCATGGATTTTGTGTCGGGATTGCCGAAGACTGCGAAGGGGAATCATTCAATTTAGGTGATTGTGGATAGATTAACTAAATCGACTCATTTCTTACTGATGAAGATTAATCATTCTATGTAGAAGTTAGCTGAGATATACATTGAGGAAATTATTAAGTTGCATGGGATACCTTCGAGTATTGTGTCAGATAGAGACCCTAGATTTATGTTAAGGTTCTGGAAAAGTTTATAAGATGCTTTGGGTACTAAGTTGAGGATGAGTTATGCATATCATACGTAGATGGATGGTCAGACAAAGAGGACTATCTAGTCTTTGGAGGATTTACTGAGGGCTTGTGTGTTGGATCAAGGAGGATCTTGGGATAGCCATTTGTCATTGATTGAGTTTACCTACAACAATAGTTTTCGTGCTAGTATTGGGATGGCGTCGTATGAAGTTTTGTATGAAAGGAGGTGTAGAACTTCATTGTGTTGGTATGAGTCAGGTGAGAGTGTTGTACTCGGACCTGAGATTATACAGGAGACGATCGAAAAGATTAAGATGATCCAAGAGAGAATAAGAGCTCCTTAGACTCGTCAGAAGAGTTATCATGATAAGAGAAGGAAAACACTTGAGTTCCAAGAGGGAGATCACATATTTTTTAGAGTTGCACTGGTGACTGGTGTGGGACGAGCTTTGAAATCTAGGAAGCTCACTCCATGTTTTGTTGGTATGTATTAGATTATGCAGAGGATAGGGGGTAGCCTATCGGATCGCTTTACTACCGTTGCTTGTGAATTTTCTCGATGTGTTTCATGTGTCTTAGTTGAGGAAATACGTTCTAGATTTGTCGCATGTGATCCAGATGGATGACGTACAGGTGAGGGATAACCTAACTATTGAAGCATTACCTGTGCAGATTGATGGACGAGAAATGAAGAAACTGCAAGGTAAAGACATAGTCTTGGTGAAGGTCTTATGGGGTGGATCAGCTGGTGAGAGTTGGACTTAGGAACGCGAAGATCAGATGAGAGAGTCATATCCGACTCTGTTTCCTTCAGGTAACTTTCGAAGACGAAAATTCTTTAAGTGACGGAGAGTTGTAACACTCCAAAATAATTAGAATATTTATTTAATTTATTTATTATAAATATTCGTGATTTTTGGTGATTTTTCGTGAAATATTTTGATGTCTGGTGATTTGTGTTAGGGGGTATTGTTGAAGTTAAGAGGGTGTTGAGGATATTTAGAAGTGTATGATTTATTAGAATTATTTTGATAATAATAATAGTGGATAATGTGAATATCTTATTATTATTATTATTTTAAATAAATAATTGGAACACTAAGGGCAAGATGGTAAAGTTGGGTGAAATAAGTGAGGATAAAGTTGCGAAAATATAATAGGGGTCCAAGGGGTAAGAGTGACATAAAGGAAAAAGAGAGAGTGGAGAAAGTCATTTTTTGGTACGATAGTGATGGTTAGAGAGAGCTCTGAGGAAAAGGAAAAAAGGAAGCTAGGGCTCAGATGGATTTTAGAAGAACTCAAGAGGAGGAATCATAATCGAATTATCGAAGGTATAGGGAGTATCATTTGTCATTATAATTAATATAAGGGTAGATGTATATGGGTAGTTGGGGATTTTGGAGAATGATGGGATTTATGATTAAATTGGGATTTGAGTTGTATGAGATAATATGTATGAAACTTATTATGATTTATTGTTGTTGTTAGTGCCATGATTCTATGAGTATCCATGGTCCTATGATTGGCTAAATTTTGGTAAAACATGACTCTACACTAATGTTAAGCAGGATGTCATTACCATAGTTATGACATCGCTAAAGGAGCAAGCAGGAGCTGATGACAGAATGTCATGACCAATATCATTACATCAATGTATAGTACAGCAGTAGCTGCTATGTGTTAGCAGTAGCCACAATAGGTTGAGTTGTGATGAAGTTCCTCACAGGTGGTGAGTGAGGTGTGCAGCCACAACAGGTTGAGATGAAGTTCCTCACAGGTGGTGAGTGAGGTGTGATGTCATGTGTTTTAAGGAGGACATCGCTGCATGACAACAGAAGGAGCTGCTAGTGTATATCTCTTGACAGAGTTGGTTTGGTTTGATGAGACTGTGTTGGATATACCTCATCAGTAAGTAAAGGTCAAGGAGATTGATTAGGAACAAGTACAAAGTGTATTGATATTCATAAAAGGATCTTGGAGACCTTTTAGGAAACTATAATATGCTTGTTTCTACTGTCATGAAGAAGATTCTGCAGAAGTGTGCAGCAGGGCAAGCTGGTCAGCTAAGAGTAATTAAAAGCTGAATGTCATGACATTGATCGTATGACATCAGACATGCAGAGTTTGTTTTTCTATTATGATACCTGATATATCTCAGGCTAGATTTCAGGAAACCTGTTAGGGTTCCTTAGTTATCTCAGACGAGATTCTAGGCAGTATCATGACCTAATTTGACAGCACCTTGTATTGTGGAAATTCGTTTTACTTTATTAAAACTAATGTTTGTTACTTTGGACCAACCCAAGCCCAGTCTGTACTACTATAAAAGGAGGAGCAGAAGCAGAAGGAATTAAGCACTCACATCAAGATCAACCAGAGTGTAAAATCAAGGTATAGGGTTTGAGAGTCCCTTGTGTGTAAGTCACCCTTTGCATCGTTTGATACATTGTGGTAGACATATTTGTGAGTGAAGAGGTTTGCTCTTCACGTATGTCTAGGAGTCTTAGGATTCCTTGTGTACCAAGCAATTGTAGGTTGTATGATTGCTCTGGTTAATTGTATGAATAGGTGTGTTCATTGTGGCACTCAAAGCTTTTAAGAAAGAATGTGTCTCACTTGATCAAAGTTGTGAAGCAAGATCATCGTGTGTGTTTGGAGTGTATCTCCATAACTGTTTTGTAATTGTGTATTGATATCACTATGGTGTGATTGAGGGGGAGTGAGTGGGTATACTCAGGTCTAGAGTGTCTCTAGGTTGAAGTGTCATTAGGTAGAGATTAAGTGAGAAGTGCAAACTGGTTGTTTGACTTTGATTTGATTCTGCTAATAGTGAATTTCCTCCCTGGCTTGGTAGCCCCCAAATGTAGGTGTTGTTGACACTGAACTGGGTAAACAACTACTGTGCTATTTATCTTTCACCATTTACAATTCTGCACAATTTAAATGTTTAGATAAATAGTCTGTCAGTATGCAGATGTCACAATAGAGGTCATGACATTGGCACAATTTAAAGAAAGTTAAATTGTTCAAGATCTGTCCTCGTCCTTGTTTCAGCAGAGATCAATGTTCTTGGGACATCTGAAATCTGCATACCAGAATTTCAATTGTTATTGTGTTGATTTCATCGTAATTGATGAGTATTTTTTGGACTAAATTATGTTGAAATCGCAAGCCATTTTGAGTCTAAACTGGTGCAGAATCGTAAATGAGAAGTTGCAGTTTCGCCCATTTTTGCTGGGCAAACTTTCATTTCGTTGGGCGAAGCAATTCCACCCGACCTCGCCAGGCGAAAGTGGGAGCGAGAAAAGGGTGAAAATGAGTTCTCCTGGTTTTTGTATGAAGGAGGGGATTCTCCCCTGCTTCGTCGGGCGAAACCCAGGCGAGCGTGTTGCTTCGTCGGGCGAGCACCAGGCGAGTAGGATCAATAGTTTTATTTTTCTTTTCTTTTGTTGTGTTGTCTTGTGCCTTGTTGTTCGTATGCCTTGAGTGGTTAACGTGTTGCATTTTTATGAGTATAACATGTTGATTTATGATGTAATATGAAGACTTGTGATGCCTAATGATGATATAATACCATGATGTTTTGATGAATTTTTATGAATGATGATGCAACTTGACAATCTTGTGATGATGTTGATTATGACGTAGTGCATCATGCATTCATAACCTAGTAGGACTTCGGTCCAGTGTTGTTGATAGGACTTCGGTTCGGTGTTGGCTTCAACCCAATTGTGTGGATTAGGGTGTTTATGTTGTGCTCTGGTTCTTGTGTAGAATCGATCCTATTGGTGGGGATATTTGGAGGGTGATGGCCCAATATCCATCAACACATTAATTTGGTACCACATGCATGAGTCTATGTTGTTGCATTTCATGTTATGTGGCATTGCATCTATGTGAATGATTGTTATTATTAATAAGGTGATTTTAAAATGACATGTGACGATGATGTGACTTAAGTGATGCTTTGGTGATGAGTTGTTAATTTGATGACTTTATGAATGAAGATGTATATATGATACTATGATATGAAGGTGTGAGTATAATACTTGGCAAATTATGATGCATGGATTTCATGATGATGTTGTTTTGTACGATGAGTGCTATCTTAATATATCTTATCTTTATATCTTATATAATGATTTGTGATTACTCACCATGCCTGTTTGAATGTTTCCTCCATGTAGGTAACGTGCAGGTGATCAAGATTAGCTCTTGGTGCATGAAGAACTGACTTTAAGTATTTCGGTTATTTCTGTCGAGTAGAGGGTCTTGCTCTGATATGTAACATCGGGTCGGGACGTTTGAGTCGAACCGTTGTATTCTTTTATTATGGATGTCATGAAGTTATGAGTTCTTGTTTTTAAAACTCTTTGAATTACAAATTATGCTGATAATTTTGAATCTTTCCGTTGCGTAGTAATTGATTGAAATATAATGAATAAAGCCTTTGTTATGGAGTAAGACGTTATTATGATTTTGTGACAAAATATGGCACCTTTGTAGTGATATACTCTGATATAATTGTTTTTAATTATCGTCAATGCTTGTGGGGTAGAAGGGTGTTACAAACAGTGCCTTTATCTTTTATAGATTTTACATCGGATATGTTACCTTGGTTTTCATTATAACCGTGATAAATATTCTTTATATTTTTTATTCCCTCAGTGTCTACCTCATTCACTTCTCGAGCCCTAGCGAAAGAACACTTCTTCTCCAACCAACGAAAGAACACTTATTCTCCAAGGAGCCCTAGCGAACAAAAAAACTCTATCACCATTGTTCTCCTATATGTTATTATTGTTGTTGTTATTCTTGTTGTTGCTTTGGTCCATTAATATTGTTCTTGTTGTTCTCCATTACTATTGTTCTTGTTATTCTCTTTATATTTTATATCACTCAGTTTCTGCCTTATTCACTTCTCGAGCCCTAGTAAAAAAAAACTTCTTCTCCAGCAAAGGAAAGAATACTTATTCTCCAAGGAGCCATAGAAAACAAAAAAACACTCTCACCATTACTCTCTGGTATGTTATTATTGTTATTGTTGTTCTTGTAGTTGCTTTGGTCCATTAATGTTGTTCTTGTTATTCTCCATTACTGTTGTTCTTGTTTTTGTTGTTGTAGTTGTTGTTGAGAAACTTTATTTTTGTTGATTGTGTACTATTTATATGTATATTTTTTCTCATTTTTCATTGATCAAAAGAAAAGAGTACTAGATTCTTGTATTACATAATTTTTTCCACATCAGAACAATATCCTCTAGCACTATAGGAATCTTCTCAATCTATGACTCGATCCTCACTACCTTCATCTGAGTCATAGTAAACAATCTTCCTTAGCACCTTTCTCTTCTTCTTCTTCAAAATCTTCTTATTCTTCTTGAACTTCCTCATCCTCAGTGCATCCCTGACAGCAATCGACCAAGATGGTTGGACCTCCTCAATTGACTATTGATGGTGTTGTTTGGGGTAAAGGTTTTGTTCTCAACAGTGACTTTTATTGAGATAATGCTCTCAACCTTCTCATATAGAGAACTTGTGTTGGTATAGGAAGTTAAGACGAGTAGGTTGTAGATGAGGAAATTCAATATGTGAAAGTGTGCATTTATAGAAGAGGTTGAAGATGAAACATCAGGTGATTTAATGCTTGCAATGATTACTTCTGATGGTTGATATTCTTGAATGTCATAATGAAGAAAATTTTCAATCATTATAGCAGTTTCTCTCTTTTGGGAAGAGCAAAGGTTGTTCTTGCTTTTTTTATCAGAATTTAATTTTTTCCACATATTTTTCATTTGTAAAGAGAGTAGTGCATTGGATCTTTGCAAATGGTTGTTACATATGCCTAAGTTTTTTATATCACTGATCTTTCCAACACTAGATGGTCAATTTTTCTTCAAGGTAAACATCTTCCTGATAGTACTAATGAAAATCAAGATTTTAACTATGAGACGCCTTGTTTAGCAACACATATAGGTCAAGCATTTGAAGAAAATGATTCAGATGATGTGCTCATGAAGACGGGATATGGGAAAACTAGCAGGTAAATGTTTTATATTCCTTTAAAATTTATAATTAATTATTTTACTCCTTTTTAATCATTGTACTATATATTTAAAGTTGTTGTTGATTGACCTAATTAGTTTCAAATGTTTTAGTTTTGATGTAAAATTATAAAGTGTGTGCCATTTTGGATTTGCATTTGGTTCAATCAATGAATATTTGTTGTACAATGTTTAAGATTGAGAAATGTTTAATGATTAACGTACAATGTTTCTATATTCAGGAATCTCCGAAATATGGTTCTATATTCAATAATATGGTTCTTGTTCTATAATATAAGTGCAAACAATGATATAAAAAAATTTATCCCCTCGGTGTTTACACAAAATCGAGGTAATAACATTGAGATATTACCTCAGTCCTACAAAACATCAAGTGTTAATATTTGGCGCGCTATCCAATTCTAAAAATAATAAAAATTCTAATGCTAGGGATCGTACCCACGGCTTTTTAATTTCTAACATCGGTTTTAGAATCACCAAGGTGACAAGTGATTGCTTTTTATGTCACCCTTCGTTACCTCGCAAGTGTAGGCAAGGTTAAATGCATTTTGCGGCCGACATTAAATGTGTTATTTGTAGTAGTGATATTTCCCTTCCTACGTTCTATGTCCTTCTTCATCTTAACTTGATCTCGTGTTAAACTCTCCATCATCATTTAGTAGTTATCACAAGTGTCGAGACGTCAAACAATTGTTTGTGAATAAAAGGCTTATAATGAGTTTTTTTTTGTGTGGAATGAATAGATGTAAAATTTGTGCAAAAGCTTCATTTTTTTCTCTTTTCATGGATATGATGTATGTATGAATGCAATGTGATGTATTTTTGGTTTTTTCAGGTTCAGGGTCTCATAAGTTCGAGGTACGGGTGGAGGATAAATCTAGTTTCTTACCATATATGGTTCTTGTCGTAACCTAAAATTTGACCTCCCCTTTTGCCTTTTGCATGAGCATGTACATTCGGATCGCTGGTATACGCATTTTCACTTTTCTCTATGGTTTTTGTTGCAGGAAAATTCAGTTTTTCCGAGCCCGATTAATCACATCCTTACAAAGATATCACATCATCATTACAAACACAAAACAAGGGTTTTTATGCCTATTCATCAAAGAAAAAGGTCTAAATTCGGAACAATGGCCATAGTATCATTTTGCAAGCAAAATTTGGCAAGTTTTTCCTGTGGTAATTGATTACGACTTTGCTAGGAAAATTAAGGTAATCGATTACCCTGTGTAAAAATGCAGTTTTTTATGCATTTCCTATGACAGCAACTTGCACTCTACATTTATGGGGTCTACTTGGTTCTAGCATTGTGTGGAACATTCTAGACATCTCTAGACAGTTCAAGACCATTCAAGACACTTCAAGGCATTTGCTCTACATCAATTTGGATTAAGACCACCTTGTTGCTTCATTTCCAAGCATGTTGTTGCACCCCAAAATTTGCTTAACATTTTCTTGCCTGATTTATGTTTCATTGCATTTCATTTGCATAGTTACATCATTCACATATTTCAACCATTTGCATATCATAGCATATCAAGTCATCCAATAAGGGATTAAGTGCCATTTATGTCAAAAGAAGCATATCTAGAGGTGTTCTCTGAGCCTGAGAGCCCATCCAAGTCATCAGAGAAGGGTTGGAGTCATGAGAAGTTTGAGTGCCCACAGGTGGATTTCTCTCTTAACTTGAGGTGTATTGAAGATCATCAACATGGAATGTGAACTTGAGGTGTGTATGGATCTCATGGAATGCCTAGAGGGCCCTATTGAAGCTGAGACAAGTCATTGATTCAAGTACAAGAGCCACAGTTGAGGTGCAGTCAATTAGGGTTTCATCTGGGTTAACCCTAGGTCAATTGAGTAATTGGAGAGCATCAAAGCCTATCTTGAGGTCAAGGGATTCATGGATTGTTATGTTGATACATGTGTGGTGTTGTACCAAGGTTAAACAAAGAAAGATCAAGAATGTGGGAAGTTGCTAAATTAGGGTTTCAGTGTAAAATCCCCTGTTTAGTTCCTAACTTCAAAGCCACATAAGTAGAAATACAAGTTTCAAATGGATCTTTGGCCAACATGAAACTTGTAGAGCTTCTCAATACCTTTAATTTGAGTACTAGAAGTCTTCAATAAGATTTGTAGAACTCAAGTTATGGTCTTTGCAAATTACAAGTCACTAGGGGACACTGAAATTTATCTGTGAAAGTCACTTGACTTCCAAGCAACTTTTTCCCCTCAAGGAGTTTTCAAATGGATTCTTGGCCAACATAATAGTTTTAGGTCTTGATCTTAGATTTAATTTGAGTACTAGAAGTCCTCAAGAAGATTTGTGGAACTCAAGTTATGATCTTGGCAATCCAGGGGTATTTTGGGAAAGTTGAATTATAGGTCATTTTCAAGCATGTGCCGAAATCTCTATCTTCCATGCCTCCAATGGAAAATTGTTCAACATGAAATGTGTTTATAATGTTGTTTTTAGGTCAGATAAGTCATCATGGTGGATTGAATTGGCTTATATCATGAAGTGATTCAAAATGGCCTAAAAAGGAAATATTTCAAATGATTCAAAAGAGGGAAATTGGGATTTTTGAATTATAGGTCCCAAACATGTCATGTGAGTAGTCATTTTGACCAGAAATTGCATTCTAAACACAATGACATTTCCACATTTCTGAATTGAGCCCTAATTTCATGACTTGTTTTGAAAAGTTGTTTCTTCATTTACAAGTCACATTGCCAAAGTCAGTTCCAATGCAATTCAGGCCTCTCTCTTGATCCAAACACATTCACAAACCAATTTGCAGTTGAAAGGAACCTTCTAGAGCAAGCTGAGAGGGCATAATCGTGACTGTCACCATTGATTCACAAGTGCCATAACAGAATTTTGGATTGGTTAATTTGGGCTTCAATTTGGATCCAAAAGCCCACAAACAGTTTCTATTTAAGCTCTAGAGTGAATCCAGATGGGGTTGGTGTTGTATTCGAGCTGAAGAGGAGAATTGTAGTTGGTTTTCACAAGCTCCCAAGTCAGAATCGGTTTTTGAGTTGCAAGCATATTCAGGCCAAATTGAAGGTTGAAGAAGCTCTATGGTGTATCACTGATCGTGTCTGGAAGGTTTGAAAGATTGAATTGAGCCACAACTACCTTTGTTGATCAAGATTCAGCAGGTATGTAACTCTCAAATTTCATGTTGATTTAGGAAGAATTAGATAGGATCTTGCATGTGGTTAAGGCCTAGGAAGTATGAGGATCGTTTCTGGATAGGTTTGGGAGCCATTAGAGACAAAATTAGGGGATTGCCATTTTCTGTTGGAGCTTGAATCTCTGTGTTCTTGAGGCTTTAAGAGTGTTTGAATGTTGAGAATTGATCAGGGAGATACGTAGTACACAATAGGATCATTAATTTCAAGAACTGAGTTAGTCAAGATTGGATGTTGGTTCTGCAACTTCCATCGGGTTTGGAGTTGTAGTGAGAATTAACTAGATTGGAGGTCGGATTCATGACCAGGGTGAAATTTGGAGTGGATTAGGGTCTTTATTTGACTTGATTGGTGAGGTTTAGGGTTTGCTTCGCCGAAGAAGACGGTGGTTGGACCACCGGACCACCGTCTGAGATTTGACCTTCGCCTGAGCTCGTTTGGAGAAGATGAAGTCTTCACCTTTGGATCATCTTGAAAAGGAGACTTGTTATGCTGATCGTGTGGCCAAGATTCAAACTGAGATTGCCTCCCTTTGAGCAAAACGCACCGTTTCACTAATCCCAGTCAGCGTGTGACTGGGATGCACGCGTGGATACATTCTGAGACCTTGGATTCGTTTACTAGTCAATGGATCTCATGGCCCTCATTTATTCCAGCATTTTAATTTCTTTTATTTGATTTTCTTTTATTTTTAATCCATTTTGTTTCTAAAATTCATAATAAATAGGAAAATAATCATTTTTTAGCTAGATTTTTTTCCCTAAATCCTTAAAAAATGTAGAATTTAATAGGATTGAAAAAATAGTTAATTCATGCATTTTTTATTTTGTTTGCATTTTTTGTATTTTAATTGGTTTTATTTTTAATTTGTTTGACATGTGTTTTTGCTGATTTTATTGTGAATAATTGGTGATGAATTTAGAGTTGATTCCTTTTGGGATAGATGGCTTAGATATGCATGTACCCATAGTAATTTTCTCATATTTTTGTGAGAGAATTTTAGGCTAGTTTGAGCATTGGACATTATAGGTGTTAGATTTAGGGTTTCAATACAACTATCTTTAGTTTAGAGCATAGTTTGAGGACTTAGTGTTTGATTTAGGTCCTGGGATTTATATGGGGTATTGGGTATAGGCTTAGGTTCCATTAGAAATTTAATCAAGATTTTATGATTCCATTTAGCATTTTATTTGGATTTTACAACTTGTGTGTTGTTTGTGGTTTTCTCCCTTTGAGTGTTTGGCTTGTTCAACTTGGTTAGCCATGTTGCTTTAGCTTTTGGCTTGGACTCTGCTTGGATGAAGGTAAGACCAATTGAAGTTGCTTTGGATAGCTTGAAGGAGCTTGGAGTTGAAGATTTCTCATCTGTTGGAATGCTTGTCAGGAGCTTAAGAAAATTAGGGTTTTAGGAAGAGCTTTTTAGACTTAGTTCATTTCTTGCCTCAAACATGGAATGTTTTGTTTGCTTCCATCCTATCCTATGATTCAAAGTCCTCTTAAGGAAGCCCCATCTCTCCCTTGGAGGGATGAGTGACATGCCTTAAAGATTAGAACTTTTGAGGATACCCTTCTTTGCAGATGATGGTTTCTAGTGATTTCCTTTGGTTTTCACTTTTCCATTCATTATAACTTGATCTCAATAACCAATATTTCTTGGTGGAGCTTGCTAGAGCATGGGGATGAAGATCTAATATGTTGAAGATGCCTTTCATAAGGTCTGCTTGAAGATGGAGTTATGTTACTGTCAACTTTGCTGTCAGAGCTGCTGTAGGAGTTTGGTGCTGCTGCTTGGGCTGCCTCCTTTGGGTTTTGTTTTCTGTATTGTTTATTGGCTTGTGTAGCTTGCCCCCCTAGGTTTTAGGTGAATGTTGATTCACTTTTCCTGTTGTTTACCCAGGTTCGAGGTTGAGTAGGACTCCCTTGCCTCGCTTGTATTGCCGCATTGCATGCATTTTACTGTATTTGCTTGCTTTCTTTTCTGTTTATCCCCTAGGATCTCTGATTTCCTCTGTGCAGGAGGGAATTATGACAGACATTAAGATTCTTATCCATGCATGACAACATTAGGTTAGTTTTTATTCCCTTTTCAACCCTAGGCTTTTTAGAGCTTCTTTCTCTTCTTATCTCAAAACAACTCAAAAATACAGTAATAAGGTTAATCGATGTCGTACGTCACGAGCCTTAAGCTATTTAAGAAAGGGTTGCTGGGGAGCTTCTTTTCAATAGTCTGGCTGCTTAGTGTGGCACCCTTTGGGTGACATGCGACGTAGTCACTCTCAAATCATAGTCTCTAGTGCGTCAGAGATTGCAAACAAACTAAAAAACACTTCTTTCGTAAAAGATTCAAAACAAACATCAAAGTGTCATTTTTGTCCGCTTGGACTCTTAATCAAGAAAACCCTTTCATAAGGTAATAAAAAACCAGTCAGACAAGCTTGTGTCTTCTGTAGCCTGAACTACATTTGCTCTGATCTTTCATGTTGTATGAAAGTACGTAGGCATAGGATGTCGTATTCTAGTGAGCAACCTTCCCTTCCTTTCCCGTAGGTAGGCGAACTACGTTGACTCTGATTTCTCGTTTCAGACGGGAATACGTAGGCATAAAGTGCGATACTTTGCCGAGTCATTTTCTTTTCTTTTTAACCCAGACCTTTAGAGTAGATAGAATAACAATCCGTACTAGAAAACAAGCATGGATCCCATCGAGTACGACGGACGTGAGGGGTGCTAATACCTTCCCCTTGTGTAATCGACTCCCGAATCCAGGATTTGGTTGTGATGACCATTCCTTTCCTGTTTTGCGTTAGGTTTACTCTGAGCGTTTCCTTTCCCTCCGTTGGGATAAATAACGCACGGTGGCGACTCTTCTGTCATAGCCGGCGCCGATTTTCGCAGTAGCGACACATATGAGCCCTTAGGTTCAAGTTCTCATTAAGATGGTTACTGAGTCAACTACCTAACTAACTGAGTTAACTTCCTACTCAGTTAGTTGAGGCTAACTAACTCCAAGGCTAGTTCTAAAGCTACATCCAAAGCTCACTCCAAACCTAGCAACTCCAAAGCAAAACTCTATATAAGAAAATCACCACCATTTCACAAAGGAGCTCAATCATTCTCCCAAATTCTTCGTTGATCACTCTCAATTCTATCACATTCTCTCTGAATTTTCTGCAACTTTTTCTCACGTTCATCTTCATCTTCTTCCCAAAAACCTCACTAAAGCTCAAATTTACTATTAAAGAGTAGTAACTTCCACATTGGAAGTTCTTTTATCTTGAGCTTAACCATCACGATCTTGCAATTCTACTTGATTCTCTGGAGTTTTATTGGATTTTGATTCATCTCAAATGATTACTTCAAGCTTATTCGATGCAATTTCGTATTTGGAGATTTCGTCGCAATTTGCTCAGTTTCGCTACGGTTCGGTTGCAAATTCTGATTTCTCTGGTTTTCTTTGATATTTCTCATCACATATCAATAGCAACAACATCCAAGTCAAATCTCAGCCTTGTAGGTTGGTTATCCTTTGCTTGATTCACTATTTTGATTACTTTCGCGCGTTTAGGATGTAGTTCGGTAGTTTTTTGGTGTTGAATAATCATGTGATTGTTTGATCTTTGATCTTCATGTTTAATGCTTTTAATTGATATGTAATTGATGCCTAAGTGATTTTAAACTTCATTTTTCATGCACAAATGTTAACCATATCATGTGGATGATTGGATAAGTGTTTTGGTTGCTAAAAGTGCTTTGTGATAAGCTGTTTTTGCGACTGTTACAATGGTAATCGATTAACTATATATGGATAATCGATTACCCTACATGATTTTCACGTGTTTTTGTAAATTTTAAGTAGGTAATCGATTACCTCCAGGTGGTAATTGATTACCATTGTAACAGAATGTCATTTTTGCCTATTTTCAAGCTTGTTTGACATTTTTTCCTCATTTAACTTCCATGGCTTGATATGCTTAATATTTAGGGATGTTTTATGAGCTGTTTAACTTTTGTTGGATGCATGTATGCAAACTTTCAATGTGCGATTTTTTGATTCTCGTTTATTTGCATTTTGTGACACTTGTATGACCATGATCACTAGTGCACATTCTTTGATCACATGCTACATGATTTGTGATGCATACTGTCGCTACTGCGAAAATCGGCGCCGGCTGACAGAAGAGTCGCCACCGTGCGTTATTTATCCCACGGGAGGGAAAGGAAACGCTCAGAGTAAACCTCGCACAACACGGGAAAGGTATGGTCATCGCAACCAAAACCTGGATTCAGGAGTCGGTTACGCAAGGGGAAGGTATTAGCACCCCTCACGTCCGTCGTACTCGACGGGATCCATGCTTGTTTTCGGGTATGGATTGTTATTCTATCTACTCTATAGGTCAAGGGTTAAAAATAAAAAAAAAGGTGACTCGGCAAAGTATCACACTTTATGCCTACGTATTCCCGCCTGGAACGAGAAATCAGAGTCAACGTAGTTCGCCTACCTACGGGAAAGGAGGGGAAGGTTGCTCGCTAGGATATCGCATCCTATGCCTACGTACTTTCATACAGCATGAAAGATCAGAGCAAACGTGGTTCGGGCCACGGAAGACACAAGTCTGTCTTGGTTGATTTTATTCCTTCTGAAAAAGGTTTTCTTGATTAGCAGTCCCGGCGGACAAAAATGACGGCTTGATGAGTTTACGTTCTTTTACGAAAGAAGTGTCTTTTATTGAGTTTGAAATCTTATTGTGTTTTTCTGTTTGTTTTGAGAAAGAAGAGACAGAACTCTAACCTACGGTTGCGAAGGGAATCAAACTAACCTAATGTTATCATGCATGGGTTAAGACCTAGTGTCTATCATGCTCCTCTCTTGCGCAGAGAGAAACAGAGATCCTAAGGGAAAAGACGGAAACAGAAATAATAGCAGATATATACAGTAAAACAGTAAAATGCATGAATGCAACAATACAAGCGAGGCAAGGGAGTCCCACTCAACCTCGAACCTGGAAAACAATAGGCAAAAGTGAACAGACTTCACTTTCAACCCAGCAGGGTAAACAGCAAACAATACAGTCAGGAAAACCAATCAATACATCAAGAAATGAAATACAGCAAAATAAACAGCCACAGCAGCTCCGCATCAATACCCATCTTCAAGTCATCTCCAATCAACTACAAGCTTCAGTCAGCAGCAGTCTCTATCTTCACAGTCTTCAAGCAAAGATTTTGAGCACCAGTCCTTAGTCTACAATGGCTTTTCTTCAAGTCTCAGGCTCCAGGATGAACATCAGTCAACCAGATGAAGTGAATGAATGTTAGACAGTTAATTACCTACCAAGGGTGGTTCATCAACTGTTAACATTAAACAGAAAGTTTTCTCTCAAAAGTTCTATCTTTCAAATACGTTCACTGATCCTTCCAAAGGAAGGAGGTGGATATTTGAAAGAGACTTTGAATCATAGAGAAAGGATAGAGGCAAACAAAGCCATCTATGTTTGTGAATCAAGTTGCTAGACTAGGCTCTTCCTAACCCTAAATCCTATAGTCTTCCACAGTCTTCTAGCAAACAGCATCTTCAATGAATTTGAACTTGATCTTCCATCTTGAGTCTTCAATGTGATTCATCCACAAGGTCTTCACAAGGTCCTCAATTCAATATTCAAAGGTCCACACCCAAAGGAGAAGAAAAGGAAGCAAAACAATACAAACTATGCCCTAAAGGCCACACAAATGATCAATCAATTCAAAAATCAACCAAAAATAGCATATGGTAATATAAATTCCTAATATAAATTCTAGGGGATCCTATTTAACTACCCTTAAGTCCCATATATTCCCCATAGGCTAACTTGTCCTAAAAATCCCAAAAATAAAATGTTGAAGTTCAAGTATACTACTTAAAATCCCTAATTAAACTATCCTAAGTTCAATTATCTAAACTAACCAAATTTTATTCTAAAAAATCTAGTAATAAATCCAGAGAGTAATACAATTCATTATTTAACATCACCAAAAAGAATGAGCAAAAAATCTATTCCTAAAGTCATGAACAAAAATGTACAAGTTCAAATGTGAAATGAATTAAGGAAAAGAATGCATTATTTTGTAAAATATGTGAAAAATGCGAAAAAAATATAAAATGCAATTTTTATATTTTTTTAATTTTCTAGACATGCTAAGGAAAATATTAAAAAAAAAGAATGAGTAAAAAACATGCATTATTTATTTAGTTATGAATTTTGGAAGATTAGTAAAATGAAATGCAATTTGAAAAGGAAAATAAAATAAATAATTGAAGGGGGTATGAATAGCAAGCTGGGCCAGTTGATGCGTTGGGCTTTCCAGGATGGGGGGTGCGGATAGTGAAAGAGCCCAAATCCCCTCACTAATCCAAACGACACCGTTTCGGCGCATGGGGCATTTCCCTCCAATTTCTGCAATTGAATCACGGCCATCCGATGGGAGTCTTGGTCAATGTTGTGGCTTGATCCGACGGTGTGGGGTCATCTTCCCCAAATGAAACCCTAGCCCATGCAAACTCCATAACCACGAGTGAAACTTCCAGCCACCCTAGCGTCCTCGTCTCTCCATGAAATGACTCGAAACAAAGACCAAAAATGATCTCCTTCTTCCCCTCTATCCAACCATGGCCCTAGCTAACCTTGAATCCTTCTCTACACTTCAAACCGAATACCACAAGTCTTGGGTCCACCATGAAAGCTTGACATGCAACTGTAACAAACCTTGAAAATAATTGTAGCCACGTGTTCTATAGGTTGCACTGAGTACACTATACTATTCCACATGCATTAAAACCTCATATTCCAACCATTCTTGATCTTGAAAGAATTGTTACCATATCTTGAAATTCCATGAAATGGTCCTAAACTCATCATAAATGCTCCCTAGCTTGTCTCTATCTCATATAACTTAACATTAAACCCTAACAATGGCTAATCATGGTGATTGGAATCAAAACGTATTCTTACCAATTGGATATGGTGATGGTTGCTATGCCTTGTTTCAGCCCTTGCCAATGGTGCCAAATGATCTTTATATGATGGTGATGATGCTGGTGAAGAGAACTCGTGTTTACACCTCTTGAAAATGCCAATTTGAAGCTTCACGCCTCTTGGAGTGATGGAGAAGAACTCACAATCCAGCCACGATTTGATGTGCCTTTTTCTTGCTTTTCAATCCACAACAATGGAGAATGATGATGATGATGATAGCTGGCACAAACAATGGAGTTTGGGAGAGATGGGAATCAAAATGCAATTTTGGAGTTATGAGATGAAAGTATGGTTTGCAAGCAACTAGAATCACCAACCTAACAACAAACAGCTTCATTTCCTTATATAGGAGAGGATTAACAGAATGAGAAGTTTCTAGATTGGTCCTAGAGGGATCTAGAAGCTTATGGAACTTTCATGAATTTATCATTTGATGGCATTTTGAATCATGTCATATCATGCTTGCACCTTGGGTAAACTTGAGTGAAAATCTCCCCTCATGAGATATTAGGAGTGTATGCATGAAAAACCAAGTTTTCCTTGCCTTGTGTTAAGCTTTACCATGTTGCCTTATGATGTAAGAAACAAATTTACAAAGGAAGTCCAATTTTTAAACCTAAACTCAAAAATGTGGCTGAACCAATGTCTTTAAAATGATGTTGGGAATCAATTTGGTATATTGGATGACCCATATTGGCTTTGTAGATCTCTCAAACCATTTTCCAACTTGAACTTTTTCAAGTTATATGCCTTTTTAAGTCATTTTCACCACTTTTTAAAATTCCATGCTCCAAGCTTTTCCAAACTTTCACACCTTCTTTTCTAGCCTTAAAATCCCATTTTGAACAACTTTGATGTTGGGAAGTTTTTCATTTGAAGCTTCCTTGTGTGAGTTTTAGGTATAGGCTAAGAATGACCTGTAATCACCAAATGACCAAAATACCCTTTGCTTGCCAAGACCATAAGTAGAGTTCCACAAACCATATGAAGGCATACCATACCATTCTAGAAATCTAAAACAATGAGGAACAACTCTTATGTTTACCAGAAATTCATTTGAAATCTCCTTGAGGGGTAAAAATTGCTTGGAAGTCAAGTCACTTTTACAGACAAAACTTCAGATACCTCAGATGACCTGTAACTTGCAAGGACCATAACTTGAGTTCTATAAATCTCCTTGATGTCTTCCACCACTCAAATTAAAGGTTTTGAGATCCTCTACAAGTTTCATGTTGGCCAAGGATCCATTTGAAGCTTGAATTTTGACTTATCTTGCTTGGAAGTTTGTCCTAAACTAGGGAATTTTACACAGAAACCCTAATTTAGAAACTCCTCTTCTCCTTGATTTCTCTTGAATTCTTCTTAGCATAACAACATATCCTTATTCTTCATGTCAAATGATGAACCCCACATCTCTCCAATAGCCCTTAATGCCTTTCAATCGGTCAATTGACCTAGAGTTGACCCAGGGTTGACCCAGATGAAACCCTAGTTGACTGTCTTCAACTGTAATTCTTGTGACTTCACCAATGACTTGTCTCCTTCTCCAAATGACTTTCTAAGTCCTCCAAGATGTCTAGATACTCCCCATGCTCAGCCCACAGCTCACCATTTCTTTGTTGATCCTCAGACACCCTCAGTTAGGAGATAGATGAACTGCTTGCTCCATTGACTTGATAGCTTCCAAATTCTTTTCTGATGACTTGAATGAGGTTGAATCAGGATAATAACCTCTTGATAGGCCTCTAGAGATGAGAATAATGATTGGTCCCCTGTTAGCTGACTTGCTATGCTTATGCTATGCAGATGAGTAACCTATGTACATGGCCCTATATGCAAATGCTAATGCAATTGAAACATAAACCAAGTGAATAAGGTTGGGCAAATTTTTAGGGTGCAACAGCTGCCCCTATTCAAGCGGCTTGGACCCGATTGGGTGAAGAGCCCGAAGCCTTCAGACATTCGCGGTACGAGACGGTTGAATACTAGGAACCCAGAAATTTGCCAACCGCAGAAATAAACTGCGCCACTGCTTGGGGAACGACATTCATCAGCTGAATTTAACTGTTACGACAACCCACTGATCTCGTGCGACCGTGCTGGGGATTCTTCTCATCGTTCTGAAAAAGATTGAATCATCGGAAACTTCGTCCTTTGCTTGTCCACGTCAGGACTCTATCTGCTGTCAACTCGGAAAAAACTTCAACAACTTTGTTGGGGACGGCTCGTCTGCCTTCTCGTCAGAGATAAATCGTCCACGTTAGGAATAAACTCTTCCACGTTAGGAATACCACCGTCCACGTTAGGACTCACCTTTCCACGTAAGGAATAACCGTCCTTTCCATATCAGGAATCTCCATCTGTCCACGTTAGGAATCGATCTCTTTCTTTCCATGTCAGGAATCGATCTTGATATGTCCGTGTCAGGACTCTGATCTTTCCCCGTAAGGAATAAACTCGTCTTTCCACGTAAGGAAACCATTTTTCTTCCACGTAAGGAATGCTCTTGATATGTCCACGTAAGGACTCTGATCTTTCCACGTTATGAATCAAACCTTGATCTGTCCACGTCAGGACTAAACTTTTTCATGCCATTAATACATCGTCCACGTCAGGACTCGCCTTTCCACGTGAGGAATAAACTTCTCTCCACGTAAGGAATCAATTTCTTTCTACGTAAAGAATACATCTTAGTCTGTCCACGTAAGGATTCCAATCTTCATTCCACGTAAGGTATCACAATCTTATCTTGATCTGTCCACGTGAGGACCCCCCTCTTTCCACGTAAAGAATGCATCTTCGTTCCACGTAAGGAATCAAACTTGTCCCTGTTAGGACTACATCATCCACGTTAGGACCCACCTTTCCACGTTAGGAATCACCATCTTTTCCACGTAAGGAAACCACAATACGATTGGTCCATGTAAGGACTCCCGTAAGGACTCAATCTTTCCATGTAAGGAAATGTATTTTGATTTGTCCACGTAAGGACTCACATCTTCATCTGATGAAATAATAGAACCTGTCCACGTTAGAACTTGCACGTCTTTGACTTGCTGGGGAAATAACCCCGTCCACGTCAGGACACATACTTCGCCAACAACACGAAGAAGGATAAATTTGGTCCACGTCAGGACTCTCGTATCTTGTCATCACGAAGAACTATAAACTTGTCCACGTCAGGACGCACATCTCACCATTACAAATAGAGATATCTGCTGGAAAAAAATTGTCCATGTCAGGACTCATTTCTCCATTGACCCCAAACCACAAACTTCTTAGCACTGACGTGACGACGACTTTGAAGCGGACTCTACTGGGGATATCTGGAAACCAAACTACCGGGCGCCTGTTCTGATAACCGACGGCAGCCTCTGAAATTCTGATTTATGAACCTTCTGATGACAAATAACTCTGCTTGGGAATGAGGAGAGATTTTGCCTACTGACTTTGGCGGGGAAAACACGAGAAATTCATAAATAACTCTGTTCGGAGACAAAGAGAACTTCATTATGATAACTCTGTGGGGAGTAATGCAGAAAGCTGACACTTCATGGGATGTCTCACGTCGAGATCTTGGATGCTTGATAATTCATTTGAGCAAGAGCTCTCTCTACCTGCATGAGAAATAACACTTGAACACAAACGGTTAACCAACCTAGTTTATGTTTCGCAAATGCATGCATTTGACAATGATACAATGCTCCATTCGACATGGAAATGCTACGCCTTTTCATTTGATGGATGCAAGTATGACACTATATGCCGATGCTAATGCAGACTCGAACTGCTGAGATACAGGAACAACTTCAGCAAAATAAACGCTGAAGATAATGCCAACTCCGCTGGGGATAGCCAGATGCTATAGAATTATTCCAGCAAAATAAATGCCGGAAGAGGAAGTCGACTCAGCTGGGAAATTGGGATTTTGACCCAAACACCTCGTTGAAGTAACATCCTGCCGGGGAATATACCTCTGCTGGAGAGTGGCAGATGCGCTTGGTATGATTGGACTTCTGCTGGAAAGTGAACGGATATCACACGGTATTCTGACGAAATAAATGCCATGACCCACACCAACTCTGCCGGGGAGAGCCTTAATCTTCGAGTTCCACTGGGAGGAATACTCGCTGAGAAGAGAAATCCGTCGGGGATGGGATGATCCTCTTGGGGAAAATCAACTGACTCCGCTAGGAGAGAGTAAATGACCCGGCGGGGAGAGGTAAACTGCCTGAATACAGCTCACAAATATCAATCTTCTGCGGCTAAACCACTCGGCTCGAGACAAGGGAATCCTTCTGGGGGGACACCATACTGTCTGAATACAGCCTTACGATCTTGGAATCGTCAATTCTGTTGAGGATAAATGACTTTGCTGGAGCATGTCCTTTGGATAAGCTACGACTAGCTGGGGAATTCTGTCCTTCTTCGGGAAGAACATGCATGACCTGCGTGAGGGTCGAGTCTTTCGTTAATGCAATCTTTTGATTATCTTCCTCGTACGGTTGTGAAACCTGCAACAACACAAAAAAGACAAGACAAGCCTATGCAACCAAATCGATTCAGGTTAGCGACGTTATTTTCAGTTAATTCGAAGCTTTAGCAATTGTTGGCAAGGGCCAGTGATGTTATACACATGCTAGTTTCAATAAACTTAGGCGTTTTATCATGCACAAAACAGTAAAGAACCAGCATCAAGTACTGAATAACATATTTCATTGATTGGGCCCCTGAATGGGCGGAGTTTTGTACACGGGATGTAACTCCTGAAAAGAGGAAGCTACACAAAGCAAATATACAAGTATGCACAAGAAGCATAAATATATTGACAAACTAAATTTGTACACATGTCGGCAACGGGATGCAGATGAACACCACGAATTGATCCTCCTATGACTCATCCGACTCTAATGCTTTCCCGGTATTCACACTTCTGTGGAGATTGTATCAGATAACCGATCCCTTAGGCATTCTCCCGCACTGATGCTCATTGCAATATCAAATTCGGACCGCAGTCATTTGCTTTTCAAATCCCTAACTTTTGCATGAACCGCCCTTTACGGGTTTTCAGTTCACCGGGATACCCTTTTTTGCCGAAGCCGCCCAGTGTAGGTTTTCAACTTCGCGGGTGTACATTTTTTCAATTTTATCCCTAACTTTTGCCCGAACCTTTCATTCTGTTTTTGGTTCGCCAGGATGCCCCATTTTTGCCTGGACTCTCTTTTTTCTGTCCAGCGGGTCTATTTTAAGCAAAGTATTTTTTAACTGCGTCTGAATTCACAGGTGACGTAAAGTCTTCACCGTCCATAGTGGACAACAACAACGCTCCTCCTGAAAAGACTTTCCTGACAACGTATGGCCCTTCGTAGTTGGGGGTCCACTTGCCCCTGTGATCTGCTTGCGGCGGGAGAATCCTTTTCAGCACAAGGTCGCCCGTCTGAAAGCTTCGCGGATGTATTTTCTTATCATACGCTTTCTTCATTCGGCTCTGGTATAAACGACCGTATGCTAGAGAAGCTAGCCTCTTCTCGTCCATCAAACTCAGTTGGTTTAACCTGTCTTTCACCCATTCTGCCTCATCCAGCTGAACGTCTCGCAATACCCTCAGAGAAGGGATCTCAACTTCCAATGGTAATACCGCCTCCATTCCGTACACTAACGAGAACGGGGTTGCCCCGGTTGACGTGCGTACCGTTGTACGATAACCGTGCAAAGCGAAAGGTAGCATCTCGTGCCAATCCTTATAGGTCACCACCATTTTCTTAACGATCTTCTTGATATTCTTATTGGCCGCCTCAACAGCGCCATTCATCTTGGGTCGGTAAGGGGAGGAGTTGTGATGTTCGATCTTAAAATTCTGACAGAGCTCCTTCATCATTTTGTTGTTCAGGTTCGAACCGTTGTCCGTGATTATCCGCTCGGGAATCCCATATCGGCAAATGATATCTCTCTTGATGAATCTGGCCACCACTTGCTTAGTTACATTTGCGTATGACGCTGCTTCCACCCACTTGGTGAAATAATCGATCGCTACTAAAATGAACCGGTGCCCATTAGAAGCTGTCGGCTCGATCTTTCCAATCATATCGATTCCCCACATCGAGAATGGCCATGGCGATGACATTACATTCAGAGGACTTGGAGGCACATGGATCTTGTCAGCATAGATTTGGCACTTGTGACACTTTCTTGCAAACTTGAAACAATCAGTTTCCATGGTCAGCCAAAAGTAGCCTGCCCGCAGCAGCTTTCTTGTCATAGCATGTCCACCAGCATGCGTACCAAAGGTACCTTCGTGTATTTCCTCCATGAGTAGCTTTGCCTCTCTTTCGTCTACACAACGCAACAGCACCAAGTCGTGGTTTCTTCTGTATAAGACGCCATCCGGGTTCAAATAGAAATTGCCTGCTAATCTCCTGAGAGTCTTCTGATCTTGACTGGATGCCCCAGCCGGATACTCTTTATTCTTCAGGAAATTAAGGATATCAAAATACCACGGTTTGTCGTCGGATGCTTCATCAATAGCAAACACATAGGCTGGTCTGTCAAGCCGAGAGATAATGATTCAGGGGGCCTCGTTCCAGAAGTTGACTTTGTACATGGAAGACAAAGTGGCCAGGGCGTCAGCCATTTGATTCTCTGCCCGCGGTACGTGATGCAATTCAACCTTGTCGAAGAAAGGCAACAATCTCCTTGCATAATTCACGTAATGTATCAAATTGGGCTGACGTGTCTCCCATTCCCCTTTTATCTGATTCACCACCAGAGCTGACTCTCCGTATACGTCTAAATTCTTGATTCGCAAATCAATGGCTTCTTCAAGCCCCATTATACAAGCTTCGTATTCGGCCTCATTATTAGTAACGGCAAAGGTCAATCGGGCAGTAAACGGGATGTGCGACCCGTGTGGCGTGGTGATGATTGCCCCTATTCCGCTACCGTAAGCATTCACAGCTCCGTCAAATATCATCTTCCATTTGGAACCCAACTCTGGTCCTTCGTCTGGCAACGACTCTTCACAATCTTTTATCTTTAGGTACATGATATCCTCGTCAGGAAAATCAAACCTCATCGATTGGTACTCTTCAATAGGCTGCTCCGCCAGATACTCAGACAGCACACTCCCCTTTATAGCCTTCTGCGAGACGTATTGGATGTCATATTCAGTCAAGACCATCTGCCAACAGGCAATTCTCCCTGACAACGCCTGCTTTTCAAATACATATTTGATAGGATCCATCTTCGAGATGAGCATGGTTGTATGATTCAGCATGTACTGCCTCAAACGCTTAGCGGCCCAAGCTAGTGCGCAACAAGTTTTCTCAAGCATTGAGTATCGAGATTCACAGTCTGTAAATTTCTTACTCAAGTAGTAGATCGCGTGCTCTTTTCTTCCTGTCTCGTCGTGTTGACCGAGAACACAACCCATGCTTCCCTCAAGAACCGTCAAATACATGATCAAGGGTCTACCTGCCACTGGGGGTATCAAAATAGGAGGCTCCTGCAAATACTGCTTTATTTTATCGAACGCCTTTTGACAATTTTCGTTCCACGTTACAGCTTGGTCTTTCTTCAACAGCTTGAACAATGGTTCACACGTAGCAGTTAGGTGAGATATGAACCGGGCGATGTAGTTCAACCTCCCTAAAAACCCGCGCACCTCTTTCTCTGTTTTAGGCGTCGACATTTCTTGTATCGCTTTTATTTTAGCAGGATCGACCTCTATTCCTCTTTCGCTTACGATAAACCCCAGCAGTTTACTCGATCTCACCCCGAAGGTGCATTTGTTAGGGTTCAGCCTCAACCTGAACTTCCTAAGCCTTTTAAATAACTTCAGCAGATTCACCAGATGCTCTTCCTCCGTCTGGGATTTGGCAATCATATTGTCAACATAAACTTCGATCTCTTTATGCATCATATCATGGAAAAGAGTCGTCATCGCACGCTGATATGTTGCCCCAGCATTCTTCAAACCAAAGGGCATCACTTTATAGCAAAATGTTCCCCAAGGCGTTATGAAAGTAGTCTTCTCCATATCCTCTGGCGCCATTTTAATCTGATTATAGCCTGAAAATCCATCCATGAAGGAGAATACGGAGTATTGAGCAGTATTATCAACTAGCACGTCAATATGAGGAAGCGGAAAATCGTCTTTTGGGCTTGCTTTATTCAAATCTCTATAATCCACGCACATTCGGACCTTGCCATCTTTCTTTGGCACTGGTACGATGTTAGCAACCCATGAGGGATACTTTGTCACAGCCAGGAAACCAGCGTCCCACTGTTTTTGAACTTCCTCTTTGATCTTCACTGCCATATCTGGTCGAGTTCTACGAAGCTTTTGTTTGACCGGCGGGCATTCTTCTTTCAGTGGCAGACGGTGCACGACCATATCTGTATCGAGCCCTGGCATATCCTCATACGACCAAGCGAATACATCACTATACTCTCGGAGCATTTCAGCCAGTCTTCGCTTGATATCGCCCTGCAGCGCGGCTCCGATACGAATATTCTTCTCAACCCCTTCCGACCCCAAGTTGATAATTTCGATGGCCTCGTCGTGAGGCAGAATGGCTATTTCCTCTCGCTTCACCAACCAAGACAGTTCTTCAGGAACGTCACTATCTTCGACAACCTCTTCTTCGGCCTGAAATACCGGATGCTCAAAGTCGGGACGAGTCATAGGTGGTTCAAGGATGTCATCTGAAAATGTTATCCTGCAGAAGGAATGGTTAAGTGCTTCAAAATGCGTATAAAGCGAACAACCACGTTGCCATTTTATTGAAAAATATAAAACAAGAAAGACAGGGATTACAGTATTTGCACGTGAAAAAACGCCATTTATTTAATGATTAACACGCAATGTTCATAACAACACAGCCCTAAGCAAATCATGATGCCCCGGGCAAGACATTAGATTATTCAACAATTAATAAAGCAAAGCATTACTGTTTAAGAGTCACAGGAACAAGCTCCTGAATAGACCAGTTGCACAGTCCCTGTCCTGGCGTGCTTGGCTGAATCCAGGCATCCATATCACAGTCGCTGTCTCCTTCGTCAGACTCCGAAGCAGCGTTGATGGTTTCATGACACACTCCACTGGCAGAGATGGTGATTGGCCCTCTGAAACGGGGTGCCCCCACGGAAGGAGTTGATAACGACGGTTGGTATCCCAGCCCGAACCGGTCCATCTTCACAGGAATGTCCAGCACTTTGCCCCAGCCCTTTGCTTCTCCTGCTTCTACTAGAGCTTGAGCTTCTTTATACGATGAGACGGCTATCTCTGGCACTTTGCTCGGCCCGGGACCTTTGTCCTTGATGCGCAACCCTTCAAATGCCTGGCAGGGTGTTTCGTGGATCTCTCCGTCGACCTCCACATATTTAAATGACGATAGATGGCTGACCAGGATGTCCTCTTCTCCGCATACAGTGACTACGCTATCTCCGACCATATACTTCAACTTCTGATGTAGGGTAGACGTGACTGCCCCCGCCCCATGAATCCAGGGTCTTCCAAGCAAGCAACTGTACGCAGGCTATATATCCATGATATAAAACTCAGTTGCAAACACCTCCGACCCCACCTGTAGAGGCAATGTGATCGATCCAAAGACTGTTCTCCGCGTGCCGTCAAACGCTCTGACTACCAAGTCGCTGGGCGTGCACAAGATTCCTCTAACATCCAGTTTCATCATCGCCTTCTTGGGCAGCACATTCAAAGACGATCCGGTGTCGACCAATACATGCGACATTACTGATCCTCTACACTCGACAGATACGTGCAGCGCCATATTATGATCTCTCCCTTTCGGGGTCAAATCAAAGTCAGTAAAGCCCAAGCTGTGGCCTGCATTCACATGTGCCAACACTCCTTCCAGTTGATTTACAGAGACGTCTTAGGGTACGAAGGAAGTATCCAGGACTTTCAGCAAAGCATTTCTGTGAGCTTCCGAACACAACAGCAATGACAGGATAGATATTTTGGACGGCGTCTGCTGCAGATGCTCCACAATCTTATAATCACTTTTTCGAATCATGCGCATGAACTCTTCTACGTCTTTCGATGCCGATTCTTTGTCACTTGCTTGCACTGGGACATTCTCAACCGCTTTCCCTTTTCCTTTCGCTAGTCTTTCGGCCTCCACTTCAGGGGATATAAAGATCCTACCACTCCTTGTCATACCTCCTGAACCAACAACATTATCCACAGTCTCGGCTGGCTGCTTATTAACATCAATCTTTATCCCGTCACAATACACCTCCAACCCATATGACCATGGGACTGCTTTCGTGTTCTCGTACGGGATCGGCCCGGCCTTAGTTATGGTGATCGGTGGTCGCTGAGCTGGTGCTGCGAGAGTGATTGTCTTTCGAGGAATCGTTACAGTGGCCACATCACTCTGATCATCTGCTATTGCCCCTGCGGGCTCTTCGATTGCTGCACGGTCAAACTGCAATGTGCCTCTATCGATTAGAGCCTGGATGCCTTTCTTCAAATCATCACATCCCCCGGCTAGGGTCCAGCATTCTACACAATACTCGTCACATCCTGGATAAACACCCCCTTGCAACAGTCGGCTCTTTATCTCGCTCAGCGGCGTCTTTAAATCTTCGACATTCATAATCAGATTCAACCCTTCCTTAGTCAGAATGGCGTTTGCCCCATGATTAGGCATGGGCTTCTGCACTATAATCGGACCCGCCGTTCCGAAATTGATAGTCTTATTGTCCAAAAGATCCTGCACAGCATGCTTAAAAGCATGGCAACCCTCTATATCGTGGCCTGGGGCCCCAGAATGAAACTCACAGTGCCTGCTTGCATCGTAACCAAACGGGGGAGCTCCCGTTATCGGTGCCAGAGTTCTCTTCTCTACCAGGTTCAATCCCAACAATGTCTGCAACAAATCTGCATAGGTTGAGGGAGGCTTCTCAAACACTCTTCTCGGTTTGCCGCCCTGGAATCTTCGCTGAGCCTGCTGTGCCCCCTGCTGAGGCTGCTGCTGCATTGGCTGCTGCTGAGACGGTTGTTGTTGCTGA
Organism: Lathyrus sativus; assembly: GCA_963859935.3. Lineage (NCBI taxonomy): Eukaryota > Viridiplantae > Streptophyta > Magnoliopsida > Fabales > Fabaceae > Lathyrus > Lathyrus sativus. Next base: position 665,456,037 of record OZ012739.1, read on the forward strand.
AGTGGTTGCTGCTGATATGGGATAGTAACACTCGCCACCTGCTGCGGCTGATGATATTGGTTCCGCCCTCTGCCTCGGCCTCGGCCTTGGCCTCGGCCTCCAAACACTGCGCTTGCCTCGCCCTGACGGCGCCCACCAAAAGCCTTCCTATTACTACCAGATGCAGTTGATTCCTCAACCTGGAATTTTCCTTGCTTAATGTTACGCTCAATCTTTTCTCCCATCAGAATTAGGTCTGAAAAACTGGCCAGAGATGTGTGAAACAGCATGTCATGAAACAAGCCTGTGAATGTGCCAACGAACATGTCATTCATTTCCTTGTCTTCTACGGGAGGACGGACCCTGGCAGCCATATCGCGCCACCTTTGCGCGTACTCTTTAAAGCTCTCCCCCTTCTTCTGAGACAGCCCTGCCAATTGGACCCGATTGGGCGCCAAATCGCTATTATACTTGTAGTGAGCTACAAATGCCTCTGCCAATTGCTTCCATGTCTTGATATTAGTTGGCTCCAACCCCATATACCACTCTAGGGAAGGACCCGACAGACTATCTTGAAAGAAATGCATTAGCATTCTTTCATCAGTTGAGTACGCAGACATCTTTCTGTAATAGGCTCGCACATGCACTTTCGGACATGTGTCCCCTTTATACTTATCAAACGCGGGAGCTTTGAATTTGATTGGCACCCTCAAGCCAGGTACCAGCCCCATTGTTGCCATGTCCAAGCCCACAACACTTTGGTTCAGGACCCCCCTCATCTGCTCTTCCAGCATTCTGATCTTCTGGGAGTCATCCATCGGTCCTTCGAAACCTCCGCCGGAGAAAGCGTCCTCCTGCTGATCTTCTTGCCACATTCCATTCCCAGCTCTATACCCATCATATCCATTATTACGTCCAGCCCTGATCTGATTCATCCCCGGATCTCGGCCTCTGTTGCCGTACCCTTGAACACCTCCAGCAGGCCCAAAAGTCATAAACCCAGCGCCGTTTCCATTTCCGAAACCTCCATAGCCTTGATTGGCCACACCATAGCCGTCTTGCCCAAAGCCTTGAGCATTGAAACCATATTTCCCAGCATTATCGAATCCCTGATCATTGAACCCGAATCCAGCATTGACAAAGTCGTTGCCTCCCATATTATCACCCAAGTTGACATCACCAAGCCCAACGTTATGGACAGCAGTCTCATTCCCAACTCCGACGTTACCGTTCGCAGCAGCGGTAGCGTTGTTGACATTAGCAGCTGGTATGTTGACTACAGGTGGAGCCACTGGCGTGGGAGTGCCGTCTCCATGAGCAGTGTCGACTCACACAGACTGATGATCCTCGTTACCGTGACCAGCATTTCGGGCTAACAGAGGCTGGACCATGGCCTGCAAATTCTCCTGACCTTTTGCAATAGCTTCCATGGTTTGCATAAAGAGAGCGAGCTTCTCGCGCACATCCTGCATCTCGTTCTGCATTTGATCCATGATTCTTCGACAGTTGGTGCGGGTAGAATAGCGGTGCGGGTGTTGATCTGCAATCCTGGAAAGTACCTGGTACAGAGCAGGAAATAAGATAACGTCCAATGATTACCTGTAATGCAATATGAATATGAATGCAATGCAATGCGTGTCTGTGCATTAGGGACATTCATTCCCCGATTCTAGTGTGAAGGTGTCGGTGCAGTGACAGTGCTAACAATATAAATATCGGAGCTGAATCACAGAAAGCCTCATATATTGCAGAGAAATTAATAAGCCAGGAATACAATGTCATTGAGTACAAAGAAAGGCATGACCTCAACCAACAATCCTGGTGATGGTCAGCACTATGCAAATAAAGCATACAAGCGGATATATGAAATAATCAAGTGCTCTCATAAGCTCGGTACTCTTCGATTAACTTCTTGGTCTCGGGATGACTTGGTCTAGTAAGCGGCCCTTCAACAAGTTGGTTTCTTTTCTTAAGAACACGTCGCACGTCTCCAGCAGTTTCTTCCCATGTCCCTTCCCCGAAGCGATCTTCTAACTTCCGCTTCTGAGACATGGCTTCGTTCCTGCCTTCAATAGCCTTGTTCAACGCCTTCTGAAGACTATACCTGGACATCACTTCTTCTTCGCACTTATCGATGCTGGACTTCAACTACTCTTCGAGGTCGGAAATTTGCTGCTTCAACTTATCTTCCCTCTTCTTATTGTTGGTGAGCATGGCATTCCAAGTCTTATTACAAGAAGAGATCTCTCGGTGAGCGATGTCAAGCGCCTTCTTCTTGGATTCAAGCATGTCATAGGAACTTCTGAACTCTTGCCCCAGACGTCCGCGCTTCTTCTTCTCCTCAGTCAACTCAGCCCCTAACCTGTTTATTAGCTCAATCTGCTGTTGGAAAGCATGGACGGCCTTGTTTTTCTCACTGCGTATCTGGGCTAACTCCTGCTCTAACCCTTCGTTGATCTTCAACAAGGCTTCTTTTTCTCTCACAACCTGCTCGTAGGCTTCCCTAGACACAGTAGTTGGCTCTGCTACCGGAATAGGAACAAGAACTGGTGCATCTGGAAATGGCATCCTCAACTGACTAGCTCTCTCCCGGATCCAAACCCTGTAAGGTTCATAGGCCTGACAGTCATTCTTCCCTAGCAGCGGCTTCCCTCTTCGGTTAATACGCATCCAGGCATGTTGTAGCTTGGCTAGTAACTCCCCCTTCACGTCTCCGGTGAAGTACAGAGATTCCTGTACTTCCTCCTTCTTTGGCGGGTTCTTCAGGGCGTATCCGAACTGACGGACGAACAGAGATGGGTTGTAGTTGATACACCCTTTCCTTCCAATCAACGGGACGTTAGGGTTCCCCGAACAACTGAAGATAAGTTCAGATCCCAGTAGGTCTCTGTCAAACCATCTAATGTCTTCGGAAGATAGCCTCATCAGGCGTTCAGACCAACTAGCAGTGGTTGCACTTTCCACAAAGGACCCCTTCATTGGAAGATGACTTTTGAACCACATATTCAATAAAGGAGCACAGCAGTAAACAACTTTTCCCCTTCGGTTTTCGTTCTTGTAGTGCAATGAGTGGTAGAAGTCTCCGATCAACGTTGGCACTGGATTACCGGCAGCGAATAGATGGAAAGCGTCCAGGTCTACGAAGTTGGGCAAGTTAGGGAACAGCACAATCCCATAAATGCATAAAGCCAAAATAGCATTGAAAACCACCCAGCATCCGTTCTTGGCATACTCCTGAGCTTTGCCAACCAAGAAATCAAGAGAGAAACCTGAAACCCCAAGCCAAGAAGTCAATAACAGTTCTGCAGCGTCCATATGCAAGGCTTTGGCTAAGTCCTCCAACTCGGGCTCAGCAGTAGAGTGAATAAAGGGAACCTTGTTCTGCACCGGTAACTCAGTAAACTCCACATACTCTTCAATGGTAGGCCCTAGAATGAAGTCAGCAAACGTAAAACATCTCAATGCGGGATCATAGAACTGCATCAAGGTGTATAGCCCGTTCATCTCATCAGCAGTGGGCTTGCAGACTAATCTCAGTAATCTCCCGTGACTCATTCTGAAGCTTCTCCTAACCTCCTCATCGGCAAGAGATATCAGACCAAGCAAAGAAGTAATATCAGGTGAAGGCAGCTTATAGGCAACTGTCTTCCTCAAACTAGCCATAGTCAATACTCAGAAGTCTGGGCACTAGAATCGGAGGATATGCAAATGCACCTGCAGCACAGACACACGTTAATGGGATGCAATGATAATGGGTATGTAAACGATGCAATGCAAGTAACATGCAACAGGGACCAAATGCCGTAGCTGAATAGCCTGAACCATATCAAGAAGTCTCTGATAGATTCTATAGAAGTCCTCAAACCCTGGTCTCAGATAGACCTAAAACAAAGCTCCAACAATGGTCTCTGACAGACCTCATACCATAACTCCAACTGGTCTCTGGCGGACCTTAGATCATACCTCCAACTGGTCTCTGACAGACCTCAGAACTCTCCAACTGGTCTCTGACAGACCTCAGAACACATCTCCAAATGGTCTCTGACAGACCCCCTAACTCTCCATAAATACCCAGGATCTCTGATCAAGAAATAACCGGTAGTCTGAAGGTCTAGTTACCTGCATAACCCCAAACCCTCTCACAGGTGGATGTCCTAGTAACTGACAAAGGTATGGCATCCTATGTGGTCGTCGGCGTCACAGACTTTCAGGGTTGATGATACGATTCCCAGAAGGAGTGGTATCATCAAATCCTGAAGAGGCCTCACTTAGCCAACTTCCAAATGATCGGTTCCCTGAGTCGACAATTCAGCTGACCAACAACCCCTTCGACCCAAAGGGTAGAAAAAGAAGCCAACCAAAAGAACCTCGTCCGAGTGTAGATTTCATGAGACACTAATGCAAGCAAAGCCGGCACGCGCCCACTACTTTCTACTCTAATTCTAGGTGCACTCAAGCCCAGGTCCGGCTTCTCACTCAATATCAGAACACCCGTCACACCCCAATACAGCAATAATAAACAATATATATAATGCTGAAAATAAAGGTCAGAAATATAAATCCATACAAAATCCTCGACGGGAAAACAAGCGTTAGGATTGACTCTCTTAAGGGACATTGGATCCCAAATGCATAAGAACTATCGCAGTCCTTAGCAGCCAGGGGACGTTGGATCCCCAGCAGAGTCGCCAGCTGTCGCTACTGCGAAAATCGGCGCCGGCTGACAGAAGAGTCGCCACCGTGCGTTATTTATCCCACGGGAGGGAAAGGAAACGCTCAGAGTAAACCTCGCACAACACGGGAAAGGTATGGTCATCGCAACCAAAACCTGGATTCGGGAGTCGGTTACGCAAGGGGAAGGTATTAGCACCCCTCACGTCCGTCGTACTCGACGGGATCCACGCTTGTTTTCGGGTATGGATTGTTATTCTATCTACTCTATAGGTCAAGGGTTAAAAAGAAAAAAAAAGGTGACTCGGCAAAGTATCGCACTTTATGCCTACGTATTCCCGCCTGGAACGAGAAATCAGAGTCAACGTAGTTCGCCTACCTACGGGAAAGGAGGGGAAGGTTGCTCGCTAGGATATCGCATCCTATGCCTACGTACTTTCATACAGCATGAAAGATCAGAGCAAACGTAGTTCGGGCCACGGAAGACACAAGTCTGTCTTGGTTGATTTTATTCCTTCTGAAAAAGGTTTTCTTGATTAGCAGTCCCGACGGACAAAAATGACGGCTTGATGAGTTCACGTTCTTTTACGAAAGAAGTGTCTTTTATTGAGTTTGAAATCTTATTGTGTTTTTCTGTTTGTTTTGAGAAAGAAGAGACAGAACTCTAACCTACGGTTGCAAAGGGAATCAAACTAACCTAATGTTATCATGCATGGGTTAAGACCTAGTGTCTATCATGCTCCTCTCTTGCACAGAGAGAAACAGAGATCCTAAGGGAAAAGACGGAAACAGAAACAATAGCAGATATATACAGTAAAACAGTAAAATGCATGAATGCAACAATACAAGCGAGGCAAGGGAGTCCCACTCAACCTCGAACCTGGAAAACAATAGGCAAAAGTGAACAGACTTCACTTTCAACCCAGCAGGGTAAACAGCAAACAATACAGTCAGGAAAACCAATCAATACATCAAGAAATGAAATACAGCAAAATAAACAGCCACAGCAGCTCCGCATCAATACCCATCTTCAAGTCATCTCCAATCAACTACAAGCTTCAGTCAGCAGCAGTCTCTATCTTCACAGTCTTCAAGAAAAGATCTTGAGCACCAGTCCTTAGTCTACAATGGCTTTTCTTCAAGTCTCAGGCTCCAGGATGAACATCAGTCAACCAGATGAAGTGAATGAATGTTAGACAGTTAATTACCTACCAAGGGTGGTTCATCAACTGTTAACATTAAACAGAAAGTTTTCTCTCAAAAGTTCTATCTTTCAAATACATTCACTGATCCTTCCAAAGGAAGGAGGTGGATATTTGAAAGAGACTTTGAATCATAGAGAAAGGATAGAGGCAAACAAAGCCATCTATGTTTGTGAATCAAGTTGCTAGACTAGGCTCTTCCTAACCCTAAATCCTATAGTCTTCCACAGTCTTCTAGCAAACAGCATCTTCAATGAATTTGAACTTGATCTTCCATCTTGAGTCTTCAATGTGCTTCATCCACAAGGTCTTCACAAGGTCCTCAATTCAATCTTCAAAGGTCCACACCCAAAGGAGAAGAAAAGGAAGCAAAACAATACAAACTATGCCCTAAAGGCCACACAAATGATCAATCAATTCAAAAATCAACCAAAAATAGCATATGGTAATATAAATTCCTAATATAAATTCTAGGGGATCCTATTTAACTACCCTTAAGTCCCATATATTCCCCATAGGCTAACTTGTCCTAAAAATCCCAAAAATAAAATGTTGAAGTTCAAGTATACTACTTAAAATCCCTAATTAAACTATCCTAAGTTCAATTATCTAAACTAACCAAATTTTATTCTAAAAAATCTAGTAATAAATCCAGAGAGTAATACAATTCATTATTTAACATCACCAAAAAGAATGAGCAAAAAATCTATTCCTAAAGTCATGAACAAAAATGTACAAGTTACAATGTGAAATGAATTAAGGAAAAGAATGCATTATTTTGTAAAATATGTGAAAAATGCGAAAAAAATATAAAATGCAATTTTTATATTTTTTTAATTTTCTAGACATGCTAAGGAAAATATTAAAAAAAAGAATGAGTAAAAAACATGCATTATTTATTTAGTTATGAATTTTGGAAGATTAGTAAAATGAAATGCAATTTGAAAAGGAAAATAAAATAAATAATTGAAGGGGGTATGAATAGCAAGTTGGGCCAGTTGATGCGTTGGGCTTTCCAGGATGGGGGGTGCGGATAGTGAAAGAGCCCAAATCCCCTCACTAATCCAAACGACGCCGTTTCGGCGCATGGGGCATTTCCCTCCAATTTCTGCAATTGAATCACGACCATCCGATGGGAGTCTTGGTCAATGTTGTGGCTTGATCCGACGGTGTGGGGTCATCTTCCCCAAATGAAACCCTAGCCCATGCAAACTCCATAACCACGAGTGAAACTTCCAGCCACCCTAGCGTCCTCGTCTCTCCATGAAATGACTCGAAACAAAGACCAAAAATGATCTCCTTCTTCCCCTCTATCCAACCATGGCCCTAGCTAACCTTGAATCCTTCTCTACACTTCAAACCGAATACCACAAGTCTTGGGTCCACCATGAAAGCTTGACATGCAACTGTAACAAACCTTGAAAATAATTGTAGCCACGTGTTCTATAGGTTGCACTGAGTACACTATACTATTCCACATGCATTAAAACCTCATATTCCAACCATTCTTGATCTTGAAAGAATTGTTACCATATCTTGAAATTCCATGAAATGGTCCTAAACTCATCATAAATGCTCCCTAGCTTGTCTCTATCTCATATAACTTAACATTAAACCCTAACAATGGCTAACCATGGTGATTGGAATCAAAACGTATTCTTACCAATTGGATATGGTGATGGTTGCTATGCCTTGTTTCAGCCCTTGCCAATGGTGCCAAATGATCTTTATATGATGGTGATGATGCTGGTGAAGAGAACTCGTGTTTACACCTCTTGAAAATGCCAATTTGAAGCTTCACGCCTCTTGGAGTGATGGAGAAGAACTCACAATCCAGCCACGATTTGATGTGCCTTTTTCTTGCTTTTCAATCCACAACAATGGAGAATGATGATGATGATGATAGCTGGCACAAACAATGGAGTTTGGGAGAGATGGGAATCAAAATGCAATTTTGGAGTTATGAGATGAAAGTATGGTTTGCAAGCGACTAGAATCACCAACCTAACAACAAACAGCTTCATTTCCTTATATAGGAGAGGATTAACAGAATGAGAAGTTTCTAGATTGGTCCTAGAGGGATCTAGAAGCTTATGGAACTTTCATGAATTTATCATTTGATGGCATTTTGAATCATGTCATATCATGCTTGCACCTTGGGTAAACTTGAGTGAAAATCTCCCCTCATGAGATATTAGGAGTGTATGCATGAAAAACCAAGTTTTCCTTGCCTTGTGTTAAGCTTTACCATGTTGCCTTATGATGTAAGAAACAAATTTACAAAGGAAGTCCAATTTTTAAACCTAAACTCAAAAATGTGGCTGAACCAATGTCTTTAAAATGATGTTGGGAATCAATTTGGTATATTGGATGACCCATATTGGCTTTGTAGATCTCTCAAACCATTTTCCAACTTGAACTTTTTCAAGTTATATGCCTTTTTAAGTCATTTTCACCACTTTTTAAAATTCCATGCTCCAAGCTTTTCCAAACTTTCACACCTTCTTTTCTAGCCTTAAAATCCCATTTTGAACAACTTTGATGTTGGGAAGTTGTTCATTTGAAGCTTCCTTGTGTGAGTTTTAGGTATAGGCTAAGAATGACCTGTAATCACCAAATAACCAAAATACCCTTTGCTTGCCAAGACCATAAGTAGAGTTCCACAAATCATATGAAGGCATACCATACCATTATAGAAAGCTAAAACAATTAGGAACAACTCTTATGTTGACCATAAATTCATTTGAAATCTCCTTGAGGGGTAAAAATTGCTTGGAAGTCAAGTCACTTTTACAGACAAAACTTCAGATACCTCAGATGACCTGTAACTTGCAAGGACCATAACTTGAGTTCTATAAATCTCCTTGATGTCTTCCACCACTCAAATTAAAGGTTTTGAGATCCTCTACAAGTTTCATGTTGGCCAAGGATCCATTTGAAGCTTGCATTTTGACTTATCTTGCTTGGAAGTTTGTCCTAAACTAGTGAATTTTACACAGAAACCCTAATTTAGAAACTCCTCTTCTCCTTGATTTCTCTTGAATTCTTCTTAGCATAACAACATATCCTTATTCTTCATGTCAAATGATGAACCCCACATCTCTCCAATAGCCCTTAATGCCTTTCAATCGGTCAATTGACCTAGAGTTGACCCAGGGTTGACCCAGATGAAACCCTAGTTGACTGTCTTCAACTGTAATTCTTGTGACTTCACCAATGACTTGTCTCCTTCTCCAAATGACTTTCTAAGTCCTCCAAGATGTCTAGATACTCCCCATGCTCAGCCCACAACTCACCATTTCTTTGTTGATCCTCAGACACCCTCAGTTAGGAGATAGATGAACTGCTTGCTCCATTGACTTGATAGCTTCCAAATTCTTTTCTGATGACTTGAATGAGGTTGAATCAGGATAATAACCTCTTGATAGGCCTCTAGAGATGAGAATAATGATTGGTCCCCTGTTAGCTGACTTGCTATGCTTATGCTATGCAGATGAGTAACCTATGTACATGGCCCTATATGCAAATGCTAATGCAATTGAAACATAAACCAAGTGAATAAGGTTGGGCAAATTTTTAGGGTGCAACACATACTAAATGATTTTGGTAGTGTTTTTCACTTCCATTCATGTTTGCATTAAGTTTGTTCCTCTTTGGAATGAACTTAATCTTGTATAATCAATAATTCATCCCTTTTGTTTTAATGATTTTTCATCTCCTTTGGAAAATTGTTAACATGTCACTCCCTTGCGATTAATTAATCGAAACTTCAATTTGATTATTAGATCTTCCCTCTTTCTTATCCTTTAGATCTTTTAGAGCTTTTTCTTCTCTTTCCCCCCACGGAGTTGAAGATTTGCAACGCATTAAAGCACTGTACAAATTTTGCGTCGTTTTGTTGTCTGTTTGTTTTTTGCACCCCACTTTAGTGTTAGAGAAGGAACGAGAGTGGAGAATTCCTACACTCATTCTGACTATTTTGGATAGGGGACGAATGACCCTGTGCCTGGAATAGTTGCCTCTATCTCCTTATTGTGGTATCTCTGTTTCTCCAATCGAGCCGATCCTTGATCCCTTGCACCCTAGTCTCCTCTTCAAAGTAACTTCCCTTTCAATTCAACACTCTTTTCTCTTGTGGTTAATCCATCCCCGGTTTCCCCTGAGATTGTTACTCAACCCCTTTGCTTGGTTAATCAATCGTCCTTTAGTCAAAACCAAATTCTATTCTTCCTAGCGAAGTCGATCTTTTTTCTCCGGTTTACACAGTCTTCCTGTTAAAACCTAGTCCCCATCGGAGTTCGCAACCATTCTCTTGGTTCTCTCTCCTTCTTGTTTGGTTAAACACTACCTGTCGGTTAAAACACTAACTTTCCTCAGTTAACTATAATGAGTCTTCTTTGGGTTAATCACCTTCTCCCGGTTAATCACCCGATCTTTGGTTGATCATGGTCTGGCCGTTAAAATCAATTTCTTTTGAGTTAATAATCTTCTCTTGGTTAATCACTCGTTCTTTTTGGTTAATCACAGTATGTATGTTAAACACCCAGTCCCATGCAGTCGGCAACCTTTTTTAGGTACAAATACTCACACCTCTAGGTTAGTAACCTTTGCTTGGTTCAAATACCCTTTCCTTCAGTCAAGTACTGTTTATTCAGTCAATGAACCCGTCCTTTGGGTCACAACCTTTGCTTGGTTCCACACTCGTCCTTTGGGTCACAACCTTCGCTTAGTTCTACACCCGTTTCTTTTGGTTGATCACCGTCTACCGGTTAAAACCAGCTCTCTTTTCTTTTCGGTTAACCACTATTTATCAATTAATATACCAGATTCCCCTCAGAGTCAAACACCTTCTTTTGGTTCAATACTCTCATTCTCCTGGTTCATCACAGTCTGTCTGATGACACCTACCTTTTGGCTCTCCCCGCAGAGTCTTACTCCTATCTTTCTTCGGTAAATCACTGTCTGCCAGTTAATGTACCGAGTCCCCCGTGGATCGTATCTTTACATCTTTTATCTTCCTTTATCCCTTTATTCTCGTGGCTCTGACACCCTTCTTTTTGTTTTATCCCCAGTGGAATTATCATCTCTCTTTTTGTGTTCCTCAGCAGAGTTTTCCTTAACCTTTCTTTCTTGGTTTCAACACCACTTCTCTTGCATTCCCCAATTGTGTCTTGCTACCTCTTTTTTCGCTCTTAGTTTTGACACCGTTTTTGTTGCCTTTTCTTTTGTTTTCTTAGTTCCCCGAACTATGCAGGCTCTGACTTTTTCATTGCACTATGAGAGTACGTAGGCACAAGATTACGAAACCTTGGCGAGCCACCTTCTTCCATTCTTCTTTCTCTCTGGTCCGCCCATATCTTCTTTTCTTTCCTGGTTCCATAAACTACAGAGCTCTGATTTCCTCATTTCACTATGAGGGAACGTAGGTGCGAGGGCCCCAATCCTCCGCGAGCACGTTCTTTCTTTCTCTTTATTTTCCTTTTCCTCTAGATAGATAACCCATCCAATCCTAGAAGCAAGCAAAATAGTTCGCGTCGGGTACGACGGATGCTTAAGGTGCTAGTACCTTCCTTTCGCATAACCGACCCCTTTTCATGTTTCTTTTCCCTTTGGTTTTTATCGATATTTTCCCTGTCCTTTGGGGCTAAATAAAGTTCAGTGGCAACTCTGTTGTATCTTTGAGTGTGTGATTCACCCAGGTATAATCCTGCTAGCTTCAGTTGGCGACTCTGTTGGGGAGTCCTTGTGCTTGCAAGTTGGGGTCTCGCCTAGTTTTGTTTGCTTTTTGCTTGCTTGGGTGTTTATCTTTATGGTTTACTTGCTTTATCTTTATGTTAAACTGTATTTCTTTACTGCTTTCAATATTCATATGTTGCATATTATGAATATCTGCTATATTCTGCTGTTGTTGGCATGGGTAGATAAGATATATCACTGGGATTGAGCATACACATAGGATAGAACGTGGATAGTTATTACGCTTGTGTTTTGTGCATTTGGTTGTCACAAGAGCCACATCCCAGATCGTGATTCGTTTGAGAATACTTCCGTCCTGCGAGAATTCTCTACGGAGGGGGGTTTTCACTTGAGTCCTATGGTTTAGGAGACCTTTCTATGGACCACCTTGTTGTGTATAGATCACACCCATGAGAGGGATATTGGGTTTTTGCAGGAAACCAAGACTCTTCATACCATTTGTTCTCTCACGCGTGTCAAATTTTTGCACGGACACATAATTATATGCAGATATTCAAATTGTGCAGATTTGATTGGTTAGATTGTGCTTGGCTTCGTGATTCTTGTGTTGCATGTCATTTCATCATAACCATTAACATTTTTTGCATGTGCATTTTCCAGGTTGTCTGAGAGCTTATTCTTTGTTGGCATAGTCATAGACGATGAGTACTGGTTGCAGGGGTATCTTTAGTTACAAGTTTATGGAGCCTAAACTGAAGACTTTAAGGGGTTTGGCATCTTGTCTAGTTGAAGATAACAGGGGTGTTTTCAGAGATGATTATGGGAATCTTTTGGCCATCCTCAACACTGAAATCAACATTACTATTATTCATACACTTATTCAGTTCTATGACCCGCCACTGAGGTGTTTCACATTTCAGGATTATCAGTTAGCACTTACACTTCAGGAGTACTCTCATATCTTGGGGGTTGAGATCAAGAGTCAGGTTCCATTTGTCTACACCAACAGTTGTCCGAAGTTTCCTTTTATTGTTGAAGCTCTTGGCCTTAGTAAGAAGGATGTGGAAGACAATCTCAAGATTAAAGGAAAGGGTATTCGAGGGTTTGCTTTGAAGTTTCTAGTAGACAAGGTTGTTTCTTTTGCCGAAGTGGGAAACTAGAAGGCTTTCAACGCCGTGTTTAGTTTATTGATATACGGGATCGTCTTGTTTCCAAACATGGAATATTTCATAGGTCAAGCTGCCATCAGTATCTTTTTGTCCATGTATCCTATTCCTACACTTCTTGCTGATACCTATTATTTTATTCATTCGATGAATGAAAACAAGAAAGGAACTATTGTATGTTGTGCTCCTATGATGTATCGATGGTCCATGTTTCATCTTCCACAGAAGGGTCCTTTTGTTGAGAATAGTGTGAATCTCAAGTGGTCTCAGAGGACCATGTCTCTTACTGCTGAATGACATTTCTTGGTACTCTCGAGCCTACGATGGTACTAAAATCATTCTTCATTATGGTAAATTCTCCAATGTACCTCTCTTGGGTACAAAATATGGAATTAACTACAATCTGAGGCTTGCCTTCTGTCAGTTGGGATATTCGATTCTTAACAAACCAGATCCTAAGGTAGTGGCAGAGTTCATCTTTCATGAAGGGGTTGATGGCATGGGTTTGCTAAAGAAATTTAGTGTTGCATGGGTACACGTTCATCATGAGGATAGAGATGAGTTGGGTAAGAATAATTTCATATCAAAAGAAGCCTATACTCAATGGGTTAAGGAACAAGTCCAAGCGACCTTGTTACCATTTCCTTTTGAGCCTTCTATGCATGTCAAGCTTCCTAAACTTGCTAATGTTCCTCCATCTGAAGTTGATCAGCTCAAGCAAGTTATCGAGAAGTTGAAGAAGGAGAATGTTGATCTTCTTCTCAACATTGATAAAGTCACGTCCGAGAAGGAGAGCTTACAGATGGATCTTCGCCAGAAGAGGGAGCTCATGTGTAAAGAGGTGGAGGTTGAAGAAAACAAGCGTAGGAAAGTCGACGATGCTTTGCAAAGTACTTATGACTGATTTGCCTCAAATAAGAGACAACTTGCCGACACTCAATATCAAGCCCATAAGGATGAGTTGAGCTACAAGAAGCAACTTGTAGATCTTAGAGGAAACTTATCAGAGTACAAGATAAAGCTGTAGAGTAAGAAGGATCGTGCTGAACAGTTGACGAAAGACCTTTCTCAATGTCAAGCCGAGCTTGACAAAGTCTTCAGTGATATTCAGAAGCTGCATGACCAGATACATCAGGGCCGAAAGGAGATCATTCGGTCCCACTTGGAGAGTACTCATTGGGAACGTCAGAGTCGTCATCTGCAAGTCCTCTTAAATCGGAAAGAGGCATTTCTCCAGGGACCTAATCATTTTTTATTGTGTAATCTCATGAAGGATGCAAAGTATTAGAGTGGGAGGCACGACCGTCTAGCCATATTTACTGAGCACGCATTGGAGGATTTACCAGGGTTGTTGAGGGATGCATATGCTAATGTGCTGTCGCACCAGACTCCTTGGGCTGCTTTCCATTTCTTGTTTGTTTGTAGGGTAGTCTTTGATAAGATTCATGTTGATCTTGTTATAGCCCAAAAGGAAGATATTTGAGTTGTATTTGAGCCTTTACTTCTTTATCTCATTGATTGAATGAAGCTTTTCTTGCCAATTTATCTTTCTGCCTTTACTTATATGCTTTATGATTATTTCTAACAAAGATAATGCTCATGAATTCCTAGAAATTAAAACTTTATTTTTGCATACATTGCATTCAATCATATTCATATGCATGTCCTTCACCAGAAAACCAAAATGCTTACATTGTTCGTCTCTGCCCTGTACCAAGACGACGACTCGGCATCGCTATTTCACTCGCTCAAGCAAGTCCAGGATCATGGCTTGAAGGCCGTCTCGTACCTCGATTGCTTGAAGGTCGTTCTCTCTTCACCCAGTCGGGTCCAAGCCGTTTGAATAGGGGCAGCTGTTGCACCCTAAAATTTGCTCAACCTATTTCACCTGGTTTATGTTGCAATTGCATTATCATTTGCATAGATACATCATGTACATAATATAATCATTTGCATGGCATAGCATGGCAAGGCATCCAACAAGGGATCAAGTGTCATTCTTATATAAAGAAGCACATCAAGGGGCCTTATTCAAGTTTAAGACTATCCAAGTCATCAAGAAATGTTTGAAGCTTTGAGAAGTGTGAGGGTCAACCAGTGGACTTTTCTCCTAATCTAGGGGGTATTGAGGGTCATCAATGGGGGTATGAGCTATGAATTGAGGGTATGGAATGTGTACAAAGCTTATGAAATTCCTAGAGGGTCATATTGAAGATGAGACAAGTCATTGATTCAAGTACAAGAGCCACAATCGAAGTGCAATCAACTAGGGTTTCATCTGGGTCAACCCTAGGTCAACTGAGTGATTAAAGAGAATCAAGGCTTAATTGAAGGATGTGGGATTCATGAATTGATATGTTGATACATGTTTGGTGTTGTGCCAAGGATAAATCAAAGAGAATCAAGAGAGGGAGGAGTTACCAAATTAGGGTTTCAGTGTAAAATCCCCTAATTTAGGCTTAACTTCCAAGCCAGATAAGTCAAAATTCGAATTTCAAATGGATTCTTGGCCAACATGAAACTTGTATAGATTCTCAATAGCTTTAATTTGAGTACTATAAGTCTTCAAGGAGATTTTTAGAACTCAAGTTATGGTTCTTGCAAGTTATGGGTTATCAGAGGGCACTGAAATTTATCTGTGAAAGTCACTTGACTTCCAAGCAACTTTTGCCCATCAGGGAGTTGTCAAATGGATTCTTGGACAACATAAGAGTTGTAGATCATTACCTTAGATTTAATTTGAGTACTAGAAGTCCTCAAGAAGATTTGTGGAACTCAAGTTATGGTCTTGGCAATCCAGGGGTATTTTGGGAAAGTTGAATTATAGGTCATTTTTCAACATAGGTCAAAATCTCCATCTTCCATTCCTCAAATGGAAAAATGTTCAACATGAGATGTGTTTAGAATGATGATTTTGGGCTAGGTAAGAGGTCATGGGTGATGGGAAGGGCTTGTATCACAAAATTGCAAAAATGGCCTAAAATAAGGGTGAATTTTAAATGAACCAAAGATGGAAATTGGGATTTTTGAGCTATGGGTCCAAACCTAGCCATATGACATACCAAATTGATTGTAAAACACATTTTAAAAACATTGACATTGCCACATTTTTGAGTTGAGGAGTAATTCAATGACTTCCTTTGTAAAATGGTTACTTACATCATAAGTAACAAATGCAAAACCACTCTTTGGAGCTTGATCAAGGCCTTAACCCTTGCCAAACCATTCAATATGTCATCTAAGGAGAAATTGGATCAGAATTAGGCATTGAAGCAAGCTTAAAACTCAGCTGCCATGTATGAGTTTCTCATGATATTTTCAAATGCAAGAGATATGGAACTTCTCATTGGATCAATCCAGAAGTTTCTAGAGCTTTCATTCATGTTCTATATAAGGATTAGTGGTGATCTAAAGCATGGGTTGGTGCAGATTGAGAGAGATTGGAGAGATTGAACATTGAGTTTTCCATTTGCAAAACAGAATCGGTTACACTAATTTGATCCATTTCAATCCATTCTTTTGTGTTCAATAGCTTCCTTTGGTGTTGGTGAGTGATTCCAGATACAATTCAAGGCAAGATTGTTGCAAAATCGTGAGAGAGCATTTTGGATTCATCCCTTGCAAGTCAGAATCGGATTCAAGGATTCAAGAGGTTTCAATCCAATTTGTTGCATACAGAAGCTTGATCATACATCATTGATGGTATCTGGAAGATCTTGGAGCTTAGTTTGAAGGATTGCTTGGTCTGTTCACTCGATTTTTGCAGGTATGTAAACTTCTTTCTATGGCTCGATTCATGAAGTTTCCTTAGGTTTTAGATGATGATATTCATTGTAGAACATGGCTAGGTGGATTCTGGTAGCAATTGGCATGATTTAGAGACAAAATTAGGTTGAGCACCATTTTTGTTCATGATCGTATCTTGCAGTTCTTGGAGGTTTAAACCTAGTTAGATAGTGGATTTCATTTAGTGTAGCATGGTGATGAATCTAGGCTATTCAATTTTGAGTTTGGTGATGATTCTTGTTTGAGCAATTTCTGAAGATGCATTCGTGTTTTGAAAAGGAGAAGGTTTCAATGATAATGGATAGCATGAGTGAATTCCTTGTGGAAAAACGAGCCAGATGAGGTTATTAGGGTTAAGTTTTGGTAAAGATTAATGGAGTTGCGTTTGGAGAAGATGAAGACTTGAAGCTCTGATCAGCCATGGCTTTTCTCCCTCCAAAATTCAAAGGAAGAAGATGAACTTATCACCATAGGATCGTGCAAGACCTTTGACCAAAGCAATCATCCAACGGCCAGGATTGATGGAAATTTGTGAAGGTTTCTGAGTCCAAACCAAACACACCGTTTCATTTAACTTCCTTGGATGGGCTTAAAAATATGTTGCTAACCACACCCCTTTCTGGAGGCCCAATGGAGATTCACACGTAAAACATTGCTATTCATACCAGCGTTTTATCCATTTTCTTTGATTTTTCAGTTTTATTTTCTGATTGAATGATGGGCCTAACACGCTCTTCCTATACGCACCCCCCTCTGGGCCCAATTGGTGAAGTGAACTGATTCTGATTGCTATTTGTCACGCCTTCTTTTCATTTTCTTCTATTTTCTTTTATTTTTTCATATTATTTTAGGTTAATTGAAAAAATCATAACTAATTGAAAAAAGATCATTTTAGGGTGAGGATTTTTTCCTTGATTTCCTTAGGTTTTATAGAATCTAATAAAACAATAAAAATATTAATTCCTTGCATTTTATATTTTTGGCATATTTTACCATTTTATTGATTTTATTTTGCATTTGTTTGATACCTTATTTTACTGAATTTAGTATGAGAGATTGGTGAGTGTTTTTGAGTTGATTCTTGTTGGAGTGATTAGATTAGAGGTACATGCTCCCTTAGAGATTTTTCTCATATTTTTATGATGAAATTTAGGCTAGTTTTGAATGATGAACTTTAGGGTGCTAGGATTAGGGTTTTACAACACTTAGGTGTAGTTTAGGGCATAATTTGGAGACTTAGCGTTTGATTTAGGCCTTGGGATCTATATGGGGTATAGGGTACATAGTTAGGTTCCCTTAGAAATTAATCTAGGATTTTATAATGAATATTACTATTTTAGTTGATTTTTGCAATTTGGTTGATATTGGTGTGTTTCCCACTTGGGATGTGGTTTTGTTTGTGGGGTTTGGGTCATTTCAATTGGGTGTTGGACTTGGGCTTTACTTGATGGAGCTAATGAAGACATTTGAGATGAGTGGAGATAGAGGATGAAGCTTGGAGTGTGAAGATTCTCATCCTTGAAGATTGATTTTGAAGGCTTAGGAAATAGGAGATATAGGGAGAGCTTTAGATTAGACTGATTTCTTCTTTCAAACATAGAGAGCTTCTTGTGCCTCTATTCCATCCTATGACACAAGGTCCCCAAAGAAGTTCCATCTCTCCTTAGGAGGGATGTAGAGCAGGTTTGGTTGGGTAGAACCTTGAGGATACCTTTCACTTGCTATGTTAAGATCTTAGTGATTTCCCTGGGTTATCATTAAGCTTCTTAAAATTTCAACTCCATCTATCATTAATTGATCTTCTCCTGAGTAGTGGAATTGGAAAAGGGAACTTATTGGAGAATGAAGTGTATTGAAGAGTGGTGAAGATGAAGCTTGTGCCTGTCAAAGATGGGTATCTATTGAAGACTAGGGTTTTGCTGCTGATTGAAGTTGTCCACTGGTTGGGGTTTATTGCTTGCCAGAGCTTGGAGATTTATTGAAGATAGGAGCTTATCTAAAGCTTGAAGATGGTTGAAGAGTGGGTTCTTGATGGGAGAAGTTGTTACTTTCAATTTGTTTGCTGTTGATCAACTGTAGTTGTCAGAGCTGTTGCTGTTTGAGTTGCTTATTGTAGGAGCTGGTGTTGCTGTCAGAGCTGGTGTTGGGTTTTACTTCTTTTTCTGTATTGTCTGTTAGCTTATTCAGCTTGCCCCTTAGGTTTGAAGTGAAGCTGTTTCACTTTGCCTATTGTTTTCCCTTGCCTCGCTTGTACTGCTGCATCTCATGCATATTTACTGTTTACTGTATATATCTGTTTCTTTTGCTGTTTATCCCCTAGGACCTCTGATTTCTTCTGTGCAGGAGGGAATTATGACAAACATTAGGATTCTAACCCATGCATGACAACATTAGGGTAGTTTTGATTCCCATTTCAAACCCTAGGTTTGTAGAGTTCTTTCTCTTCTATCTCAAAACAATTCAAAACACAGTAATAAGGATAATCGATGTCGTACGGCACGAGCCTTAAGCTATTTGAGAGAGGATTGCTGGAGGGTCACTCTTCAGTAATCTGATTGCTTAGTGTGTTACCCCTAGGGTGACATACGACGTAGTCACTCTCAAATCATAGTCTCTAGTGCATCAGAGATTGCAAACATCATAAAAGACAGTTCTTGCGTAAAAGACTGAAAACAAACATCAAAGTGTCATTTTTGTCCGCTTGGACCCATAATCAGGAGAAAACCTCTTTTCAGAAGGATAAAAAACAGTCAGACAAATCTGTGTCTTCCGTGGCCCGAACTACGTTTGCTCTGATCTTTCATGCTGTATGAAAGTACGTAGGCATAGGATGCCGTATCCTAGCGAGCAACTTTCCCCTCCTTTCCCGTAGGTAGGCAAACTACGTTGACTCTGATTTCTCGTTCCAGACGGGAATACGTAGGCATAAAGTGCGATACTTTGCCGAGTCATTTTCTTTTCTTTTTAACTCAGACCTGTAGAATAGATAGAATAACATACCCTTAGATAGAAAACAAGCATGGATCCCGTCGAGTACGACAGACGTGAGGGGTGCTAATACCTTCCCCTTGCGTAACCGACTCCCGAATCCAGGATTTGGTTGCGATGACCATTCCTTTCCCGTCTTTGTGTTAGGTTTACTTCGAGCGTTTCCTTTCCCTCCTTTGGGATAAATAACGCACGATGGCGACTCTTCTGTTCAGCCGGCGCCGATTTTCGCAGTAGCGTCGGCTGGCGACTCTGCTGGGGAAAGGAATATCCCCTATGCGAGTCAATCCTAGCGCTTGTTTTCCCGTCGTGGGTGTTGTATAGATTTACTTTTCTGTCTTTACTTTCCGCATTTTATTATCAGCTTTATATTATTATTGCTGTTGTGGGAAGGGATGATCTATTGAGAGATAAGCCGGACCTGGGCTTGAGGTTACACATTGAATTAGAAGTAGAGAGTAGTGGTTAGCCTACTTGCTTAGCTCGCACCAGCTGGCCGCGAAATTTACACTCGGACGAGATTCTCTTTGATGCTTCTTGCCTGGCCCTTAGGGCTCGACAAGTTGTCTGACCCGAGGATTATCGACTCTGGGGACCTATCAATTGGGATTCAACTAAGTGAGGTCGCTTCAAGGGATGATGATGCCACACCTTCTGGGTATCGTATCATCGCTCTTGAAAGTCTGTGACGTTGAACCCGCATAGGATGCCGTACCTCGTCTGCGAGTTAAGTACACACCTGTGAGGGGTAGGTGGGTCTGTTTGCAGGAAACCTTTGACCTCAGAATACTTGGTTTATCTCTGTCAGTGAGATGTGGTTACAAGGTTAATTTGAGTGGTTGGTTTGGTTTGAGATAAATATTTGATGGTTATCAGGCTTCAGTACAGAGTAGCACAGTTCATCAGCACTGCACTTGGTCCCTTGTTTGCATATGCATGTGCATTTTCATGACTGCATTTCATTAACATGTATTTATGTTGCAGGTGATCATTCCCCTCTGATTCTAGCATATCTTCTAGCCAGACATGGAGTCCCTGAAGAGGACAGTTGCGTACTGGTTGCACTCGCCAGATATCAGTTCCTTGTTGGGTTTAGTTGCTCTAGTATGAGAGAGTGAGGGCTGAGTTCAGAGTATCCTATGGGAGATTGCTTAGTTTGTTGTACAGACCTTTAGTATTTGAGACGACTGGGGTGTATATTTTGATGCAGTTTTATGAGCCGCAGCTGAGATGTTTCTTATTTCCCGACTATATTCTGGCACCCACTTTGGAGGAGTATTCCACTATGTTGGGAGTTCTTGTGTTAGACCAGATGCCCTTCATACATGTTGATGTTGAACCTGAGTTAGTTATACTCGCTGAGATTGTCAGTTTAGACGCTTCTGAGTTCCCCGGAGGCTTGGTCAAGCTGAACGGAGCTTATGGTTTTCACCTGTCTGTCTTGGTTGAGAAGGCTACAGAGTGCACGAAGAGTGGATGTTGGATTACTTTCAGTGCCATTCTGGCTGTCTGCATCTACGGGATTGTCTTGTTTCCTAATGTGCCAGATTTTGTCGACTCAGATGTCTTCCTGATTCTTTCCTCGAAGAATCCAGTTCCTACTCTCTTGGGCGATGTTTATCATTCCATTCACTACAAGAATGAGAAACGTCGTGGCAAGAATGTTTCCTGCTGTCTTCCTCTCTTGTACAGGTGGTTCCAATGGCATATTCCGAAGACAGGGCCTTTTGTTGATACTGTTGATACTTTGGATTGGTCTTCCCGGTTGATGGGGCTGTCTGCTGAGAACATCATTTGGTTTGATCGGAGTATGCTTGGCACAAATATTATATATAGTTGCAGTGGCTTTTTGAATGTCCCCCTGATTGGACGGAAAGGCTGTATCAACTATAACCCTTCGCTACTGGTAAGACAGTTCGGTTATGCTTTGAGGGATGCTCCTATTGAGAAGGAGATACAGGAATCTCTATATCTCACGGGCTTATTAGACACGGCTGTTTTGATCAGATTGAGACATGCATGGGCTAACGTCCATAGGAGATGGAAAGCTTTGCTCGGTAAGAGCAACAACAAAGCTTATGATCCTTATTTGGCTTGGATCCGCGAGAGAGCTAGGATTTCCTTGATGCCATACCCTGCTGTGGAACCTTTGTATCTTCCATTGATTGAGGTACCTGCGTCAGCAGAAAGTGAGAAGTATAACAAATTGTTGGCTGAAAACGAGGAATTGAAGATAGCCAATGAGGAGTTAGAGAAGGAGATATTCCAGTTGCGTCGTGAGAAGAATGAAGCCACCTTCACTGTGAAGGAACAAACTGAATTGATTAATAGGTTGGGTTCAGAGCTGACAGCAGAGACCAACAAGAAAGAAAAAGTGGGGATAGCCTTAAACGGTGTCAACAAGGTGCTTACTTCCAAGAAGGAACTTTTAAGCAAAGCTTATTCCCGTCTCAGCAAGTGGGAAGCCTTGTGGAATGCCACGCTTACCAAGCGGAAGGAGCGTGAAGATGAATTGAAGCTGCAGATTGCCACGCTAGAGGCGCAGATTAGAGCCCAAGACGCAAAGATTGCCAAAGAGACCTCACTTAGGAGCGCTGTTGAGCCTAGAGTAAGTAGCCCTGATGAGAAGCCGAGAGGTTATGAAGTGAAGGCCGGTTCCAAGAGGTACAGATTTGACGAGAGTTCTGGCGAAGGAACCTGCCAGGACGACACCAAAAAGCTGAGATCCACTACCGAGCGGCATGCCTTACTGATACAGGAGTTAATCTCCCGACTAGGACATTCGGAGACGTTGAGGATATTGGAAGATGTCAGAGCACGCCATTTGGCCTGATTTATCTTTGCCTTGCCTTTTGTACTTGTATTTTGACCATCGCCAGGCTTGTTGGCTGAGGTCTCTTCAGTCGTATTCAGTTGTACTCTTGTACTCAGCCTCTTGGCATTTGCTTATATATGAGGGTTTTTTCTGATTTCTTGCTTGCTGGATGGGGACTCCATTGTCGTAATGGCCTTCTCTTTGAAACTAGAATTGGGGGGAACATAACCTGTAGCATATTTACACAATTGCATCTGCATTCATATTGCATGACCCATATTCTCGAATCTATATCTTATTTCCTGCATCTGCGGGTTTTTCAGGATTGACGAACAAAGAGTTCACCGCTACTCAACCCGAAACAACTGCAAGAGAATCATGGATCAAGTCCAAGTGGATATGTAGGAAATTTGCGAGAAGTTAAATCTGTTCATGCAAGCAATGGAGAACATTGCTAAGGGCCAGGAGAGCCTCCAGACTTTGGTACAGCCGCTGCTGACGCGGGCTAATGGGAACGGCAACAATGACCACAATTCTGCGCATGTTGAGACTATTCCGGAGGATGGCCCCCCTACGCCTGTGGTTCCATCTGTGGTGACCCCACCTGTTGTGGTTGTGAACGAGGGCGCTGGAGCTGGCAATGGTAATGCAGGGAATGGAAATGAGACTGTTGTTAATAATGTTGGATTTGGGGACGCCAACCAAGGCGGTGGTAACAACAATGGCGGTAATGGTTTCGGCAATAATGGTTTCGGCTACAATGATCAAGGATTTGATTACGTCAATCAGGACGGGAAATTCGGCCTCAACACTCAGGGTTTCGGTTACGACGGTTTTGGTAACGCTAACTAAGGGTATGGTGGATTCGGTAATATGAATGATGCTGGGGTGATTCCTGTCAACATTGGGTTTGGACCTGTTAGGGTCAACCAGGGTTTCGGTACCGGGGGACGAGGTCCCATGATCAATCTGCAAGGGTTTGGTTGCAACACTAGTTACGACGGGTATGGAAATGGAAATGTGAATTGGGGCGAAGACTGCCAGGAGGACGCCTTTTCTGGAAGAGGTATAGGATTTGAAGGACCGGTTGATCCTGTGCAGAGGATCAGAATGCTGGAAGAACAGATGAAGGGGGTAGTGAATCAGAACTCCACCGGTTTGGATATGACTACAATGGGCTTGGTACCAGAGCTGAGGGTGCCGTTGAAATTCAAGGCTCCCACTTTTGACAAGTACAAGGGGGACACATATCCTAAAGTCCATGTCCGCTCTTACTACAGGAGGATGTCCTCATATTCTGATGACGAAAGGATGCTCATGCATTTCTTTCAGGACAGCTTATCAGGACCTTCGCTTGAGTGGTATATGGGGCTGGAGCCCACGCAGATCAAAACATGGAAGCAATTGGCTGATGCTTTCGTGACACATTACAAATACAACATCGATCTGGCGCCAAACCGGGTCCAATTGCAGGGTTTGTCACAGAAGAACGGTGAAAGTTTTAAAGAGTATGCGCAAAGGTGGCGCGATATGGCAGCAAGGGTGCATCCGCCTTTAATTGAAAGGGAGATGAATGATATGTTCATTGGGACGTTTACGGGGGTGTTCTACGAAAAATTGTTTAGTGTGTCATTGAGCAGTTTCTCGGATTTGATTCTTATGGGGGAGATGATCGAAAACGGGATTAAAGTTGGAAGGTTCCAAGCAGGTGAGTCTACTTCAGCAGGAGGTGCTAGAAAAGCCTTTGGTGGTAGACGATAGGGTGATACTAGTGCCGTGTTTGGTGGCAGGGGCAGGGGCAGAGGAAGAAATCAGTATGTTCAGCCGCAGCAGATAGCTAGTGTCACTATCCCGCTTCCTCAACAGAGGCAGCCACAACAACAACAACCACAACAACAGCAAGGACAGAATCCTGGCCAGAGAAGGGTACAAAATGCGAGATAGAAAAGAGTGTTTGATACACCTCCTTCCACGTATGAAGAACTCCTCCAGACCCTGCTAGGGTTGAACTTGGTTGAAAAGAGGACTTTGGCACCGCCTACAGGGGCAGTACTTCCTTACGGATATGATGCCAACAAGCATTGCGAATTCCATTCCGGGGCACCCGGGCATGATATAGAATCTTGTCAGGCATTTAAACACAAAGTTCAGGATTTATTGGATAGCAAGGCTATTAATTTTGGACATGTGGGTCCAAATATCGTACAGCAGCCTATGCCCAATCATGGGGCAAACGCCATCTTGACAGAAGAGAATTTGAATCTAGTGATGGATGTCAATGAGCTGAAGACACCGTTGGGTGAGATTAAAAGCAGGCTGTCAAAAGGGGTGTATTCCCGGATTGTGATGAATTATGCTTGGATTGTTGGACCCAGCCAGAGGGTTGTAATGAGTTGAAGCAGGGTATTCAGGCTATGATGGATGAAGGCACCTTACAATTTGATAGAACCGCGGCTGAAAAGCCTGTAGAGGCGTTGTGTGATGAGCTGAACGATGTTGCAACGGTGACGATTCCGAGAAAAACAATAACAATAGCGGCGCCCGCCAGACGGCCGACGATCACAATTACCAAAGCAGGACCGGTTCCTTTTGAGAGTACTAAAGCAGTGTCGTGGACTTATGGATTGGAGGTATATTGCGATGGTGAGAAAATTGAAGTCAATGGACAACCAGCTGGGGCTGTAGATAATGTTGTCGGAACAGGAGGTATGACCAGAAGCGGGAGAATCTTCACATCACCCGAGGTAGAAGTGGAAAGATTAGCTAAGGCAACTGAGAGTGGTCCTTCTCAGTCGAGTGAAAAGGAAACGTCACTTAAGGATGTGGAGGAGTTTATGAGGCTCATCCGTAAAAGTGATTACAAAATCGTTGAGCACCTCCAGCAAACGCCGTCAAATATTTCTATCCTATCATTGCTGTTATGATCCGAGGCCCATCAGAACACTTTGCTGAAGATTCTAGACACGTCGTTCATTCCTCAAGAGGTTTCTGTTCATCAGTTAGAAGGGGTGATGGCGCATGTCAATGCGGGGCACAGCTTGGGCTTCATAGACTTTGATTTGACTCCGAGAGGGCGAGAGCACAATATGGCATTGCATGTGTCAGTTGAATGTCGGGGCACGGTCATGTCCCATGTTTTAGTAGACACTGGATCTTCCCTGAATGTGCTACCGAAGAAAGCCATGATGAAGTTAGACATCAGGGGGATTATCTGCACACCCAGTGACTTAGTGGTGAGAGTGTTCGATGGAACGAGGAGGTAAGTTTTCGAATCAATAACGTTACCGTTGCAGGTGGGGCCTGAAATATTTGAAACGGAATTCTATATAATGGACATCCAGCCAGCGTATAGTTGCCTTTTGGGACGCCCATGGATCCATGTTGTCGGGGCAGTCACATCCACGTTACACCAAAAGCTGAAGTACATGGTTGGGGATAGTGTCGTCACTGTTTGTGGAGAGGAAGATATTCTGGTTAGCCATTTGTCTTCTTTCAAATATGTGGAGTTCGACGGCGAAATACATGAAACACCGTGTCAAGCCTTCAAGGGGTTACGAATTAAAGACAAAGCTCCAGTGCCAAGTAAGACATCAGATGTGGCAGTGTCATCTTAAAAAGAGGCTCAAGCTCTAGTGCAGGCAGGCCAAACCAAGGGCTGGGGGCAGGTATTGGAGATTCCCATGAAGAATGACAAGTTCGGGCTTGGATAGCATCCTTCGTCATCAGCATCCTCTTCAGGAGCGCCCAAGTTCAGAGGGTCGATAACCATTACACCAAATGGAGTGAGCTTCGAGACTATCAATGCTGTTTCCGATGCTGAAGAAGGAGATAGCGACTGTGATATGGACGCATGGATCAAGCCAAGCGTGCCAGGACAAAGTCTCTGCAATTGGTCTATCCGGGAAACTGTTCCTGTGACAACTAAACAGTAATGATTTGTTTTCTTAATTGTTGAATAATCCTGTGTCCTACCCGAGGCATAGTGATTTTGCTTAGGGCCATTTGGTTATGTACATTACATTGTTTAATCATGAAATAAAGGCGTTTTCATGTACAAATGTTGTGATCCCTGTTTTTCCTGTTTTTATCTTTTACGATAAAAGGGCAATGTGGTTATTTGCTTTGTTTGTGTTTTGAAGCATTTAACCATTTCCTTTGCAGGATTACTATTTCAGATGACATCTATGAACCGCCTATGACTCATTTCGACTTCGAGCACCCGGTATTTCAGGCTGAGGAAGAGATTGTGGAAGATGGCGACGTACCAGAAGAGTTGACCTGGTTATTGAAACAAGAAGAAAAATCATTCTGCCTCATGAGGAAGTCATTGAGATTATCAATTTGGGGTCGGACGAGGTTGTGAGAAACATCTGTATAGGGGTTGCGCTGCAAAGCGACATCAAGCAAAGGTTGGTTGAGATGCTCAAAGAGTACAGTGATATATTTGCTTGGTCGTACGAGGATATGCCTGGATTGGATACCGATATGGTTGTTCACCGTCTGCCACTGTGAGAGGAATGTCTGCCTATTAAGCAGAAACTCCGAAGAACCCGACCGGACATGGCTGTGAAGATTAAGGAGGAAGTTCAAAAACAGTGGGATGCTGGTTTCCTAGCTGTTACAAAGTATCCATCATGGGTCGCTAATATTGTGTCAGTGCCAAAGAAAGACGGTAAAGTGCGAATGTGTGTAGACTATCGTGATTTGAACAAAGCGAGCCCGAAAGATGACTTTCCACTTCCTCACATCAATGTGCTGGTTGATAACACTGCTCAGTTCTCCGTATTCTCCTTCATGGATGGCTTCTCAGGCTATAATCATATCAAAATGGCTCCAGAAGACATGGAGAAGACTACTTTCATTACTCCCTGGGGAACATTTTGTTACAAAGTGATGCCCTTTGGACTGAAAAACGTTGGGGAAACATATCAACGTGCTATGACGACTCTCTTTCACGACATGATGCACAAAGAGATCGAGGTTTATGTTGATGATATGATTGCCAAATCCCAGACGGAGGAGGAGCATTTGGTTAATTTGCTGAAACTGTTCAAGAGGCTTAGGAAGTTCAGGTTGAGACTGAATCCTAACAAGTGCACCTTTGGGGTGAGATCGGGTAAACTACTGGGGTTTATCGTGAGCGAAAAAGGAATAGAGGTTGATCCTGCGAAAATAAAAGCAATACAAGAGATGCCGACGCCTAAAACAGAAAAAGAAGTGCGTGGATTTTTAGGGAGATTGAACTATATCGCCCGATTCATATCTCATTTAACTGCGACGTGTGAGCCGTTATTTAAGTTGTTGAAAAAGGACCAAGTTGTGACCTGGAATGAAAACTGTCAAAAGGCGTTCGACAAGATAAAAGAATACTTGCAGGAACCTCCTGTTTTGATACCCCTAGTGGTCAGAAGACCGTTGATTATGTATTTGACGGTTCTTGAGGAAAGTATGGGTTGTGTTCTCGGTCAACACGACGAGACAGGACGTAAAGAGCATGCGATCTACTATTTGAGTAAGAAGTTTACCGACTGTGAGTCCAGATACTCAATGCTCGAGAAGACGTGTTGTGTGCTAGCCTGGGTCGCTAAACGTTTGAGGCAATACATGCTGAACCATACAACCCTGCTAATTTTAAAGATGGATCCAATCAAATACGTGTTTGAGAAGCAAGCACTCTCCAGAAGAATTGCCCGATGGCAGATGGTGTTAACCGAATACGACATTCAGTATGTCTCGCAAAAGGCTATTAAAGGTAGCGTTTTGTCAGAGTACCTTACGGAGCAGCCTGTTGAGGACTACCAATCGATGGGGTTTGATTTTCCTGACGAGGATATCATGTACCTGAAGATGAAAGATTGTGAAGAACCGTTGTCGGACGAAGGGCCGGAGTGGGGTTCCAAATGGCAGTTGATATTTGACGGAGCTGTAAATTCCTATGGTAGCGGAATAGGTGCAATTATCACTACTCCTCAGGGGTCGCACATCCCTTTTACTGCCCGATTGACCTTTCTCGTTCCCAATAATGAGGCTGAATATGAGGCTTGCATCATGGGTCTGGAAGAAGCTATTGATTTGCGAATCAAGAACCTGGATGTATACGGAGACTCAGCTCTAGTGGTGAATCAGATTAAAGGAGAATGGGAGACACGTCAGCCCAATTTGATACCATATATGAATTATGCAAGGAGATTGTGTTTCATGTATAAAGTTAACTTCTGGAATGAGGCTCCCCGGATTGTTATCTCTCGGCTCGATAGGCCTGCCTTCATATTTGCCATTGATGAGGCTCCCGATGGTCAACCCTGGTACTTTGACATCCAGAATTTCCTGAAGAACAAGGAGTATCCGGCTGGGGCATCTAGTCAAGATCAGAAGACTCTCAAGAGATTGGCTGGAAATTTCTATCTGAACCCGGACGGTGTCCTATACAAAAGAAACCACGACTTGGTGTTGCTACGCTGTGTAGATGAGAAAGAAGCGAAGTTGCTCATGGAAGAGATACATGAGGGTACGTTTGGTACACATGCTGGTGGGCATGCCATGACGAGAAAACTGCTGTGGGCAGGTTATTACTGGCTAACTATGGAAACAAACTGTTTCAAGTTTGCAAAGAGATGTCATAAATGTCAAATTTATGCGGATAAGGTCCATGTACCCCCAAGTCCTCTGAATGTGATGTCATCACCGTGGCCGTTCTCGATGTGGGGAATTGATATGATTGGTAAGATTGAGCCTACGGCATCAAATGGACACCAGTTCATTTTGGTGGCAATTGATTACTTCACCAAATGGGTGGAAGCAACGTCATATGCCAATGTCACCAAACAAGTGGTCGCCAGATTTATCAAAAGAGATATTATCTGCAGATATGGAATCCCTGAGCGGATTATCACCGACAACGGTTCGAATTTGAATAACAAGATGATGAAAGAGTTGTGCCAGAATTTCAAGATTGAACATCACAACTCTTCTCCTTACCGACCCAAGATGAATGGCGCTGTTGAAGCGGCCAATAAGAACATAAAGAAGATTGTTCAGAAGATGGTTGTAACGTACAAGGACTGGCACGAGATGCTAACTTTCGCTTTGCACGGTTATCGTACGACGGTACGCACATCAACCGGGGCAACCCCTTTCTCATTGGTATACGGAATGGAGGCAGTGTTACCGTTGGAGGTTAAGATTCCTTCCTTGAGGATTTTACGAGATGTCCAACTTGACGAGGCAGAATGGGTTAAAGATAGACTGAATCAGCTCATTTTAATGGATGAGAAGAGGATAGCTTCTCTAACATACGGTCGGTTGTACCAGAGCCGGATAAAGAAAGCGTATGATAAGAAGATATGTCCACGAAGCTTTCAGACGGGCGACCTTGTGCTGAAGAGGATTCTCCCGCCACAAACAGATCACAGGGGCAAGTGGACCCGTAATTACGAAGGGCCCTACGTTGTCAGGAAAGTCTTCTCTGGAGGAGCCTTGCTACTATCTACCATGGATGGTGAAGACTTTACGGCTCCTGTGAATTCGGACGCAGTTAAAAAATACTTTGCTTGAAAGTGACCCGCTGGACAGTAAAAAGAGAGTCCAGGAAAAAATGGGGCATCTTGGCGAACCGAAAAAAAATGAATAAAAGGTTCGGGCAAAAGTTGGGGATAAAATTGAAAAAGATGTACACCCGCGAAGTCGAAAACCTGCATTGGGCGACTTCGGCAAAAAAGGGTATCCCGGTGAATTGAAAACCTGCAAAGGGCGGTTCACGCAAAATTTAGGGATTGAAAAAGCAAATGACTGTGGTCCGAATCTGATACTACAGTGTTTAGTGGTTTGGGAGTACCTAAGGGTTCGTTTATCCAACACAATCTCTTCCGAAAATTGAATACCGGGAAAGCGCCAGAGTCAGGCGAGTCATAGGAGGATCAGCTCATGATGTTTGTCTGCACCACGTTGCTGACACGTATACAAATATTGTTTTGTATTTTTATGCTTTTCGTGCATATATGTACGTGTGTGTGCGTAACTTCCTCTTTTCAGGAGTTGCATCCGGTGTACAAAACTTTGCCTATTCAGAGGCCTATTATTAATAAAGCATGTTATGCAGTATTTGATGTTTGTGCTTTATTTTTTTGTATGTGGAAAACGCCAATGTTCCGACGAACTTGCATATACATAACTTCGCTGGCCCTTGCCAATGATTGATAAAAATTTGAATTGACTGAAGTAATGTCGCGGATGCTAACCCGAATAGATTTGGTTGTATAGATGTGTTTTGTCTCGTTTGTGTTTTGCAGGGTTCTCACCTTTGAAGAGAACGATCAGAAAAGTGTGGCCCCAACCGGAGGCCCGGGGTGAAGGACTTGACGTTGTTTGACGCTAATCCCCACGCAGGTCGCACCTCATCCCCAGAGGTTGAGATGGTGTTATCCCTTACCGAAGGAAGGATTATTTCCCCAAAAGAGTATCCTCTTGGAAGTTGTCCACAGGATATTCCCAGCAAGACAAGATCAGTGTCCCATGCAGAGGTTATACTCCCCAGAGAGTCGAGTACGTGTACGCTCAATCCCCGGCTGGGAGGATTCCCACGGCGTATAACCAAGGTAGTAAGTTCAAAAGGATTAGCCCCACCGAGGATGGTTTTCTTTCTCTCCGCAGGTCGTCATGCCTTCGTCAGGATGATTATCCCCAGCGGAGTGGTAGTTCCGAGTTCGTAAACTATACTCAGACAGTTGTCTCCCCAAAAGGGTTGATTCCCCCCAGTTGAGTTAATCTTCCCAGCAGGTGTTATTCTTTCCTCCAGTGGAAATTGATGTGTAATCTCTACCCGGCAGAGTCGGTTGTATTTCTGGCATTTATTTTGCCAGAACACTTCACGATACCCGTTCATCCCCAACAGGGTGGTATTTGTCCTCAACAGCCGTGTTGAAGTAAGCTTGTCAGAGCCTGCCCCAGCAGCTTGAACCTGCATTTGCATTTGCATACATCATCATGTTTGCATCTACCAAAAAAAATAATAATAAAAAATAAAAAAAAAAACGCGTAGCATTTCCATGCTGTATGGAGCATTACGCCATTACCAAACATACGCATTTTGAAACATAAATCAGGTTGGTTAACCTTTTGCTTTTCAGGCGTGTTCCTCAGCAGGAGTATGAAGTTATAATTCAGATTTATTACCAGACGATCGAGGTCTCGCCGTGAGACATATGATGACATAGTTCTTGTTGTCATTCCCCACAGAGTTACTGGTTGAAGTTTCTCTTATTCGACCAGCGAAGTGTTTTTTCTTCAGGTTTGCTGTTGCGGCAGCATTTCAGGGTTTCATAAGTCAAAATTTCAGAAGTGGTCATTTGTTGTCGAAACGGGTGTCGGGCCATTATTTTCAGAATATCCCCAGTGGAGTTAGCTACTGCCGCGAACAGGCTAGGAAGCTATATCCAAGGTTATCTTTTCCCGTAAGAATCATGCGGAAGAACTTTCTTGTATGTATCAGGCAGATGTGTTATCTTTTCCCGTAAGAATCAGGCGGAAGAACTTTCCTGTATGTATCAGGAAGATGTGTTGTCTTTTCCCGTAAGAAACAGGCGGAAGAACTTTCCTGTAAGTATCAGGCAGATGTGTTGTATTTTCCCGTAAGAAGCAAGCGGAAGGACTTTCCAGTATGAATCAGGCAGATGTGTTATATTTTCCCGTAAGAATCAGGCGGAAGAACTTTCCTGTATGTATCAGGCAGATGTGTTGTCTTTTCCCGTAAGAATCAGGCGGAAGAACTTTCCTGTATGTATCAGGCAGATGTGTTATATTTTCCCGTAAGAATCAGGCGGAAGAACTTTCCTGTAAGTATCAGGCAGATGTGTTATCTTTTCCCGTAAGAATCAGGCGGAAGAACTTTCCTGTATGTATCAGGAAGATGTGTTATATTTTCCCGTAAGAATCAGGCGGAAGAACTTTCCTGTATGTATCAGGCAGATGTGTTATCTTTTCCCGTAAGAATCAGGCGGAAGAACTTTCCTGCATGTATCAGGCAGATGTGTTATATTTTCCCGTAAGAATCAGGCGGAAGAACTTTCCTGTATGTATCAGGCAGATGTGTTATCTTTTCCCGTAAGAATCAGGCGGAAGAACTTTCCTGTATGTATCAGGCAGATGTGTTGTCTTTTCCCGTAAGAATCAGGCGGAAGAACTTTCATGTATGTATCAGGAAGATGTGTTATCTTTTCCTGTAAGAAACAGGCGGAAGAACTTTCCTGTATGTATCAGGCAGATGTGTTACATTTTCCCGTAAGAATCAGGCGGAAGAACTTTCCTGTAAGTATCAGGCAGATGTGTTATCTTTTCCCATAAGAAACAGGCGGAAGAACTTTCCTGTATGTATCAGGCAGATGTGTTATATTTTCCCGTAAGAATCAGGCGGAAGAACTTTCCTGTAAGTATCAGGCAGATGTATTATATTTTTCCGTAAGAATCAGGCGGATGAACTTTCCTGTATGTATCAGGAAGATGTGTTGAGTTTTCCCGTAAGAATCAGGCGGATGAACTTTCCTGTATGTATCAGGCAGATGTGTTGTGTTTTCCCGTAAGAATCAGGCGGATGAACTTTCCTGTATGAATCAGGCAGATGTGTTTTCCCGTATGAAGCAGGCGGATGAATTTTCCGGTACCCAGATAGATGATTTTCCCGTGATAGACAGAATATGCAAGTGGTATTCCGATATTTGACAAAAGTATGTTCCCCAAGGAAGTCGCCGTGATTACCTCGTATCAATGTCCCCAGTAGAGTCCTCCTCAATTCATTTGTAGGTTGGGACCAACGAAGGTAGCTACTGCAGAGGTAGGCAAAGAAACAGTATTCAGATGATTTTTCCCGTATGAAGCCGACGGATGAATGTTCAGACATAATTGTTTCCCCAGCGAAGTCGTCGGGATGTTGTTGTGTTGACAGAATATAGCGTCCTAACGTGAACAAAGTTCTATCCCCGTGATGACAGAATATTTTTCGGGCTGATGAAAATAATCCCCAGCACGGTCGCTGATTGATCAGTTTGTTGTTGTAACAACCGGATCCAGTCAGCGGATGTTATTTTCCAAGCAGTTTGTGCAGTTTATTTCTGCGGTTGGCAAATTTCCGGGTTCTTAGTATTCAACCGTCTCGTACCTCGATTGCTTGAAGGCCGTTCTCTCTTTACCCAGTCGGGTCCAAGCCGTTTGAATAGGGGCAGCTGTTGCACCCTAAAATTTGCTCAACCTATTTCACCTGGTTTATGTTGCAATTGCATTATCATTTGCATAGATACATCATGTACATAATATAATCATTTGCATGGCATAGCATGGAAAGGCATCCAACAAGGGATCAAGTGTCATTCTTATCTAAATAAGCACATCAAGGGGCCTTATTCAAGTTTAAGACTATCCAAGTCATCAAGAAATGTTTGAAGCTTTGAGAAGTGTGAGGGTCAACCAGTGGACTTTTCTCCTAATCTGGGGGGTATTGAGGGTCATCAATGGGGGTATGAGCTATGAATTGAGGGTATGGAATGTGTACAAAGCTTATGAAATGCCTAGAGGGTCATATTGAAGATGAGACAAGTCATTGATTCAAGTACAAGAGCCACAGTCGAAGTGCAGTCAACTAGGGTTTCATCTGGGTCAACCCTAGGTCCACCCTAGGTCAAATGAGTGATTGAAGAGCATCAAGATTTAATTGAAGGATGTGGGATTCATGAATTGATATGTTGATACATGTTTGGTGTTGTGCCAAGGATAAATCAAAGAGAATCAAGAGAGGGAGGAGTTACCAAATTAGGGTTTCAGTGTAAAATCCCCTAATTTAGGCTTAACTTCCAAGCCAGATAAGTCAAAATTCGAGTTTCAAATGGATTCTTGGACAACATGAAACTTGTAGAGCTTCTCAATAGCTTTAACTTGAGTACTAGAAGTATTCAAGCAGATTTGTAGAACTCAAGTTATGGTTCTTGCAAGTTATGGGTTATCAGAGGGCACTGAAATTTATCTGTGAAAGTCACTTGACTTCCAAGAAACTTTTGCCCATCAGGGAGTTGTCAAATGGATTCTTGGACAACATAAGAGTTTTATATCATTACCTTATCTTTAATTTTAGTACTAGAAGTCCTCAAGAAGATTTGTGGAACTCAAGTTATGGTCTTGGCAATCCAGGGGTATTTTGGGAAAGTTGAATTATAGGTCATTTTTCAACATAGGTCAAAATCTCCATCTTCCATTCCTCAAATGGAAAAATGTTCAACATGAGATGTGTTTAGAATGATGATTTTGGGCTAGGTAAGAGGTCATGGGTGATTGGAAGGGCTTGTATCACAAAATTGCAAAAATGGCCTAAAATAAGGGTGAATTTTAAATGAACCAAAGATGGAAATTGGGATTTTTGAGCTATGGGTCCAAACCTAGCCATATGACATACCAAATTGATTGGAAAACACATTTTGAAAACATTGACATTGCCACATTTTTGATTTGAGGAGTAATTCAATGACTTCCTTTGTAAAATGGTTACTTACATCATAAGTAACAAATGCAAAACCACTCTTTGGAGCTTGATCAAGGCCTTAACCCTTGCCAAAACATTCAATATGTCATATAAGGAGAAATTGGATCAGAATGAGGCATTGAAGCAAGCTTAAAACTCAGCTGCCATGTATGAGTTTCTCATGATATTTTCAAATGCAAGAGATATGGAACTTCTCATTGGATCAATCCAGAAGTTTCTAGAGCTTTCATTCATGTTCTATATAAGGATTAGAGGTGATCTAAAGCATGGGTTGGTGCAGATTGAGAGAGATTGGAGAGATTGAACATTGAGTTTTCCATTTGCAAAACAGAATCGGTTACACCAATTTGATCCATTTCAATCCATTCTTTTGTGTTCAATAGCTTCCTTTGGTGTTGGTGAGTATTTCCAGATACAATTCAACGCAAGATTGTTGCAAAATCGTGAGAGAGCATTTTGGATTCATCCCTTGCAAGTCAGAATCGGATTCAAGGATTCAAGAGGTTTCAATCCAATTTGTTGCATACAGAAGCTTGATCATACATCATTGATGGTATCTGGAAGATCTTGGAGCTTAATTTGAAGGATTGCTTGGTCTGTTCACTCGATTTTTGCAGGTATGTAAACTTCTTTCTATGGCTCGATTCATGAAGTTTCCTTAGGTTTTAGATGATGATATTCATTGTAGAACATGGCTAGGTGGATTCTGGTAGCAATTGGCATGATTTAGAGACAAAATTAGGTTGAGCACCATTTTTGTTCATGATCGTATCTTGCAGTTCTTGGAGGTTTAAACCTAGTTAGATAGTGGATTTCATTTAGTGTAGCATGGTGATGAATCTAGGCTATTCAATTTTAAGTTTGGTGATGATTCTTGTTTGAGCAATTTCTGAAGATGCATTCGTGTTTTGAAAAAGAGAAGGTTTCAATGGTAATGGATAGCATGAGTGAATTCCTTGTGGAAAAACGAGCCAGATGAGGTTATTAGGGTTAAGTTTTGGTAAAGATTAATAGATTTGTGTTTGGAGAAGATGAAGACTTGAAGCTCTGATCAGCCATAGCTTTTCTCCCTCCAAAATTCAAAGGAAGAAGATGAACTTATCACCATAGGATCGTGCAAGACCTTTGACCAAATCAATCATCCAACGGCCAGGATTGATGGAAATTTGTGAAGGTTTCTGAGTCCAAACCAAACGCACCGTTTCATTTAACTTCCTTGGATGGACTTAAAAATATGTTGCTAACCACACCCCTTTCTGGAGGCCCAATGGAGATTAACACGTAAAACATTGCTATTCATACCAGCGTTTTATCCATTTTCTTTGATTTTTCAGTTTTATTTTCTGATTGAATGATGGGCCTAACACGCGCTTCCTATACACACCCCCCTCTGGGCCCAATTGGTGAAGTGAACTGATTCTGATTGCTATTTGTCACGCCTTCTTTTCATTTTCTTCTATTTTCTTTTATTTTTTCATATTATTTTAGGTTAATTGAAAAAATCATAACTAATTGAAAAAAGATCATTTTAGGGTGAGGATTTTTTCCTTGATTTCCTTAGGGTTTCTAGAATCTAATAAAACAATAAAAATATTAATTCCTTGCATTTTATATTTTTGGCATATTTTACCATTTTATTGATTTTATTTTGCATTTGTTTGATACCTTATTTTACTGAATTTAGTATGAGAGATTGGTGAGTGTTTTTGAGTTGATTCTTGTTGGAGTGATTAGATTAGAGGTACATGCTCCCTTAGAGATTTTTCTCATATTTTTATGATGAAATTTAGGCTAGTTTTGAATGATGAACTTTAGGGTGCTAGGATTAGGGTTTTACAACACTTAGGTGTAGTTTAGGGCATAATTTGGAGACTTAGCGTTTGATTTAGGCCTTGGGATCTATATGGGGTATAGGGTACATAGTTAGGTTCCCTTAGAAATTAATCTAGGATTTTATAATGAATATTACTATTTTAGTTGATTTTTGCAATTTGGTTGATATTGGTGTGTTTCCCACTTGGGATGTGGTTTTGTTTGTGGGGTTTGGGTCATTTTAATTGGGTGTTGGACTTGGGCTTTGCTTGATGGAGCTAATGAAGACATTGGAGATGAGTGGAGACAGAGGATGGAGCTTGGAGTGTGAAGATTCTCATCCTTGAAGATTGATTTTGAAGGCTTAGGAAATAAGAGATATAGGGAGAGCTTTAGATTAGACTGATTTCTTCTTTCAAATATAGAGAGCTTCTTGTGCCTCTATTCCATCCTATGACACAAGGTCCCCAAAGAAGTTACATCTCTCCTTAGGAGGGATGTAGAGCAGGTTTGGTTGGGTAGAACCTCGAGGATACCTTTCACTTGCTATGTTAAGATCTTAGTGATTTCCCTGGGTTATCATTAAGCTTCTTAACATTTCAACTCCATCTATCATTAATTGATCTTCTCCTGAGTAGTGGCATTGGAAAAAGGAACTTATTGGAGAATGAAGTGTATTGAAGAGTGGTGAAGATGAAGCTTGTTCCTGTCAAAGTTGGGTATCTGTTGAAGACTAGGGTTTTGCTGCTGATTGAAGTTGTCCGCTGGTTGGAGTTTATTGCTTTCCATAGCTTGGAGATTTATTGAAGATATGAGCTTATCTAAAGCTTGAAGATGGTTGAAGAGTGGGGTCTTGTTGGGAGAAGTTGTTACTGTCAATTTTTTTGTTGTTGATCAACTGTAGTTGTCGGAGCTGTTGTTGTTTGAGTTGCTTATTGTAGGAGCTGGTGTTGCTGTCAGAGCTGGTGTTGGGTTTTACTTCTTTTTCTGTATTGTCTGTTGGCTTGTTCAGCTTGCCCCTTAGGTTTGAACTGAAGCTGTTTCACTTTGCCTATTGTTTTCCCTTGCCTCGCTTTGACTGCTGCATCTCATGCATATTTACTGTTTACTGTATATATCTGTTTCTTTTGCTGTTTATCCCCTAGGACCTCTGATTTCTTCTGTGCAGGAGGGAATTATGACAGACATTAGGATTCTAACCCATGCATGACAACATTAGGGTAGTTTTGATTCCCATTTCAAACCCTAGGTTTGTAGAGTTCTTTCTATTTGAGAGAGGATTGAATAGGTTTTGATTCCCTTCTCATGCAAACAATTCAAAACACAGTAATAAGGATAATCGATGTCGTACGCCACGAGCCTTAAGCTATTTGAGAGAGGATTGCTAGAGGGTCACTCTTCAGTAATCTGATTGCTTAGTGTGTTACCCCTAGGGTGACATACGACGTAGTCACTCTCAAATCATAGTCTCTAGTGCGTCAGAGATTGCAAACATCATAAAAGACAGTTCTTGCGTAAAAGGCTGAAAACAAACATCAAAGTGTCATTTTTGTCCGCTTGGACCCGTAATCAGGAGAAAACCTCTTTTCAGAAGGATAAAAAACAGTCAGACAAATCTGTGTCTTCCGTGGCCCGAACTACGTTTGCTCTGATCTTTCATGCTGTATGAAAGTACGTAGGCATAGGATGCCGTATCCTAGAGAGCAACCTTCCCCTCCTTTCCCGCAGGTAGGCGAACTACGTTAACTCTGATTTCTCGTTCCAGACGGGAATACGTAGGCATAAAGTGCGATACTTTGTCGAGTCATTTTCTTTTCTTTTTAACCCAGACCTGTAGAATAGATAGAATAACATACCCTTAGATAGAAAACAAGCGTGGATCCCGTCGAGTACGACGGACGTGAGGGGTGCTAATACCTTCCCCTTGCGTAACCGACTCCCGAATCCAGGATTTGGTTGCGATGACCATTCCTTTCCCGTCTTTGCGATAGGTTTACTTCGAGCGTTTCCTTTCCCTCCTTTGGGATAAATAACGCACGGTGGCGACTCTTCTGTTCAGCCGGCGCCGATTTTCGCAGTAGCGACACCATGTACTATAGAAAGATCGCATCCTACATTGACAACGATGAATTGCTGGTTCATTACTTCTAAGATAACTTGTATGAAGCTTCGTTGGATTGGTATATGGGTTTAGAGCATATCAAGATTCACTCGTGGAGAGACCTATCAGAAGCATTCTTGAAGCAGTACAAGTATAATCTCAATTTAGCTCCTACCAGATTGCAATTGCAGAATCAGTCTCTGCGTATAACTAAAACTTTCAAAGAATATGCACAAAGGTGGCGCGAGATGGCCTCTCGTGTACAACCTGCTCTTTCTGACAATGAATTGGTTGACATTTTTATGGACACTTTGCAAGGGTTGTATTATGAGACAATGGTGGGTAGTTCTTCTTCAAACTTTGTTGATATCATGACTATTGATGAAAGAATTGAGAATGGGATGAAAATCGGTAGGATTGTGTAGAAGCATATTTCAATCTCAAGGTTTTGATGATGTCAACAAAGTTTAAGCTCATTCCGTGTTTGCAGAAAGTCAAGCTTTCAAAATGATCAAGATCAAGGCTACGCATCATCAATGGAATATTGTCATGCGAATCAAGCTTCATGTGCAAATGATCGTCTACTTTTTCAAGACTTCGACACAAGACTTCGGTATATCAAAACTCACTCTTTTAATTGATATACAAGTGTTTAAATAGTCTATCATATCAACATATTGCATTTGCATATTTTTAAAATTATTTGGAACTGGTATAACACTTTTAACTTAAGTATTTTTTTTAGTTTCCATAGTGTTAACCGATTAACCATATAGGTTAACCGGTTAACGGTCTCAAATTTTAAATTCTCAGGGCTAACGTTACGGTGTTAACCGATTAACCTATATGGTTAGCCGATTAACACTGAACGAATTTTGAAAAATTGTTTCTTTTCAAATTCAAATCTTGTGTAATTGTTATACCTTTTCATTATTTGATTCATACACATTTATACCTTTTTGAAATGGTGTTTTGACTCATATAAATTCTGAATATTTCAAATTGAAAAACACCTCCAATAATTTTCAAAATAATTACTCAATCAAATTCACTATTTTTCAAATATTTTCAAATATTTCAAAAGTGTTCATAGTGTTCATACCATTTCATATCCAGAATTTTCGAACACTTGTATTGATATTGAAAAGTGAATTTTAATCAAAAGTAGAAGATCAATCATTGTATTGATATTATTGTATCACTCTCAAATCAAAGAATTACAGAATTGTTTCTATTGTGACTTGTGATCAAGGATTGTTGGACACAAGGGTTAGTGCTTGCAAGAGGATTGTTCTTGCACACTAGTTGTTGAATAGTTGTTAGATAGTAGGCCTCACCGGTTGATGGTGTGATAGGTTGTACATTCTAAAACTATAGTGAAAAATCTCTTTCGTGTGGAAAGGGGAGTGGAGTACCTTTGGATTGTGAAGGGAACCACTATAAATCTCTGTGTCCATTTTCATTCTTCTTTTTACTACTTTCATCATCAAGAACATAACCAAGTAAAATTCAAGAATCTCGAAAAACCGGAAAAAGTTTCTAAAGCCTAATTCACCCCTCCCCCCCTCTTAGGCATACTCTGAACTTACAATTGGCATCAGAGCAGGTTAAGGTAACCTGTTCCTAACGATTCAGTATGGCTTCCGCTAGCACCAACCCGGTTTTCAAAGACGGTGGAAGTAGTAATAAACCACCACTGTTTTCTGGAGAATATTTCGATTTCTGGAAAATCAGAATGAAGGCGCATCTTGAAGCCCAAGGAGAAGGTATATGGGAAGCAATCGAAGAAGGACCACACAATCCAGTAAATGTGGTCAATGGCGTTGGAACCGCAAAGTTGAAAAGCACATATGATAAAGACGATAAGAAAAAGATTCTTAATGAGAAGAAAGCAATCAACATACTCCAAAGCGCTCTCAGTATGGACGAGTTCTTCCGTGTATCACAGTGTAAATCGGCAAAGAAGATTTGGGACACCTTGGTGGAAACGCATGAAAGAACCACCGAAGTAAAAAGATCAAGGCTCAACACATTGAGTCAAGAATATGAGATGTTCCATACGCATCCCGGTGAATCTATTGTTGCCTTACAAAAGAGATTCGTTCATCTAACAAATCACTTGATTACTCTCGGGAAGACCTTCACCAATGATGATCTCAACCTGAAAGTCCTAAGATCCTTAACAAGGGAATGGCAACCAAAATGACCGCTATTTCGGAAAAGAAGAGTCTCTCAAAGATGACATCCGCATCCTTATTTGGCAAACTTCAAGAGCACGAATTGGAACTTTGAAGGCTCGAGAAGCACGAAAGTCAAGAAAAGAAGTCCAAAGGAATTTCCTTGAAGATTGACACAAAGGATGACAAAGACGATGAGACTTCCGAAGATAAAAATTTCATGCTTCTTATAAAGAAGCTTGGTAAGTTTTTTAATAATAATAAAAATTCCTCTTTTCCTAAAAAGAATAGACATTTCAGGAAAAAGGATGCTTCCACATCGAATCAAGAAGTCACATGTTACGAATGTGGGAAGTAAGGTCACATAAAGCCGGATTGCCTGAAACTTGCAAAGAAAGGATGATTCAAAGGCAAGAAGGATTTCAAGAATAAAAAGGCTTATGTTGCTTGGGACGATAATGAGATAAGTTCATCATCAGAATCGAAAAGCGATGAATGTGCAAATATGGCTCTTATGGCGTCACATCACTCTGATGAAGAAATTGATGAGGTTAGTAGCAATTTTTCAAGTTATGACAATGATGCACAAGAAGTCATAGATGAACTTCTAAAAGAGTGAAACACTTTGTATAAAAGCATCTCATCCCAAAAGAAAAGAATTTCATCTTTAGAAGAACAAAAATACTGCTTTTATAAAAAACATTGAAAATGAAAAACAAAAATTGATGGATGAAAAACAAAGTCTTGTATGCAAAAATTGCGAATCCTTATCTTTTCAAATTGTTCAACTTAAAAGAGTTTTAGAAAGATACAAAAAAGGTCAAATTGGCTTGGAGGAAATTCTTAGGCACCAAAGATATCTTAATGATAAAAGTGGATTAGGATATTCTAAGTTTTCCAAACCAAGCACAAATAAAACCATTTTTGTGAAAGCAAGTGAACAAGTTGTTAAAGAAAAGGAAAATACTTCTAAAAGTATGCATCAAAGTCATAAAAAGGAAAGAATTGTGAAGAAAAAGAATTATGTTCCTAGATATAGAAGTCATTTTCAACCTACTTGTTTTTATTGTGGAATCAAAGGCCATACACCTAATGCTTGTTATGTGCGCAACATTGGTGTTGCTAAAGGGCATTATGTGTGGGTTGAAAAGGGTACTAACTATCAAGGACCCAAAGCAATTTGGGTACCTAACAATACTTGATTTTGTGTTGTAGGTATGCTTGAAGACAACTTCTAATCAATGGTATCTTAATAGCGGTTGTTCAAAGCATATGACGGGCGATATCAACAAATTTTCAAGTCTATCATTAAAGGCCAAAGGATACGTTACTTACGGTGATGATAATAAAGGAAAGATTCTTGGAGTAGGAACCGTTGGTACTCCTCCATGTACAATCATCGAAGACGTCCTTTATATGGAAGGCCTTAAACACAACCTACTTAGCATAAGTCAATTGTGTGACAAAGGGTTCCGAATCAACTTCACAAAGGATGAATATTTGATAGAACATGAAGTCACCCATGACATCTTGCTAAAAGGTAAAAGATTTAATAATATTTTTATGATCTCTTTTGATGACTCATCCTTGAAGGTAAAATGTCTAATGGCGAACAACAACGAGGCGTGGCCATGGCATAAAAGGTTTGCTCACATTCACATGAAGCATTTAAATAAGTTGATAAAGCATGATCTAGTTGTTAGTCTTCCGAAGATAAAATTCATCAAGGATAAGTTATGCGACGCATGTCAAAAGGGGAAACAGACCAAGAGAACTTTCAAATCCAAGCAAGTGGTTTCTACATCAAGACCACTTCAATTGTTGCATATGGATCTTTTTGGTCCATCGAGAACGAAAAGCTTCGGAGGTAACATTTATGCTTTAGTTATTGTTGATGATTTCTCTCGATACACATGGACATTGTTTTTAGTGCAAAAAATGATGCTTTCAAAGCATTCAAGAAGTATGCAAAGCAAATTCAAAACGAGAAGTCACTCACCATAGCCTCCATAAGAAGCGACCATGGTGGAGAATTCCAAAATTCAGATTTTGAAGATTTTTGCAAAGAGTATGGAATTTCCCATAACTTTTTTGCACCAAGGAATCCTCAACAAAATAGTGTCGTAGAACGGAAGAGTAGGTCACTGGTAGAGCTTGCAAGAATAATGCGTAGTGACTCAAATCTTCCTAAGTATTTTTGGGCGGATGCGGTTAGCACGACATGCTTCGTAAGCAACCGTGTCAATATTCGACCAATTCTCAAGAAGACTCCGTAT
The DNA here is from genome assembly GCA_963859935.3 of Lathyrus sativus. Lineage (NCBI taxonomy): Eukaryota > Viridiplantae > Streptophyta > Magnoliopsida > Fabales > Fabaceae > Lathyrus > Lathyrus sativus. The sequence continues at coordinate 665,499,227 of OZ012739.1, forward strand.
GAGTTGTTCAAGGGTAGGAAACCAAACATAGCATTTTTCCACATATTCGGATGCAAATGTTTTGTTCTCAATAACAATAAGGACAATCTCGATAAGTTTGATGAGAAGTCCGACGAAGGTATATTCCTTGGTTACTCTCTTTCTAGTAGAGCTTTTAGAATTTTTAATAAAAGAACTCTTACTATTGAAGAATCCATTCATGTTTCTTTTGATGAGACTAACCCCTCGAAAGAGGATAATATTATTATAGATGATGATGATGATATAGTAGATTCTTCACAGCAACAAAAAGAGACTTCAAAGGATCAAGCAATACCACAAGAAGATGTCACTAAAATCATTGAAGAACATCAAGATCTTCTGAAGGAATGGAGAACTCATAGAGATCACCCGATAGATAAAGTTATTGGTGATATTAGCCAAGGCGTTGCAACTCGACTAAATCTTAAGGATGCTTGTCTCAACATGGCTTTTGTGTCTCAAATTGAACCAACCAAGATTGATGAAGCCTTAGGCGACGACCAATGGATTATAGCGATGCAAGAAGAACTCAACCAATTCGAAAGGAATCAAGTTTGGAGTCTTGTACCAAGACCGGAAAACAATCACATCATAGGAACAAGATGGGTGTTCAAGAACAAACTTGACGAGAATGGAATCATAGTTCGTAACAAAGCAAGATTGGTCGCACAAGGCTACAACCAGGAGGAAGGAATTGATTTTGATGAAACGTTCACTCTGGTAGCAAGGTTAGAAGCAATTAGATTATTACTTGCTTATGCTTGTTCAATGAATTTTCAACTTTTCCAAATGGACGTCAAAAGCGCATTTTTGAACGGATACATCAACGAAGAAGTCTATGTCAAAAAACCCCCGGTCTTTGAAGACTTCAAGCACCCTTCACATGTATACAAATTAAAGAAGGCTCTTTATGGTCTAAAGCAAGCACCAAGGGCATGGTATGATCGTCTCAGCACTTTCCTATGTGATAAAGGTTTTGAAAAAGGAAAGGTAGACAAGACTTTATTCATTAAAAAGATAAAGGGTAATACCTTATTTGTTCAAGTCTATATGGACGACATCATCTTCGGATCAACATACAAAGATCTATGTGAAGAATTTGCTTCGGTGATGCAAGGCGAGTTTGAAATGTCTATGATGGGAAAGATGAACTATTTCCTTGGACTACAAATCAAGCAAACAAAGGATGGCATCTTCATCAACCAATCCAAGTATTGCAAGGAATTGTTGAAGAAATTCGATATAGATAGTTGCAAGGTGATGTCCACTCCTATGGGATCCGGAACGTACATTGATCAAGATGAATCTGGTACTCCAATTGGTATCACAAAATATCGAGGTATAATCGGTTCATTACTATATTTGGCGGCAAGTCGTCCTGACATTATGTTCAGCGTTTGTTTGTGTGCACGCTTTCAAGCAAGTCCGAAGGAATCACATCTCACCGCCGTGAAGAGAATTTTAAAGTATCTCAAAGGGACAACGAACATCGGATTATGGTATCCAAAAGGTAGTACTTGTTCTTTAATTGGTTACTCTGACGCTGATTATGTAGGATGTAAGGCCGATAGAAAAAGCACAAGTGGTACGTGTCACATTCTCGGGAATGCACTAGTGTCATGGGCATGCAAGAAGCAAGTGTGTGTGGCACTCAGTACAGCCGAAGCAGAATATATTGCAGCAGGAAGTTAATGTGCACAAATTTTGTGGCTCAAGCAACAACTCCTCGATTATGGTGTAGATCTCGGTTGCATTCCTCTTCGATGTGATAACACAAGTGCCATCAACATTACAAAGAACCCGGTCATGCATTCAAGGACAAAGCATATAGACATCTGGCATCACTTCCTTCGAGATCACGTACTTAATAGAGATGTAGATGTTACTTTCGTCAATACACACAATTAACTCGCCGACATCTTCACCAAGCCATTGGTGAAAGAACCGTTCTTCAAAATTCGACGAAAACTCGGGATTCTCGATGAAGGTGACATCTGGCCTTTTCTCTGGTTTATGTATGCATAATATATGTTTTCCAATCTGTGTGCATTCTGTTTTAAGCATTTTTTCCAAAATTCGCGTGTGTTAACCGATTAACCTATATGGTTAACCGATTAACACTGTTAATTTTTCAATTATGATTTAAGTTTTTAGTGTGTTAACCAATTAACCTATATGGTTAACCGATTAACACTGATACTTTTTATTTTGGAAATTAAATTTTTAATGTGTTAACCGATTAACCTATATGGTTAATCGATTAACACTGTTAAAATTTTCAAAAATCAGAAACGAAAAATTATTTCAAATTTTGGAAATTGTGTGTGTTAAACGTGTTTTTTATGTGTGGTCAATATTTTCTTAAATATCCAAATCAATATCCTTGGAACTCTTCTTCTTTAACTACAAGTTTTGGACTTCCAACCCTAACTTTAAAACCCACTCAACCTCTCTCCATATATATTGCCTCCACTTTACCATACTCTCTCATCTTCTAAAACCCTAAAACTTCAGCATCTCAAAACCCTCAGCATATTTCAACTTCATCCATGGCTTCATCTCACAAAGGCAAGGGAAAGATACCAGAATATGGATCTGCCTCTATGGAAGACAGCATTCCCATGGAAACAACAAAGAAGCGCATAATGGACTTCAAGGTCCGAGTTCGCCACATCTTACCGGTAAAGTACGTTAACCTCAAAGCTTTTCCAGCTTCTTCGTTTGATTTTCCAGCACTGCTAAAATTTCAAAGAATTCATAAGTTTGTATCTGATACTGGGAATTGCTACCACAATTTGGTCAAAGCTTTTATGAATAAGTTATCTATGTACTTGAATGCCGATGATGAGCATATTATGGAAACCTCTGTTCGAGACTGTCTCTTGAAAGAAAATCTGTCCGAAATTGCTGCAAAATTAAAGATACCATCCTCAGGCTACTTTCTCAGGAAAGGGGTTAACCATATGGATGGGCCGTGAGCAAATTATGACAAGATGGAATATTACTATCAAATCTGTAGGTTCCCGAAGGAGACGGTTATAGCAAACCAACAGACTGCTCGCATGTTATGTTATGCAAAGAATCTGACGGTTTCTGACCGGATGCTGCATTATGTGATCTACTATGTTCTGATTCCAAAGGATTCCAATCATGCTCAGATTAACGATTTGGAAATGCAACTCTTATTCGCAATCAAGAACAAGATCAAGGTGAACTGGATTCTTACGATTATGTACCATCTACAACAGCAACTCTCTCTCTCTCTCTCTCTCTCTCTCTCTCTCTCTCTCTCTCTCTCTCTCTCTCTCTCTCTCTCTCTCTCTCTCTCTCTCTCTCTCTCTCTCTCTCGACAAGGCTTCCATATGCAAGGCTGGTTTCTAGAATTCTTGAGTTGATAGAATTGGATCTTAACCGGGAACCATCTACCAAAATGAAACTGACAACCAACGAGATCAATGAAATCACCATTGTGAAGAACACCAGAATAATTAAAGACGTTGACGGCACATATAAGTATGCAGACGAAGGATCAGCTTCCAACCAAGCCTATCCCATTCCCGAAGGAGGTATCACTAACGAGTTTCTCTACACCACAATGATGAACCAACATTGAGAAACCTCCCAAGCCATTGCTTCACTTTGCAACCTTATCCTTACCTCCCAGCATTCAACCACCGGCATCGTTGAAGAAGAGGAAGGTAGTGAAGAAGAGGAAGCTGAAGATGAGGATATGTCTAATCAGGATGTTTAGAAAATATGTGTTGTTGTTTTTATTGTTTTTCTTTCAGATTATGTTTAAGCTTTTAATTTTTTAGTTTCGTTTATTTTGTTATGTACTCAGACAATATTTCCTGCATTTTCTCAATTGCTGCCTTTTCTTTCAGTATGCCTTGCTTTATTACTTATTACTTGAATGAATGCTTTCATATATGCTGATATCTCTTATTATGATTTGAAAGCTCCTTCCATTTTGATAATGGCAAAGGGGGCTTGGTTTTCTAATATCTCTCTGTGCAGAATTTTGCCTCTGTTTAGATAGGGAAAGTTGTTGGATATAGGGGGAGAAGCAAGCCTAGAACGAAACATCGTCAAAGATATCACACAGACTCATTTGATGGTCATCATCAAAAAGGGGGAGAATGTAGAAGCATATTTCAATCTCAAGGTTTTGATGATGTCAGCAAGGTTTAAGCTCATTCCGTGTTTGCAAAAAGTCAAGCTTTCAAAATGATCAAGATCAAGGCTACACATCATCAATGGAATATTGTCATGCGAATCAAGCTTCATGTGCAAATGATCGTCTACTTTTTCAAGACTTGGACACAAGACTTTGGTATATCAAAACTCACTCTTTTAATTGATATACAAGTGTTCAAATAGTCTATCATATCAACATATTGCATTTGCATATTTTTAAAATTATTTGGAACTGGTATAACACTTTTAACTTAAGTATGTTTTTTTAGTTTCCACAGTGTTAACCGATTAATCATATAGGTTAACTGGTTAACGGTCTCAAATTTTAAATTCTCAGGGCTAACGTTACAGTGTTAACCGATTAACCTATATGGTTAGCCGATTAACACTGAACGAATTTTGAAAAATTGTTTCTTTTCAAATTCAAATCTTGTGTAATTGTTATACCTTTTCATTATTTGATTCATACACATTTATACCTTTTTGAAATGGTGTTTTGACTCATATAAATTCTGAATATTTCAAATTGAAAAACACCTCCAATAATTTTCAAAATAATTACTCAATCAAATTCACTTTTTTCAAATATTTTCAAATATTTCAAAAGTGTTCATACTGTTCATACCATTTCATATCCAGAATTTTTGAACACTTGTATTGATATTGAAAAGTTAATTTTGATCAAAAGGAGAAGATCAATCATTGTATTGATATTATTGTATCACTCTCAAATCAAAGAATTACAGAATTGTTTCTATTGTGAGTTGTGATCCAAGATTGTTGGACACAAGGGTTAGTGCTTGCAAGAGGATTGTTCTTGCACACTAGTTGTTAGATAGTAGGCCTCACCGGAAGATGGTGTGATAGGTTGTACATTCTAAAACTATAGTGAAAAATCTCTTTCGTGTGGAAAGGGGAGTGGAGTACCTTCGGATTGTGAAGGGAACCACTATAAATCTCTGTGTTCATTTTCATTCTGCTTTTTACTGCTTTCATCATCAAGAACATAACCAAGTAAAATTCAAGAATCTCGAAAAACCGAAAAAAGTTTTTAAAGCCTAATTCACCCTCCCCCCCCCCCCCCCTCTTAGGCATACTCTGAACTTACAGATTGCTGGTACCGTTGTTCAACAACCAACCAAGAAACCTCATAGCAGTCATTCGAAGAAGAAATAAGGTGAAGCGAATGTTGTGATGGCAAAATCTTGTCCTCAATATCAGGTTTGTATGTCTCTCATGCCATATTATCCTTATCCTTATGTTGCGGCTTCTCAGTACCAACAACCTCTGTATCAGTATCATCCTCAAAGAATTCTCAGAATCAACAACAACTGCAACGTCAACTGTCTCAACAAGACAACAAAAATCAGCATCAGAACAAACAGAATAAGAAACAGAACAACCGCAAGCGGCTGAATTTTAACAGAATTCTTTTGCCTTATACAGAGTTGTTTCCTTATCTGATTCATCAAGGAGAAATTATCCCCAGAGAGATCGTGTCTGTAGTTCCTCTTTTTGGTCCGAAACATAATTTGAATGCATCCTGTGCTTACCATTCTAGGTACATAGGACATGCTACCGAAGATTGCATTATTCTTAAGGCCAAAGTTTAAGAGCTTATTGACCAGAAAATCCTGACATTTTCTAAAGAGCGTCCTAACATACAGACTAATCCCTTGCCTACTCATGATGGGCCTAAGTTTAATATGGTTAAGGATGATCAAAGGGATGAGTTGATTAAATATGTCGACAAAGTGAAAACATTGATGACTGTTATGATCAAGAAGCTGAAAGAGCAAGGGTTACTAAAAGGTCTTCATGGGAAATGCCAGATCTATGAAGATAATCCCAATCAGTGTAGAAGGTTGAAAGGCTGCATTCAGATCTTGATGAATTGAGGTGTAGTTCAATTTGCCAGAGCCAGGTCTATGGAAGAGGTAGCTACTATCGAGCCATTCACGATCACATACAGGAAGGTTCATGTGGAAGCTCCTAAAAAGAAAATATACCCTATCACTGTTTGTGTTCCTAAATCGTTCCCGTATCAGAATTTAAAAAAGGTTCCTTGGAAGTATGGTTCCACTGTGTTTTCTGGGGGTCGAGAAATCCAGTTTTCAGAATCTGAAATTGTGAACGTAACTGCCACTAGAGGGATGACTCGTAGCGGGCGAGTATTTGATCCGAAGGTCATATCTAAGCCAGTGTAAGTTCCAATTGTTGTTCCCCTAAAGAGAAATCTACTTCAACAATCCTTGTTGAGCAACAAGGGGCATCAATCGCTACATCAGTTCCAGACACTCTATCTATGGATGTTACCAAAAGCAAAGAAGTAATGGATGATCAAGAGTTTCTCAAGCTGATCAAGAAGAGAGATTTTAAGATTGTGGATCATATAGGATAAACTCCTTCGAGGATTTCAATATTGTCTTTACTTATGAGCTCGTCGGCGCACAAATCAGCCTTGTTGAAAGTTTTGAACACTGCTCATGTAATGCACGACATTCTCGTAGAACAGTTTGATAACGTCGTTGCAAACATAACTGCAAGTCGGTATTTGGGTTTCAACGAGTCAGAGTTGCCTCCCGAAGGTACTACCCACAACAGAGCCTTCCACATCTCAGTGACTTGTATGGACTCCTTGCTATCTCATTTTCTCGCGGATACCAGTTCTTCTCTCAACGTGATGCATAAGGGCACATTGAGTCAACTACTAGTAGAAAGGAGCGAGATAAGGACAGGCGCTTTAATTGTCAGAGCTTTCGACGGTTCTCAAAGGAAAGTCATTGGTGAAGTGGATTTACCCATTAAAGCCAGGTCGCATTTGTTTACCATTACTTTTCAAGTGATGGATATCAATCCTGCATACAGTTGCTTATTGGGTCGACCCTGGATTCATGCCGTAGAGAAAGTTACGTCCATTTTACATTAGAAGCTAAAATTCATGTTTGTCGATCAAATGTTCATTGTTTGTGGTGAAGAAGATTTGCTAGTAAGCGAGTTATCATCCTTCCGATATGTCAAGACTGATGAAGGCATAGCTGAGGTGCCGTTGCAATTTCTTGAATTTGAAGATGCCAGCTCCACTTTTGTCAATTCTAGTAGATTACCGAAAATGACCATGTCATTTGTCAAGAGTGCTAAAGAGACCATTGAGAAAGCTGTCTTGCCTGGCTGGGGGAAAATCTTGAATGTGGTTGAGAAGCATGATCAATTTGGATTGGGTTATCATCTTGATCAATAAGATGGTTCAAGCAATCATCAGAAAAGCAATCTGATCAAGTTCACGAGCGCTGGATTCTAGGAAGGGGATATCATGTCAGATATTGACGATGTTGGTCCTAACAACCGAAGTGCAAGCTTTGTACGCAAGTGTCCGCCAAGTTTCAAGCTCAATAATTGGAAATCTACTGTGATTCCCATGGTTTTTCCCACAAACATGTAATGCATTTTGTTTTCCTATTCCTTCATCCTCACCCCAAACGAGTGGATAGCTTGTAAGGGCCTCACGCTTTTGAAACATTATGTGATCAACAAATAAAAGTTTTTTTTGCATTCAAATCATGCTCTCTTTTCTTTCTTTCTTTTATTTTTCACAATAAACAAATGGCAAAGTTTCTTTTATTTTTCACCTTTCAAATAACTTCATTCTAAACATAATTCATAAACATGCAGAACGAATAATTGCATTGATAACAACATGGCAAACATCCATTGTAATTATGGGATTCCAATTAACCAAGCCAAAGAAGATGGTGAGGAAGATTGTGAATTACTAGCTGAACTAGCAAGGCTCCTTGAGCACAAGCAGAAAGAGATTTAGCCACACAAAGAGCCAGGGGAAGTTATCAATCTTGGTACTGACGATATTAGAAAGAAAGTTAAGATTGGGGCATCCCTCATTAAGCATGTACACTCCGAGTTGGTCAAGTTATTGAAAGAGTATGTTGATATTTTTGCCTGGTCTTATCAAGATATGTCTGGGTTGGATACCAACATTGTTGAAAATCACTTGCCACTCAAACATGAATTCCTCCTGTCAAGCAGAACCTCAGAAGGACCAGACCCGACATGGAACTTAAAATTAGAGAAGAGGTAAAGAAACAGTTTGACATTAGGTTCCTAGCCACTTCCGAATATCCTAAATGGATTGCTAATATTGTCCCGGTTCCAAAGAAAGATGGAAAAGTCAAAATGTGTGTAGATTATCGAGATCTCAATAAGGCAAGCCCGAAATGTGATTTTCATCTGCCTCATATTGATGTTTTGGTAGACAACACTTACAATTCTCTTTCTTTTCATTCATGGACAATTTCTCAGGATATAATTAGATCAAGATGTCCCCAGCTGATATGGAGAAGACTACTTTCATTACACCTTGGGGTAAATATTGCTACAAAGTCATGCCATTTGGTTTAAAAATGCAGAGGCAACATACCAACGTGCCATGATAACCCTCTTTCATGATATGATTCATAATGAGATTGAGGTTTATGTGGATGATATGATTGCCAAATCCAAAACGGAAGATGAGCATCTGGACCATCTAAAGAAACTATTTGACAGACTCTAAAAGTTCATAATGCGGTTGAATCCTGCAAAGTGTACCTTTGGAGTTCGATATGGTAAACTGATGGGCTTTATTGTGAGTCAGAAGGGCATTGAAGTTGATCTTAACAAGGTTCGGGCAATTCAGAACATGCCGCCTCCCTAAACAGAAAGAGAAGTCTGTGGCTTTCTGGGTCGACTTAATTACATTTCCAGATTCATTTCTCATCTGAGGGCTACCTGCGAACCAATATTCAAGTTACTAAGAAAATATCAATCGGTTGAATGGAACAATGATTGTCAAGAAGTTTTTGACAAAATAAAACAATATTTGCAAGAACCATCGATCTTAGTACCCCCGGTTCCTGGTAGGCCTTTAATCATGTATCTCACTGTTCTCGATGAATCAATGGGATGTGTATTAGGTCAGTATGACGACACTGGCAGAAAAGAACATGCAATTTACTATTTGAGCAAGAAGTTCAATGATTGTGAGACCAGATACTCACTCTTGGAGAAAACTTGTTATGCTCTGGCTTGGGTTGCTCGACGCCTAAGACAATATATGATTTTCCATACTACTTTATTGATATCCAAGATGGATCCGATAAAGTACATTTTTGAAAAGCCTGTTGTCTCCGGACGAATTACTCGGTGGAAAATGCTATTGACTGAGTATGACATTCAACATGTTACCCAGAAAGCAATAAAAGAGAGTGTCTTGTCTGACTACCTTGTTGATCAACCTGTGGAAGGTTATCAACAGATGAAGTTTGACTTTCTCGATAAGGATGTTCTGTTCATCAGAGTTTATGAGACTCCATACCCTGATATAGGACCCAAACCAGGGGCGCGATGGATGCTTGTGTTCGATGGAGCCGCCAATGCTAATGGGGATAGGAATGAAGATGGTCAATTAAAACAAGGTCAATTCAAAGTAATACAAAAATGCAAACAATATGAGCACACACGACATATTTACAACACACATTCAATATAATCGAATTGAAAGAAGTAAAACATAAAAATGAAACAAGAACATATTAAGATAATGTTGCGAGGACGCGAATCGATTTCGCATAACTCAAAAACATGGAAAGTTACTAAAGTAGAATCTAACTTTGATTTAAGCTTAACGATGTTGGATCTTTATATGCTATCATGAATCAAGTGAATTGCTAATGCAAACCGTATCATCACAAAATGGAACGATATGAGAATGAAACTCAAAACGCTCAAAAATGAAATCATAATGAAATAAGATTTAAAAAACGCGAAGATAAATACAAATGGTATTAACTCGGAATGATGTGGGCTCACAATTGAAATCGAAATAGGCGCATTACAATGATACACGCTTAAATTTATACAATATGCTCAAAGGCCGGTTTGTGAGTATCGACAACAAAAGTCGAATGTCATACATTAGCATCATAATGCGGCGAAATCATATCAATGTATTAAACAAAAATCTGGCGAAGGCAAATGAAACTCCAACCACCATCGATCTCACCTTCAACCAAAGCGAAGATAATGAAAAAAATATTAATGTTGTCGTCTTGTACCACCGCCATAAGTAATGGTACCTATTTATACAAAATGGTGTCAATGAAAAAATTAAGAAGAAAATGAGAAGTGGTGTGAAAAATGGTATAAGACACACATCTCTCTATACGAAATGGTACTTCTTAAAATATAATATTTTTCCAATTAATAAAAAAGGCAAACAAGGGAAGCACCAGATAAATTGACCCCTTGGAAGAAAAAAGAAGGGACATAAATTAGATTAACTTGACCTATTGGAGATGCCAATTTACCTGACTTACCTTCTAAAGTCTTAAATGTGTTAGTGCACAAGATGATGAAAAAAAAAGGAGTGAGAGAATATTTATTGCTCTGCAATAACGGCTACAAAAATTGTAAGCAAGATGGTGAAATAAATGACAACTACCACTAGTCTATTTATACACAAATACCAGGGTCACACAAGGAACATACTAAAATACTAAATTACCATTTAATACCATCCCTTAATTTAGGATTTCCTAATCAAAACTAACAACACCAATTTCATCCCTTAAGTGGAGAAATTGATATGTCTTGATCTCTTTTTTAAGAACATTTGACAGCTGCTTCTGGGTGGTATAATGTACAACTTTTAGCACTCCAATATGGACTTGACTTCTTAGAAAATGATACGTTATCTCAACATGCTTGTTTTTCCCGTGAAAAACTAGATTCTTAGAAAGATTGATTGCAGACTTGTTATCAATCATCAGCTTCAGAGGCTTGTTTACTTTGATCTTCAGATCCTACAGCAAATTCAGAAGTCATACAGCTTAATATGCAGTTACACCACCTGCGATGTACTCAGCTTCACACGTTGACAGTGCAACAATAGGTTGCTTCTTGGAAAACCAAGAAATAGGACCTCCCATAAACTTAAAAAAGTATTGAAAAGTACTTCTCCTGTCAACTCTATCTCCACACCAATCAGAGTCTGAGTAACTCATTAGCTCTGAATTAGTCTTTCTTCCAGAAGGGAATAGCATTCCATAATTCAAAGTTCCATTGATATACCTCAGAATTCTAACAATATCTTGGTAAGGGGACCACTTAGGTTTACTCATGAACCTACTAACCATTCCAAGTGCATAGTAGATATCAGGTCTGGTATTACATAGATACCTCAAAGAACCAACCAACTATTTGAAGGTTATAGCATCCATATTCTCACCTTCAGAACCAGAATCCAATTTGTGATTAGTTTCTGAAGCTGTGACAGCAGCCTTACAATTCTACAACTTAAATCTCTTCAGAAGCTCAAGTTTACACTTCAGCTGATGCAAAATGATACCCTTCCCAGAGTACATAAACTCCATCTCTAGAAAATATGTCATTTTCTCGAGGTCGGTCATTTCAAACTTATTCATCAACACCTTCTTGAACTTGGCTATCTCCTGTTCAGAACTCCCTATCAACAATATGCTATCAACATACAGACACACCAAAATTATATTTCCTTCAAAGGTATGCTGAACATAAACACTGTACTCCATCTCACATTTCCGAAACCCATGCTTCTTGAAAAATGAATAAATCTTCAAATTCCAAGCTCTGGGAGCTTGCTTCAATCCATATAAAGCTTTTTGTAATCTGTACACCATCCTTTCTTGATTCCTTTTAACAAATACAGGAGGTTGTGACACGTATACCTCTTCTTGTAATGGACCGTTCAGAAATACATATTTCACATCTAAATGCATCAGATGCCAATTCCTGTTAGCAACTATTGCAATCATCAATCTGATTGTTTCATGTCTCGCTACAAGTGCAAACACTTCAGAATAATCCAACCCAGGTTTCTGTAGAAATCCTCTTGCTACTAACCTCACTTTGTGTTTTCCAATTGATCCATCTAGCTTTACCTTCACCTTGAAAGTCCATCTGACGCTGACGACTTTCTTGTCCTTTGGAAGCTTATTCAACTTCCAAGTCTTATTTCTTTCATGGTGTTGCACCCCAAAATTTGACCAACAATTATTTATTCATTGAGTGTTTGAAAGTGGATACCTTCATCAGAAAGTTCAAGAGATCCTCAGAGGAATGGGTTGAAACCAGGGTTGTGTGCTTCATAGCTTGAGAGTTGTGGGTGTCCCTCAGATGATTCTGAGACTTTGAGTAGAACTTGATGTTTTGGGAAAGCCTATGAGATGTCTTGATAGCCTTCATGAAGCCCAGAGAGGTCATTATGCAAGAGTTCAGAGGATTCAACCATGAATGGTAGAATTAGGGTTTTGACTGGGTCAACCCTAGGATAACTGAAGATTTGGAGAGGGTTGAGACCTAATCCAAGGGCCATGAGATCATGCAATGATGCATAGAGATGTTATAAAGATGATTCCTAGACCAACTCATCATGATTGAGGAGTTTGAGAAGTTTCAAGTCAGGGTTTCCAAGGATTGTCAGTGAAAAACCCTAATTTGATCCCTATCTTCCAGGCAGTTTTAGCTCAAGTTGTGATTGATATCTCACCTTCCCCATAACATGAATGTTGTAGAGCTTGTCCTAAGCTTTAATTTGAGTGGTGGAAGTCCTTGATAGGAGTTACAAAGCCCAAGTTATGGTTTTGACAAATTACAGGTCAGCAGAGGTGTGTGAATCTGGGTCCTTGAAAGTCACCCAACTTGCAGACAACTTTTGCCCTAGTAGGGTGATTCCTATGACTTCTTGGTCAACATGAATGTTGAAGAGAATCTTCTTAGCTTTAATTTGAGTGGTAGAAGTCCTTGATTGGATTTGTGGAACTCAACTTATGGCTTGAACAAGACAGGGGTATTTTGGTCATTTGTCAGTTATAGGTCATTCTATCCAATGCCTAAAACTCCTATTTCCAAGCCTCAAATGGAAAAACTCAAAACATGAAAGTTGCTCAAAATGTGATTTTAAGTCTATAAAGAAGGTCACAAATTGTTGGAAAAGCTCATAGCATGAGATTACATGATTGGTCCAAAATGAACTAAAAATGGCATATAAGTTTGAAAAGTTGAAATTGAAAAGTGATTTGGAAGATCCACAAATCCAAAATAGGTCATCCAATATATCATTTTGATTGGAAAAATCATTTTGAGAACATTGGTTTAGCTAGAATTTTGATTTGAAACTTTAAAATGGGTGATGCTTTGAAAAGTTGTTACTTGAAAAAGAAGGCAATGTTGAAAAACCCTACACAAGCCAAAGATGAGCTTGTTTTTCACTCATCCCTTCTCAATATCTCATGTAAAGATACTTTAAGACCAAATGGAAAGGCATAAGGCATGGAATATGAGAAATCCAACTTGTCCCCACATGAGATTTTCAAGAACTTTCCACACTTTTCTAGATGATTCTAGAAGGATCCAGCTTCTTCCATCCATCATTATAAGAAGGATGATCTTCATAGTGTTCAAGGTTGGTGATAGGGAGTCAAGTCAGAGGAGAAAGAGAGAGATACATTGCCATTAAAGAGCTACCTTCACAATCAAGCAACTTGAGTTTTCTTCCATCACAAGCATCTTCCATCAACAACTCTTGCAAACAGAAGGTTGTGGATCATCCAAGGAACATCTTGAACCAATTCCAAGGCCTGCAAGCATCCCCACGAGCCCTCACCATCATCCCTTTGACAGGTTCTTTCTTCTCCTTGTATCTCTTAAGTTAGCTAGTTTCAATTAGTTTTGTAGGCATGGAATGAGTGTATTAGGGTAGATGATCAAATACTGAAAGTTAGGGCACGATCCATGATGGTTTGTAACAGGTGCATGAATCTTTGATGTGCAAGAATGAACTGTGTGCTAGGCTTTAATCAACATGACATGGATTATAGTGATTAGGGTGGCATAGGGAACAAGATTGCAGCTTTAGTTTTGAGTTTTATTAGGATTGATCTCAGAGAAATATTTTTGAACCATGATCTTGAACCTCTCTGTTAGGAGGATCTAGGAAGAATTATGGAAAACCACACGCATGGTTGTGTTCTAGGCAATTAGTAGATCATGTTTGCCCTTGGAATCTTTTGATTTCGTTGAGTGAGTGAAGAGAACGAACCAGTTGAATCTTGGTGCATGGAGGAGAGGGTTCTGAAAACCCTAGAAAGCAGTTGGGGACGATGGCAATCGTCCGTTGGATTAAGTTCCATCCCTTGACTCATTAATCTGATCCAACGGCCGTGGTTTAATCTGAAGCTGGAGGGAAAATTCAAAGAAAGCGAAACGCGGTCGTTTCACTTAAAGCCATTCTGGGCTTAGCTCGCTATTCGCACCCCCCCCTATTTCTGGCCCATCTGAATTGAACTGGCGCGTGTGCTATTCCAACCCCCCTCCCTTTATTTGTTTTAATTGTTTTAATATTGTTTTAATATTTTTCTGTTTTGATTAATTCATAAATAAATGATAAAAAATGATTTTTGACTTCTTCTTTTTTCTATGATTAGATGATTTTGTGTAGAAAAATATAAAAATAAAAATGGAATTTTATTTTTAATGTGGAATTTTTAGTGATATTTTCTTTAACATAGTGTATTTTCCTTATTTTAGTTGTATCATGATTTTGTAAGAATTATTTTAGGACCTTCCCTTAGGTTTTTTTATCCATTCTTTTTTGTGCAATTAGATGATGAATCATAGTTCCCCATAGGATTTTTTCTAGAACTTTAGAATTAAATTTTGGTTAGTTTAATTAGGGTAGATGTAGGGTATCCTAATTAGGGTTTAGGTTGTGCTTAGGTGAAGAATCATCTTTCTTTGATTGAGTTTTGTCTTGATTTTTAGGTAGAGGCCTATGTAGATGTTATGAGTAGGTGTTGAGGATCCTTGTGAATAATTTTTAGATTTTTCCCCCTTGGTTTAGTATTTTTAGGTATTTTCTGAAGTTGCCTATTGATTTTGTCTCCCCTGTGGGTATCTGTTCATCTTTGGGGTTCATTGTGGGGAATTTGTTTAGGGGCTTGTGCTGCCTTGAAGACCTTGATGGAGAGCATCATGAAGAGAAGATTGTAGATCAAGACTCAGAGACCCAGAGCTTGGCTTTTTCCCTGTCTGTGAGGTTTGAGATCCTGAAGTTTGAAGGAAGTTCATGGCACTTTCCTGAGGAAGGCACTATGAATGACTTTCATTCTTTCTTCTCACCTCTTTCTTAAGTATCCAATGATGTTGGAGCCAACTTGTGAGTTTAATTTCTCCTGAGGAGGAATGTAAACTGATCACATGTTGTTGAGCCACATGGGATACAATTCCTAAGTGGAAGCCTCCTAGTACTTTCCTGAGGAAGGTCCTATGGGTCTATTCACTTAGTTCCATTAGTTTATCTAGGATTTCTCAAGTATCCAATGATGTTGGAGCCAACTTGTGAGTTTAATTTCTCCTGAGGAGGAATGTAAACTGATCACAGTTGTTGAGCCACATAGGATACAACTCCTAAGTGGAAGCCTCCTAGTACTTTCCTGAGGAAGGTCCTATGAGTCTATTCACTTAGTTCCACTAGTTCAGATAGGATTTCCTAAATATCCAGTGATGTTGGAGCCTGCTTGTGAGTTTAGTTTCTCCTGAGGAGGAATGTAAACTGATCACAGTGGTTGAGCCACGTAGGATATGACTCCTGAGTATACACCTCCTAGTGCTTTCCTAAGGAAGACACTATGAGTCTGCTTACTTAGCTCCCTTTCTTTGTTAAGCTTGTTCTGAAGCTTGGAGACTGGGATTGTTTTCTTTTGGTTAGGTTTTGCTTTAGGGCTTTGCTTAGATTTGATCAGGATTCTGTGTTAAGGTTAGGATTAGAGAGTAGATGATTCTTTCTCAAGCATGTGTTTTGTTTGCCTGATGGCACTTTATTTCTTTTATCTGTTATTGCTTGATAGCATGTTGTTTATTTTCAGTATGATTATTGTTATTTCATGACTGGCTTGAGGTCGAGACGAGCTTGTGGAGGCTGAAGCCCCACACACATTTCCTCCCTCACTTGCATTGCATGCATTTTACTGTTAAAGCTGATGCTTTTGTCTGTTTTGGTGTATCATTGATATGATCCCTTAGGACTCTCATTTCCTCTGATGAGGATTTGATGATAGACTTTTAGGTTGAAACCTATGCATGACAACATCTAGGAGTTCCCTATTCAAACCTCAACCATAGGATGAATCCATGGCATGATAACAGTAGGACTTGATAGTCTCCCTCCTAGTTGGGCCTGTTCTCTTCTCATCTCAAAGCAGTTTTAAGATACAGTAATCATGAATGATTTCTTTCGTACGTTACGAGCCTTAAGCTATCTGAGGATGGATGTTTAGTATGGTACCCTTTGGGTGACATGTGACGCATTCACTCTCAGGTCATAGTCTCTAGTGCGGTGAAAATCGCAAACACAATAAAAAACACTTCTTTCAGGAGATAACCTGTAGTTTCCCGAACTACGTTTGCTCTGATCTTTCATACCAGATGAAAGTACGTAGGCATAGGATGCGACGTCCTAGCGAGCAACCTTCCCCATAAACCCCCGTAGTTAGCCGAACTACGTTGACTCTGATTTCTCATTCTCTGATGAGAATACGTAGGCATAAAGTGCGATGCTTTGCCGAGTCATTTTTCTTTTCTTTTTCAGCCAGCCTTGATAGGTAGATAGATTATAACCAACCCATCCAAGTAAACAAACAAGCGAGGATCCCGTCGAGTACGACGGACGTGAGGGGTGCTAATACCTTCCCCTTGCGTAACCGACTCCCGCACCCAGACAATGGTTGCGATGACCTTGTCTTACCCTTTCTTCGTCAGGTTTTTTCCGATCGTTTCCTTTCCCGCTCTGAGGGATAAATAACGAAAGGTGGCGACTCTTCTGTCATGCCGGCACCTTATTTTCGCGCAAGCGACACATGGCCTTCGGCCAAACTTTATTTTTGAGGTCATCTTTTGTACTTACTGGTTTAGAGTCTACTACCATGCCACACTAAATAACCTCTCCCTCAGAGTCTATTTCAGTATCTCGTAGCATATCATACTTTGAAAGTCTTCTAGGGATGTTTCTAACTCTCTGTGGCCTCTGGCCTCATTCAGAATCTCCTTCGAATGCTGGAACCCCAGAAGTTCTATCTTCAGAAGATCTTGCTTCAGAAAGTTAACCTCCTCCAGAACTTTAACCACCTTCAGAGTCTGGAATATTCCCAGAATCTGAATCACCACCAGAATCAAAATCAAAATCATCTTCACCTTCTAATTCTTCTTCAGAATCAGAATTACCATTAAAGTCAGACTCGCCTTCAGAGTCTACTCCATCTTCAGAATCTTCTCCAGCTTCTGACTCATCTTCAGAAACTCCTAATTTTGACTTTTCTTCAGAAGTTCTCACACCAGATTTGGATTGTGACTTATTCCAATCCCAAGCTTATGATTCCTTTAGAATGATGTCTCTACTTAATTCAACTTTATTAGTTTCTAGACAATAAAGCTTGTATGCACCTGTACTATGGTACCCGACTAGTAACATCACTTTGCTTCTATCATCTAGCTTCTATCTTCTGGCTTCCGGAACGTGTTTGTAACATACAAAACCAAACACCTTCAGATGGCCAACACTTTGCTTGTCTCCAATCCACTTCTGAATAGGAACTACTTAGCACATATGTTACGGTGGCAACAACTTCTCTCCATAAGGTGTGAGGAAGCTTCTTCTTCTTCAGCATATTTCTCGTCATATCAAGTAAAGTATGATTTCTTCTCTCAACAAGACCATTGTGTTGAGGAGTATAAGATAAGTAATCTCATGCTCAATTCCATTCTCCTCACAAAAATTTCTAAACTCAGTAGAGTTATACTCATCTCCACCATCGGTTCTGTGAATCTTCAGAGTCTGAAAAACTATGATTCTCAGCCTTCATTATGAATTTCTTGAATTCAACAAACACCTCATATTTGAACTTTATAAGGGATACCCATGTCATCCTTGTGAATTCATCAACAAATGACACAAAGTATTTGTTCCCTCCAATTGATGCTACTGGAAATGGACCACACACATCAGAATGCACTACTCCTAAGGCATGCTTTGCTCTTGAAGCTACTTCTGATGCAAATGGTAATCTTGGTTTCTTTCCTTCCATGCACACTTTGCATGACTTCTCAGGCTTCTTAATTGTAGGAATTCTATGTACCAGCTTCTTCAAATTCAGATACTCTAAGCTTCTGAAATTCAGATGACCAAATATTTTGTGCCACAACTCACTTTCCTTCACAACACTTGTTACACTAAGGCATCAGAGTTTGCAGTTCTGAAATTCACCTTGAATGTTCTATTCTTTCCCTGTTCTGACTCCATAACTAACTTCTGATTACAGTCATACAACTTCAAAAGACTGTCCTTCATGGTAACTGAAAAACCTTTCTCAATTAGTTGTCCTACACTCATCAGATTGCTTTTCATGCCAGGTACATACCACACATTCTGGATCAATGATGTTTTCTCATTGTTCAGAACGACTCTGACATTTCCCATACCTTCAGCGTTGAGGTATTTATCATCAGTACATCTGATCTTTGTCCACTTTCTAGAGTCAAAGTTAACCAGCCATTTCTTATTTCTAGTTAGATGATTTGAGCAACTAGTGTCCATATTCCACCAGTCTATCAAATTCGTATCATTAGATTCAGAAGCCATCAGTAGCACATATTCATCATCAGAATCTCTTCTGGCTATGTTTACTTCTTCAGACTTTCTTTCCTTGTTTGTCCAACAATCAGCAGCGATGTGGCCAAACTTCTTACAACAATAGCACTAGATCTTCTTCTTGTCATACCTCTCTTTTCCCTTATGAGCATTCTTCTGCCTATCAGAAGTTGAGGTTTCTGACTTCTGAACACCATCAGATCTTCTCTTGACTTCTGAACAAGACTGATTCTGATGTTTCTTACCAGAAGCTACTTTCAGAGCCTGCTGTTGTACTTCTCTTTTAGAAGTTCTCTCAGTCAGACGCAACTCTTGTGCTTCTAGACTGCTTTGCAACTCTTCAATTCTCATGGTGTCTAGATCCTTAGAATGTTCTATTGCTACCACAATGTAATCAAACTGAGGAGTAAGGGATCTCAATATTTTCTTAATGATTACTTGTTCAGAAAGGGTTTCTCCACAAGCTTTCATCTCATTAGTGATTAGAATCACTCTGGAGATGTACTCAGATACCTTCTTGTTGTTCTTCATGTTGAGATTCTTATACTGCTTTCGTAGAGACTGAAGCTTCAACTTCTTCACTGATGCGTCGCCACTGTAACACCTAACTAGTGTGTCCCACGCAGCCTTCACCGTCGTCGAATCAACAATTTTCTCAAACACGTTCACATCCACACATTGATGGATTTAGAACAACACCTTCTGATCTTTCTTCCTCAGATCGCGCTAAGCATTTCTCTGCGCATCAGTTGCATTTTCTGGAATTGCAACTAAAATGTAACCATCGTTGATGAGATCAAGAACATATTGAGTGTCAAACAACACACGCGTCTGAATCATCCAACGTTTTCAGTTCTTACCATCGAACACTGGAAGTTTGATGCTCAGACTACCGTTTCTGTTCATCTTCAACTTTGTGCAAGTCACTCAGATCTCACCAAACACATTGTTTCTCAATCCCACGGGTCACTTAGTTCTAAAATATGTTCATTAAAAAAAATCCAAAAAGTAACTTGACCTTTCCTTTTTATTCTTGAGTTTACTTCTTATCCATTCATGTTTTTGCCATTGTAGTTTATACTTTTTTTAGATAGAGTGTAGTATGGGAATTGATTCTTTGGAGTGAAAGTTTCAGGAGTCCGTCCATCTGTTTTATTCAATTTGTTTTTAATATTTTAAATTCATATGTTGTATAAAAATGAATGATTGAGATTTAACTTGAGAAAGATTTCTTTGGAAAGAATCCTCTCCTAATATATACATACATCTTTCTTTATACAACTAGTTAAATGTGTAATTAGTATATTTCATATGTTATTTACATTAATATATTATTGTGAAAAAATATTTTTAACAAAATCTTGTGGTTAGCTATTGAATATAGACGAATAATTTATATTTTTCTAATTCAATTAGTATGGATAGGTTAAACTATTTTACACATCCACTTGCATATAATATATTATTCGAATTGAGGACTATTTCTTTTTATATTATAGACTTTTTTTTTCAGATTTAATTGCTTAATAAATTTTATTTTCCATTAAAAAGTATAAAAGTAACATTTTAATATTTTGTACTCATAGACAACATTCACATAATGAGTATTTTTTAGAAGTAAATTCATTTTCTTTAAAAAAAAAGCATATAATATATATATATATATATATATATATATATATATATATATATATATATATATATATATATATATATATATATATATATATATATATATATATATATATATATATATATATATATATATATATATATATATATATATATATATATATATATATATATATATATATATATATATATATATATATATATATATATATATATATATATATATATATATATATATATATATATATATATATATATATATATATTGCTGATAGAAAACGAATTAAAAAACTCACAAATAAAAAATAAACAAATCTTGTGATATTATTTTCATAAGTTGTGAATTTAATATAATAAAATAATTTTTATATTAAAAAATTATATCAATAATAAATGTTGATTAAAATTTATAAAAAAAAAAAAATAATAATAATAATAATAATAATAATAATAATAATAAAGATTTAAAATAAATTGATACCGATGTCAAACTTATGGTATTTACATCTTTAATAACTCTTTATTAAAATTAAATTAAATTAATTCAATAGTTGAATTATCTAATATTATCATAATGATTTTATATTTTAAAAATTCTAAAAATATAAATATTTTTGTTGTTATATATTCTATTAGTTGGTATTTACATACATTTTAAATAAATTATTAAACATTGAAATAAATGAATGTTGTAGGGTATCATATAATGTTGTATATGCTAACTAATGCTTTTGGGATATTGATTAAAAGATTAAAAATATAAATTGAATATTTTTTTTAAAAAAATATATGCATATTCAATGCATTGAAAATATAAATAATTAATTTTTTAGATGTAATTAATGAACTAAACATATAATTTTTTTTTATTTGATCAGCATGACCATTTTTTTAATTCTATAAGAATTTAAAGACTTAATTTATTTAATATCTTTTAATTTAACAGTTCTAATTGATTCAACTTATTTTTAAAAATTATATCAAAGATTTTTTAAGTTATTTTTATGTAATAGGTTGATCTTTTAAGTTTTTTTTTTTTAACAATTTACTCCTTTACATTGATTTCTATCTTCTTTTTGTCCTATTTTAAATATTTAAAAATTTGTGACCGTTGTATTTTTTATTACACTTCATCATTTTCATATAATTTAAAATAATTGTATTCATTAGCAAATTCACTCTATTAGAAAAAAGTAGCAACACACATTTGATAATTTAAAAGACTAATAAATTATTATTAAAAAACTTAAAAACCAATCTCTTATACAAAAATAACTTAAAGAACTTCTGATGCAATATCACAATCCATCTTTCATAAGTTATTCCATCTATCTTAAATTATAAGTCATTTTCTTATAAAAAAAATTATACTAAATTATAAGTCTTTTTACAACTCCAATAGAACATTAATGACTTTTTTTAATATACGTTATACTATTTATTACTTTTCATTCATTCAATTCTCTTAATTTCTCTTTTTTGTTTAATATAATTAATGAATAACAATATTATAAAGTCATCTATAATTTTTGTTTTTTATATAAAATTAATTATATTTTGTTAGTTTATGTGAAATGTCCAAAACGTGTATAATTTTAAAATTGTTATGAAATTTACAAATATAATAAATTTGACATCTACTAGTGTTAACTTCATGTAATAACTCCTAAAAATTTAAGAGTATGTTGATTTGTAAAATAAGAAATATTGAACAAAATAATATTAAACAACATAGAATAATACAAGACAATTTTTTGTATTATACTTAAAAGGTGGCAAATGGGACAAGTCTGTTGAATATGTTTGTTATATCCGCACTTAAGTGTGGAGTGGATTAAGGATTTAGACATTCATCCTCTAATGTGTCTATCTCGCTCCATATTTTTCGCGGATTTTACAGCCACAAGCATTTACATAAAATTTTGTATTTTTAAATTTAAAAGTATCGTGCATGTGGGTTTCCCCACCCCGTCCTCACCTTTTTGCGGAATGGCCTAAATTTTAGACCCGCATCCTTAACTATTACCGTCCCGCCACGCCCCACTTTTCTTTTACAAACATTTGCGGGATAGACCTAAACGGGACGGACATTCTCGTTTGTCACCTCTAACTATACTACAACGTCTTATCTATTTTGTTTGATATATCTATTCACCAAATAATATAATTTTTATTATAATATTTTTATTGATATATACAATATCATAAATCAAAATATTAAATAATGAGTTAGAATGGAAAAATAATAAAAAAAGAAATTATTTTTACTCTATTTTATTCAATATGTTTATGCATTAGACAAAAATAATATAATTTTATCATAATATTCTTTATTAATAAATAAAATATTAAAATTATATTAATAAACTAAAATATTTAATAGAGTGAGATTAAAAATTATATTTTAATATATTTGAATAATTTATGTTTAGAACAAAAAGTTGTTATTACTTGCCACATGTCATATTCCATGATAAGTTTCCGTATCAAAGAAAATTAAAAAAAAATTGTCACGTCCAATCTTTATTTTTTTTAACAAATCAAACACAATCTATTTAAATTTATTAGGATTCTCTTCTTTTCTAAAGAAACATAAATTTCATTTAAAGAGATAAACACAAAATAAATAGTTATTGATGATAAGACATACTTAATTGCAAATTTCATTTTCAAATAGAATATAATTTTTAAGCTGTTCAAATAGATAAAAAAAAAAAAAACTCCATTGAAAAATTAGAATTAAAAAATAAAAAAACACAAAAAGTAAGAAAAATTCGCAAAGCTCGGAGGAGATTCCGAAGCTTTTTCGCTTTTGCCCTCATTTTCTATACCTAAAATTGTTTTCACTGTTTTTCTATTTCTCTGTATCATCTGTCACCGTCACTCCCTTCTATAAATTCACACCATCTTACCTATCAAACTTCCCCTTCTCTTCCTTCTTCCTCTCTTCACCTCCAAGAAAATCTACTGCCTCTCAGGTTAGTTCTGGTTTTAGGTTTTGTTTTGGGATTTTCAAAATCCCAATTCAATAATCCTGCTTAATATTTTGTGTGTGTGTGTGCAGGAATCTTGATGCTTCTGATTGAAAGTCTTTGACATTCATGTCTCATGTTCTCAGTGAAGTTCTTCTTTCTGGATTCATCATAAATTCCTCTTTCAGACGCAGAACTCACTTAGTTCAATCTTTCTCCGTTGTTTTCCTCTATTGGTTCTACGTTTTCTCAATTCAGAGATTCAATTCATATAGTATCATGTAAATCATCTTATTAGTACTAATTAATTAGTTAATTTTTGCGATTAGGGTTTTGGAGTTTTTTTGTTATTATTCTTGTTGTGTATTAGTGTACATGGCTTCCTCCGGCGGAAATAACTCGTATGCATCAACGAGGAGTTCTGGATCTGAGAAGGATTTGAACAATTTAATGGATGAGAGAAAAAACAAGAGGAAACAATCGAATCGGGAATCGGCGAAGAGATCTCGGATGAGGAAGCAGAAGCATGTTGATGATATGATGAATCAGGTATCTGAGCTCACAAAAGACAATAATGAGATTGTGAATAAGATAAATATCACAACACAGCACTGTTTGAATGTGGAGGCTGAAAATTCAATTTTGAGGGCCCAAATAGGTGAGCTTAGTCAAAGGTTTCAATCATTGAATAATATCATTGAACTCATCAACACAAACAACACTAGTAATGGCTCCTATGATTCAACAAGGGATTGTTATGAAACAAGTGCACAAAACATGATGGATTTGATCATGTATAACAATAACCAGCCCATTACAACTTCTGCAGATGTTTTTAAGTGGTGATGAGTGATGAATGATGATGGTGATGATGATGATGGGAGAATATAATAAAATAAAAAAGGGTGGAATTGGAATCATTTGGGTTGAGTGAAAGGGTAATAAATAAGAAATAATGATGGTAGTAGTGTGTGATTAGGGGAAGGTAATGCTTGGTGAGAAATGGTGAAGTACACTACTCAATGAAAATGACTTAGTGGTTGGTACTATGTCACTAATCACTATAGTTCTACTTTGTCCATTACCATGGGGATATTTTGGTCACTGTAATCTATATATATTTTTCTATGTTGGTCACTGTAATCTATATATATTTTTCTATGTTGTTTTTTTATTATATTATTTTGCTTAGGGTAAAATTATCTTTTTTTATGGAAAATATTCTCTTTCTCTTTTTTTCCTTTAATTTCACATCACATTAAAAAATTAATATATTTTATAAAAGAGACAATATTTTATTCAATAAATTTTAAAATTATTTTTTTTTAATAGAAACAAAAAATTAGTTTTAAATATCAATAGATTGTTTACGTAAATATAAATAAAAAGAGAAGGGTTATTAATAAATTATTAAAACTCACTCCACATTTTGACCATACATTTATTTTTAAAATGTAAAGTAAGTTTTAATAACTTCAAATTGTGATAAAAATAACCATTCTTAAACTTTTTTTTTTTGGAAATTATATACAATTTTAATTAAATATTGATAATTAATTTTTTTCTTGATTTTTCGGGCATAAAATTTTCATTTTTAATTTTCTTAATATGTGTCCTAATAACACATATTACGATTACCCTAAAATATTTAGGCATTATCTATTTGTAAGTAATGAATGACTAGGTCCTTGAGTTTTAAAATTTTTATGACAGGTCAGGGGCTTCAATTTATTAAGTTGTCTTCAGAGATTTATTAAAAAATATAAGATATTTTATGTTTATTTTAAAATCTCTGAAACAGTTATGCAATATTTCTTTTAATTTTTTATAATTTTATTTATTTAATTTTTAGGTTTAATTGCAACTTTGATCTCTCTATTTTGTGTTTTTTTGAGTTTTGATTCCCCCATTTTAAAAACCACAATATTGGTCCTTTTTTAGGTTTCAAGAGTAATATTGGTCCCCTTGTCATTTTAAGTCATGGTTTTAATGAGGTGGCGCGTTGAATGTTGATGTGGCATTTCCATGTCATTCACTTAAATATTATTTCATTTTCACAAATTTAATAAAATAAAACATAAATAAAAAACTTCATTAACTTAAATATTATTTCATTTTCATCTTCAACCCATTGTAACCATTTTCATCTTTCCATTTTTTCTCGAACGAATCAAACTGCAGCTCGCATTTCTTCTTCCCATTGTAACCCATTTTCCTTAACAAACACATACCAGCCCTCCTATTTACCAACATGTCCGAAACGAATTTTTCTTTTTCCTCAACAAACCAGTCTGGGTCTGGTATAAAAAGAAGAGGTAATAGATGTTGTGTGAGCTTGAGTCACCGTTGATGACATCATGGACATACGATAATCCCGGAAGAAGATTTCATGGGTGTGGTAATTTTAAGGTGATGGGAAAAAAAGGATGTAATTACTTTCAGTGGGTTAATGAAGACATGAGCAGTCGTGCTAAAAATGTGATAAGATCTTTGAAAGACAAGAATGAGGAGCTCATGGATGTGATTAAGGACATCAAGAAAAATGAAGATTTGTTGAAAATGAAAATTAGGTTTATGTATTATTTTGTGGGGTTATCTGATGTTTGTCTTTTTAGTTGTGTTTGCATTAGTTGCAACACATGTACTCAATTGATGTAATATCAAATGTTGTAGTTACTTTGATGTGAGAACAGATTGTGTAATGTTATGGGAACAGATTGGGAACAGATTTGTGTTGAAACAATTTGAAACAGATTTGTGTTGGAAACATATTGTATGAACCATCAAGCTGTTGTACCATCTGTTCATGGAGATGCTATGATCAATTGTGTAATGTTATGACTCCTCTATGCATATTGAAAGTACTTCATGTTATTTTACACAAAAAACAACACAGGTAGTTATTAAAGTATGTTAGTATTGAGGTATAAAACTTGGTGGCAGTTGAAAAACACACAATCTCACGTTTTGCAACTACATTCAAAAATTCATTCATTCAAAAATTGGTACATATTACTACATACTGTATTGTTTTTTATGCTTTACAACTACATTCAAAAATTCATTCATTTTTAATTAACAGTTAATGTAGCTGCACTTGTTATCAATTTTGTAGCAGCAATTTCAGCAGGTGAAGTTCCATTAAAAGCAGTTCAATTATTATGGGTCAATTTGATTATGGATACATTAGGTGCTTTGGCTCTTGCAACAGAAAAACCTACTAAGGAATTAATGGATCAAAAACCTGTTGGTAGACTGATGTATCAAACAGTTGTATTATATAACAGCACTACATAACATAACATTGAAGGCTGATGTATCAAGACTGATGTATCATTACATTGATGGTAGCATTAAAGACAACATATTTTAACAAAAAGACATTGAGTTTTTTGGTCATAACATATGCTATAGCAGCATCACAAAAAGTAAAGCAAAACATAGAACTATTCTTGGGTTGGTGGCGGTGCTTGCGACCCTCCGTCTACAACAGTTTCTCCCGCTTCCTTACCCGACTTGTCACCTTTTTTTTAGATTTTTTGTTGCCACCTTTAGGAATCGCTCTCTCCGCAGCTCGCTTCCCTTTACACGTTCATTTGTTATGGCCAAAACTCCCATATTTCTTGCACTTGACAGTTTGAAGAGTTCTAGGCAGTGTATTTCTTATCCTCGGTTCATCATTCGCCTTGTTACGATTCTTCTTAGGACGACCGATAGATCTTCGCATGACTGGAGGGCTGATTGGATTAGCAACATTAACAGGCCATAGTTGTGGGCCATTGGTTGGCATGATGATATGGCTATAAGTAGCCAGAACAGTAGATTTCCTAGACAATATGACACAGTGATTTTAGTTAACGTACAAAAAATATGAATGTAAATGAACATAATATATGAGTAGGTGATACCTATAGAATGATGAAACGTAATCTTCGGGCTCCTTCTTGTTATACCATATGCATGCAATAGCATGACAACATGGTATTCCACTTAAATCCCACTTCCTACAACCACATTTCTATTGAAGCAAGTTCACAATATATGTCTCAACACCGTTTGAAACTCCGAATATAGCAAAGTCATCATCTGCATGCCATGTTGCAATCCATCCTTTTGCTGCCCTCTTTGTTTTTTCCAAGACTTTTTGAATGCTAGGACTTGTAACACCTGTGTACCTACTTAATTTCTCCTTTTGAGCAGATATTCTCACTGTTATGTAATGTTTGATTCCTTCAAGTAGTGAAATGATCGGCTTATCTCTATACTCCAAGATTGCACAATTAAAAGCCTCACACATATTGTTGACTTGCAAATCACATTGTGTGTCTGTTTTGAAATGAGACTGAGTCCAACATGCAGCTGGGACATCCATCATGTCTTTCCAAGCATTGACATTGAGCTCTTTCATATGATTCATTGCTCTTTCCCATGCAGGAATTGTTGTGGCTCTAGTTGCCTGCCATAAAGCCTCCTTCATAAATATTCCAGGATATTTCTTTCTCCAATTGCCATACAAGTGTTTAACACATAGTCTGTGTTCAACATGTTGGCTTGTCTCAAGAATAGCTGGTACCAATCCCTGAAATAACAGTACATATCAGTATATAACAGCAGCAACATTGTATATAACTTTTAAGCATTGTATATAACTTCTAAGCATTGTATATAGAAGTATATAAGTACCAGTTATAAGTACCAAATTATAAGTACCAAATCAACCATGAGCAGCATATAAGTACCAATTATAAGTACCAAATTATAAGTACCAATTATAAGTACAAATTATATGTAATTATCAAATGAATAAATTATAAGCAATGTATATAAGTATTGTATATAGCAGTATATAAATCTTGTATATATCAGTATATAAGTACCAAATTATAAGTACCAAATCAACCATGAGCAGCATATAAGCACCAATTATAAGTACTAACATTCTAGCCAAGTTCCATTCTAACATCATATAAGTATTAACATTCTAGAAGCATATTAAGTACCAATTATAAGTACTAACATTCTAGCAGCATATAAGTACCAATTATAAGTATTGTATATAGCATTATTTCATATCAGTTCAAACGGAAAAATCAGTCACAGCGGTTCGCATTTCATGATTAGGCAAGTTCCATTCTAGCCACTACTAACAACTAACTATAGTTCAAACATGCTAGGTATAATTGAAGTAAATTCAAGGGCATTAAACCAAAGACTACAATTGAACCATTTATTTTAACTACAACTATCCATTCTAATTGCAAGTTCTAACTACTGTCAACATTTCCAATTGACATTCCAAAGGTAATTAATAGCACAACACCAACATCTCAGTATATAGCAGTCTTATCATTGTATAAAGTTTCACCAAAACAAATCAACATATCAGTACTGTACACCAAACAACATATCAACACAGCAAACAACAACATCACATATCAGTACTGTACAACAAACAACATGTCAACACAGAAAATCATCACATATCAAACATCATTGTAACAAATAGCAGCACTGTAAAACTAACCTTCTGTTGATCTGATATAAATCCATATTTGTTGTCTTGTATAGATTGCAAGTCTTCTAATAACAAATTAAGGAACAATTTCCATGAGTCTTTCGTTTCAGCTTCCACTACGGCATAAACGATTGGATAAATCTTGTTATTTCCATCCTTACCAACAACACCTATTAACTGACCTCCAAAGTCCCCTTTAAGAAAACAAGAATCCAATCTTATTAGAGTCCTACACGTCGTTGCAAACGCTGCCTTACAAGCTTCTAAGCATACATATATTCTTTCAAAGACAGGACCACCATCTGAATCAACACACTTAATTTTAACAGTGAAGTTTGGATTTAACTTTAACAACTCCTCACCATAGCTTCTAAGATGTGTGAATTGTTCACTGTAAGTGCTCTTGATTGGCTGCATTTTGTAGCAAAATATTAGTATATGTATGAATGTCATGTCTGATGTTGTTACATTCATAATATAGACTGCGCAGGGTAAGTTAACTAAGCTAACTATAAGTTAAGTTGGATGTCATACTCAATGTTATGACATAGGTCGTATGACATCAAGCGGAAGTTTGTTATTCTGGTAGCTAGAACTCAGGAAACAACTCAGAAGCTCAAGCTGGAATGCAGGAGACATTTTAGACGCCCTAGGGGAACTAATATGTACCTGATTAAAATGGCAAACGTGCAGAATACAAAAGAGAGGTTTTATGATGGATAAAACCTAATGTATGCGCCCAGGTGTCATACCCCAAATTTGTCCTACCTTTCTTTTTATACCAAGCAGTCGTATTGTTCCTTGGTCTTTCTCATAATAATCCTTTGACCTTTGACCATGATCCTAAAGGTTGAATTCATGGAAGTTCTTTTGTATGCCCATTATGGTCTTGATCCCTGGTCAGCTATATTGAGTTCTCGTGGAGACAAAGAAAAGATATGTCCTCATTTTCACGACAAATTAAGATGGGAGTATTTGGTTTCAAGTGCTTGTTAAGTCATATTTCGAGATAATACGAAGGCCGCGTAGTTAAAGAGGTTAAAGCTAGTTCAAAGCCTTTAGGGCGACATGAGTGACTTATTAAAATTAGTCTCATGGATCAATGATTTCAAAGCCATGTTGCAAGATGATTTCGAGTTTCGTTAAATTCACATCATAGGGAGACTTTTCAAGCTTTGTCATTAAAGCAAGAGGATGTGGGATCTAAGGGGTTCGGAACACATGTATTTCAAATCCAAGACTCACGTTATGCTTAGCGAATAAAACATGATACTTTATGAAAAAATGATTTTTTATTCAAAGCCATGAGACTCAATCTAAAAAACAAGGTCATAATAGGAGTTTATTTGTGCAAGCCATGAGGTAGATGATTTCATTAAGTCATGAATCATTTGAAATTAAAGCAGGTAAAACCATTTGGTGATCAAGTCATGGAAGACATTCACAATTGGTAAGTCAATACAAATCATGTGCAAATAGTACATAATTGTATTCAGTGGCCATTGTACAAGCCCAACAAGATTTACCTGCTCAAAATAAATTGAATTTTATGTCTTACATGAGGAAAGAGCCAAGTCAAAAAATATATATAATGTCTTCCATGTTCATTATCAACTCCTGACAAAAGTTCAAAGCCAAATTAAATTATGCACCCCTTGTTACAATTTAACCAAAAGACCATTTTGAAGTCAAAATATGTTCAGCAAGAGTAAATGATGATGAGAGCCTCACGTCAGTGCAACCACAACAATACTGATGTCCTAGCTGTACCAATTTTGCGGAAAGTTCTGAGGTGACGACAGAAGTATGATTCCCGCATGTAACGCATTGCCAACCGTACCAATCTTGCGGAAAGTTCTAGCTCCAAGACCCCAGCGAATACATGGTGACCGAAACACAGCTCGCACTTCGCCGCAGTGACCATTAAATCATCCTACTACAAAGCTGGTAGCACCGATGTGATTCATGATTCAATACCAGCTACACTAGCAAGGACAACATATTCATTAATACCACAACCTGAAAATAACAGCCATGGATTAAAAGGAATCCTGAATTTAAAACACCTACAACAACAAGACAAGTGAAATTTAAGGTTTTATTCAATCATAAGGAGTTCAAAGAGTAACAGGAAATAAAGGAATGGTTGTGAACATACCAATCATATGCAAGTAATCTTGAGTTTAAAACTTCCACTTCTGATCATTTGTCAGGACAGTTACTTCCCAAAGTCTTTCTTGATCCCTACTCTCCACTAATAAAACTCCAGTTCTTTGTGAGTTTCCATCATCAGAAGCCTCGTGCAAACTTCCAAAGCTGGTACAACCCGGAATCACGAGAGTAAATTTCAGCAAAATAAGCTTATGGTTATATCAGGTTCATCACATAATTAAAGAAAATCAGTTGAAGAAGTTTCGAAAAAACAACGGAACAGGTATAGTCAAGGACAATTTACCACGGTAAATGAGATCCATCTCAATCTTCTTGACTCTACTCTTCCATCACTTGTGTTGGCGAAAGTGCACTCCTAATTGCGAAAAACCATTGTGTTGCGGTGGAAATAGGATCACAAACTATTAATGAGTTTGAATCGCAATTCAATTCACAACCGCTCTTTGATTTATCCGAAGGAAAAGGTCAAAAGAGGGAAAACCTATTTTGCATCGTAAACACAATGCGGGGAAAGATCTAGGGTTCGGGGGTTGGTTAAATTTAGGGAAGGTATTAGCACCCTAAACTTCTGTAGTACTCTACAGGAACCTTTTGTTCAGATGTTTACTATTTGCTTTATATATTTGCTTAAGGTATATGTACAAAGGATTAAAAGTGAGAAAAGAGACCTAAGGGGTTAGTTCTAAGTTTACTCGGCAAGACATCGCATCTTGTGCCTACGTATCCTTACGGGAGTGGAATCAGAGTAGTCGTAGTTCCCCTCAATAGGGAGGTTAGAGACTTCTTGACTGTGGTCAAGGTCTCAAGGGGAATAAACGCATCTTAAGGACACGCTTACATGGAGTCTTAAACTCCGACCTCTACGTTGAATTGGTTAAGTTGTAATTAGGGTTAAATTAGGGATTCCACGGCGGGAAACCCTAAAATGAGCGCGGCGGCTCTTTGACCTAATGCTAAGGGTAAGATTGTAATTTTGCCTGCGGCGAGGCATTTGTGAAAATTAGGGTTTGTAGGTTGTAAGGTTTTGAAATTGAGGACTATTGACACGGCGGTCAAATGCTAGACCTAATTCCTTCGGAGTGCGTAGTGTGACTGGAATATTAATGAAGATGTGAGATGATTGAGTTATGCAAGCAGAAAATAAAGACAGCAGTTAAAGCCATACAAACAGAAATTTAAAGGCAGAAACTTAAAGCGCGATTATTGGTTCGCGAGGTTACATATGAGAAGCAGTTACAATATAGTAATGAAATAAAATGAGATAAGTAACGGTAGATGTAATGAGCTGCAAAATGAACAAATGGCGTTAGTGGGCAGAGTTAGGCGGTGACCAAATGAGTTAAGATGCAAATTTGAGATTTTTATTGTTGTTTTATTTAAAAATCTTAATAATTTAATGTTAGCTTGCAAAAGAAATTTAATTTAAAAATAATTTACTCTTTTTTTTTAAAAAAGGTTTTATTTTTATATTTACAAAAATTTTAAAAAGAAAGTTTTAATTTTTATTTTAAGAAAAGGTTTTTTATTATATTATAAAAGATTTTTATTTATGTATAATATCTTCACAAAAAAAGTTTTTTTTTTAAAACACTTTAAAACAAATAAAAAACATAATTTTAAAAACAAAATAAATAAAAAATAAAAAAATAAAAAACAAAACATAAGGGGTTGGGCCGGTCATCACCCCGGACCCAACCCGGTTGGATTAAACTTGGAAAGCAATTAGGGTTCTCAGAACCCTAAGGCCCTTGAGGCGCCGTTTAACTTCTTCTTCTTCTCGTTTCTCTCATTCTCATCCGCGATGCCAAGCCTCTTCTTCTCCGTTCTCTCTCGTTTTTCCTGAAAAAAAACACATGCAAATAGTGATGAAAAACCTCCCTGGCTCACCTTTAAAGTGAGACTGGCCGATGATGGATGCGAGCTGAGGCACGAAAACGGGGGATTGCCCGTCGTCTGGTTGAACGGCGTTGGTGGTCTCTCGTTCGAGTCTTTCGCGACCGATGATGGATAGTATATGGTGCGATGATGACGATGTTACTTGTCTGAGTCCGCGGCTTTCGTTCACGACGCCTAGGGCTTGCTCGTTAGAGTTTCTATGATCCTCTCTCTCTCACGGCTACGTTCCTCCCTTTTTGATGGTGAGATCGTTCCCCTCTTATACTCTTCTGACCCTCTCCTTTTTGGGCTTTTGATGTTGGATTTGCATTATTGCCTCAGGATTTCGTGGTGATTCGATTTGATTTGATTTTCGTAACCAGCATACTTTTGATTTGATTGAAAGTTTGATATGATTTTGTTTGGTTTTTTTCAGATAACGATTGAACCATGTTCCCTCTTTTAGGGTTCGATTGGGATTTCGGTGAGATTGGATTTCATTTGTTTCTGATATATTTGATCTCATCTGATTTGTGATTCGCTTTTACTTTGATCTTATCTGATTGAATCTTATTTCCCTTCTTAAGATTTGATTGGGATTTCTTTTGTCATGATTTTGGGCTCGTGATTTGTGAACTTGGTGCTTTGGCTCGTTTTGATTCACTTGATACGATTTAATCTTCCCTGATTTGGAATTGATATCAATATCAAAATTGTTTTCTGTTATTTTTCTGATACAATTTGCCTTGCACCTTCAGGGTGGATACGGTTATGATCTGTCATGGACTTGGTCTGCTTTCCAGATGTTGATTGGATTCATACAGATTCTGTTTGACACAACTGGATTTGTTTCGAAATGTTTTCATTCTGATTTGTTTTGGTTAACTGGATTATTTATTCTGATTCCATTTGAACTGCTTCGTGATAAACTGAATCATTCTTCTCTGATTTACTCGAACTCAATTCTTCTGATAGGGACCGTTTTGATACTATGGGCATCTTTTTTACTGATGTGGTTCTTTTGATGCAGATTTTCAGTAAACTAACTTTGGTTATCCAATTTTCGATGTCGCTGTGGGTTTATTGGTTTTGGTCCTAATTTGATATCACTGAGTTTCGAATCTGGCGTAGACTGATACGGCCATAGTGTTGGATCCTTTTGATGTCGATTGGATTTGTCTGGGGATTCATTGATGAACTGGGCGGTTTTTATACTTTATGAATTGAATTGTCCATTCAAGTTTATGCAGCTCGTGACTCATTTTTGGCTTTGAGTTCTGTTATGAACTTTGGGGAATGTTGATGTTGTTTGATCTTTGATGCTTGTGTTAAACTTCCGGCGGGGGACTCATAACCTGACTGATACACTTACTTGCCTGGGCAGTGATGTTCGAACTGAGCCCAGGCTTGTGCCTTTCAATCTTCTGCAATGAGCTTGCTCATTTGGTTCAAAAGGTGTTGCACTATTATGACATTCAGATTTATGAACTGGTTTTTTCTGATATGGATTCGGCTGGTTTTGTTTGGTTGTCTAGCTGCAGGGTTCGAACTCAGTTTCGATTTCTCTTGATTGCTGATGAACTGGTGAACAGAGTTTGGTTTATTTTTGAAACTGAATTGGATTGCTGATGCACTGCTTTTTTTCTGATGCAGCTTTCTGTTATCCAGTTTATTGATGATACTAGGCCATGATGTTTTTCAAACTGAGTCCACGTACCGGATTGCCGTAAAGATCTGAGCTTGCTTCCTTGTGATCTGAAGATGGATTGAATTTTCGAAAACTGATGTGTGGTTTTATAGGAACTGATGTGCTGATTTTACATGATGGAACTTTGAGTTCGAATTCCAATTCAGTTTCATTTCCAATTTTTTGGTGTGGACCCTTGATGAAATGGTATTCAGTCTGGTTTTGAATCGAATCCAATTACGGCGAATCAAATCGGTCCCCACTTCTTTTACCTCTTCATCTTTCTCGGTTGTCCCGCATTGATAAGAAACAGTAGCCACTTGATCTGACGCCAATGGCGCGGGTCGGTAACGGGGGTAGGACGCAGCTTCGGTTGTGCCACTCCCGGCACTCGATGATGACACTGTTCTGAGAGTGTCAAAAACCTCTAACATTTTCTATATTGCTTGTTTTGCTTTGATGTGCAGGTTAGTCGAGATTTGCGGCGAAGCTTAAAGACAGCATGAAGACACTTAGATGTTCTTAGGATTTAGGATAGATACTTTAATGTAATTCTTTAGAACTTTAATGTAATCCCTTGTAACTTGTAAAAAAAATATTATGAATAAATAACATTTTTTATCCAAATCATTTCTTCTTTGTAATTCACTTTGCAAACTTGTAATAATGATAATAAAATATTATGAATAAAATTCACATATTCTATTAAAATCATTTCCCAATTGCTTCTCCATGCTTTAATTTGCAAACACCTCAACATCCGATTAAATCTCACCAGTCAAATATCCTGGAATTAATTCGATCCAACCATTGCATGAATAAGTTCCATTAATCAGTCGAAGTTTTCACCGTTTTCCCTCTGGAAGAAAGAAGAATGATTTCTTGTTAAACCCTGCTCCACAGATCAGACTTTGATATCAAACCCACGTAAATAAACGCCTCAAAAAACATCATTACGTCCAACATTACGAACTATGCTTCAAAAATGACCAAAACGCCCCTGGGGTATTTCCTACAAAACAAACACCTTCAGGTCTTGTTAGTGGTTAGCAAATGCGCAGATGATATGATATGCGACATGACCGACTAAATATGAGGGTAAAATTTGGGGTATTACAGATGCCCCTATTTAAATAGCTACACCGGACGATTTGAGTGACAGAGACTCGAGGAATCGTGGTGGAGAGATTTAAATATAGATAACCGAAAATTTTGCCCTTATATGCGACGATACGCGATGCTATGGACAAGACTGGAACGACTTAATGCAGATGATGCCATGAATATGATATGCTGCGTATGCTGGAATAATGAATGCGAAAATGCTGATGAACATGACGACACTGGGACAGACGCCACGAGAAGAAACACACTGGGGAAAATGACGCGCTGAGACACAGTACAACACTGGGGAATTCCTAAAAATGATAGTCAACTGGTGCGAATGACCAATTGTCGCTTTTAGAAAAGGAACGAGATCCTCCAATGGAGATGGTACCTATGAGACGGCCTCCACTGGGGAATCTAAAAATAAAACTGGATCACGTACGATTGTAAGATCGATTACAGAATGCTGGAGCATTGAGCAAAGAATAACATCCAAGCTTCTGTAAACTACCCCTCGCGACAGGATCGAACGGACTTTTCGGAAATCCGTACCAAATATACAGGGTAAAGACCGACTGTATGCCAAAATAAATGGATTTTAATAGGAAATGCCCTAATAAGCTTCTCGAGGGAGAACTGTCACTTATCGTTGGAAGGGACTTATGTGCAAAAAAAACGGATAAGCACTCAAATAAAGAGGCTGCTGCTTATCTGATAAATAAATCTTCTCGCATTTAAGGTCGGCGCCTGGAATACGATTCTGATTCTTCTCTTACTGAAGGATAAATAAACTTCTTCATGCTTCAAGATTATGTTCTCCTGAACATGAAAAGGGTAAACTGAACTTCCTCATACTTCAGAATCGGGCTCTCCTGAATATGATTCGGATAAAGGGTAAATGAAAATCTTCATACTTCAGAATCGTGCTCTCCTGAATATGAAACTGGCTGACTGGATTTTTTCATATTTCAGAATCGTGATCTCCTGAATATGAAACTGGATGACTGAATATACTCATATTTCAGAATCGTGCTCTCCTGGATATGAAACTGGATGACTGAATTTACTCATATTTCAGAATCGTGCTCTCCTGAATATGAAACTGGGTGACTGAATATACTCATATTTCATAATCGTGCTCTCCTGAATATGAAACTGGATAATCGAACTTCCTCATAACTCAGAATCGTGCTCTCCTGAATATGATTCGGCTCCTGAAATTTCTTCATTCTTCAGAATCGTGCTTTCCTGAAAAACGGCCAACTGAACTTCCTCATAACTCAGAATCGTGCTCTCCTGAATATGATTTGGCTCTTTCGTGTAAATGAAATTCTTCATACTTCAGAATCGTGCTCTCCTGAATATGAAACTGCTCAAACCTCCCCGTAAATCAAGATCGTGCTCTCCTGAATACGATTTGGTTCAAACCTCAAGACGGCAGGTAAATGGAAGCCCAACTGCTCCATGGAGATGGCCATTTGCTGCGAGTCATAACGAGGATATGATCGACTTCTTAGGTGAGAAATGTCGTGTGTTGATGCTGTAAAATGTAAAGTGTAAAGGGTTGTAACATGTAGGATTGCAAAGTGTTGTACTGATATATTTTCCAGGCGCGAACTGGCGTGTATCTGTAAAGGATTGTAGTTGATTTCCTTGAAAGATAGTGCAAAATAAATGCACGTCCGGGTACAGTGATAAACTTCTCAAGCGAGATAGTCGCGTATCTGTCATGGTATAGTGAAGTTTTTTAGATGGTGCAAAATAAATGCACGTCCGGTTGGGCTTGACGACCGACAAGACTGAGATTCAATCTAGGATCTAGCTAGAAAGAAGACTGGTAATCAAAACTCCATCGAGGGAATGATCTCGGAGGGTAAATATCTTATCCTGGTGAGGAAAGATAGCTGAAGTAACCGTCATCCACGAGGATCGAGCTCCGTAGGGAAACTGGAAACAAGTAAGTATTTTATGCTTAGGGCTGACAATCTATTTGAAGAGAATGGACAAACCCAAATACTCGGCGATAACAACCAATGACGGTGAAACGCAATGAACCTGTGAATGCTAATGCGTATGTTAATGTGAATGTATGTTAATGTCTATGTATGTTAATGTTTATGTATGTTAATGGTTATGAAATGAGTATGTAATGAGTATGTAATGAATATGTAATGAATATGTGATGAATATGTAATGAATATGTAATGAATATATAACGAAATAGGCATGTGATGCTTATTCCCTTGCGTATGCTGACGAAACAGACTAGAGACGGGACGAGAGATGAAATAAACATCTCGACGGAAATACCCAGCGTTCTCTGCAACCAATACGTCAATCATGGGTAAGAAAGATCAATGGTAGAACCGAACCTGGTTTTAAAGTTCTGAATTCTCTGGGGAGAAGATAATCTGCTTGGGTGTACAGTATCACGTCTTCACATGGGGAGAAGAAAACCTGAGGGACACTGTTGAGTTTCCCGAGAAAAAGTTGTCAGCTTATAGCCTCTCTGGGGACTATCACTGGGCAATGGTTTGAAAGTGTTTCTGCAATAATGATATTTCCGGGGAATGAAGAGATCCTGTCGGAATTTCCACTAGTCAAAGTAATTTATTACATTTCAAATTTGTTGTGTTTTTGAAAAACCGTTTTGAAAAATCTACAATGCACCTTTCATTTTCAAATTTTAGGAATAAAAGCATTTTGCATAACAAATAGAAAGCAAAGAGCAATGCACCAAAGAATGTAAGTAACGAGATGGTATCTTTTATTAAAGGGTGGCTGCTTGCTGAAGGCATAGCTCCACAGATGATTACATTTTGAAATTGGCAACATGGGAAAAAGGTTACATCGAATCCAACGACACCTACTGACACTAATAACTAAGACTAATCCAGAATCCTGCTTTGGGCAAGGATGAAAGAACTGAAACATGGCTCTCATGCGGAAAGTGTGTTTGAGATAATCAGTGTCTTCTGATGCAATGAAATGCCTTTGTCCCTAACTTTTGCCTGGACCGCCCTTTCGGGTTTTCAATCCACCGGGACGCTCTTTTTTGCCTAAGCCGCCCTTTCGGGTTTTCACCTTAGCGAGCTTTTGTTATTATTTCTTTTTTTTTTTTTTTTTTTTTTTTCAACCCTTACTTTTGCCTAAGTCGCCTTTTGCAGGTTTTCGACTTAGCGGGTTTTTAGGCATAATATTTTCGGACCGCATCAGAATTCACGGGATGTGCTAGTTCTTCACCGTCCATTGTCGTAAGTATTAGAGACCCTCCGGAGAAGACAGTCTTTACAACGAATGGGCCTTCATAATTGGGCATCCACTTTCCACGCATATCTTTGTGTACTGGCAAGATCTTTTTGAGTACGAGCTCTCCTTGACGGAACTCACGGATACGGATCTTCTTATCAAACGCTCTCTTCATCCGTTTCTGATATAATTGCCCATGGCACATGGCTGTCAAGCGCTTCTCGTCAATGAGATTCAACTGATCCAATCTGTCCTGAACCCACTCAGCTTCCTCAAGTTCAGCCTCCATTAACACTCTTAGCGAAGGTATCTCTACTTCGATGGGGAGCACGACGTCCATTCCATATACCAGTGAGAAAGGTGTTGCCCCTGTCGAAGTTCTCACCGAGGTTCTGTATCCATGCAAAGCAAACGGTAACATCTCATGCCAATCTTTGTAAGTCACAACCATCTTTTGCAGGATCTTCTTGATATTCTTATTTGCAGCTTCAACGGCTCCATTCATCTTAGGACGGTACGGAGAAGAATTGTGGTGAGTGATCTTGAAGTTATCACACAACTCTTTCATAGTCTTATTATTCAAATTGGTGCCATTGTCAGTTATTATCCGGCTTGGGACTCCATAACGGCAGATGATTTCTTTCCTGATGAAGCGGGCAACCACTTGCTTGGTCACGTTGGTGTAGGAGGCAGCCTCTACCCACTTAGTGAAATAATCTATAGCAACGAGGATAAAACGATGTCCATTAGAAGCTTTCGGCTCAATTGCCCCAATCATGTCAATGCCCCACATAGAGAACGACCATGGTGAAGACAAAACATTCAACGGTGATGGAGGTACATGCATTTTATCCGCATAAATTTGGCACTTATGGCATTTTCTAGCGTATTGGATGCAGTCGGCTTCCATGGTTAACCAGTAATACCCAGCCCTTAACATTTTCTTGGACATAGCATAACCATTGGCATGAGTCCCGAAGGTCCCTTCATGAATTTCCTGCAGTAACATGTCCGCTTCCCGTTTATCAACACATCTGAGCAGGACCATGTCGTGATTTCTCTTGTACAACACACCATTACTGATAAAGAATTTGGATGCCAGTCTTCTTAGTGTTTTCTTGTCCATACCAGTAGCACCATCAGGATACTCTTGCTTGACGAGATAGTTCTTGATATCGTGAAACCAAGGCTTTTCATTCGCCTCAACTTCTTCGACCAACTGACAATAAGCGGGCTCAACTTTGCGCTCAATATGGATAAGAGGTGCTTCATTAACGAATTTAACTTTCCACATGGATGCCAACATGGCTAAAGCATCAGCAACGTGATTCTCGGATCTAGGAACATGCTCGAACTCTATCTCGTCGAAATACTTGATCAGCTCAATAATATAGTCTTTATAAGGGATTAACTTCTCATTCTTCGTTTCCCATTTGCCTTGTACCTGGTAGATAACCAAGGCTGAGTCACCACTTACTTTAAGAAGTTTGATTCGGAGGTGAATCGCCGCTTCGAGGCCGAGGATACACGCTTCATACTCTGCGACGTTATTAGTACACTCAAAGTCCAACCTTGCTGTAAATGGAGTAAATCCACCCTTTGGGTTCATCAAAACGGCGCCTATACCATGCCCATTGAAATTTGAGGAACCATCAAACATCATCTTCCACCAAAGACCTGGTTCTGGACCTTCGCTCGGATCTGGCTCTTCACAATCTCTTTTAATCAACAAAATATCCTCATCAGGAAAATCGAGCTTAAGAGGTTCATAATCTTCAACTGGCTGGTCTGCAAGGTAATCAGATAAGATACTACCCTTAATCGCCTTCTGGGGTACATACTGGATGTCATATTCGGATAACAACATGTGCCAACGGGCTAGCCTCCCGGTTTGAGCAGGTTTTTCAAAAATATACTTGATCGGATCCATTTTAGAAATCAATAACGTGGTATGACAGACCATATACTGCCGAAGGCGCTTAGCGGCCCATGCCAATGCACAACAAGTTTTCTCTAATGGTGAGTATCTGTTTTCGCAATCGGTAAACTTCTTGCTCAGGTAATAAATTGCATGTTCCTTTTTCCCAGTCTCATCATGTTGTCCAAGCACACAACCCATAGACTTCTCGAGAACAGTAAGGTACATAAACAACGGTCTTCCAGGTACGGGCGGGATCAGAATAGGGGGATCTTGCAAATAACCCTTAATCTTCTCAAACGCTTTCTGACAATCAGGGTTCCACTCAACTGTCTGCCCCTTGCAAAGCAACTTGAATATCGGCTCACAAGTAGCGGTCATATTAAAGATAAACCTGGAAATATAATTCAGACGTCCCAGAAAACCTCTAACTTGCGTCTCTGTTCGCGGAGCTGGCATATCCCGAATGGCTCGGACTTTGTCAGGATCCACCTCAATCCCTCGCGGGCTAACAATGAAACCAAGCAATTTTCCGGATCTGACACCGAAGGTACATTTTGCAGGATTCAATTTCAACTGATATTTCCTGAGTCGTTCAAACAGCTTCGCCAAATGGTCTAAATGCTCCTCTTCACTCTGAGATTTGGCTATCATATCGTCCACATACACCTCGATTTCTTTGTGCATCATATCATGAAAAAGAGTGGTCATAGCACGTTGGTAAGTTGCCCCTGCATTCTTTAAACCGAAGGGCATGACTTTGTAGCAGAAGGTTCCCCAAGGAGTAATGAAAGTAGTCTTCTCTCGATCGTCGGGATCCATCTTGATCTGATTATAGCCAGAGAAACCATCCATAAATGAAAACAACGCAAAACTGGCCGTATTGTCTACTAGTGTGTCGATATGTGGTAGGGGGAAGTCGTCTTTTGGACTTGCTTTGTTCAGATCCCTGTAGTCTACACACATCCTAACTTTACCGTCCTTCTTGGGCACTGGCACAATGTTGGCAACCCAATCTGGATATTTCGCGACTGCCAAGAAACCTGCATCCAACTGCTTTTTAACCTCATCTCGAATCTTCAAAGCCATGTCGGGTCTCGTTCTTCGAAGCTTTTGTTTGATAGGCGGACAATCTGGCTTAAGCGGCAACTTGTGAACAACAATATCCGTGTTCAGGCCCGGCATATCTTGATACGACCACGCAAACACATCAATATACTCCTTTAACAACTCAATCAACCTCGGCCTAACCTCTGTCCCCAGTATTGCACCAATCTTGACCTCTTTCTTGCTCTCATCTGTACCGAGATTAATTAAGTCCACCTGCTCTTTATGCGGTTGAAGCTCTGTGTACTCGTACTCAATCAATCTTGTCAGTTCCGCGGGTACTTCAAAATCTTCTTCACCCTCGTCCTCGGCTTGATTGATGGGTGCATCCCAGTCAGGAGTGTCAGCAAAGTCATTGGATCCAACAAGGTTTACGATATCTCTGCATGATGGAAGGCTTACTTAATTAAAATGCTCGAAGATATGTAAGAATGAAATGCTGTTTTTTTTTATTATTATTTTTTGGAAGAAAGGTTGCCAATTTCATTTTTAAAAGTGAAAACGAAAAACGCAAATGAACCAAAGTGGAATTGAACAAGCTGCTTTTATTAATATCTTTTTAGAAATGAAAGGTGGCCCAATAAAAGCGACCCTATAGCCTTGGGCAGAGCTACGGATTTTTATTCGAAATGTAAATAAAACCTTTTCTTTTTTTATAAAAAAAAAATTACTTTGACAAAGGAAAAATAACAGGGATCTCTACGGCCTCCCAGTTGTTCAAAACTGCATCACCCTTAAACACCAGGTTGCTCAGCTCTTCATTTTTCTCACATTCACTGATGGCATTGACTTGGAAGCCTCCGCTGACAAATACCTCTTGGATAACCTTCGGACGCCCTTCGACGGTTGTGGCAGCTCCATTCTGAGTTGGTTTGTAACCCAACCCAGAGCGATCAGTCTTGGTCTTGACATCGATTACCTCTCCCCAACCTTCAGGAATGCCCCTGTCAATTGTTGCTTTGGTACTCTTCAGAGATGCAAAAGATGGATTACCCTGACCCACTGTCTCTTCGACTTCTAACAGAACAACATTGGCGATCTCCAGTGCTTGAAAGGAAATGTCTAAAGCATTCTCATCGGCCTCGATGTAACGGAAAGAGGACAGGTTACTGACCATCAGATCCTCCTCACCGTGTATAATAACCAACTTTCCATCGATCACGAATTTCATTTTTTGATGTAACGTTGAGGTCACTGCTCCAGCGGCATGGATCCACGGCCTTCCAAGTAAACAACTGTAATTGGGATTAATGTCCATGACTTGAAACGTGATATTAAAAACTTGCGGACCGATCAGGATAGGTAGCTCAACCTCCCCCATTACCGATCGACGAGAGCCATCGAAAGCCTTGACAACCAATGGTGTAGGTTTCAGCGCAGTCTCTTTACAAGCCAACTTATCAAGAACCCTCTTGGGTAGAACATTCAGAGAAGACCCGGTGTCCACTAGCACTCTCGCTAAATTGTCCTCCTGACATTTCACCGATATATGTAAAGCACGATTATGGTTCGGACCCTCCTTCGGTAACTCTTCATTGCTGAAACTGAGGGTGTTACAAGCGGTTAAATTGGCAATCACACTATCAAACCGACTGGTGCTAATATCTTGATCCACATGTGCTTGAGTCAAAACCTTCTGCAAGGCCATCCTATGAGCGGGTGAACTCATTAACAGAGATAGAATCGAGATCTTGGAAGGAGTCTGATGAAGTTGATCGATAACTTTATAGTCACTTTTCTTGATGATCCTTAAAAATTCAGCATCTTCATCATTCGTAACGGCTCCTTTACCTTTGTCTTTGGCAGGCACTGGGATACTAGCTGTTTCCTTAGGTGGGACCTCACTGGAATGGGGAGTATACACACGGCCACTGCGGGTCATCCTGCTTACCTCTGCGATATTGGTCACAGTATCCTTACCTTCTTCCTTTGGAATAACCTTCCCAGACTCCTTGTCCATCATCGTCACGTCGTATTTCCAAGGCACGGCTTTAGGATCACTGAAAGGAAACGGACCTGGTTTTCGAATAACTATAGGCTTAGGCTGATTCACCTCAGGAATATACGACTTTGGTATATCGAACACGGGATTGGCAGAACCTGCTCCTGATAGATTAAACACTGGTACCTTACCCTTTGATTCGGGCTGATGGAAGACAGGCTCGACCGCAGCGACCTCATCTTTCTTGGCTTGGCTTGTCACTTGTAAAACACCCTCATTAATTAACCTCTGAACATCATTCTGAACCAACACACAACCCTTGCTACTGGCTTCACA
This sequence comes from Lathyrus sativus, assembly GCA_963859935.3. NCBI lineage: Eukaryota > Viridiplantae > Streptophyta > Magnoliopsida > Fabales > Fabaceae > Lathyrus > Lathyrus sativus. Next base: position 665,543,691 of record OZ012739.1, read on the forward strand.
ACTTGCGCATGCAACGTGGGAAGTATCTACCAAACCGGCTTCAAACAGTTTCGAATGGAACATCTTAAGAGGAGTCTTAATCTGTTCAACATCAAGGGCATAACCTTCCTCTGAATCAGCACTAACGGCATTGACACTCTCATGGTTAGGAAAAGGGTTCTTCTTAACATTTGGTTGAGGATCTTCAAATGACAAAATCTTCTTTTCCAATAAATCTCTAACAATATTTTTGAGAGCATAACAATTCTCCAGATCATGACCAGGCGCACCCTCATGAAATAAACAATGAGCGGCGGCGTTGTAATTGGCGGGTAGAGGATTAGGAGGCGGACCCAAAGCCCGAGTAGTGATTAGACCTTGCTTGACCAAAGAGGGGTACAACTCGGTGAAAGTCATCGGAATTGGCGGACAAGGCTTATACGTTCTTCTATTCGGAACATTCCGGCGAGGAGTCGGACTCTCTGGCTGTTGAGGAGCAGGAGTATTGGGTGCCTGTAGGTAGTTGACAGGAGGCGGATAAACAGGAGGTTGTTGCATAGGTTGATACATGGGAACCTGTTGATTGAAAGAAGGTGTAATAGCTGCCACATAGGGTTGTTGAGCATATTGGACTGGGTACCCTTGAGGTTGAGCATAACCTTGCGGATGCCGATAAAAGCGTTCCCTTGGTCTACCAGAGGATATAGCATTAGTCTCACTCTCCTTCTTTTTCTGGGAGCTATACGGAGGTTTCTTCGGCTGATCCTTAGAAGCGCCATGATTATTTGTCATTTTACCACTCTTCATACCCAATTCAATCTTGACACCCACAGCAACGATGTCGGAGAAATTTGAAGTCACACTACCCACCATTCTCTCGTAAAATTCTGGACGGACTGTGTCGACAAACCAATCAGCTAACTCTTTCTCGGTCAAAGGAGGTTCTACCTGCGAAGCAGTCTCTCTCCACCTTTGAGCATACTCTTTGAATGACTCAGAATTCTTTTGTGACATACTCAGCAACTGTCTTCTGTCAGGAGCCAGATCCATGTTGTACTTGTAGTGTTTGATGAAAGTGTCAGATAAATCTTGAAAGCTCTTAACGCGGGATTGGTCCAAAGTTAAATACCACTTGGAAGAAGCACCCTTCAAACTGTCTTGGAAGCAATGAATCATCAGTTTATCATTCTCAACATGGGCAGCCATTTTGCGATAATACATGATCAGATGACTCTTAGGACAGGTGGCACCTTCATAACGATCGAAGTTCGGAGTTTTGAACTTCGGGGGAATAACCAAACCTGAGACCAAACAAACATCCCTTGTAGCAGTCCCAAAAATTTGATCACCCTCTACCTTTTTCAATCTCTGGACGATAGTGTTTACTTCCTCACGAAGCTTATCATGTTTCTCATAACCCTCAACATTCTCATCGAGATTATCAAAAACTGTCTCATTGAAGTACGGTTGCGCACGAGTGTGTACAACAGGTGGTGCAAAGATAGGAGCCCCCCTAGAAACTTCAGAGAACAAGGGCACGGCTTGCTGAACAGGTTGATTAATCGGAACAGTGGCTTGAGGAGGCACAAAACCGGGAGCAAGACCATAAGGTGGGTCCCTTGCTACGGTCACACTTGGTGGAGGGTCCACAGTAACGCCGGTAATCTCAGAAACAACAGTGGGCTGGGTATCCATTTTAGCATTCATGACATGTAACAATTCCATCATACGCCCCATACCCCCTCGAAGGTCTTCGAGTTCATTGCTAAGGCGATCAATCTCTTTTGCCTGATCCTCCATTCTTTTCCGAGTTTGAGCTCTGGTGTTGTATTGGTGCCGAGAACTCAGGGTGACAAAACTGGAAGGTGAGAGAACCGAGTATGAGAAATCGGGAGACACATGCAATGCAAAAGTATGATGCTAAAATGTGAATGTAAATGAAGATTTCATGGAATTCAAAACATTTACTAATGTCGTGGGGTACCAAGGAAATCTTTTTCTTGTTTTTTCATTTTATATTTTTATTTATTTATGGTATCCCGCGATATCCATTAATGATGTTTGAACTCCATGAAATACAATGCGATGAGATGCTTTATGGATGCAATGCATGAAAACACACAAAGTCCTAGGTTAAAGGCTTGCATGAGGTTCAAAGGCAAGTACCCTCCCCTGAAGTTAGATGGTTCATCCTGTCCTACAAAAGTAACCAGGTTCTAAGGGATCTCAATATCATTGATCCTTCACAAGGGTGGTTGTTCAGAAGGCAACTTACTTGCCAACCAAAACCCTCCAAGTTTAAGATCTCAATGAGCGTAGTATCGAGTGTCAACCAACTTCAGTCTGCACCAAAGCCGGTTACCTCACTACTTTCTAAAGGCCAAGATGAGTTAACTAGGGTTCTAAAAGTCAGTTAGTGCATTGACAACATATGGCAGCCTCAATATTATCCTCAACTTGACTTAAGGAATATAAGCACCAACCAAGAAGTCGCACTAACTATGGCCACCAGATCAACCGTATCGATATACGTCGTACAGTTTCCTTGGTCTATTTGCCATTTACCTAAGGTACACTAGATCCGGGTGTAGGACTCATCTCACAGCACAAGGAACAGTCCCACAATCAAAGCACAAATATATACATGCAAATGAATAATAACACAGATAGTAATAAATATGAACAAGTTAGGGATAACCCTCAAAAGTTAGGATTCTATTCCCCAGTGAAGTCGCCATTTTCTGTTGCGGTGGAAATAGGATCACAAACTATTAATGAGTTTGAATCGCAATTCAATTCACAACCGCTCTTTGATTTATCCGAAGGAAAAGGTCAAAAGAGGGAAAACCTATTTTGCATCGTAAACACAATGCGGGGAAAGATCTAGGGTTCGGGGGTTGGTTAAATTTAGGGAAGGTATTAGCACCCTAAACTTCTGTAGTACTCTACAGGAACCTTTTGTTCAGATGTTTACTATTTGCTTTATATATTTGCTTAAGGTATATGTACAAAGGATTAAAAGTGAGAAAAGAGACCTAAGGGGTTAGTTCTAAGTTTACTCGGCAAGACATCGCATCTTGTGCCTACGTATCCTTACGGGAGTGGAATCAGAGTAGTCGTAGTTCCCCTCAATAGGGAGGTTAGAGACTTCTTGACTGTGGTCAAGGTCTCAAGGGGAATAAACGCATCTTAAGGACACGCTTACATGGAGTCTTAAACTCCGACCTCTACGTTGAATTGGTTAAGTTGTAATTAGGGTTAAATTAGGGATTCCACGGCGGGAAACCCTAAAATGAGCGCGGCGGCTCTTTGACCTAATGCTAAGGGTAAGATTGTAATTTTGCCTGCGGCGAGGCATTTGTGAAAATTAGGGTTTGTAGGTTGTAAGGTTTTGAAATTGAGGACTATTGACACGGCGGTCAAATGCTAGACCTAATTCCTTCGGAGTGCGTAGTGTGACTGGAATATTAATGAAGATGTGAGATGATTGAGTTATGCAAGCAGAAAATAAAGACAGCAGTTAAAGCCATACAAACAGAAATTTAAAGGCAGAAACTTAAAGCGCGATTATTGGTTCGCGAGGTTACATATGAGAAGCAGTTACAATATAGTAATGAAATAAAATGAGATAAGTAACGGTAGATGTAATGAGCTGCAAAATGAACAAATGGCGTTAGTGGGCAGAGTTAGGCGGTGACCAAATGAGTTAAGATGCAAATTTGAGATTTTTATTGTTGTTTTATTTAAAAATCTTAATAATTTAATGTTAGCTTGCAAAAGAAATTTAATTTAAAAATAATTTACTCTTTTTTTTTAAAAAAGGTTTTATTTTTATATTTACAAAAATTTTAAAAAGAAAGTTTTAATTTTTATTTTAAGAAAAGGTTTTTTATTATATTATAAAAGATTTTTATTTATGTATAATATCTTCACAAAAAAAGTTTTTTTTTTTAAAACACTTTAAAACAAATAAAAAACATAATTTTAAAAACAAAATAAATAAAAAATAAAAAAATAAAAAACAAAACATAAGGGGTTGGGCCGGTCATCACCCCGGACCCAACCCGGTTGGATTAAACTTGGAAAGCAATTAGGGTTCTCAGAACCCTAAGGCCCTTGAGGCGCCGTTTCACTTCTTCTTCTTCTCGTTTCTCTCATTCTCATCCGCGATGCCAAGCCTCTTCTTCTCCGTTCTCTCTCGTTTTTCCTGAAAAAAAACACATGCAAATAGTGATGAAAAACCTCCCTGGCTCACCTTTAAAGTGAGACTGGCCGATGATGGATGCGAGCTGAGGCACGAAAACGGGGGATTGCCCGTCGTCTGGTTGAACGGCGTTGGTGGTCTCTCGTTCGAGTCTTTCGCGACCGATGATGGATAGTATATGGTGCGATGATGACGATGTTACTTGTCTGAGTCCGCGGCTTTCGTTCACGACGCCTAGGGCTTGCTCGTTAGAGTTTCTATGATCCTCTCTCTCTCACGGCTACGTTCCTCCCTTTTTGATGGTGAGATCGTTCCCCTCTTATACTCTTCTGACCCTCTCCTTTTTGGGCTTTTGATGTTGGATTTGCATTATTGCCTCAGGATTTCGTGGTGATTCGATTTGATTTGATTTTCGTAACCAGCATACTTTTGATTTGATTGAAAGTTTGATATGATTTTGTTTGGTTTTTTTCAGATAACGATTGAACCATGTTCCCTCTTTTAGGGTTCGATTGGGATTTCGGTGAGATTGGATTTCATTTGTTTCTGATATATTTGATCTCATCTGATTTGTGATTCGCTTTTACTTTGATCTTATCTGATTGAATCTTATTTCCCTTCTTAAGATTTGATTGGGATTTCTTTTGTCATGATTTTGGGCTCGTGATTTGTGAACTTGGTGCTTTGGCTCGTTTTGATTCACTTGATACGATTTAATCTTCCCTGATTTGGAATTGATATCAATATCAAAATTGTTTTCTGTTATTTTTCTGATACAATTTGCCTTGCACCTTCAGGGTGGATACGGTTATGATCTGTCATGGACTTGGTCTGCTTTCCAGATGTTGATTGGATTCATACAGATTCTGTTTGACACAACTGGATTTGTTTCGAAATGTTTTCATTCTGATTTGTTTTGGTTAACTGGATTATTTATTCTGATTCCATTTGAACTGCTTCGTGATAAACTGAATCATTCTTCTCTGATTTACTCGAACTCAATTCTTCTGATAGGGACCGTTTTGATACTATGGGCATCTTTTTTACTGATGTGGTTCTTTTGATGCAGATTTTCAGTAAACTAACTTTGGTTATCCAATTTTCGATGTCGCTGTGGGTTTATTGGTTTTGGTCCTAATTTGATATCACTGAGTTTCGAATCTGGCGTAGACTGATACGGCCATAGTGTTGGATCCTTTTGATGTCGATTGGATTTGTCTGGGGATTCATTGATGAACTGGGCGGTTTTTATACTTTATGAATTGAATTGTCCATTCAAGTTTATGCAGCTCGTGACTCGTTTTTGGCTTTGAGTTCTGTTATGAACTTTGGGGAATGTTGATGTTGTTTGATCTTTGATGCTTGTGTTAAACTTCCGGCGGGGGACTCATAACCTGACTGATACACTTACTTGCCTGGGCAGTGATGTTCGAACTGAGCCCAGGCCTGTGCCTTTCAATCTTCTGCAATGAGCTTGCTCATTTGGTTCAAAAGGTGTTGCACTATTATGACATTCAGATTTATGACATGGTTTTTTCTGATATGGATTCGGCTGGTTTTGTTTGGTTGTCTAGCTGCAGGGTTCGAACTCAGTTTCGATTTCTCTTGATTGCTGATGAACTGGTGAACAGAGTTTGGTTTATTTTTGAAACTGAATTGGATTGCTGATGCACTGCTTTTTTTCTGATGCAGCTTTCTGTTATCCAGTTTATTGATGATACTAGGCCATGATGTTTTTCAAACTGAGTCCACGTACCGGATTGCCGTAAAGATCTGAGCTTGCTTCCTTGTGATCTGAAGATGGATTGAATTTTCGAAAACTGATGTGTGGTTTTATAGGAACTGATGTGCTGATTTTACATGATGGAACTTTGAGTTCGAATTCCAATTCAGTTTCATTTCCAATTTTTTGGTGTGGACCCTTGATGAAATGGTATTCAGTCTGGTTTTGAATCGAATCCAATTACGGCGAATCAAATCGGTCCCCACTTCTTTTACCTCTTCATCTTTCTCGGTTGTCCCGCATTGATAAGAAACAGTAGCCACTTGATCTGACGCCAATGGCGCGGGTCGGTAACGGGGGTAGGACGCAGCTTCGGTTGTGCCACTCCCGGCACTCGATGATGACACTGTTCTGAGAGTGTCAAAAACCTCTAACATTTTCTATATTGCTTGTTTTGCTTTGATGTGCAGGTTAGTCGAGATTTGCGGTGAAGCTTAAAGACAGCATGAAGACACTTAGATGTTCTTAGGATTTAGGATAGATACTTTAATGTAATTCTTTAGAACTTTAACGTAATCCCTTGTAACTTGTAAAAAAAATATTATGAATAAATAACATTTTTTATCCAAATCATTTCTTCTTTGTAATTCACTTTGCAAACTTGTAATAATGATAATAAAATATTATGAATAAAATTCACATATTCTATTAAAATCATTTCCCAATTGCTTCTCCATGCTTTAATTTGCAAACACCTCAACATCCGATTAAATCTCACCAGTCAAATATCCTGGAATTAATTCGATCCAACCATTGCATGAATAAGTTCCATTAATCAGTCGAAGTTTTCACCGTTTTCCCTCTGGAAGAAAGAAGAATGATTTCTTGTTAAACCCTGCTCCACAGATCAGACTTTGATATCAAACCCACGTAAATAAACGCCTCAAAAAACATCATTACGTCCAACATTACGAACTATGCTTCAAAAATGACCAAAACGCCCCTGGGGTATTTCCTGCAAAACAAACACCTTCAGGTCTTGTTAGTGGTTAGCAAATGCGCAGATGATATGATATGCGACATGACCGACTAAATATGAGGGTAAAATTTGGGGTATTACACATTGCTTCCGCAAACTGTTCCTATATTTGTGCCTCGCAAAAGAGAAGTTAAGATAGTTGAGAATCCAAAACAAGCATTGTGAATATACCAGCCATATGCAGATGACATTGGGTTTAAAAAAACTTACAGTTTTGATCCTTATTCTATCATCCTTCCTAATCCCCACTACTTGGCCCATATAAGTTTTACTTGCATCCACACCCAACAAGAAGTTGCAGTTCAATGCGAAATCTTCAGCTGCCATGTTCTTATTTCCACAAGAAAATTATTATACCCTGAAAAAAGATTCATATCAGCTGCAATTCCATGTTAACTTGCAGAATTTCATAAACGAAAAAGGCGGTAAAAAAAACCAATTTCTTTGTGCTAAGGTTGCTATTCTTCAAAGAAAGGGCCACTCACCAACTATTACTCTGCTGCCGACAAATCTCGCAACTCAGCTCAGCAGCCCATTCGTATGTTGACAGACCATACACCAAGAAATTCATACACAAGCATCAGTCAACACGTAAGCTCACAAAAAAACAAAGTCCATAAAATTGCACCATCACGTATCACTCAACACGAAGCTACTCTTCATAAAGGATTCGTACACAAAACGCAGCAACATAATTACCATTGCCGAAACCATAACTGTAGCCTGCAAAATTCCATTGGCATAAAGGACGGAGTACTCCCAGCAGCACCAACGGTAGGACGGCACGCGATAGCTTTGATATCGTACGCACCCATGATGTCCTGAACCCGTACCATTCCACAAACTGTTTCCGTGATTCCTTCTAATCCAGACAAAACTTGCGGCATACCATGAGATTTCCTTTGCAAAGCAAGGCAGTAGTTGAGTTGTATTCCCTACAGACAAAATGGATTACCAGAATAAAGTTAAAACATAGAAATCATAAGTTTTAAGGAAAATTACGACAGGTGCTACAAGATTGTACAATCTGCAGGGTATATCCAAAGATAAAATGAGATACCTCAGTTAGGGTTGAGCGTCATCTTACGGCGTGAACTCGTGAGCAGGGTTCAGGTTATAGACCTGCAGCAAACTAAATTCAATATGTAAACAGCTCCCAAGCAAAAGGGCAATGTTATGTGAGGTATCTCAAGAGAGAAAACCTAAACCAACATAAGCATCAAGGTTGCAAGTTATGAACACAGAAAAGGAAAATAGAAGGGGACAGCCACAACCTGCAGAGTGCAGTACAAAATAGTTGTAACAGTCCTTTCTTGCAGAACAAAATAAAACACAAAATAAAACATAAAGAGGAGTATGTCAAAACAAGACAAGAACAACATAGCAAAACCAGCAGCAAAATTTTAACTAAAATACACCCCACACCAGACAGTACCTGCATAAACCAGACACCCTGTATCTGAAAATGACTTAGCAGTACAACCTACAGGATGAAAGAGACAGAGCATGAGCATCAGGACAAATCCATATGGTAAGACTAAAGGTAAATCTGAATCTTAAAAGGGGGATACCTTATTCTTTTCTCCATGAGCTCTCAAAGAAAAAAACACAACTTTGAAAAACCCTAGCCTCCATCTCCTTGAAAAAACCGAAACCCTTCATGGAACCAACAAGAAAACCAGAGGTTTCCCTCAAAGTTTCTTCACAAAACCCATCAAAACAAAACTCCAATCCTCTTCAATCATAACTTCAAATCACCATTCCTTCAACCTTTTGCTTTATCCTCATTCAAACCCCCACCCCTAATCCTTTCAGTTTTTCCACGTGTTTCAACCTTCAAACTTGATAAATAGTTTTTTTTTCTTCTACTTGAACCTTCAACAAATTCAGACTTTTTCCAATCTTCTCCTTCTCCCAACTTCGTTCACTATCCAAATTAACCCAGAACCGCACGGTTCTTCTTCTTCCACCTCCAACAATAATCCTTCATAAAATTCCAAAAAACTAATAACTTGCTTTCGACCCCCTCCCACCGTGAACCTCCATTCGATCTCTACTTTTTCTCAACTACAAATCGTCCCACATTACCCACACAAAAGACACATATCTGAACCCGATACAAGAAGAAGTAGGGATTTGAAACCGAAATCCTTTTCTTCCTCTTCAATGGCCCTCAATCATTAACGCAACAAACCCCCAAAACCAGATAGGAAAGCAGATTGAAACAGAATCCAAACCAATATCACTAAATCGAAACAAAACCGGATGATAGCGAGATTGAACGAACTCTAACCGAGATCAATACTACACGAACCTGAGTACGAGGAAGATTGAAGCGAATAACACGAAGGTAAAGTCGAAACAGAGCCCAGACGAATCCAAAATTGAGAGATGATCCGACAAACTCAAATACCTTAGACGAAGCTTGAACGAGAGCGATATTGAAACAAAGCGAGGAGAAAGGCTAGGAATTTGATTCGGTGAGTGTCTTGGACGGTGTTTTTGCTCCGATTGGAAGTTCTCTCTCGCTCGCTTGTGGATTCGCTACTTCTGGTTTCATTGGAAATACACATAGAGGGTAATGTTGAGACTCACGGATTTTGGCTGTTTTCTTTTATTTACTTATTATTATTTTTATTTTTATGTTAGATTTTGGGTTCCTTACGTTTTCACCCCCTGGTTTAAATACCTTTGTTTTTCTTTTCTTAAAAAAAAAAGGGGGATTTGTTTATTTATTTCTTTTCTTTTTGATTTGTTTTGAGTTAGGGTTTAATCATTGCTTAAAAGTTTTGCTAATGATTTTTGCAAAATAAAAACACAACTTCAATAAGTATCCTGTTAGATTTCATTAAAGATATTTCATTTGAATTTTGAGGACTTTCTCATTTCAATATTTGCCTTCGTGTTGTTTGGGTCGATGACGATACCCCAAAGTTATTTTTCTGTCAAATTATTGATGAAAAATAACAAACCTGAGACCAACCTTTTTCAAACTTTTCATTTTATATTTTTATCCATTTTACTCATATTATTCACATTGTCATATTTATTTTATTATATTATTATTATTATCATATTTATTTATTCACCCATATTCGAAAATACCTAATAAAATATCGAAACTCCTAAAAGCCAAAATTGGTGGACTGTTGGATCATTGGTTATTGCAGGTATCTTGATTTTAAGTCGTGCCCGACTTTGCTCAAGGCGTAGTTTAGGACAAAAATGCACACACACGGCTTTCTCTTGGGCTACCTGACAATGAGACCCCTTTATTTCGTGCAATCCCGTGTAACTTACATGTATCCCTCTCCCATTCCGATGTATGTTTCGCATTTCTTTGATCATTAGTTTATCTCTTAGGAGCACCCATAGGGACTAGAGCGGATTCAAACTATTTTCAAACTAATTCTCGATTCATCATCGAGCCATTTTAAAACCCCGTAAGTCGAGTGCTCATACGCATTCGCCATCAACCTATTACAACTCGACCCTTGATGCGTAAGTCAAGCCGGTCTCTTTTTTTCAAATAATTTCATTTTCAGCACGCTTTGCACGCGATAACGAGTCAAACCCTTGATCCAACGTCAAGCGGATTTTCGAAACAAAACATCAATCAATTAACAACTATTTAATTCTTTTCAAGGTGTAAAGAGTAGGTTCAAGTCTTTGATCTTGCTTTCAGTTGTTTACATACGAGTTGTCTTATTCGGGTGTGAACAATTGACGCCTCTAAATAACATTAACAACTCGACATCGTTCAACTATCTCCAACTCAAGCAACTTTCCTTTCACGATGAAAAAGAGAGTGTTTCAAGTCTTTGGTCCGCTCCCCCGATTATGTGGAGTTTGAGAACTCTTTCTTAAGCTTCAATTAATTGTCATCATTTCAACATCATCCTTCAATTACTCTTCATTCCCAAACACCATTTCAAACTCAAACAACTTTCTTTTCGATGAAAAAGAAAGTGTTCCAAGTCTTTGGTTCGCTCTCCCGATTACTTGGGGTCTAAGAAGTCTTTCTTAAGCTTCGAATAATTGTCATCCGTTTCCCCACCACTCATTCAAACACCATTCAAACACTTTCATCTCTTGCGATGAAAAAGAGAGTGTTCCAAGTCTTTGGTTCGCTCTCCCGATTGTTTGGAGTTCGAGAAGTCTTTCTTAAGCTTCAAGTAGTCGTCATCATTTCAAACTTCACCCTTTCGTACAACCTTATCTTCAAGATGAAAAAGAGAGTGTTCCAAGTCTTTGGTTCGCTCTCCCGATTATTTGGGGTCCGAGAAGTCTTTCTTAAGCTTCGAATAATCGTCATCCGTACCCACTTTAATCCAATTCAAACCTGTTTCTTTCGTGGTCGTTACCACGAACTACGGCTGCTCTGATTCTTCATTCTTCTCTGGATGTAAGATACGTAGGCACAAGATTGCGATGATCTTGGCGAGCACAATCCCCTCCATCTTCCATTTCCCCCATCCTTTCTCGTAGTCGAACTACGACGCTCTGATTTCTCATTCTCGTCCGAATGAGCATACGTAGGCACAAGGGCCCCAATCCTTGGCGAGCAACCTATCCTGTAACCATCCCCTTTCCCCTAGTGTCTTTATCCCTTTATAGTACCGTTTTAGCATTTAGTAGTGAGAAGAGAAGAATTAAGTTTAGCTAACATCCATTAACTCGAATTAAGAGGTTCCCGTCAAGTACGACGGATGTGAGGGGTGCTAATACCTTCCCCTCGCGTAACCGACTCCCGAACCCAGGAATATGGTTGCGACGGTCGTGTTCCTTCCGCGTTTAAGACGTTTTCTCGATATTTTCCTCTCCCGTTCATTCGGGAAAAATAAAGTTCGGTGGCGACTCTGTCGAATCGCATTTCCGCGCCTTTCGCGCGAGGGTCGTATGTTCGAGATGGAATTTTCGAGGTGCGACAGATGGCGACTCTGCTGGGGACTATTGCTCCATGCAAGAGAGAGTCGAGCCTATCTTAGTTTGAGTTGTTAGCTTTTTGTTTTTATTTTCTTCTCGCTTATTTATTAGTATCCTTGTCTTGGTTACTTGTGCTTGTGGCATTATGGGGTTGCTATGCTTATGGTTACTTTGTGAGATGGCTCTACACCCGAGTTCGAGTATAACCCTAGGATTAGGATGGTGGTTGTGTAGTGGAGACTTGCGTGGAGTCTTTCACGTTAAGTTGAAGCGAAAACCCCGCTTGGAGTAGATTCCTTGGAGATATTGTTGTTGTGGTCAGTCTTTGCCATGACAATAATGTTTTCAAGTCTGAATCGTTGATCCCAAGGACCATTAACCGTTTTATCCATGGTGGTTGGTAGTGTTAATTCTTTGTGAATTAATACGAACGCCCCAATCAGATGAGATCCCTTGAACGTATTACTTCCTTACAGTAATATTTTCAATCTCGATCTATGACTCTGAGAACCTTTTCTAGAATCCGTGTGTCGATGGTTGTGTAGTTGATGCCTCCGAGAAGTCTTTCTCGTGTGGAAGATACGAGAACCTCACCTAGAGGAGATTCTATTGAGGATATTATCATCATGATGAGGCTTTGTCATGGAAGTAATATCTTTGAAAGATATCCATGACCCTAGCCACCTACCCGTTTTAGAATCTTACCCGTGGGGGTTTCTTTAAGCAGTGACTGTGGACCTTGAACCGTTCACCCGGCTAATCTCAGAATTGTTTGAATTTGTGATTCTGTGATCCTGGATCTTGCATCTTGCATTGCATATCATTTGCATTGCATCTCATTTGTTGTGCATCTTGCATTCTCCTTCCTTCATTAGTTTCTCATGTTTCTCTCTCCTTCATATCCAGTAAATCAAGCTGAGTCCTCGACACCAGTACGCAACTAGAGCCAATACAAGATGAATGATGAAGCAGATTCAACAGGAGCAAGCTACCTTTAGGGAAGAGTTGGATTCTATGAAAGGAAAGATTGACCAGATCCTCAAAGCCATCCTCGCGGCTAGAAGAGAGGAAGAACAACGTGAAGTTGCTGCTGTCGTCAACAACAATGGTCAAGGACAAGGGTCTACTGCCATCCCTTTAGTTCCAATTGCAAATCCTCATGGGATGCCGTTGAACTTCAATAATGCAGCCGAAGGGAACACTTCTCATCCAACCCCAGCGCTTGGAGTTACCATTGGAGCTATCCCGCAGGCCCAGCCTACTGCTGTGCAAATCCCAGCTCCCCATACCGAAGATACTCTGATGGATCATTATGACGACGTTCAGAACTATCATGCTGCTATCCCCATTTCCAGTCCTGTTGCTGTTCAGGATTCAGAAGCCATGAAGATGTGCCGAGATCTAGCCGAGAAACTCCGAGTCATGGAAGGGCACAGTTCAAATTCCTTCAGTGCTTTGGAATTATGCTTGGTGCCTGATGTTGTCATTCCTCCCAAGTTCAAGGTGCTTGAGTTTTCGAAGTACAAAGGTCTCAGTTGCCCAAACATTCATCTGAAGATGTACTGTCGCAAGATGGCTGCCTATGCCAGAGATGAAAAGCTCATGATCCATTGCTTCCAAGACAGCTTGTCTGGGGCATCACTCGAATGGTATATGCAGCTGGAACGTAACAGCGTGCGCACTTGGGCCGAGCTAGCCGATGCTTTTGTCAAGCAGTACAAATACAACACCGATCTTGCTCCGAATCGTACTCAACTTCAGAGTATGACCCAGAAGGACAACGAATCCTTCAAGGAGTACGCACAACGATGGAGAGAGCTAGCCGCAAGGGTGCATCCACCTCTTGTTGACCGTGAACTTATTGACATCTTCATGGGTACTTTACAAGGCCAGTACTATGAAAAGCTGATCGGTAGTGTCTCCGCTGGATTCTCCGACTTAGTGATCGTCAGTGAGAGAATTGAAGAAGGGCTGAAGAGTGGAAAGATCCCAGGAGGTTCTAACAACCAGGCCCATGCCAAGAAGCCTTTTAATGGATATAAGAATAAGGAGGGTGAAACAAATGCCATCTTTTCGCAGAAAGGGCAAGCTTCTCAACAAGCTCCTGCTCCTATGCCTTATCAAGTTCCCTATTATCAGTATCCGTATGTTACTGTTGCGCAATATGCTCCAATGCCTTATCAGCCAGCTGTTCAAGCAGTGCAAGCTCAGATGCCACGGCAACAGGCTCCTCAACAACAAGCCTACAACCAGCAAGGATATCAGTATCCTCCTCAACAACAGCAGATGCAAGCTACTCAGCAACGACAAGGTGCTCGCCCACAGCGTCCGCAGAGAACATGGAGGCCAGATAGAGTCTTTGATCGTCTACCAATGACATATGCCAAAATCTTTGCTCAGTTGATGGAGAAGAAATCTGTTGTTCCGAGAAATTTGGCTCCTCCAACCGTCATTCCTGCCGATTATGATGCAAATGCTCATTGTGAGTTTCATAAGGGCGCTCCGGGTCATACCATTGAGGATTGCAGGGCTTTCAAGCACATAATTCAAGACATGATCGACAGGGATGCTATCAACTTCAATGGGAAGTCTCCAAATATCATCAACAATCCGATGCCACCAGTCAACTAGTGCCAACATTAGATCGATTCCAGTCAAGTTCATTCCCCAAAGAAGGCAGTCATATTGCCATTTCATTATTTGCAGTTCTTATATTTTGTCTTTGTTTGTTTAAGTATTGTATGCTTTGAACAATTGCCATTCGTATTTGGTTTTCATTAATGTATCGTTTATGCATGTTTTGAATTAGTTATGTCGTGTTCACTCATTTTTCACTTATCACTGACACATTTATTCATTGTTGTTTAGCCTGATTTGAGGGAGGATGATGAAAGCGAGATACCAATAATTGCAAACCGTATGCTTTCAGACAGAATCTCGTCAATGATATACAGGCATTGTTTCAATTCCCCAAACACCGGAGATATAAGGAGTTAATCCCTAGTAAACCACTTCGAGCCTAGAAGTAGTAGTTTCCTTCGGATATTCAAACCTTACACTTAACCTGGGGCAGGGTAGTGTTCAGTTAATTCAACCCCGCACTTGAATCAACAAAGCGAAATCCCGAAGACGGTTGTTCATCAAAGACCCATGCTATGCAGTCACAACAAAATAAAAATCAAAAATCCTGCTAAGTTAAACACCTTAGAGGGGACTTAGGCAAAATCAAGGCAATCCCGATGGATCTGACAAGCGAAGTCAATCCATGCAAAAGTTAGGGATCAAAAACAAAAGTAAAAGAGGACCCCGAAACCCTCAACAAAAAACAAAAAAAAAGTTCAGTGGCCATCCAGATCAAAGGGGCACTGGCATCCATCAAAATAAGGTGACTGCCACGTCGAGCAAACCTTGAACCGTCAAGCTTACACCGTCCAGAAAAGTGTAGGATTAACTGAGCGTAGGACTGGAGATCATTAAGAAGAAGGGGTGGGTACAAATCATACTTTGAGCCTAATATCCTTTGTTTCATAACCGTGAACCAGACCACGTTATAGCCCTCGAAAGACCTAATTGAGGCGAGGTTTATTCTGAAAGCATACTATCGCAAGGTTGCGTAACCTGACTCCTCACATGATTTCTAATCATCAACATCGGTGTCATTATCCTTGTTATATCTTCTACACCAATCAAAAGTTAGCACAACGTTTGGGTTAACTGTCCATTCGTCTCACTATCACGACAACTTCAATAAAATAATACTTTTTCAAAACTTACATTAAACTTTGCATTAATATTACCATTTATGAATGTACAATTTTAATTGCAAATCAGTGCTAGGTATTCAAAGACATCTCAACGAGGGGCAATCAGGGAGGAACCTGACTTTCAGTGACGTACACGAGGCAAGATTATTTCAAAGCCCATAGGCTGAGGCAAATCATTCACCAGCTTGAGCAGGGGCATATCATTACCATATTCAGACTGGGGCAAGACCATGTCATCCTGACCATCAAGCAAAGTTGCAACCTTCTCTGAAGGAAATTCACAATAAATCACCAAGTACCCAGACTTGGGGCATCCGAAGCATCATTTTCTGCTTCAATCATGGCGTCTTCAACAAACTACGGGTCGAGGAAGTCAATCCCTCCCACCACTCGAAGTTCAATCCGCATTGGCAACTACCAGAGTCCACCATGCTGGCGTCTCCACCTGCATTTCCAATCACCTGTCTACAATCATATGCATCATACACATCGCATTCGGCCTCATAAGTATCCTGCATCATATGCATACTCCAATCATATCATACTTCCCCAGCTCTGGCATCTCCGCGCGTCAGCATTTGCATTTACACTTCCACTCATATGGAATATCATATCATCAAGCATTCATATATGCAAGT
Source organism: Lathyrus sativus (assembly GCA_963859935.3). Classification (NCBI taxonomy): domain Eukaryota; kingdom Viridiplantae; phylum Streptophyta; class Magnoliopsida; order Fabales; family Fabaceae; genus Lathyrus; species Lathyrus sativus. The sequence continues at coordinate 665,559,964 of OZ012739.1, forward strand.
CAAGGTCCAGGATCAATCCCGAAGATTTCCAAGACCATCGGCAGCCCAATCAGGGCATCTTCCACAAAGGTCGTGGATTTCTCCTGCGAATATCAGGAGCTTCAAAGCAATCATCAGCCCAGTCAGGGGCAATCTTCTGCAACTGTGGATTTCTCCTACAGGATTCGAAGTTATTCAAAGCAAGATTCAGCCCAGTCAGGGGCATTTTTCAAAGACTATGGGTGTTTCCCATGACGTATTTCAACCTTGTGGTTGATCAGATCTTCAAATCAACATTCAGCCCAGTCATGGGCATACCATTCAAGACCGTGGGCATTCCCCACGAAATTATTCAACCTTTTGCTGAGCAAATCCAAGAAGTTCAGTGCAAGATCCAACCCGAGCAGGGGCATCTTCAGCAAAGTCGTGAGCGTTCCTCATGAAGTTGTTCAGCCTTTTGTTGAGCAAGACAAGACATCAAGACAAACTCAGCCCAGTCAGGGGCATCCTCTTCAGAATTCATGGGCGTAACCATGAAATCATTTCAACAATTATGGTCTCCAAGCAAGTCAGTGGCCGTCCCCGCTGATTCATTTCAACCCAATCTTCTTCTTGGGTGTTTCCCAATGAGTTGTATCTAGCAAGCGTGACCGTTGTCAATTGCCTTACTATCATCCTTTTGGTGATATTCGAACCTCGTCAGTTCAACCTAGCCTGCATCCTTTTGGTGTTGGTAAACTTCAAATCTGTGTTGTCCTATCATCCTTTTGGTGATAGCGACCTGTTAGTGTGAGTTCGCTCCGTCATCCTTTTGGTGAGGGGTCTATCATGGTCATTAATGATAGATTGTGCAATGTGTTTATTTGTGTTTCGCTCCGTCATCCTTTTGGTGAGGGGTCTATCATGGTCATTAATGATAGATTGTGCGATGTGTTTTGTGTTTCGCTCCATCATCCTTTTGGTGGTGGGTCTGGCATTTCGTCGATGTCAGATTGTGCGATTTTGTTTGTCCTATCATCCTTTTGGTGGTAGTGACTGGTGTGAGTTTCGCTTCATCATCCTTTTGGTGGGGGGTCTATCATGGTCATTAATGATAGATTGTGCGATGAGTTTATTTGAGTTTCGCTCCGTCATCCTTTTGGTGGGGGGTCTATCATGGTCATTAATGATAGATTGTGCGATGTGTTTTGTGTTTCGCTCCGTCATCCTTTTGGTGAGGGGTCTATCATGGTCATTAATGATAGATTGTGCGATGTGTTTTGTGTTTCACTCCGTCATCCTTTTGGTGGGGGGTCTATCATGGTCATTAATGATAGATTGTGCGATGTGTTTTGTGTTTCACTCCGTCATCCTTTTGGTGATGGGTCTATCATGGTCATTAATGATAGATTGTGCGATGTGTTTTGTGTTTCGCTCCGTCATCCTTTTGGTGAGGGGTCTATCATGGTCATTAATGATAGATTTTGCGATAGTTTGTTTGTAACCATTTTCATCTTCTCATTTCTTCATGAACGAATCAAATTGCAGCTCGCATTTCTTCTTCCCATTGTAACCCATTTTCCTCAACAAACCCATACCAGCCCTCCTATTTACCAACATGTCTGAAACGAATTTTTCTTTTTCCTCAACAAACCAGTTTGGGTCTGGTATAAGAAGAAGAGGTAATAGATGTTGGTGTGAGCTTGAGTCACCGTTGATGACGTCATGGACATACGATAATCTCGGAAGAAGATTTCATGGGTGTGGTAATTTTAAGGTGATGGGAAAAAAAGGATGTAATTAATTTTAGTGGGTTGATGAAGACATGAGCAGTCGTGCTAAAGATGTGATAAGATCTTTGAAAGACAAGAATGAGGAGTTCATGGATGTGATTAAGGACATCAAGAAAAATGAAGATTTGTTGAAGATGAAAATTAGGTTTATGTATTATTTTGTGGGGTTATCTTTGATGTTTGTCTTTTTAGTTGTGTTTGCATTAGTTGCAACACATGTACTCAATTGATGTAATATCAAAAGTTGTAGTTACTTTGATGTGAGAACAAATTGTGCAATGTTATGGGAACAAATTGGGAACAGATTTGTGTTGAAACAGTTTGAAACAGATTTGTGTTGGAAACATATTTTATGAACCATCAAGTTGTTGTACCATCGGTTCATGGAGATGTTATGATCAATTGTGTAATGTTATGACTCCTCTATGCATATTGAAAGTACTTCATGTTATTTTACACAAAAAACAACACGGGTAGTTATTAAAGTATGTTAGTATTGTGCTATAAAACTTGGTGGCAGTTGAAAAACACACAATCTCACGTTTTGCAACTACATTAAAAAATTCATTCATTCAAAAATTGGTACATATTACTACATACTGTATTTTTTTTATGCTTTACAACTACATTCAAAAATTCATTCATTTTCAATTAACAGTTAATGTAGCTGCACTTGTTATCAATTTTGTAGCAGCAGGTGAAGTTCCATTAACAGCAGTTCAATTATTATGGGTCAATTTGATTATGGATACATTAGGTGCTTTGCCTCTTGCAACAGAAAAACCTACTAAGGAATTAATGGATCAAAAACCTGTTGGTAGACTGATGTATCAAACAGCAGCATTATATAACAGCACTACATAACATAATATTGAAGGCTGATGTATCAAGACTGATGTATCATTACATTTATGGTAGCATTAAAGACAACATATTTTAACAAAAAGACATTGAGTTTTTTTGTCATAACATATGCTATAGCAGCATCACAAAAAGTAAAGCAAAACATAGAACTATTCTTGGGTTGGTGGCGGTGCTTGCGACCCTCTGTCTACAACAGTTTCTTCCGCTTCCTTGCCCGACTTGTCACCTTTTTTTTTAGATTTTTTGTTGCCACCTTTAGGAATCGCTCTCTCCGCAGCTCGCTTCCCTTTACACGTTCATTTGTTATGGCCAAAACTCCCACATTTCTTGCACTTGACAGTTTGAAGAGTTCTAGGCAGTGTATTTCTTATCATCGGTTCATCATTTGCCTTGTTACGATTCTTCTTAGGACGACCGATAGATCTTTGCATGACTGGAGGGCTGATTGGATTAGCAACATTAACAGGCCATAGTTGTGGGCCATTGGTTGGCATGATGATATGGCTATAAGTAGCCAGAACATTAGATTTCCTAGACAATATGACACAATGATTTTAGTTAACGTACAAAAAATATGAATGTAAATGAACATAATATATGAGTAGGTGATACCTATAGAATGATGAAACGTAATCTTCGGGCTCCTTCTTGTTATACCATATGCATGCAATAGCATGACAACATGGTATTCCACTTAAATCCCACTTCCTACAACCACATTTCTATTGAAGCAAGTTCACAATATATGTCTCAACACCGTTTGAAACTTCGAATATAGCAAAGTCATCATCTGCATGCCATGTTGCAATCCATCCTTTTGCTGCCCTCTTTGTTTTTTCCAAGACTTTTTGAATGCTAGGACTTGTAACACCTGTGTACCTACTTAATTTCTCCTTTTGAGCAGATATTCTCACTGTTATGTAATGTTTGATTCCTTCAAGTAGTGAAATGATCGGCTTATCTCTATACTCCAAGATTGCACAATTAAAAGCCTCACACATTGTTGACTTGCAAATCACATTGTGTGTCTGTTTTGAAATGAGACTGAGTCCAACATGCAGCTGGGACATCCATCGTGTCTTTCTAAGCATTGACATTGAGCTCTTTCATATGATTCATTGCTCTTTCCCATGCAGGAATTGTTGTGGCTCTAGCTGCCCGCCATAAAGCCTCCTTCATAAATATTCCAGGATATTTCTTTCTCCAATTGTCATACAAGTGTTTAACACATAGTCTGTGTTCAACATGTTGGCTTGTCTCAAGAATAGCTGGTACCAATCCCTAAAATAACAGTACATATCAGTATATAACAACAGCAACATTGTATATAACTTCTAAGCATTGTATATAACTTCTAAGCATTGTATATAGAAGTATATAAGTACCAGTTATAAGTACCAAATTATAAGTACCAAATCAACCATGAGCAGCATATAAGTACCAATTATAAGTACCAAATTATAAGTACCAATTATAAGTACAAATTATATGTAATTATCAAATGAATAAATTATAAGCATTGTATATAAGTATTGTATATAGCAGTATATAAGTCTTGTATATATCAGTATATAAGTACCAAATTATAAGTACCAAATCAACCATGAGCAGCATATAAGCACCAATTATAAGTACTAACATTCTAGCCAAGTTCCATTCTAACAACATATAAGTATTAACATCCTAGCAGCATATTAAGTACCGATTATAAGTACTAACATTCTAGCAGCATATAAGTACCAATTATAAGTATTGTATATAACATTTTTTCATATCAGTTCAAATGGAAAAATCAGTCACATCGGTTCGCATTTCATGATTAGGCAAGTTCCATTCTAGCCACTACTAACAACTAACTATAGTTCAAACATGCTAGGTATAATTGAATTAAATTCAAGGGCATTAAACCAAAGACTACAATTGAACCATTTATTTTAACTACAACTATCCATTCTAATTGCAAGTTCTAACTACTGTCAACATTTCCAATTGACATTCCAAAGGTAATTAATAGCACAACACCAACATCTCAGTATATAGCAGTCTTATCATTGTATAAAGTTTCACCAAAACAAATCAACATATCAGTACTGTACACCAAACAACATATCAACACAGCAAACAACAACATCACATATCAGTACTGTACAGCAAACAACATGTCAACACAGAAAATCATCACATATCAAACATCATTGTAACAAATAGCAGCACTGTAAAACTAACCTTCTGTTGATCTGATATAAATCCATATTTGTTATCTTGTATAGATTGCAAGTCTTCTAATAACAAATTAAGGAACAATTTCCATGAGTCTTTCGTTTCAGCTTCCACTACGGCATAAACGATTGGATAAATCTTGTTATTTCCATCCTTACCAACAACACCTATTAACTGACCTCCAAAGTCCCCTTTAAGAAAACAAGAATCCAATCCTATTAAAGGCCTACAAGTCGTTGCAAACGCTGCCTTACTAGCTTCTAAGCATACATATATTCTTTCAAAGACAGGACCACCATCTGAATCAACACACTTAATTTTAATAGTGAAGTTTGGATTTAACTTTAACAACTCCTCACCATAGCTTCTAAGATGTGTGAATTGTTCACTGTAAGTGCTCTTGATTGGCTACATTTTGTAGCAAAATATTAGTATATGTATGAATGTCATGTCTGATGTTGTTACATTCATAATATAGACTGCGCAGGGTAAGTTAACTAAGCTAACTATAAGTTAAGCTGGATGTCATACTCAATGTTATGACATAGGTCGTATGACATCAAGCGGAAGTTTGTTATTCTGGTAGCTAGAACTCAGGAAACAACTCAGAAGCTCAAGCTGGAATGCAGGAGACATTTTAGACGCCCTAGGGGAACTAATATGTACCTAATTAAAATGGCAAACGTGCAGAATACAAAAGAGAGGTTTTATGATGGATAAAACCTAATGTATGTGCCCAGGTGTCATACCCCAAATTTGTCCTACCTTTCTTTTTATACCAAGCAGTCGTATTGTTCCTTGGTCTTTCTCAAAATAATCCTTCGACCTTTGACCATGATCCTAAAGGTTGAATTCATGGAAGTTCTTTTGTATGCCCATTATGGTCTTGATCCCTGGTCAGCTATATTGAGTTCTCGTGGAGACAAAGAAAAGATATGTCCTCATTTTCACGACAAATTAAGATGGGAGTATTTGGTTTCAAGTGCTTGTTAAGTCATATTTCGAGATAATACGAAGGCCGCGTAGTTAAAGAGGTTAAAGCTAGTTCAAAGCCTTTAAGGAGACATGAGTGACTTATTAAAATTAGTCTCATGGATCAATGATTTCAAAGCCATGTTGCAAGATGATTTCGAGTTTCGTTAAATTCACATCATAGGGAGACTTTTCAAGCTTTGTCATTAAAGCAAGAGGATGTGGGATCTAAGGGGTTCGGAACACATGTATTTCAAATCCAAGACTCACGTTATGCTTAGAGAATAAAACATGATACTTTATGAAAAAATGATTTTTTATTCAAAGCCATGAGACTCAATCTAAAAAACAATGTCATAATAGGAGTTTATTTGTGCAAGCCATGAGGTAGATGATTTCATTAAGTCATGAATCATTTGAAATTAAAGCAGGTAAAACCATTTGGTGATCAAGTCATGGAAGACATTCACAATTGGTAAGTCAATACAAATCATGTGCAAATAGTACATAATTGTATTCAGCGGCCATTGTACAAGCCCAACAAGATTTACCTGCTCAAAATAAATTGAATTTTATGTCTTACATGAGGAAAGAGCCAAGTCAAAAAATATATATAATGTCTTCCATGTTCATTATCAACTCCTGACAAAAGTTCAAAGCCAAATTAAATTATGCACCCCATGTTACAATTTAACCAAAAGACCATTTTGAAGTCAAAATATGTTCAGCAAGAGTAAATGATGATGTCCTAGCTGTACCAATTTTGCGGAAAGTTCTGAGGTGACGACAGTAGTATGATTCCCGCATGTAACGCATTGCCAACCGTACCAATCTTGCGGAAAGTTCTAGCTCCAAGACCCCAGCGAATACATGGTGACCGAAACACAACTCGCACTTCGCCGCAGCGACCATTAAATCATCCTACTACAAAGCTGGTAGCACCGATGTGATTCATGATTCAATACCAGTTACACCAGCAAGGACAACATATTCATTAATACCACAACCTGAAAATAACAGCCATGGATTAAAAGGAATCCTGAATTCAAAACACCCACAACAACAAGACAGGTGAAATTTAAGGTTTTATTCAATCATAAGGAGTTCAAAGAGTAACAGGAAATAAAGGAATGGTTGTGAACATACCAATCATATGCAAGTAATCTTGAGTTTAAAACTTCCACTTCTGATCATTTGTCAGGACAGTTACTTCCCAAAGTCTTTCTTGATCCCTACTCTCCACTAATAAAACTCCAGTTCTTTGTGAGTTTCCATCATCAGAAGCCTCGTGCAAACTTCCAAAGCTAGTACAACCCGGAATCACGAGAGTAAATTTCAGCAAAATAAGCTTATGGTTATATCAGGTTCATCACATAATTAAAGAAAATCAGTTGAAGAAGTTTCGAAAAAACAACGGAACAGGTATAGTCAAGGACAATTTACCACGGTAAATGAGATCCATCTCAATCTTCTTGACTCTACTCTTCCATCACTTGTGTTGGCGAAAGTGCACTCCTAATTGCGAAAAACCGTTGCTTCCGCAAACTGTTCCTATATTTGTGCCTCGCAAAAGAGAAGTTAAGATAGTTGAGAATCCAAAACAAGCATTGTGAATATACCAGCCATATGCAGATGACATTGGGTTTAAAAAAACTTACAGTTCTGATCCTTATTCTATCATCCTTCCTAATCCCCACTACTTGGCCCATATAAGTTTTACTTGCATCCACACCCAGCAAGAAGTTGCAGTTCAATGCGAAATCTTCAGCTGCCATGTTCTTATTTCCACAAGAAAATTATTATACCCTGAAAAAAGATTCATATCAGCTGCAATTCCATGTCAACTTGCAGAATTTCATAAACAAAAAGGCGGTAAAAAAAACCAATTTCTTTGTGCTAAGGTTGCTATTCTTCAAAGAAAGGGCCACTCACCAACTATTACTCTACTGCCGAAAAATCTCGCAACTCAGCTCAGCAACCCATTCGTATGTTGACAGACCATACACCAAGAAATTCATACACAAGCATCAGTCAACACGTAAGCTCACAAAAAAAACAAAGTCCATAAAATTGCACCATCACGTATCACTCAACACGAAGCTACTCTTCATAAAGGATTCGTACACAAAACGCAGCAACATAATTACCATTGCCGAAACCATAACTGCAGCCTGCAAAATTCCATTGGCATAAAGGACGGAGTACTCCCAGCAGCACCAACGGTAGGATGGCACGCGATAGCTTTGATATCGTACGCACCCACGATGGCCTGAACCCGTACCATTCCACAAACTGTTTCCGTGATTCCTTCTAATCCAGACAAAACCTGCGGCATACCATGAGATTTCCTTTGCAAAGCAAGGCAGTAGTTGAGTTGTATTCCCTACAGACAAAATGGATTACCAGAATAAAGTTAAAACATAGAAATCATAAGTTTTAAGGAAAATTACGACAGGTGCTACAAGATTGTACAATCTGCAGGGTATATCCAAAGATAAAATGAGACACCTCAGTTAGGGTTGAGCATCGTCTTACGGTGTGAACTCGTGAGCAGGGTTCAGGTTATAGACCTGCAGCAAACTAAATTCAATATGTAAACAGCTCCCAAGCAAAAGGGCAATGTTATGTGAGGTATCTCAAGAGAGAAAACCTAAACCAACATAAGCATCAAGGTTGCAAGTTATGAACACAGAAAAGGAAAATAGAAGGGGACAGCCACAACCTGCAGAGTGCAGTACAAAATAGCTGTAACAGTCCTTTCTTGCAGAACAAAATAAAACACAAAATAAAACATAAATAGGAGTATGTCAAAACAAGACAAGAACAACATAGCAAAACCAGCAGCAAAATTTTAACTAAAATACACCCCACACCAGACAGTACCTGCATAAACCAGACACCCTGTATCTGAAAATGACTTAGCAGTACAACCTACAGGATGAAAGAGACAGAGCATGAGCATCAGGACAAATCCATATGGTAAGACTAAAGGAAAATCTGAATCTTAAAAGGGGGATACCTTATTCTTTTCTCCATGAGTTCTCAAAGAAAAAAACACAACTTTGAAAAACCCTAGCCTCCATCTCCTTGAAAAAACCGAAACCCTTCATGGAACCAACAAGAAAACCAAAAGTTTCCCTCAAAGTTTCTTCACTAAACCCATTAAAACAAAACTCCAATCCTCTTCAATCATAACTTCAAATCACCATTCCTTCAACCTTTTGCTTTATCCTCATTCAAACCCCCACCCCTAATCCTTTCAGTTTTTCCACGTGTTTCAACCTTCAAACTTGAGAAATAGTTTTTTTTCCTTCTTCTTGAACCTTCAACAAATTCAGACTTTTTCCAATCTTCTCCTTCTCCCTACTTCGTTCACTATCCAAATTAACCCAGAACCGCACGGTTCTTCTTCTTCCACCTCCAACAATAATCCTTCATAAAATTCCAAAAAACTAATAACTTGCTTTCGACCCCCTCCCACCGTGAACCTCCATTCGATCTCTACTTTTTCTCAACTACAAATCGTCCCACATTACCCACACAAAAGACACATATCTGAACCCGATACAAGAAGAAGTAGGGATTTGAAACCGAAATCCTTTTCTTCCTCTTCAATGACCCTCAATCATTAACGCAACAAACCCCCAAAACCAGATAGGAAAGAAGATTGAAACAGAATCCAAACCAATATCACTAAATCAAAACAAAACCGGATGATAGCGAGATTGAACGAACTCTAACCGAGATCAATACTACACGAACCTGAGTACGAGGAAGATTGAAGCGAATAACGCGAAGGTGAAGTCGAAACAGAGCCCAGACGAATCCAAAATTGAGAGATGATCCGACAAACTCAAATACCTTAGACGAAGCTTGAACGAGAGCGAGATTGAAACAAAGCGAGGAGAAAGGCTAGGGATTTGGTTCGGTGAGTGTCTTGGACGGTGTTTTTGCTCCGATTGGAAGTTCTCTCTCGCTCGCTTGTGGATTCGCTACTTCTGGTTTCATTGGAAATACACATGGAGGGTAATGTTGAGACTCACGAATTTTGGCTGTTTTCTTTTATTTACTTATTATTATTTTTATTTTTATGTTAGATTTTGGGTTCCTTACGTTTTCACCCCCTGGTTTAAATACCTTTGTTTTTCTTTTCTTAAAACAAAAAAAGGGGATTTGTTTATTTATTTCTTTTCTTTTTGATTTGTTTTGAGTTAGGGTTTAATCATTGCTTAAAAGTTTTACTAATGATTTTTGCAAAATAAAAACACAACTTCAATAAGTATCCTGTTAGATTTCATTAAAGATATTTCATTTGAATTTTGAGGACTTTCTCATTTCAATATTTGCCTTCGTGTTGTTTGGGTCGATGACGATACCCCAAAGTTATTTTTCTGTCAAATTATTGATGAAAAATAACAAACCCGAGACCAACCTTTTTTAAAATTTTCATTTTATATTTTTTATCCATTTTACTCATATTATTCACATTGTCATATTTATTTTATTATATTATTATTATTATCATATTTATTTATTCACCCATATTCGAAAATACCTAATAAAATATCGAAACTCCTAAAAGCCAAAATTGGTGGACTGTTGGATCATTGGTTATTTGCAGGTATCTTGATTTTAAGTCGTGCCCGACTTTGCTCAAGGCGTAGTTTAGGACACAAATGCACACACACGGCTTTCTCTTGGGCTACCTGACAATGAGACCCCTTTATTTCGTGCAATCCCGTGTAACTTACATGTATCCCTCTCCCATTCCGATGTATGTTTCACATTTCTTTGATCATTAGTTTATCTCCTAGGAGCACCCATAGGGACTAGAGCGGATTCAAACTATTTTCAAACTAATTCTCGATTCATCATCGAGCCATTTTTAAACCCCGTAAGTCGAGTGCTCATACGCATTCGCCATCAACCTATTACAACTCGACCCTTGATGCGTAAGTCAAGCCGGTCTCTTTTTTCCAAATAATTTCATTTTCAGCACGCTTTGCACGCGATAACGAGTCAAACCCTTGATCCAACGTCAAGCGGATTTTCGAAACAAAACATCAATCAATTAACAACTATTTAATTCTTTTCAAGGTGTAAAGAGTAGGTTCAAGTCTTTGATCTTGCTTTCAGTTGTTTACATACGAGTTGTCTTATTCGGGTGTAAACAATTGACGCCTCTAAATAACATTAACAACTCGACATCGTTCAACTATCTCCAACTCAAGCAACTTTCCTTTCATGATGAAAAAGAGAGTGTTCCAAGTCTTTGGTCCGCTCCCCCGATTATGTGGAGTTTGAGAACTCTTTCTTAAGCTTCAATTAATTGTCATCATTTCAACATCATCCTTCAATTACTCTTCATTCCCAAACACCATTTCAAACTCAAACAACTTTCTTTTCGATGAAAAAGAAAGTGTTCCAAGTCTTTGGTTCGCTCTCCCGATTACTTGGGGTCTAAGAAGTCTTTCTTAAGCTTCGAATAATTGTCATCTGTTTCCCCACCACTCATTCAAACACCATTCAAACACTTTCATCTCTTGCGATGAAAAAGAGAGTGTTCCAAGTCTTTGGTTCGCTCTCCCGATTGTTTGGAGTTCGAGAAGTCTTTCTTAAGCTTCAAGTAGTCGTCATCATTTCAAACTTCACCCTTTCGTACAACCTTATCTTCAAGATGAAAAAGAGAGTGTTCCAAGTCTTTGGTTCGCTCTCCCGATTATTTGGGGTCCGAGAAGTCTTTCTTAAGCTTCGAATAATCGTCATCCGTACCCACTTCAATCCAATTCAAACCTGTTTCTTTCGTGGTCGTTACCACGAACTACGGCTGCTCTGATTCTTCATTCTTCTCTGAATGTAAGATACGTAGGCACAATATTGCGATGATCTTGGCGAGCACAATCCCCTCCATCTTCCATTTCCCCCATCCTTTCCCGTAGTCGAACTATGACGCTCTGATTTCTCATTCTCGTCCGAATGAGCATACGTAGGCACAAGGGCCCTAATCCTTGGCGAGCACCCTATCCTCTAACCATCCCCTTTCCCCTAGTGTCTTTATCCCTTTATAGTACCGTTTTAGCATTTAGTAGTGAGAAGAGAAGAATTAAGTTTAGCTAACATCCATTAACTCGAATTAAGAGGTTCCCGTCGAGTACGACGGACGTGAGGGGTGCTAATACCTTCCCCTCGCGTAACCGACTCCCGAACCCAGGAATATGGTTGCGACGGCCGTGTTCCTTCCGTGTTTAAGAGGTTTTCTCGATATTTTCCTCTCCCGTTCATTCGGGAAAAATAAAGTTCGGTGGTGACTCTGTCGAACCGCATTTCCGCGCCTTTCGCGCGAGGGTCGTATGTTCGAGATGGAATTTTCGAGGTGCGACACCAGGCCCAATGACTGATCTGCTGCTATAAATACCAGGAGAAGCAATCCTAGAAGGCAACTGTTGGAGATAGAGAAGCAGAGAAATCACCATAGTGGTTTAGAAGTGAAGAGGTTGTTCTTCACGATTGTGTCTTAGGAATACTTGTAATCCAAGCAACTGTTGATTGCATTGGTTAGGTAGTTTCTAGGTTGTGTATCACTCGAAGCTGTTAAGCAAGAGTGTGTGTCACTTGATCAAAGCTTTGAAACAAGATCAAGGTGTATGTAGTTGAAGTGTCTCTTCACTCTACTATTTAATTTTTAACTGGTTGATATCACTGGTGTGTGATTGTAGGGAGTGAGTGGGTATACTCAGGTCTAGAGTGTCTCTAGGTTAAATTGTCATTGGGTAGGTTTTAAGTGAGGAGTGCAAACTAGAGGTTTGACTCTGAATTAATTCTACTGATAGTGAAATTTCTCCCTGGCTTGGTAGCCCCCAGATGTAAGTGTGTTGCACTGAACTGGTCAAAAACCAACTGTGTTATTTACTGCTTTGTTATTACTGCATAATAGTAGGTCTGTAGTGAATGTCACAGTGGATGTTATAACTTCTGTTAGAACATCCATCATGGGCTGGCCAAATTTTTCATTCACGACCAGCACCTTGAATCAATTCCATTGCCTTTTTCTTGGCTCTATAAGCTTGATTTTTTGACAACTTCACCCCCACTTCTTAATAGCTTCTGCAATCAACCCTTTGGTTTTTATTTCAGGAGTGTGTCTTATGGTGTACACAAATTGGCGACCCAACCAATCCGTTTTTGCTTGTCTATTTTTGGTTGTCCTATGACAGCTATGACGATCAGTCAAGCTAACGAGTTGCCAATATTGATTGGTAGTCCTCATGCTAAACTTAATATGAAATGGACAACCATCTACACACTTGACAACCATTCTCTTCTTGTCATTTTTCTTAAATACAAGATTCTTCTTATTCTCCATTGCATACTCCTTTATGGCATCTTTGATTTGTTGTTTATCCTTGATCATCATCCCTACTTCAAATTTTGTGGGTTCCCTAAAGATTGGAAACTTTGTCGTATCACCTTCAGCATCACTACCGGGTGGAGTTTGAAGCACATCTGAATCACTACCATTATCGGAATTATCATCCAACTTTGAAGGTTTTTCTGCTGTAGCATTAGGTAAAATGGTCTTCCAATTTATACTAGCATCAACACCTAAATTCATCACATCAATTTCATCTTCTAAATCTTCATCCTCGTCCTTGTCATCCTCACTGCCCATGCTATAATTTGGATCTGTTTCACTCTCGTCATCTACGTCATCAACATTAACGCTAACCTCTTCATCTACTCCATCAACACTAACCTCTTCATCGTTTGCTCCCTCGAAATTAACTTCATCGTTTTCTCCCTCAACATTAACTTCATCATTTGCTCCCTCGATATTAACTTCATCGTTTTCTCCCTCGACATTAACTTCATCATTTGCTCCCTCGGTATTAACTTCATCATTTGCTCCTTCATCGTTTGCTCCTTCACCATTGCCTTTTTCACCATTATCCTCCTCAAAAATAACATCTTCAATACTTATTTCTTCAACTTTGTGTTCAACATAAAGATCAACTACCTTAAATCCTCTAACATCCTCCATTAACCTTAAGACATCATTATCATTGTTAAGAGGCCGAAGTCCACGAGAAAAGGAAAAATTAGGATTCCAATACCATAAACACTTTATATTATGATACCCCTCACTCTTGATCAAATCTTCAATTTGAATGTAGGACATCAAGTCCGCATTCCAATCCCAATTCATTTAAGTTACAAGCCCATCAACATACAACAGAACTGGATTCTGAATTAAATATCCCCTATGGTGTACTCTAAATCTGACAGTTTGGGTATCAGAGGTCCTACAAAATACAAACGACAATTTCTGAATTAAACCATAGATAAAACAAAAAGTTGGTATTAACAAATCATATGCTAGGACATAACAAAAACGCCATTTGCATGACAAAGGTGAGTTACGAAACATACCTCGACGCGTAACTTCGGTTTGCCATTTCAGAGACGACGGGAAGCGAGCTGCGGTTTGATTTGAAGTGAGCTGCGGTTTGATATAGAACTGGGTTTGAAGAAATGGGAAGATGAAAATGGGAAGAAGAAATGCGAGTTGCGGTTTGATTCGTTCGTGAAGAAATGGGAAGATGAAAATGGCTACAATGGGTTGAAGATGAAAATAAAATAATATTTAAGTTAATGGGGGGTTTTATATTTAAGTTTTATTTTATTAAATTTGTGAAAATGAAATAATATTTAAGTTAATGACATGGAAATTATATTAAATTTAAAAAGATCACTTTAACTGACATGGAAATGCCACATCAGCATTCAACGCGCCACCTCATTAAAACCATGACTTAAAATGACAAGGAGACTAATATTAATCTTGAAACCTAAAAAGGGGACCAAAATTGTGGTTTTTAAAATGGGGGGATCAAAACTCAAAAAAACACAAAATAGGGGAACCAAAATTGCAATTAAGCCTAATTTTTATTTAAAGGTTTAATATATTTTTTATTTCATAAGTTAACCTCAAGTTTCATTTCAATTTCTTAATTTCACATATAAGTTTAGAAATTGATCATTAAAACCAAACGATTTTGAAGAGTTAAGAAATTAATATAAATTTTTTTAAATTAAGGAAATAAAATTAATTATATTTTAACATACAAGTATGATTGGCAATGAATTGAATTAATTCGAAAATAATTTGAAATTCAGTTCGACAATTAATCTGTGAATTTGGTTCATAAACCTAATAAACTGAATATGGGCGAAAAACTAAGTTCGACTCGTTAAGTTTCATAAACCAACTCGATTATATATAAAAGTGATTATATTATTTTTAAGATAAATTTTAACCTTATATATTATTTTAATCTAACGATTTTAATTGATAATTTATATTCTGAAGTGAGCAAAATATTTCTAAAAATAATTATACAAACAAAACTAGCATTATATAAATTAATTAATTTTTGAATTAGTTGATTGTTGAGACAAAAGTTAAATTTCAATCTAATATCTTTTATTTTATTTCAATATTTTTTTAAAATAATATTAATTTAAAATGTCAAATATTTAAAAAATAAATTTTAAAAAATGACTTTTAAATTCGTGAAACAGATGAGTTGAACCTAACGTGATGAACTAGATGAGTCGAACCGAGTTGCTTGTAAACTTTATAATGATTCGAATTTGAGTTTAAAAAAAATTATGTCGAACTCAAATTAAAATTTAAGATAAACTAATTCTTAACGAATCGAATGGAATCGAGACAAATTCGACTCGACTCACCTCATCTCCAACCCTACTGATAAAAAAAAATCCAAAAGAATATTAAACCTTATTTAAAGCAAGAGTTACAATATCATCTATTAAGTTATTATTTATCCAATTATTCCCCTAAATAATTTATCAAATATATTTTGGATATAAAAGTTAGTTAATTAGTCAGACTCAATCTATTTATTTTTATCTAATATATTTTAAAAATTCAACATTTTTTTTTAATTTGATAGATTACATTTATTATTATTTATACAATTTTCAAAATTAAAAAATTTAAATAATGTTTTAAGATTTTATAATAAATTATTATTCATTATGAAAAGATATTAATAGTTGAATATTATTTTTAATAGATAAATTGAATTATATTTTTTAAATAAATTTTTGTAAACTTTTAATGGAATAATAAATTATTTTTATTTATATATTATAATCAAAACTCATTCTATCCATCCGTTTCATCTGCTATAATTTAAATGTAGAAATTAATTGATTTGTTTTCTTTCATCTGCTATAATTTGGAGATAGATTTATTAAACATTAAAAAATATATATATGTAAAACAATAAATTCAAATTATAAAAAAAAAATTATTTATCGTATGCAACTTATAAAAAAAATATTTATTTATGGTTCACATTACTTGATGTTTGCAAATGTTCACTTTATTTATTGACCATGGCACAGAAAAAAAATATATTCATGTTGGTAAATATATTGTTCTATCTAGATAATATAAGTAGTTTTTTTTTTAACAATTTAGTCATAAATTTGCGAGTAATGATTTAAAATAAAAAGTTTCAATCAATATATTGACTTTATCCTTAAAATAACCCATATAATTAAGATTAATATAATTAATATGAGTATTATTGATATGAGTAAATACGGGTCATTACAAACACAACCCAATTTGAGAAAGTGACAAACCTTTATTCTAATATATAATCATTGCAAATCGCCAAATCATAACAACAATGGAAATTATCTTTCCTAAAATTAAATGGTAAGCATGCATCACATTGAACCAAATTCATTCTCAATATATAAGAATTGTTGGAGTTACATCAACTACCTATAATTTGTTACTAAATTACATAGAGAGAAAAATAGCATATCATTCATTTCAATTATTATATTTTTCTTCTTTTACGCCTATTTCAATAAAGTTTAGCGGATGTGATGTGGTACATCTCGCCAACATATCAATGAAATTTGTAAGGGGTTGTACATGTTTTTGTTGAAGAAAAATAACGGCAAAATATCTAAATTGATCTCTTAAGTTTATTTTAGGATTCAATTTGATCTTTTAAGTTTAAAATGTTTCAAAATTATTCTTTAAGTTTTAAAATAGTGTCATATTAGTTCTTGTCGTCAATGATCCTCAAATATCCGTTTATGTGTGCAGACGTAGCAGATGAGTTGACATATTAATTCATCTTCTTTGTTAAGACAAACAAAGTGTTCATTTCAGCCCTAAATTGCTTCACAAGTTCGACGTAGGACTAGGGCAAACTGGAAATAGAGATTCAAGTATGAAATCAAGTGGATCTTCATCATTGCTGAAACAGAAAAACGTAGAAGGTGGTTGTTCTTCGAAGGAATGTTCAAATCTATATACAAGTTCCGGTTGAAAATCCTTATGTCATTGTGGGGACCTGGCCGTTCTTCGAAGGGCAACAACTGTTAAGAACTATAGAAAACATTTATGGGGTTGTCTTAATTATAAGGTATGTTTCATGTAAATTTGATGTTTGTACATTGGAAAACACTTGTTGCTGCAACTATTTGATTTATAGCCTATGAATTTTTCAGGGAGCTATGCAAGTTGGGTGTGGTTACTTTGGTTGGTTTTATGAAGATGTTGGAGATGAGAAGGAGCAGTTTTGGATGGATAGAATTGAAAATTTATCAAAGGCAATTGCATAAGGAAAAATGGTGAATGAAGAACTTGGGCAACAACTAATCAATCTTGAAAGTGAGATGAAGAAAATTATGAAGTGGAAAAAACTTTGGAATTTGATGTTGTTTATGATTATAATTGTACTAGTTTTAAGAATGAATTAGAGAGACATTTTATGTGTATCAGTTTGTACCAGTTGAAATGAATAGACAAGTTTTAATTTTGTATCAGTTGTTTGTATGCATTTATACCAGTTGAAATGAATAGACAAGTTTTAATTTTGTATCAGTTGTTTGTATTTGTTTGTACCAGTTGAAATGAATAGACAAATTTTAATTTTTAGAATAAATTCGGTATTGCATTGTTGTATCAATTGTTATAATTTTGTTGATGTTTTTTTGCATTGTTGTATCAGTTACTGATAACATTTGAGATGACATTTGTTCCATAATATGTTCTATAATTCAAAATGTCAAAATATGTTCCATATCTCAAAATATGATAACATTTGTTTCGTAAGTCATAGCCAAAATACATAAGCCATAACTTACGACAGATTACATAAGTCATACCCAAAATACATAAGTCATAGATTGTGACATATTACATAACTTATAGCCAAAATACATAAGTCATAGCTTGTGACAGATAATAGATAACAAAGTGAACATAACAAAACACTAAACTAACAAAGTGAACATAACAAAATACCACAGACTTAAACTAAATTATTCAAGTTGGTGTTGATCTTCTTGTTGTTGGCCCAACAGCAGTCTTGGCTGCACTCGGTCTTGTTGTAGGTCCTGGTGGTATAAAAGGTTTAGTTGGCCTTCTGATTCGTAACTTCCGGGCCCTTCCATGATATGCTTGAGATGCTGAAGTAGATGATTGGCCCCTCTTAATTGGTTATTTTTCTACCCTTCCATAAGATGATTGTTGGGATGCATTACTGGCTCCTTGTGTAACTTGCTGGGATGCATGACTGACTCCTTGTGAAGCTTGTGTTGATGGTTGTTAGGATGGCTGTTGAGATTCATGTGTGACTCCTTGTGAAGCTTGTGTTGATGGTTATTGGGATGGCTGCTGGGATGTTGACTTTGATGCCTTCCAAATGATTTCCTTCAACATCTTACCAGGATATATTTTCCTGAAATTGTTATAGAGATGCCTGACACAAAATCTTTGCTCAACTCTAGGTAGCAGTTCATCCATGGCAGATAATAATCCCTATGCAATCAGTTTTAAAAACACATAAAACATAAGTATAACAAGTAAGAACATAAGCATAAAAAGTAAGAACATAAGCATAACCGAAATAACATAATACCTTCTATTGATCAGATATAAACGTGTATGTGAGGCACTTTTCTCTCCCACCAAGGTCATCAATAAGCAGCTCCAAGAACCATGTCCAGTTATCCTTATTTTCACTTTCAACTACTACAAATGCTATTGGTAGCATTTGATCATTTGGATCTCTACCTATGACTGTTAAGATTTGACCTCCACATAGCCCTTTCAAAAAACATCCATCAAGGCTAATGAAATGTCTACATAATTTGAAGCTTTTCTTACAAGCTGCAAAGCATATGTATAGCCTTTTAAAATGGGGTCTTTGATCATCAATACCCTCTTGTGAAGGTTGGACATTCAGTTCCACAGTAGATCATGGGTTTGATCTTAATAACTCGTGACAGTTGTCATAATTCCTTGTATAATCCCCTAGAAAAGAACCATCAACCATGTCTCTAGCAGCAAATATAGCTCTTATGGCCTTAGTCTTATTGACCCCTACATTCCACTTCTTTTGTGCCTTTTCCTTTATGTCCTTAAGCTTAAATCTTGGGTTGGTTTTCAATGAATTTTGTATCCTTTTGCTTAACCATTTGGTACTCATCATCTTCACATTGTACTCCCTACTGCAACTATGATTGTCTATCATCTTCCTTAGTTGCCAAGAATCCTTATTAGGTAACTTAACACAGTAAGCTTCCCACTCACATCCATCCTTACACCTAACCCTCAATCTAACCTGGTCATTTTTAGTGAACTTCAAGTTATGCCAGATTGGACTGCATATGAGGTTATAACTTCCTTGAAATCAGCTTTGGTAATAAAGTACATTCCAACCTCCATTTGTACTTGGACATGTCTTTCTGTAACTTCAACATGGGGTACTTTTTATCCTAACTCCACTACTATCATCATTATCACATCCACTTTTGGTAATAAAGTACATTCCAACCTCCCATTTGTAATTGGCATGTCTTTTTGTAACTTGAACATGGGGTACTTTTTTCTCCTAACTCCACTACTATCATCACTATCACACCCACTTTGTAAATCCTCACTTTCATTATCACTACCTGTCATACCCTAAATTTTGACCCCTTAGATCTTCATCATCATTTTTAGGAGCATGTTCACATGTTTATCTAACCTTAACCCTTTTCAAGTGGTCTTTGTCAAGTTACAGGTGAACCAGGGTTTTGTACAACCGAAATCGAGATTTCGAGGGTTGACCAGTCAATGTTTTGGATTGGTTTTCTTTGAGATCGGGTCTCCACATCATCAAGGATATTCTATTGGATCAAGGATGAATCCAATTTGAGGTTGTTACCCAGGAATCAAAAGCAGTGAAGTTCAGGATACCCGATTAGGGTTTTCCAGCAGGAAAAGTCAACTGTGGTTTGACTTTTGATTTAGAAGGTGTTACAATGGTGGGATCATGGTCCATAATGTTCATATGGCTTGGTAAAGTCCATTCAAGAAGTTTCAAAGCCTCAAGAGGTCCAGAGCATCAACAGTCGACTTGGTAGCCACCGATCGATCGTTCAGTTGACCGAAAAGTCAACTCTTCAACAATAAGGAATATGACCTCAAGATATGAATAAAAAAATTTCCTAATGACATATTTCATCTACCCATAAAATTTCATGACAATTGGATCAAGGGTTGAGGAGTAATCGCAAAAGTCGGGAATTAGGGTTTTGAAAGGGGCAAAACCATAACTCCTTAACCACACATCCAATTGAGTTGGTTCAAAGCTCATTGAAAATATCTTGACAAATCCTACAAAAGCCTCAAATTGGTCCATGATTAGAAAATGCATAGATTTGGAGTTATGATCAAATTCATTTCAAGAAGGGAAAATGACTTAGAGAAATTTCACTTTTAAGCTTATTTTTTAGCAACTTTGAGAGGCTTTTTGGCCAAGCTGCTTTGAGAATTTGAAATTCATGAAAACATGAATGTTTTAGAGCTACATGAGGGCTTTCCAAAAAGTACTAGAACATCTCAATGGCATTTGTGAGCTGAGAGTTATGAGTTAGTGAAGTTGGGACTGTCACACTTGAAGCACAAATTCTGGTTTTTCTACAAGTGAGATTTTCATCAAGTTATACCTTTCTCAGCCCTTGTATCTTGTTTATTCTGATATGTAGAAGCTTAGATGTGTGGAAATGCAAAGGAAATGCAGATATCATGAGAAATGGAAGCCAAGGCAAGTGGCTTGGCAAGTTGCAATGCAACTTGCATTAAAATATTCAAAAAATCCAAAAGATGAAAGAGAAAAGTCTTGCAGCTGTCATGCCCCTACCATTCTAGCCTCACTCCAGCCACCTCTAAGTCACTCATTCCACTTGACTTCTGATTACCTTGAGGCCAAGAAACCACTTTTGCAAGATTTGAACTAATTTTCCACTTTTCCCTCTTAGGAAGGAAACCTCCCAAATCTGTCCTCACCCTTACTTTCCCTATAAATAGAGCACTCCTCTACCTCATTCCATACACCAGGGCATTCTCAAAAACTAGAGAAACTATAGCTCTCTCCCTTTCTTTCTTCACTTTATTTCAAAATCTCAAAATCATCAAAAACACCAAAATTTGCCTTGGAGCAAAGTGCCTTCCAAAACCATTTCCACACATCCAAACTCACCAAAAACCATCTTCATAATACACAAATATTGTGTAGAAGGTGTCCATGCTTTGAAACTACTCAAAAACACTATTTCTCAAAAAGTCAACTTTCACACCAAGCAAGTTTGACCACTATGCTCAAAATCTGCCAAATCCTTGTCTAGGCTCATTCTTGTTGTTCTAACCATCCATACACCTCATATATATCATATTGCAACTGTCCAAAGCATTGAAGATCAGTGGTGAAGCTCATTTCTCAAGTTGTCCTAAGGTTTGCATATTGCTTCAAGAGGAAACAAACTTCAATTTTGTGCCAAAAACAAGATCTCTGGTCTTCTTTGTTTCTAACTTGCTCAACATAGTCTACAAGAGGTATGTAATCCATAAACTTCTCATTTTACATTACATTGTTATGTTCTGCATTCTTGAGGTGTTTTTTGTGAGAACTATGTGTATGCTGTCCCAATTTGCTCTTTATCTAGAGTCTATGTTTACTGCAGTACCTTAGCTCTTATTAAGGCATGATATTTTGTAAAATGAAGTATTGATGATGTGTCGTCAAGAATAAGCATTGTATTTTGATTCCAACAGTTTTGAGAAATTTGCCCATAAGGGTAGCTTTAGAGGTGTTTATGTGAAATGCTAATGTCTTGTTACAAATCTGTCTAGAGGTAGACTGTTGTGGTATCCAGGTAGCTTGTTAGTTGCTTCATGATATGTTTCTGCCCATAGGTCATGTATGAACCTAGAGAGATTTGTATTTCACAAATGTAATGTTAACTGCCATATCATGAACATTATGCCAAGATGTTATATGCCTGCCTACTTTGCTTTAAGCTTGCTTATCCTATACCTATTGGTTTGATATATCCATACTGTTTGTGAATATTTCATGTTGTTGGTTGTCATCATGATCTACTTGTATGTAGAATTTGTGGACTGTGAGTTTATTGCATTACAATTGCTTTCAATTGATTTAACCACAACTAGCTGTGAACATAACTTCCATGTATTGCTTCATGAATATACACACCATGACCTGAGCAGTTTTTAAGATTAGTACACTTTTTCTCATACACTTGCCATGATCATACTACTTTCTGTTTTAAGAGATCCATAGAGTATCCCTCATCCTAGAATCTTTGCTTAATATGTTTTGGATCTGGATTGATAGTTTAAGCTGCCAACAATGCCAAGTTGTGTTTTGCAAGGTGTATGTCTGATTTTTGAGAACAAGAGCATCATTTAGTATATGTGTGTGATGAGTGTACCTATTTGCATTATCAATTTGTCCCAAAACAGTTTTTCTGCTTACAACTTTCAGCATACCACAGCTGTATCAGTTTGGGCATTGAACAGAATGTGCTTATTTCTCTTGGCTTAAATCCCAACTGTCATCATATATGTTATGAGTGCATCACTGCCTGATCTAAATTCATCATTCTGATTGTATCTGCCGTATATGTGGTGATACAATTCCTGTTTTATTTAAATTGTCTTGGTGTTTGAACTCATGATGCTAAACTCACCACTGTTAATTACTTTAAGTGCTAGCCATAACGAGGCATTGAAATTGGCATTAGTTTTCTATGTAGTCTAGGTTAAGGGTGACTTGAGTCTCTACATTAGTAGGTTTTGTTTTTGTAAGAAACACCATTGTGGACCTTCATTATGCATACTGTTGAACATGACCTGGGGGGGTATTTTGATTTTTCTAACCAACCTGTTCGTACATGGTTAAGGCTGTCAACAGGAAGTTGTGTTTGGTTTGTTGTTGGATGATTTTCAAACCTACTGATAGGCTACTGTGTTTAATTTCATCTGCTCTATTTTACTTGAGGCATT
This sequence comes from Lathyrus sativus, assembly GCA_963859935.3. Taxonomy (NCBI): domain Eukaryota; kingdom Viridiplantae; phylum Streptophyta; class Magnoliopsida; order Fabales; family Fabaceae; genus Lathyrus; species Lathyrus sativus. The sequence continues at coordinate 665,583,181 of OZ012739.1, forward strand.
TAAAATTGGTAGTCCACTGCTGTTTTAGAATTTGGTGCTAGCAGGTTTTTGGGATGATCAAGGTTCACATTTTGTTTTGTTTTGACAGTTGGCTTGTTTGCAGCTATAGGGCTAGCAGATGATTTCAGAGATATATAGGCCAGGTTTTGGTTTAGCTGTAGAGATTACTTGGGTTGAGATGATGTATTTGGCTTCTGTCCAACTGTCTTGAGGTTCACTTCCAGGCCTGATTTTCAGTTGGATCAGGATGTGTTGGTTTAGTGGAATGCTGCTAGCTGCATTGGTTTGTCTACTATTTCCGACTCTTTATGTTGGTTTCCTTTGGTATTTTGATAACAGTCCTTTAGTACCCTTTAGTGCTAGGCTCATGTCTTTAGACTTGTAACTTTAGGCTGTTAGCTTGTGATTGATTGGTAATTTGGAATTAGGCATATTCAGGTTATAATCCTTTTGCTGTTAATATTTGAGTTTGTTATCTCAAAGGCAATTTCTGCCAAATATAGATGCTCAGGCCTGTGGTAGGAGTGTTGTTTTATTTTGACAGTATGCATCCCTTATTTGTTTTGGTCTTGTGTTTTTTTTTCATACTCCTGTTCAGCTGCCCCTTGAGTCACTTGTTGCAATTTTGATTTATATGGTTGTGGTTGCTAAGGCTTGGACTTCATGCTTAAGGTTTGAATCTCAGGGCATTCGGTTTGGTTATCATGTGGCAGATCTGTTATTGCCCAACAGACTTGCATTTTTTAAGTCATGTTTGTAATAACATGCCATCTCATCGGTGCTGTGTGGATACAACTAGCCATTCACTTGTGGTTACCTTGATCAACTAAGTTTTTTCCTTGAATTTAATCATTGAGGAATGCATTTAAAGTTTGAACAGACCCTCACTTGTATCTATTTGCATTTGATTTGATCTAAGTTTTCTCAAGTGCATCTCAAAACATCCGTTTGCGTGTTCATTCAAATTTTATGATGTGTGCATTATTTCATTACTTGGCTGTTACCATCTTAATCCTCATAAAAAATTAATCAATTTTGACTAAAATATCGTGAAAAATGGTTAAGATTTGAAGATGTTGAGAGCGAACCGCATTTTCGTTTTTCACTTATTCTGCCTTGGTATTTTGCCCAGCTATGTACTTGGTTAGGTATATGCATTTTTAGGGGCGGCTTAATACATGGATGTATAGCCACCCCAGTGGTAGAAGCATGTGCCTTAAGTCACTTATCTTGTCCATGGTCCTTGGTTCGATCCTTGGTTGGGACACTTTTTGGCATTTTATTTCAAATAGCAAGTTTCATTATTTTTTTCTCTTTCTTTTCCTTTCCTTGATAACACGCGCGCAAGTGGCCAAGTGGTAAGTCTTGAGTTGGTAAACGAGAGGGCCTGGGCCATTTTACTTTTATTGCTTGTTTATTTTATTTTTATAAAATTCAACAAATCATAACTTTTGCGTGCTGTATCATTTTTAACCCGTTCTTTTTGCAATTTTCTCATTGTGATGTATAGTTTTAGTTAATGGATTGTAATCTCATATTTGTTTGTTGTTACATTTGTTACCTTGAACCTATAACATGTTTACTTTCAAATTGTGATGATTGTTACCTTCATCATGTTTTAATCTTTGTCAAGATATGCTTCTATCTTTGTTAAGATATTTGATTACCGGTTGTAACCATTGGTGTCTGTTTGAAGTATCTGCTTATTTTAATATGCATGTTTACTTGATTGTGATCTTATTCATCTTGCTTAATTGTTCATTTTGCTTTGTTAAGTATTTCTTTCCCAGGTGATGGAACTTTTTAGTTCTCATCCAAGTTGCTCCTCTCTCCTTCCAAAGGAAAAGTCTTTCCGTTGATCCTTGTGTCATAAACAACTCATCTCTCCATTGACTTTGTTAAGTCATTCACACACTTAGTTAAGTGGAACTTGCCCTTTAGACTTTTCTTAAGTCTACAAAGCCCACCCTTGTTAGGAGTGCTCTTCAACTAGAACTTAGGATAGAGTTCATTAACTCTATGTAAGAATCATCGTCATGATTACTTACTTCCCTTTCTTGAGTGTTAAATTTAGATCTAGAGAGTTTCCTTAAACTCTGCATAAGCATTGTTATGTTTGTTCCCCTCTGAACCTTGATCATAATCAAGTGTTCTTCAAACTTAGTGAGGTGAACTACGATTGCTCTGATTCTATCCTAGTTAGGATACGTAGGCAGAGGACGCGATGTCTTTGCGAGCAAACTTAGTGTATAAATATTTAGGTCTTAACCTACATCTTTTATCCCAATCCATAGCAAACATTTTACAAACTTAGCATACAAACAAACAAAAGGTTCCTGTAGAGTACTACAGATGCTTAGGGTGCTAACACCTTCCCTAGGTATAACCAATCCCCGATCCCCGAATCTCTTAGCGTTGTTGTTACATCACGAAAGGGTTTTTATTTCTTTAGACCTTTCCTTTGGATAAATTAAAGTTCGGTTGTAAAAGAATTAAGATTCAAGTTAATTCAATAGCTTGATATCCAATTTTCACCGCAACAGAAATGATGACTTCACTGGGGAAAACGAACTCAAGGGTTTAGCCTATTTTGTTTGTTTATGTGCCATATTTTCTATATTTGCTTTACATGTATATTTGTGTATATTTGTTTGTTGGATCTTGGGACCTTTTGAGTGGTGAAATGGTCCTATACCCGGACTGGAGTGCAATTGTGATAGGATGGTGGTATATCCAAGGAGGCTTATAGGGAGTTGATTCCCGACTAAGCTAACTTGAGAAACCACCGCTCAGTGTAGGCCCTCTGAGAGTTTAGTATTGTTGATCGAGTATTCGTGAAAACAACGCTACTTTCAACGAAGGAGCCCATGACACTGTGGACTTTTAGATTACATTCTACCCCACTTTGGCCTTACTAGGATGTAGTGCGATGGCTATAAGGAAGTATTTCCGAAATAGTTGATACGCGATACTACACTTAGACGAGACTCTCTTGAGAATATTATCGATTACCAAGTAATTTGGGAAGTTGATAATATCCGAAAGATGGGTTGATGACACTAGGAACCATTTAGAACCCTGCTCTACAGGTTTGAAATCCCTAGTACACATCTTTTGGGGATGGGTAGACCTTGGATCCACGCTCGTCCTTTAAACCTAGGCTTGTGTTTATGTGCATATGTGTGATCGTTGCATTTGCCTGTGTTTGTGAACTTTTTCATTCATAAACATCATATCATAAAGTTTCATGGAACTCAGATTTTTGTTTGTAAACATCAAGGTTGGTATAGACAGTAAAAGAAAGAAACTTTGAAGTACACTTACAAGAGTCTTAACTTGGATGATCTAAAGAGGTTGAGTACCTTGGTGAAAGATCCAGAGGGATTCAAAAAATTGTTGTCACTATTGAAGATAAAGATGGATAATGGACTATCTCTCCATGTTTCTCCAGTTCTATGATCCAGTCTATTATCGTTCCACTTTTCCCGACTATCAACTAATAAATACTCTTATTTTGTTGGATTGCTCGTTCTTGACGAATCTCCTTTTCCAAACATGGAGAAAGACCCTATGGAGAAAGATATTACTAAGGCTACACGTTTGGGAATCGCTTTGAACAAAGCACAACAAGCAAGAAGAAGCATTGAAGCACAAGATCATGTGGTTGTCAAAGAAAACGTAGAGCTCGAGAAACAACTACGGTTGAAGAATGAGGAAGTACTTTCTTGTAAGAAGAAGAAAGTATCAGCTGATCCTCAGTTGACTCCGTAGAAGCTAATTGTGGAGAAGCTTATTCTCGAGAAGTCCCAGATGGAAGAAGAGATCAAGAAGCTCAACACAAGGCTGTCCAGAGAACCTCTTTAGGACTTTTTGTTAGCTTTTATTTAGCTTTCTGTTTAAGACTCTTGTAAGAAGTACTCACATGGTGTAATTCAAATTGATGGTTAATGAAAGAAATTTTTTGGGTTTATCTTGATGTTTGTAAATATTTTGAATTCTATGAAACTTTTTGCATTGCATGAGCATGTTTGTCACATTTGCATTTGCATTTACATTTCTCAGCCTTGAGTCTCATGTTCCTCTTCCTGTCTCTAGAGAGGGATACCTAGCACGCATTCTGAACCAATGGAAACGATGAAAGAACTTTTGAAAGGGCAAGAAGCCTTGAAGGAGGAAATCAGGGTCCTCAAAGATCAGATGAATTGGGTTTTGGAGACTTTGCAGAATTTGATGAAGAATGAAGGGTATTCTCCCCCTATCGCGCCTAGAGAGGTCGTGAGTCCGTCACTTCCGGTGAATCTTCCAGATCAAGGACCTCCTAAGCTTCAACGGTCAGACCATCGTCAACCAGTATTTGGGCCGGCGCCAAAACGTCATCCTTGTCAGGTGGTTACCAAAAAAGCATCTCAGCATTCATTGGTTGTTTCCTCTCGAGGTTCTCGAATCCAGAACATGAATAAGAAGAATCTTGTCAAAAGGAACAAGGCATGCTACAAAACAGTTCTTGTGCCGCTAAGTAAGCTTTATCCGCTACTAATTCAGAATTTGTTGGTGACTCCACGAGCTCTTAACCTTGTGTCAGGACCATGGCATAATGCAAACTTGACTTGTGAGTTTCACAAAGGGGCTGAAGGACATGAACTAGACACTTGTTTGGCATTAGGATTTGTGGTGCAAGAGCTAGTCTATGACAAAAAACTGATCTTTGAAGAAGATCACCCAGAAGTTGAATGCAAGTACCATACTGGGACAATGGGGCATTTGGTGGAAGAGTGCAAAGGTTTTAGGTTGAAGGTGCAAAGCTTGTTGGAGCTGTTAAAACCTCAAGAGGGTAAACCAAGTACCAGTGTCTCAGCTCTTGAAGCAAAAGGCAAAGGACCTACGAGGCCTCTCAAGGTTCTATACCACAAGGAGCAAGAAATCAGTGATAGAGGTGTTCCCCCATTTGGGCCTAGAAACTGAAGTTGTTAAGTCAATTCTCCTAAGCTGGCTGTATTTTGTTTGTTTCAGTATTTTCAGTTGTATTTCCCTCGTTGTTTAATTTGAATTGCTTGTAAGTTGTTGTTCATTTTGAATTGGCAATATTAATGAAATGTTTGTGCATCTTTTGATTAAATCCATTCGTTTCACTCTTTCTTTTTCCTTTCATTGTTATGAAATACAAAAATACAAAAATTTCTTTTCTTTACTAAACTGTTGTTCAAAGATTGGGGAGGATGATGAGAACTATATCTATAACTGATGTTGATATGCTTTCAATTTAACTTTGCCGATGATGTAAGGCATTGTTTCAATCCCTAAAACACTGGAGAAATAAGGAAGATAATCCCTCGTTAACCACTTCGAGCCTAGAAGTAGGAGTTTTCTTTCTTTAGAAAAACAGAAACCTTAATCTCGAACCTGGGGCGGGTAGTTCTAAGATATATGCATACAAGACGCTTTTCACAAAAAGTGATGCATTCAAGTTTTCCTTCGCACACAACAAGCAAGTGTCGAAATCCAAAAGACGATGATGGTTCGCTGTAGCCATTAAACTAAGTGGTCACCTCCTTTCTCAAAAAAACGAAAGAAGAAAAAAAGGGGAAAATAAAAAGCCCGCTAAGTCAAAACCTATGAAGGAGACTTAGGCAAAAATGGGGCATCCCGCTAACTGTATATCCAAAAGAAACAGTTCAGGCAAAAGTAAGGGATAATAAAAGAGGAAATCCTTAAAGCTTCACTTTCAAAAATCCTCAAATAGCAAAAGCTATCAAATACTGTAAGGGAGTTGTGACTACCTTAGATTTTTGAATCATCACCAACTATCATCGATTCAATCCTTAAAGCCTGTAGGAACCTGAATGTATAGTTTGAGTTAACTGAGCGTAGGATTGAATTTCATCATGAAGATGGGTGGGACAAATAACTTTGAGCCTTTATCCTTTGTTTCATGAGTCGTGAACCAAACCACGTTACAACCCTTAAAAGACCTAATTGAGGTAAGGTTATTTTGAAAGCATATTACAGCAAGGTTAGATAACCTGACTCCTAATGATCTTTGATGTTTATGTGTGTTCATCACTTTATCCATCATCTGCAAGATGGTTGGATCGCTTTCGCTTTGATCGTTTGATCACTCCGCCGCGTGTGTTTCATCAAAATTGTTTTCAAAAGATTGCATGAATTTTACATTGAAAATTGCCAATTTTTAATGAACAAAATTGTTTGCCAGACAATCCAATGTCAAAAGGAATCCCAACAAATGCTGTCAGCTAGAGAATTGGATTTGATAAAGGAAGCTCGACCTGGGGAAACTAACTCGAAGGATTGGTTAATCATTTGTCACAATGTTCAGCTAATCAAAGTCGGCCAAGTCGAGATTAAATTAATCTCTCAAAGACCGTTGAACTGGGGCAGTTACGTCGAGGTTCGTGAACCTCTCCAAAAGTTTGAAAATATTGAGGCATCTTGTATGTCAGTTCTTCTGTAAAACCCTCTTGGTGATTTCTTCTTGCAGACCATGTGTTCTGGGGAACATCGTTTGGGGTCTTATAAACAAGTCGCTTCTTAGCTCTTTTCAAGGCCAGCTACTCTAAACCAGTTAATCAGAAGCAATCAAGTCAAGATGAGATTAATCTCTCGAAGATAGTTGAATTGGGGCAGTTATGTCGAGAGTCGTGAATCTCTCCAAGAGTTTGAAGATATTGAGGCATCTTGGTATGTCAATTCTTCTGTAAAATCCTCTTGATGATTCCTTCTTGTGGACCATGTAATCTGGGGCAGAAAAGTTGGAAGACTGTTTGTCACAAGATCTGTTGCTTACTTGCAGAGGTTTGTTATACTATCGAGGGGCAGAAGTATTTAGTTCTCACGATACCCTTTAGTCAGCTCTCCGATTAAGTTGTTACTTCAAGTTGATCTTGGAAATTTCTTTGGTGATTTTTCCTTCGACAAAGAATTCGAGCTCATGATGGCAATCCGAGTGCAGTCATGATTTTGTGGATTACTCTCTCCTAGATAAGGTTATAACTTTGAAGTGGAACTGTCGATCTTTATGATCATCCCCAGTGATGATCCATCAGGTAAAGTTGGCTAGGTATCCGTGTCGAGATGTTTATTTCATCTCCTGTTTTGTTTTGTCTGTTTTGTCAGCATAACCATAAGCATGGCATAAAGCATAAGCATAGCATCCGTGCATTTTTGCTCTCTCTAGTTATTACCTGTTCCTGTTTCACTTTGGTGTTTTTCACCAAGAGATTGGGTTTGTCTCTTCTCTCCAATAGAGTTGTCGGCCTTTAGGCATAAAGTGCCCTCCAATTCTAATTTCCCCACAGAGTTCAATCCTCGTGGATGATGGTTGTTTCAGTTATCTTGTCCACGCCTGGATAAGATAAGTTCCCATTTGATTTCAATCCTCAATGGTTGGAGTCTTGTTTGACCGTTTCTTTCTAGCTCGTTCCTAGATTGAACTTTGACCCCTGGAAAGTGGCTTCCAAATCTATGTTGGGCGTACACTTATTGTGTATTATACCCCCAGGAAGAATCTTTTACAGATCCTATTCGAAGAAAAATCCTTCTCCAGTAGTGTTGTGGTAACAACCTTTCTTTGGATTAAATGGCATATCCTTGAGGAGTTGAGGAATTTCTTTTGGTTATTTCTCTTTGTTTGAGAAAATTTTGGCTTGTAAAGAAATTGTCCCACATCTTTTGGTGAGGTCCCCAGTAAGTCCAGTGGTAACTAGCAGCATTTCTTTTAAAGTCTAGTGGTGATTGGCGTTTTCTGTTAAAGTTCAGTGGTGACTGGCAGCTTTCTTTTAAAGTCTAGTGGTGACTGGCGGCTTTCATTTTAAGTCCAGTGGTGACTGGCAACTTTCTTTTAAAGTCCAGTGGTGAGTGGCGTTTTCTGTTAAAGTCCAGTGGTGACTGGCAGATTTCTTTTAAAGTCCAGTGGTGACTGGCGGCTTTCATTTTAAGTCCAGTGGTGACTGGCAGCTTTCTTTTAAAGTCCAGTGGTGACTGGCGGCTTTCATTTTAAAGTCCAGTGGTGACTAGCAGCTTTTTTTTAAAATCCAGTGGTGACTGACAGCTTTCATTTAAGGTCCAGTGGTGACTGGCAGCTTTCTTTTAAAGTCCAGTGGTGACTGGCGTTTTCTGTTAAAGTCTAGTGGTGACTGGCAGCTTTCTTTTAAAGTCCAGTGGTGACTGGCGACTTTCATTTTAAAGTCCAGTGGTGACTGGCAGCTTTCTTTTAAAGTCCAGTGGTGACTGGCAGCTTTCATTTAAGGTCCAGTGGTGACTGACAACTTTCTTTTAAAGTCCAGTGGTGACTGGCAGCTTTCATTTTAAGTTCAGTGGTGACTGGCAGCTTTCTTTTAAAGTCCAGTGTTGACTGGCAGCTTTCATTTTAAGTCCATTGGTGACTGGCGGCTTTCATTTTAAAGTTCAGTGGTAACTGGCAGCTTTCTTTTAAAGTCCAGTGGTGACTGGCGTTTTCTGTTAAAGTCCAGTGGTGACTGGCGTTTTCTGTTAAAGTCCAGTGGTGACTGGCATTTCTTGAAAGTCCAATTGTCTTTGGCGATCTTGTCCCATTTTGCTATCACTATGCAAAGTCTGTTTTTCTGTTTTTCCTGAAGATCCCGTTCGAACTCTTCGTTATAGGAGACTCCTCAGCTGTTTATCCCCAGTTGTAACGCCCCATATTGCTTTTAGGATTACCGACTGACCCCACAAACCAACACGGGTCTTTTCAGCATGCTTTGTCCTCAATCACACGCTTTCCGGGAAACTTCCCAGAAGGTCACCCATCCCAGAATTGCTCCAAGTCAAGCACGCTTAACTGTGGAGTTCTTATGAACGGGCTACCGAAAAGAAGATGCATCTTGTTGGTATAGGTAGTACCAATTAATCCTTATAAGCCTTCATTCAACCATGCAGTCCCATACCTGCATAGCCTCAGGATCCCTCTCATTCGGATGTGAATTCGGTTTTTCCCCTAGAAGCTGCTAGGAGTGTCCCATTGTCATGCCTCATGACACCGACAACCACTCCCTCGCCCACGGGTGTTACATGTAACCACCGTCCTCTTTCACCTCAGGTGTTACATGCCCACCAACTTCCGCTTGGTTCGTCCCCGAACCACATCGTACTGGGAGAGGTATGGCTCTGATACCATTTGTAACGCCCCTATAATTCTTTGAGGATTACCGACTGACCCCACAAACCAACACGGGTCTTTTCAGCATGCTTTGTCCTCAATCACACGCTTTCCGGGAAACTTCCCAGAAGGTCACCCATCCCAGAATTGCTCCAAGTCAAGCACGCTTAACTGTGGAGTTCTTATGAACGGGCTACCGAAAAGAAGATGCATCTTGTTGGTATAGGCAGTACCAATTAATCCTTATAAGCCTTCATTCAACCATGCAGTCCCATACCTGCATAGCCTCAGGATCCCTCTCATTCGGATGTGAATTCGGTTTTTTCCCTAGAAGCTGCTAGGAGTGTCCCATTGTCATGCCTCATGACACCGACAACCACTCCCTCGCCCACGGGTGTTACATGTAACCACCGTCCTCTTTCACCTCAGGTGTTACACCAGTGAGGTTTGCGTCTCTTTTCTTTTTTCCCAGCGGAGTGTCACCTCCTTTTCCCCAAAGAAGTTTTATCTTCCCTGTGGGAGTTTGCATTCCCTATGTGAAAGATTCCCTTTGAGCAGCATCTTTAGTCGTTTGAACTACTTTTGTTTGCTTTTCCTTGGATCTTTCCCTAGTGTGTGGGCCTCCATGAGTAGTTACTCGTTGTATTGCCGTTCTTTTATCTTTGCTCGCATGTTTGCATCTGTCTTACATTCAAACACCATAAAGAATCATCTAGATTCATAGCATATCCGCATTTGTCCTTTTGCATAACATCGGATCTAAGGGACAAAATTTTTGGTTCGCTATATTTAAATACCTTTCACTCTGATTCTGCGAGGATTGTCATCTCTCACCGCCATCCAGTGAAAGATATTTAAATAGGGGCAACTGTCATACCGCAAATTTTGACCCCTTAGATCTTCATCATCATTTTTAGGAGCATGTTCACATGTTTATCTAACCTTAACCCTTTTCAAGTGGTCTTTGTCAAGTTACAGGAGAACCAGGGTTTTGTACAGCCGAAATCGAGATTTCGAGGGTTGACCAGTCAATTTTTTGGATTGGTTCTCTTTGAGATTAGGTCTCCACATCATCAAGGATATTCTATTGGATCAAGCATGAATCCAATTTGAGGTTGTTACCCAGGAATCAAAAGCAGTGAAGTTCAGGATACCCGATTACGGTTTTCCAGCAGGAAAAGTCAACTATGGTTTGACTTTTGATTTAGAAGGTGTTACAATGGTGGGATCATGAACCATAATGTTCATATGGCTTGGTAAAGTCCATTCAATAATTTTCAAAGCCTCAAGAGGTCCAGAGCATCAACAATCGACTCGGTAGCCACCGATCGATCGTTCGGTTGACCGAAAAGTCAACTCTTCAACAATAAGGAATCTGACCTCAAGATATGAATCAAAAATGTTCCTAATGACATATTGCATCTACCCATAAAATTTCATGACAATTGGATCAAGGTTTGAGGAGTAATCGCAAAAGTCGGGAATTAGGGTTTTGAAAGGGGCAAGACCATAACTCCTTAACCACACATCCAATTGAGTTGGTTCAAAGCTCATTGGAAATCTCTTGACAAATACTACAAAAGCCTCAAAGTGGTCCATGATTAGAAAATGCATAGATTTGGAGTTATGATCAAATTCATTTCAAGAAGGGAAAATGACTTAGAGAAATTTCACTTTTAAACTTGTTTTTTAGCAACTTTGAGAGGCTTTTTGGCCAAGCTCCTTTGAGAATTTGAAATTCATGAAAACATGAATGTTTTAGAGCTACATGAGGGCTTTCCAAAAAGTACTAGAACATCTCAATGACATTTGTGAGCTGAGAGTTATGAGTTAGTGAAGTTGGGACTGTCACACTTGAAGCACAAATTCTGGTTTTTCTACAAGTGAGATTTTCATCAAGTTATACCTTTCTCAGCCCTTGGATCTTGTTTATTCTGATATGTAGAAGCTTAGATATGTGGAAATGCAAAGGAAATGCAGATAGCATGAGAAATGGAAGCCAAGGCAAGTGGCTTGGCAAGTTGCAATGCAACTTGCATTAAAATATTCAAAAAATCCAAAAGGTGAAAGAGAAAAGTCTTGCAGCTGTCATGCCCCTACCATTCTAGCCTCACTTTAGCCACCTCTAATTCACTCATTCCACTTGACTTCTGATTACCTTGAGGCTAAGAAACCACTTTTGCAAGATTTGAACTAATTTTCCACTTTTCCCTCTTAGGAAGGAAACCTCCCAAATCTGTCCTCACCCTTACTTTCCCTATAAATAGAGCACTCCTCCACCTCATTCCATACACCAGGGCATTCTAACAAACCAGAGAAACTATAGCTCTCTCCCTTTCTTTCTTCACTTTATTTCAAAATCTCAAAATCATCAAAAACACCAAAATCTGCCTTGGAGCAAAGTGTCTTCCAAAACCATTTCCACATATCCAAACTCACCAAAAACCATCTGCACAATACACAAATATTGTGTAGGTGTCCATGCTTTGAAACTACTAAAAAATACCAAGTAAGTTTGACCACTATGCTCAAAATCTGCCAAATCCCTGTCTAGGCTCATTCTTGTTGTTCTAACCATCCATACACCTCATATATATCATATTGCAACTGTCCAAAGCATTGAAGATCAGTGGTGAAGCTCATTTCTCAAGTTGTCCTAAGGTTTGCATATTGCTTCAAGAGGAAGCAAACTTCAATTTTGTGCCAAAAACAAGATCTCTGGTCTTCTTTGTTTCTAACTTGCTCAACATAGTCTACAAGAGGTATGTAATCCATAAACTTCTCATTTTACATTACATTGTTATGTTCTGCATTCTTGAGGTGTTTTTTGTGAAAACTATGTGTATGTTGTCCCAATTTGCTCTTTGTCTAGAATAAGCATTGTATTTTGATTCCAACATTTTTTAAAATGAAGTATTGATGATGTGTTGTCAAGAATAAGCATTGTATTTTGATTCCAACATTTTTGAGAAATTTGCCCATAAGGGTAGCTTTAGAGGTGTTTATGTGAAATGATGATGTGTTGTTACAAATCTGTCTAGAGGTAGATTGTTGTGGTATCCAGGTAGCTTGTTAGTAGCTTCATGATATGTTTCTGCCCATAGGTCATGTATGAACCTAGAGAGATTTGTATTTCACAAATGTAATGTTAACTGCCATATCATGAACATTATGCCAAGATGTTATATGCCTGCCCACTTTGCTTTAAGCTTGCTTATCCTGTACCTATTGGTTTGATATATCCATACTGTTTGTGAACATTTCATGTTGTTGGCTATCATCATGATCTACTTGTATGTAGAATTTGTGGAATTTGTGGACTCTGAGTTTATTGCATTACAGTTGCTTTCAATTGATTTAACCACAACTAGCTGTGAACATAACTTCCATGTATTGCTTCATGAATATACACACCATGACCTGAGCAGTTTTTAAGATCAGTGCATTTTTGCTCATACACTTGCCATGATCATACTACTTTCTGTTTTAAGAGATCCATAGAGTATCCCTCATCCTAGAATCTTTGCTTAATATGTTTTGGATCTGGATTGATAGTTTAAGCTGCCAACAATGCCAAGTTGTGTTTTGCAAGGTGTATGTCTGATTTTTGAGCACAAGAGCATCATTTAGTATATGTATGTGATGAGTGTACCTATTTGCATTATCAATTTGTCCCAAAACAGTTTTTCTGCTTACAACTTTCAGCATACCACAACTGTATCAGTTTGGGTATTGAACAAAATGTGCTTATTTCTCTTGGCTTAAATCCCAACTGTCATCATATATGTTATGAGTGCATCACTGCCTGATCGAAATTCATCATTCTGATTGTATCTGTCGTATATGTGGTGATACAATTCCTGTTTTATTTAAATTGTCTTGGTGTTTGAACTCATGATGCTAAACTCACCACTGTTAATTGCTTTAAGTGCTAGCCATAACGAGGCATTGAAATTGGCATTAGTTTTCTGTGTAGTCTAGGTTAAGGGTGATTTGAGTCTCTACATGAGTAGGTTTTGTTTTTGTAAGAAACACCATTGTGGACCTTCATTATGCATACTGTTGAACATGACCTGGGGGGGGGCGTATTTTGATTTTTCTGACCAACCTGTTCGTACATGGTTAAGGCTGTCAACAGGAAGTTGTGTTTGGTTTGTTGTTGGATGATTTTCAAACCTACTGATAGGCTACTGTGTTTAATTTCATCTGCTCTATTTTACTTGAGGCATTTAGAATTGGTAGTCCACTGCTGTTTTAGAATTTGGTGCTAGCAGGTTTTTGGGATGATCAAGGTTCACATTTTGTTTTGTTTTGACAGTTGGCTTGTTTGCAGCTATAGGGCTAGCAGATGATTTCAGAGATATATAGGCCAGGTTTTGGTTTAGCTGTAGAGATTACTTGGGTTGAGATGATGTATTTGGCTTATGTCCAACTGTCTTGAGGTTCACTTCCAGGCCTGATTTTCAGTTGGATCAGGATGTGTTGGTTTAGTGGAATGCTGCTAGCTGCATTGGTTTGTCTACTGTTTCCAACTCTTTATGTTGGTTTCCTTTGGTATTTTGATAACAGTCCTTTAGTACCCTTTAGTGCTAGGTTCATGTCTTTAGACTTGTAACTTTAGGCTGTTAGCTTGTGATTGATTGGTAATTTGGAATTAGGCATATTTAGGTTATAATCCTTTTGCTGTTAATATTTGAGTTTGTTAGCTCAAAGGCATTTTCTTCCAAGTATAGATGCTCAGGCCTGTGGTAGGAGTGTTGTTTTATTTTGACAGTCTGCATCCCTTATTTGTTTTGGTCTTGTGTTTTTTTTTCATACTCCTGTTCAGCTGCCCCTTGAGTCACTTGTTGCAATTTTGATTTATATGGTTGTGGTTGCTAAGGCTTGGACTTCATGCTTAAGGTTTGAATCTCAAGGCATTTGGTTTGGTTATCATGTGGCAGATCTGTTATTGCCTAACAGACTTGCATTTTTTAAGTCATGTTCGTAACAACATGCCATCTCATCAGTGTTGTGTGGATACATCTAGCCATTCACTTGTGGTTACCTTGATCAACTGAGTTTTTTCCTTGATTTTAATCATTGAGGAATGCATTTAAAGTTTGAACAGACCCTCACTTGTATCTATTTGCATTTGATTTGATCTAAGTTTTCTCAAGTGCATCTCAAAACATCTGTTTGCGTGTTCATTCAAATTTTATGATGTGTGCATTATTTCATTACTTGGTTGTTACCATCTTAATCCTCTTCAAAAATTAATCAGTTTTGACTAAAATATCGTGAAAAATGGTTAAGATTTGAAGATGTTGAGAGCGAACCGCATTTTCGTTTTTCACTTATTCTGCCTTGGTATTTTGCCTAGCTATGTACTTGGTTAGGTATATGTATTTTTAGGGGTGGCTTAATACACAGATGTATAGCCACCCCATTGGTAGAAGCATGCGCCTTAAGTCACTTATCTTGTCCATGGTCCTTGGTTCGATCCCTGGTTGGGACATTTTTTGGCATTTTATTTCAAATAACAAGTTTCATTATTTTTTTCTCTTTCTTTTCCTTTCCTTGATCACATGCGCGCAGGTGGCCAAGTGGTAAGTCTTGAGTTGGCAAACGAGAGGGCCTGGGTTCAACCCCTTCCACGACCATTTTACTTTTATTGCTTGTTTATTTTATTTTTATAAAATTCAACAAATCATAACTTTTGCATGCTGTATCATTTTTAACCCGTTCTTTTTGCAATTTTCTTATTGTGATGTATAGTTTTATTTAATGGATTGTAATCTCATATTTGTTTGTTGTTACATTTGTTACCTTGAACCTATAACATGTTTACTTTCAAATTATGATAATTGTTACCTTCATCATGTTTTAATCTTTGTCAAGATATGCTTCTATCTTTGTTAAGATATTTGATTACCGGTTGTAACCATTGGTGTCTGTTTGAAGTATCTGCTTATTGTAATATGCATGTTTACTTGATTGTGATCTTATTCATCTTGCTTAATTGTTCATTTTGCTTTGTTAAGTATTTCTTCCCCAGGTGATGGAACTTTTTAGTTCTCATCCAAGTTGCTCCTCTCTCCTTCCAAAGGAAAAGTCTTTCTGTTGACCCTTGTGTCATAAATAACTCATCTCTCCCTTGACTTCATTAAGTCATTCACACACTTAGTTAAGTGGAACTTGCCCTTTAGACTTTTCTTAAGTCTACAAAGCCCGCCCTTGTTAGGAGTGCTCTTCAACTAGAACTTAAGATAGAGTTCGTTAACTCTATGTAAGAATCATCATCATGATTACTTACTTCCCTTTCTTGAGTGTTCAATTTAGATCTAGAGAGTTTCCTTAAACTCTACACAAGCATTGTTATGTTTGTTCCCCTCTGAACCTTGATCATAATCAAGTGTTCTTCAAACTTAGTGAGGTGAACTACGATTTCTCTGATTCTATCCTAGTTAGTATACGTAGGCAGAGGACGTGATGTCTTTGTGAGCAAACTTAGTGTATAAATCTTTAGGTCTTAACCTACACCTTTTATCCCAATCCATAGCAAACATTTTACAAACTTAGCATACAAACAAACAAAAGGTTCCTGTAGAGTACTACAGATGCTTAGGGTGCTAACACCTTCCCTAGGTATAACCAACCCCCGATCCTCGAATCTCTTAGCGTTGTTGTTACATCGTGAAAAGAGTTTTTCTTTCTTTAGACCTTTCCTTTGGATAAATTAAAGTTCGATTGTAAAAGAATTAAGATTCAAGTTAATTCAATAGCTTGATATCCAATTTTCACCGCAACACTACCTTTAAACTCATCTTTGTTTTCCTCCCACTTTTCTTTACCTTTTTTTCTATTCCCCTCTTAGTCATCATCTTCATTCACATAGTTAATTAAATTATCCCCTTCATCCTCATCCAAATCGTCATCATACTCATCTGATTCATCCTCAAATTCTACCTCTATTTCACTGTCATAATTGAAGCTTTCATCCTCATTTTCATTAGAACTAAAAACATCATTGACCTCACCACCACCTTGTCCATTATCATCATTTCCATTACCTTTTTTTCCCCTAACAGCATTTTCACTAACAACATTTTTCATAACATCATTTTCCCTTACACTATTCTTACCACTACCGTCACCTTCCATCAACTCAGTTTCCTTCAAACCCCCATTAACTGCTTTCTCATACATTGCAGCAATGACTTGTTCAGTATCAACCACATTTTCATTTTGCTCTACTACTATTTCATCAAGAGGACCATCATAGTAATCAGGTTGTGACAATGTGTGTTGAATATAGATGTCAATACTAAGATGCACCCTATAGAGATCAGTAATCTCTATGACACCTTTTTTATCAACCAACAAGTTCATCCCAAAGGTTGGATCCCTATAATATTCGAATTGTACCCTAAATCCTTAAAACATCCTAACAATTCAAAATAACTCCATCTATCAGCGTCTATTTTCAACTCAGCAACCTCACCCCCTTCGTACACACTCAATTTTTCATCAACAAATTCACCACTGTGGTGGATTTTTAGGTTCAAATACTCATCCATTTCAACCTATGTCCTATGTCTTCAAAAGAAGCGCAGAAAAAAAGACAGATTTCAGTTACGAAGTTGATAACCTTGAAACTATAAAAACCCTAAAATGAACAAAATACAAAAATTTGCACTTAAATCACTAGAAGCCATACCTGGTTGTCTTTGATTTCAACTTGAAGAGCAGAGATTGCGTCAAATCTTAGTAGAATCACCTTCAACATGCAATAATGGTTATGCTAGGGTTCCACTTCCTTTAGTTTGTTTTCTTCTGAGAACAATACTTTCGTTTCACTTGCCCTTTCTTTTTTAAGTTTACACATTCCACATGGCATCCACATGGCATAAATACTCACACATCATCCCCAAGTGTGCGCCAATTGTATTATTTTAACAGGTGAAAGTATGCAAGTTATTTGTATTTTCCATAAAGGTTAAGTGATTTATATGTCAGTTTCTTTATTTTTTGTATTTGTCTGTGTTTTAATTATTCTTGGTATTTTTTTATCTTTTTGGGAAGGTTGACGTGTTTTGTAGGTTGGAAGAAGTCAAAGAAATGGCTGGAAAAAGAATGCGACGAATTTTCAAAAAGATTCACAAAGTCCATTTTTCAGCATGTTGCACATCATGATAGGCGTGTGGTATTTTGATCATATATAGATCATAGTATTTCAGAATGATGTGGAACTGGCGGAAAATGAAAGCTAACATCAAGGGATACAACTTTTATGAAGACACCAAAGGCTAGTTCGGCATTCCCATACGCGTATAAGTTGTCCCATATGCGTATCAAATTTGAAAAGATGTGTTTCTTTCCCCGTACGCGTATGGCCTTCTCCCGTACGTGTATGGCATGGCCTGATACACCCCCATATGCGTATGGAGACCCAAAATCGCAAATAAAGCCCAGATTGACGCAATTAAATCCAAAAAGTGATTTTTTAAGGTTTAGACTTGATTTTTGATGGCAACTGACAAAATAGGAGCTGGAGAACACACTAGAAGCGAGGTGGGGCGTAATATTCAAGGTTTTTCACCATTGAAGGCCTCTTCATCTTGATTCTTTGTAATGTTTTTTTCAATAGTATGAGAAGTTAAGCACCTTAGTGCTAGGGATAGGTACATGAGATTGATTCTGTTGATAATTTTTATTTGAACCTTGTATTGAATTATCTTTTATTTTCTAATAGATTATTTTCTTTCTTGAGTTTAATGCTTTCTCTCTCTCAGAAAAATTGAGGAGGATTTATGGTTATCTGTTAGGCAGGACTATCAACAATAACGCTTGATGAAGATATTCTATCATAGATATCACCTAGAACTAGGGATACCATTTAGATACCTATATGTTTTGATAGACTAAAGTGTATGTTCTTGATAATTGAATGCTTAAATTCATATATAATTCACTATGGACATATGAGTTAATTTAAATGTTTAAAGGTTTACTCACTAAGGACTTAGGAGTAGATACACTTGAGAATGGTAATTTGTGAAGATAAAGTAAGTTGATATAAGGTCAAGTTAGGATTATTAACGAGTTCATGATCAGACCCTAATTCCAAGCACACTTTACTCATATTCTTTTCTCCTCAATTTTAATTTTGTTATTATTTAATCTTGTTCACTACAAACCCAATTCAAAACCCTGATTGCTTTTATCTAACTAAAAATAAACGTGAACCTTATATCGTCATGCAGTCCTTGAGATTGATACTTTGGGATTTCATATTATTACTACATTGGAAGATTATTACACTTTCTAATTTACCAATCAAGTGGCAAAACAGACCTAGAATATTACGTATGCTTATTTCACTCACACGTTAGTGCGGGGCAGACCAAGGGTTTAGGACCACACCCTCTAATGTGCTAGCCCCGACCCATTTTTTTTGGCAGCGGACATTAACTTATTTTTTTTTCATTTTTAGGCTTAAAAGGTGTAGTGTACATGGTCCCATCTTCCCCGCCTTCCCTTATTTATGCGACGGGCCAAGATTTTAGTCCTGCATCCTCAGCTATGTCCGACCTGCCCTGTCCTGTTTTTTTGTTGGGCGAACTTAAACGGGACGGGCATGCCCATTTGCGACCACTAGCTAGAGGTTTTTTATGTTTCTTTTTTTCCCTTTGTGGCTTAATTGCATAACCATGCCCCTAATGGCTTATTCAATTATGTCGTATCATATTTTTTTATGTGATGATGAATATTCCCTCGAGGGACTCCTTTCTATTTTAATCCCTTGGACTTGATTGCGTGTTTTTATAATTATTTTATTTTTGTGTGAGTTGTCTTAGAATATTTCTCGAATAGGTTGTGGCTTTGTTGTTGTATTAGAGAACATGGATTGCTGCATGAGGGGGACTGGTGTTTCGGGGCGACAAGGATTCCTGCATGAGGATCCAACATGTGTAATCGCCTCGAAACTAGAAAAGGATTTTTTTTCATAAGGATCCAGCATATGTAATTGTCTCAAAGGGCGGAAAGGATTCCTTCGTGAGGATCTATCATATGTAATCGACTCAAAGGGAGACAAGGATTCCTTCATGAGAATTTAACGTATGTGGTCGCATCTAAGGGAGGTTTCGATGAAGACATCTTTCCAATTTTGTAGCTCCTACAGAACAAAGCCATAATATTCCCAATTTATCAAAACCTCATCTTTACCAGGATTGCCACATGGTACCTTATTGTGTCTTCCATTCTTAGATAATCAACTTGTACGGTACTATATCTCCTTATCCCTATGACGAGTAATAATTGTAGTTGTATTACTTAGCATGTAAGTCTCACCTCAAATATATATTTAAAATTTGGAAATGAGTTTTTTGTGCAAAATATGCATGCCTCCTAAGTGTGCATGTTGTCGAACTTGTTTTTTGCTATATAAAGTTTGAATAGATACCTTACTAAGAACACTTGCCACAATGCTCTTATAACACTATATAGCTTAAGTTCTAAAATGTCATTATATTTGCATCTTCCATCTTCTTGAAAATGTTTTTGCCTTTTTCAACATCTCAGGAGAGAAACTCATACCCTAAAAAACCATTTATCAGTGAGATGACTTGGAATATTTAGTGAGTGCTTTTAGTGTAATTAAGGGGATGTGGGTGAGATTTTAACACTCCCTAGAAGAGAGTGTCATATAATTTTACATTGATTTATTAAGTTACCATTGTTTTGTGGATATTTGAGATAAAAGTGACTTGGAATATTGGAGTTCATTGGTTTATTACTTTCTTAAATTTTATTTTTTGATAACCTATAATTTTATTTTTGATAACATATGATTTTTATAGTGCAGTATCAATTGAGTATGCTCTTGTGGCTTTGATATCATCTCCAACAATTGATTGTAACATTGTGTTATGTTTTACATTCTTATTTTAGAGCCTTCAGATTTCTTTATGTTTTACATTCTTATTTTAGAGCCTTCCGATAATATTATCATTTCAATTATATTATTTTTACTTTATAGATCATGAATGATGACATCATCGAAGATTTTCAGTGATTTAAAGATGAAGAGTCATAGATGTAGAGTACAAATGTTTAAGTTTTGTAATAGATGTTGATGGTCATTTTGGATATGTTATTTTAATTATGAATAATGATTGACATTATAATATGTACATTGAAGATGTTATTTTGATTATGAATGATGGTACACATTATATATGGATGATATTATTTAGTTACACAATCTTTTTTTAATTTAAGATCATATTAAAATTTTATTTGAATACTATTACACTAAATGTTTAATATTCTTTTTAGTCTTGTATGTTAACTTCGGAGTTCATTTTGGTCCTTTAACTTAAAAGATCCATATTGATTCCTTAACTCTTCAAACGTACAATGTTAGTCATTTTCGTCTAATTAGCGACGAGTTTAAAAATTGATTTATGAGTTTTTTCGTTGCTAGTTAGATAAAAAAAGAGACTAATATGATATGTTTGAAGAGTTAATCGACCAATATGGACATTTTTTAAAGTTAAATGATCAAAATGAACTCTGGGATTAACATATGGGACCAAAAAAAGGTATTAAAATTATTGTTTATTAAGTTTAATAATAATAATAATAATTTATTAGATTTATAATATAAATTGGTTTTACATTTATTAAAAAAATATTATTTGTTGCAACAGTGAGAAACTGTTGTTGTTGTAGATGTGAAACCATTGTTATAGCTAATGAAGCAAACATTTAGATATTGTTCTACTAGAATGGCTTTAAAAAAACAACAACTATAAACCATTTTTATACCTCTAAGTAAAATGTTCCTTGAAATATATTAATCACAACGGTTTTAAGATGAAAACGAAGTAAAGTCGTTATTGTTGAGAACCATTCTCTAAAGTAACCTAAACTAACGATTATCTCTAAGGCGTTGTCGTTTGGTACAAAAACTGTTTTGAAAAGCTAAAGAAACGCCTTAGTATGACACAACATGAAAACCATACTCATAGATAAAGGTAACTGTTTTTTCATATTTTGATACGGTAATCTTGCATTATCATATAGTCAAAATTTTGTAGTGCCCCAAAAGGATTTGGCCTTTGCACGTACTCACCCTTGACATATTTCTTTAGGTGACATTCTTGGATCCAGAGCTTTTCCTTCTTGAGTTGGTAGCATTCCTTAGTATGGTGCCCCTTGACTTTGTATAACTTGCACCATTTACTAGGCTCATCCTCCGTGACATTTAATTTTGGAGCTGAAGGTTGTGGAATATCATGTATGTGAAGACTTCTTACCATATTTGCCCATGAAGAGTGTTTATGGGCGTGAAAATCTCTACAAGTTTTTTTGTTTCGCTTGAAAACTAGAGGTAGTGATTTTTCTATGATTGTTATGAGCTGTTAAGATTACTAGAGGTAAGTTTTTGACATCTATGGCCTCCTTTTCATTATTGTCTTCCTCTCCATTTATATTGAAGTTGCACGTTGCATCTCTGCCTCGTAGTTGAAAAGTTTTGATTGCTTATGTTTTAAGCTTTTGGTTTTCTTTATTTTTCTATTGAGTCTCCTCTCAAATTTCACATCTTTGGGTTGATTTTTAAATATATTTTTAGCATGCATAAATCAAAGTGTTTGCAAAAATTTCTGAATAAATCGGTGGAATTATGAGCAAAAGCCAAGGCAAAATGTGAAATGAGTAAAATTTCCAAAGAAGAATAAAATAGGGGACCTATTAAACAATGAGAAAAAATGGTAGGAAAAAAACAAGAAGAATTAGCTTCTAGTTATCTCATGACTGCGATGCTCTCATTGTTGGCACGATGACGTCATATCGTGATAACGATACTTACCAACGCCATTGCAATGGAGCATTTTTCTAACACGCGTTAGATGTTATATAAAGAGATTTTTGCTACTTTTTTAGGGTTTCGAATTTGAGATATAAACTGACGGCCATGAGCTTTTGTTAATCTTTGGAGTTGTGATCTTACCATAATCCTTTCGTTGATGGTGATCTTTGTAGTGTGATATTACCATCATCCTTTCATTGATGGCGATCTTTGCAGTTGTGATATTACCATCATCCATTTGTTGATGGAAATATTTGTAGTTTGATCAATATCAACTTACGAGTTGATATTGATCATGTATCCTATCCCAATAAACTTATTTTCCCAGTCTTACTACATTCCATTTTTTAAGACAAAATTTGGGTCTTTTCTTATTTAATTATCTTCCGCTCTAAAGATATGAAAATTATGGCTATTCATACTCCTAGGTTTAAGTTAATTAGATATGGGCATTTGTCATACTCCAATTTTATCCCATAATTTATCTATTATTTTATCTGTTCTTTTAAGTTATTGCACTACATCTTTGGCATTTTTGGGCTTATATCAAGTTGAAACTTGAGAACAATTTGACCAGGGTTTCTTATTGCATTGCATTGTTTCATCCTTAAACTATCCTATTTGCATTCATATTATCTTTGTATTAACATCCATAATAAGTCATTTCTTTAGAGGGTCTATGATCATTGTCATTCATATTTGGACACTGCATATCATTATCCTTTAAGTATGAATTTGGACTTCACAATGGCTAGTTCTTTTTATTTATAACAAGACCTTGCATAGTTTCCATGTTTATTTCATGTCCTCGTTGAAAACCTCATACCATATTCTATGCATACATGGGTTATACCTTTTTACATAAGATCATGTGACTTTGAGTATTAAGGTTTTTCTAAATATTTTGGCATTTATCTACAAAAGAAAAATAACAAAATTGATTTTTGAATTAATTAGAGACCTTTTACATACAAGTCAATACATACACCACATAATAACAAGTTTATGTAAATTACATTACACATATTTTAAATACATTAATTGAAAAATACAAAGAAAAAGAATTAAAATGATAAAAAAAAAAAAGCTAAGTCATTGTTCATGAGGCCCACACACGAATTCCCTGCTCCAATTTTTGCAGTATGCTACATTCATCCATCAGCCATGCCCTTCATGCCATTAGTATCATGCCCTCACCGATGCACTACCTGCATCTATCCATTAATACATAAAACAAAATTTAAAATGAATAAAAAAAGGAAGATACGAGCTTTGCAGCAGCTTAAACTCATCATATTCATGTCATCCAACATATATTCACAACAGCATATACATCATTTAAAATGAATAAGAAAAATAATTAAAAACAATACAAACAAGATGGAATGAAGCAAAAAGTGTGCCCTGCAACTTAGGCATAACATCATACCATCAATTTTATCCATACCATACACATCACACACATACCAACATACCTCAACTAAAATAAAAATGAACAAAAGGTAAAACAATTAGAGGCAGATTGAAGTAAAATGTGTGTTTTCAGTTATCATAATCAACATACATCATCAAACTTTCATCTATACACACTCAGACACACACGAATTCCTCACTCTCACACAATTCATCCCAATCCTTCCAACCATCACACGGATCAAACCCTCATTTCCCCCCAAAAAAATCTTTCCTAACCAACTCTCTCTCTCTCTCTCTCTCTCTCTCTCTCTCTCTCTCTCTCTCTCTCTCTCTCTCTCTCTCTCTCTCTCTCTCTCTCCCTCTCTCTCAAAATACACTTAATTCATAATCCCAGTCATATAAAGCAACTTTATGCTCACTCTAGAAATGGGGTGACTACCCTAACAAACCTCTGATAAACTCTTACCACTCACTAGAGCTCTCTTAATAAACTAGTCATATTCACCATTTAAACCTGAGATAGCTTCGAGCAAGGACACATATCACAAATGAATTAGGCACAGAGCAAAAGAAATAAGGGGGTGAAATGGAGTATCAAAGAAACACAACAAGCAACAATAAACAAATAAAGTTCTCAGAAACGTACCTTAAGGTTGAAGTTTGCCAAGCTTCACCAGAGTTCATACTCTGGTGAAATCTCTTTCCTTTACTTCTCTGTGTTTTTCCTTGTTCTTGTGTTTATAGTTTATCTTGATTGTACCTCTAATTGTGTTAATTTGATGAATATTTGGATGTATTGTTTGATTTTAGACTTAGGGTTTTGGTTTAGGGCGAGCCTTATCCAGGATCAGACTTGTGTTTTTGTTTTATTTAAGAGTAGATTTAGGATGGGAAGAGGATTTTAGTTGGGGTTAATTTAGGTTGTTTTTGGATTTGGGTGCATTTAGGTTGAATCTGGTTTTGAGGAAAAAGATGAACACCATGAGGTGTTCATCGTGTTCTTCAATTTTTCATCTTTTTGATCTTTATTTTAGAAATTTTGTTGAGTTTGTGTGTTTTTTAGAGAGAGAGAGAGAGAGAGAGAGAGAGAGAGAGAGAGAGAGAGAGTAGAGAGAGGATGAAATTGGGAAATAATTTCCCACGTGAGCCCCTTAGTTTTTTTAGTTCTTTCTTATATCCCCTTTTGGCTGTACGTGGACTTTTCCTGGCCATCAAATGTCATTACCTAGCCACTTTGACTTGGGTCCAGTACGACACACCCTATCATAGCCTCCGTGCGCCTCTTATCCTGATCACCTAATCGTTTTGTGAATGCATCCAAGAGTTGGAGTTGAGTCAACTCTTTTGACTATTATTTTCTTGTTGACCAAGGCCTTCCTCTTTTGGACCATAGCATTAGGCCTCATTTCTTTTAACATCTCTTCTGGTCCTATTTATGAGTGCTTTTTGTATTTTGAGTGATTTCAAAACTAGGAAAGTATAATGTTATGTATATTAGACGTTATCCTCCAATTCTAGATGTACATCTTGGCATTAGGAATAATTTAAATGAGTTTGAAAAGGAGTAAACATAATATTTGCATTGAAAACATGTTTTTGGGCATTCAAGTCACTTCAGGTCGACCTATGCATGAACAGGTCGACCTATACGAGTCTCAACTTGAGTATAGGTAGGCACATAGATCCTTCAGGTCGTCTCCCATGGAGCACTATTAAAGCCTGTAGGCTCTTCCCACAGGTCGACCTGAAAACCTTCACAGGCCGACCTGAACAACTTGTATATGCCGACTCATTGCTTTCATAGGCCAACCTATACGTTTTTCCCAAAAATTTCAGTTTTGCTCCAACTTTTTGCATTTCTTTTTCCCATTTATTCACATACCTATATACACTCATACACTCATCTTCTTCTAGGTAAGTGTCGTACCTCAAAAAAATATGATCCTTTGCATTGGGACGCAGAAAAAATTATTTAAACAGAGTCGCCATCGAACTTTATTCATTCCAATGAAGGAATAAGAAAATATCGAGAAAATCTTTAAAGATAAGAACATGGTCATCGCAACCAAATTCTAGTTTCGAGAGTCGATTACGCAAAGGTTAAGGTATTAGCACCCCTTACATCTGTTGTACTCAACGAGAAACTATTAGTCCAATTTGTGATTGATTGTTAGCTAATGTTATTTATTTTCTTCTAAACGAATAATGTGAAATGGTATGAGAAAAGGAGTTCAATTGCTAAAGGGAAATAAGTGGTTTTTTTATTAGGGTGCTTGCCTTGGTTGTGAAACCTCGTGCCTACATATCTTCATTTGAAAAAATGAAGAATTAGAGCATCTGTAGTTCGTGGGACTATGGGAGAAAGGTGTGGATAGATGAAATAAAAGGTAGCTCGCCAAGGATTGGGGCCCTTGTGCCTACATATCTTCATTTGAACAAAATGAAGAATCAGAGCGTTCGTAGTTCGTGGGACTACAGGTTATTGGTTCGTTTTATCGAGTGAATGTTTAGGTCACATTCTAAGGGTGAAACGTTAGCTTGTCTACTCTCGGTGGAGGCTTAAGCATTTAGTTTGTGGGCGCATTAGAAAGGACTAAACATTGTTCTTTTGAGAAAAAAGTTTTGATCGCACGACGGCGAGAAGTTGAATTAATGTGTTGGATTTTTTGTTCGGATGACAATCACTTGGATGGCCAAGGAATTCTCCTTATATCCAAACAATCGAAGAGAAGAATCGAAGGCTCAAGACTTCTCACTTTTCATCCTTAATTGTGAAAGGGTTTGATATAGTTAAAGTGTTTTGAACGGATGATGAGTACTCAAATGTCCAAGGAAGGATCCTCGTATCCAAGTATCTGGGAGAGCAAATAGAAGGCTCTAGACTCTCTCTTTTTCATCTAAGTTAGTGAGAAAAAAGGTTTGATTCAGTTTGTTACGATAATGGTTTGAAGTGAATCAAATAAGAAGTTCTTTAGAGATGACAATTGTTTGAATAATAAGGAAGGCTCCTAGTACTCAAACAATTGAGGAGAGAAATCTAAGGCTCCAGGCCAACTCCTTTTTCATCTTTAATAAAATAGTGTTTGAATATGATTAAATGACTTAGTTTGATTTGAAGAATACTCGATGTTGATCGAGGTTTGAATTTGCGTGCAAAGTGATGGTAAAGTTTGAAAATGAATGGAAGGGGGACCTAAAGGTGTTAGGCTAAGGTCGATGGTGATGCACGAGGAAATCGGCTTCAAAGGGTGAAAAATGGCTTGACGTTGGATAGAGAATAATTTTGAAAATGATTTAGGGGGTGCAATGGCAAGACATAAGCAAAATAAAGGAAAGCGATAAAATTATTACATGTCATGGGAGTGGGAATACCGTTTCTCAAATAGGGATGGAATAAACCATAAACACACAACCCAAACAATAAACTACACGTGTACTAGCAAAGTGGTGTAGTCTTTTAAACAGCTAACTAGAAGTAATTGATCAAATAAATCTCACTGTAAGAAAGCCCTATAGTAAGCTATGAATAATGTGCAATGGTGTCCTAAGACAAAGCAATAAAAGTAAAGAAGTCTAATCCCTAATCTCCTTTGCTAGAGTTATGTACAAGGTCCAAAACTCCATGACGTTTGGGATAGTAACCATAGTCTAAGCTTAGTGTTTTTTAGGGTTTTTGATAATTTTATCATGTTTTTGTGTTTTTCAACAAGATGAACAAGGATGAATATGACATAATGAACGATGAAATATATGAACAATGACATAAAGAGCAAGAAAAGTAAATGACGGAAAGGTAAACGGAAAGAAGTAAATAGCAAGAAGATAAATAGCGAAAATGTAAAAGTTAGATGTTAGTTGTTATTAGTTATTGATCGGATGATCACTTTCTCGAATCGGGATCAATTTAGCGCTATGTTAAACCATCGTAGCACAATCTATGAGGAAGATCATACTCTGAGAGATCGGTCAATAATAATGTTTATGTTAAAACATGCTAGAGAAATGATATGTAGATCATTCTCTTAAAGTCATGCCACACGAAAAGAAAAAGAGAATGGTCTCATCTTAATCAAGAACTTCCATTGATTAATCAAAGGAAACCTATCTCGATCCCAAAGTGTGGAGAATGATCCAAATGATCATTCAACCACATGTTTGAAATAATGAAGATTAAACATCTCTGAACATAAAAAAAATCCATGATATCAAGACTTTCATTAACCAAAATAAAAAGAAAATCGAAATGAAAAAAGAGAATAAAGATGGAACAAAATACTAGAAATTTAGAAAAAAATTATCAAGGTAAAAAAAAAGAAAGTAATTTAAAAAAAAAAAGAAATAGAAATAAAAAAATAAAAAATAAAAAGAAGAATAAAAAGGGAGGAGGCGCCATACTGAATTTGGAGGTGTATGAGCTGAAATTATATTTGAAACCTCAGATCCAATCATAAAGCATTTTTTTTATAAAAGAAAAAAAAACGGTATAAACAAAAACACAACAAGAGGGGCAAAATCCTCTTATTCTTCATTAACACGCGCGGCACCTCCCTGTTTCAATTTCTCTTTCGTTCAAATTCATCATCTCATATTTTTTTAACCTATCCCTTCACTTTCAATCCTCTCGCGCCACTTTTCTCTCTTGAATCTCTACGCTTTCAACTTGTTTTCACCCCACTCTCCTCTGTTTTGTCTCTTTTATCTCATCTCAATCTCACTAGCTTCTCAAATTTGTTTTTGGTTTCATGAATGGAAGGTTGTTGTTGTTGATTGGGTTACTTGCAGATTCGTTAAGGATTGAAAGGATACGTGTTTGAAGGTTTGTGTGTATGATTTTGAAAGTTGAAGGAAGATTTGGAGGAAGTTTGGCAGAGTATTGATGGCTATTAAAGCTTGGTTTTGAGGGTGGAAAAGAGGTGTTATTTATATCTAATGAGGTGAGGTGATACGTTGTTGTTTACGTGATTTTTGTGACGTTTTGCAGGTATGTCGTTTGGTGCGTATTAGTAGCAGTGGCTGAAGGTTTCGCTCACTCGTTCATATGGGGTCGTGGTGTAACTTGTGGAGGCTAGCTTGAAATTTTCATGAGCTTGGTTTGTAATTTGTGTGGGGCCTGCTGTTTTAGTTTGTTGTGCTTATGGCTTGCGTCTTTGTTTTGGTGTGTTGCAGCTGAAAAATACTTTGCACTGTTGGCGTGAAGGCTTAGTGTTTTGGCTTGAAAATTGTGACTTGCTTGGGAGTAGCATATATGGTGCGTAAAGGCTTGTGTGATGGCTGAGTTTGGAATTACTAATTGCTTATGTGCTGTGTAGGGTGTGGCAATAGCTTTGCGTTGGCTTGTCGAAGGTTGTGTAACGTTCGTTTGGGTGGCTTGAGGTTAGGTCGTGTTTGGCGCAACAACTTGCAGTAAATTGGCTCATTGGCGTATTTGCTTTGGCTCATGCTTGGCATATTCGTTTGAATGAGGTTGAAATCGTTTTGGCTTGGCATCTTGGCATTCTTCTTATTTTTTGTAATGTTATAGGCTTCTTCTAAATTGTAAGTGTAATTTTTTTTTTTAAATTGGACAATGCACTTATATATTTTTTGTAGGGCTTCCTTGCAAACAACTTGTAATTGTAATGTTTTTTTTTAAATTGGACAATGCACTTATATATTTTTTGTAGGGCTTCCTTGCAAACAACTTGTAATTCTTAATGACTTTATGATCTTGGAATTTAATTAAATTTGGCCATTCTTGATCTTGTAAATCAACAAATCCTTGCATCTTGTCCTTTGGATTCAATTTAGAACCATTTTGAAATTGCAATTTGAACCTTGTATTCACTTTGCACCCTCCATTTGTAATGTCTTGTAATCAAAATGAACTAAATCTTGAATTTTGACTAAATCTGAATTAAATCTTGAATCTTGACTATTCTTGAACAAATTTTTGAGGCATATCTAAAATTGGATCAAACTTGCAATCATCTTGAATAAATGGCCTACTTGAACTCTCTTGAACCAACGCTTCAAGCATGGGCGCACATAAGCATGACTCACAATGACTTGAGATATAGGGCCAAATGCACTGAATTGACTATTTGCAACTTGATTCTATCAGATAAACTTTGAATTTGCACAAAATCCTGATCTTGATCACTTGATGATGTTCAACCATGAACTTGACACGACATGACAACTTGATAATGAAGCAAATCTTCTTATATGGCCAAGATTAGGTCAAATTTCCATTGAATTCCAACCAACACTGCACACATGTTTGGGTTTGATAGTAAGGTTCCTAGTGAATAAAACCTAAACGAAACCAGATTACAAAGTTGCCCATCATCTTCATCCTTTCTTCTATGCATACACACACTTAAACTACACATAACAATTTTTCAATTGGGTGACCATCTAGATTAGGATTGATAACGTCCAATTAGGTTTGGTGTAACTGAGAATATGTTGGAGATAGAAACTGACGACCATGAGCTTTTGTTGATCTTTGCAGTTGTGATCTTACCATCATCCTTTCGTTGATGGTGATCTTTGTAGTGTGATATTACCATCATCCTTTCGTTGATGGCGATTTTTGCAATTGTGATATTACCATCATCCATTTGTTGATGACAATCTTTATAGTTTGATCAGTATCAACTTGTGAGTTGATATTGATCATGTATCATATCCCAACAAACTTATTTTCCTAGTCTTACTACATTTCATTTTTTAAGACAAATTTGGGTCTTTTCTTATTTAATTATCTTCCACTCTAAAGATATGAAAACTATGGCTATTCATACTCCTAGGTTTAAGGTAATTAAATATGGGCATTTGTCATACCCCAATTTTATCCCATAATTTATCTATTATTTTATCTGATCTTTTAAGTTATTGCACTACATCTTTGGCATTTTTGGGCCTATATCAAGTTGGAACTTGAGAACAATTTGACCAGGGTTTCTTATTGCATTGCATTGTGTCATTCTTAAACTATCATATTTGCATTCATATTCTCTTTGTATTAACATCCATAATAAGTCATTGCTTTAGAGGGTCTATGATCATTGTCATTCATATTTGGACACTGCATATCATTATGCTTTAAGTATGAATTTGGACTTCACAATGGCTAGTTCTTTTTATTTATAACAAGACCTTGCATAGTTTTCATGTTTATTTCATGTCCTCATTGAAAACCTCATACCATATTCTATGCATACATGGGTTATACCTTTTTATGTAACACCATGTGACTTTGAGTATTAAGGTTTTTCTAAATATTTTGGCATTTATCTACAAAAGAAAAATAACAAAATTGATTTTTGAATTAATTAGAGACCTTTTAGATACAAGTCAATACATACACCACATAATAACAGGTTTATGTAAATTACATTACACATATGTTAAATACATTAACTAAAAAATACAAAAAAAAAAGTTAAAATGATAAAAAAAAAATACAAAAAGCTAAGTCATTGTTCATTAGGCCCACACACAAATTCCCTGCTCCAATTTTTGCAGTATGCTACATTCATCCATCAGTCATGCCATTAGTATCATGCCCTCACTGATGCACTACCTGCATCCATCCATTAATACATAAAACAAATTTTAAAATGAATAAAAAAGGGAAGACACAAGCTTTGCAGCAGCTTAAACTCATCATATTCATGCCATCCAACATATATTCACAACAACATATACATCATTTAAAATGAATAAGAAAAAAAAAACAATACAAAGAAGATGGAATGAAGCAAAAAGTGTGCCCTGCAACTCAAGCATAACATCATACCATCAATTTTATCCACACCATACACATCATACACATACCAACATACCCCAACTAAAATGAAAATGAACAAAAGGCAAAATAATTAGAGGCAGATTGAAGTAAAACGCGTGTTTTCAGTTATCATAATCAACATACATCATCAAACATTCATCCATACACACTCAGACAAACATGAATTCCTCACTCTCACACAATTCATCCCAATCCTTCCAACCATCGCACAAATCAAGCACTCATTTTCCACCAAAAAATCATTCCTAACTAACTCTCTCTCTCTCTCTCTCTCTCTCTCTCTCTCTCTCTCTCTCTCTCTCTCTCTCTCTCTCTCTCTCTCTCTCTCTCTCTCTCTCTCTCTCTCTTAAAATACACTTATATCACAATCCTATTCATATAAAGCAACTACATTCTCACTCTAGAAATGGGGTGACTACCCTAACAAACCTCTGATAAACTCTTACCACTCACTAGAGCTCTCTCAGTAAACTAGTCAGATTCATTATTTAAACCTGAGATAGCTTCGAGCAAGGACACATATCACAAAGGAATTAGGCATAGAGCAAAAGAAAGAAGGGGGCGAAAGGGAGTATCAAAGAAACACAACAAACAACAATAGACAGATAGAGTTCTCAGAAGCGTGCCTTAAGGTTGGAGTTCACCAAGCTTCGCCAGAGTTTCATACTCTAGTGAAATCTCTTTCCTTCACTTCTCTATGTTTTTCCTATTCTTGTGTTTGTAGTTTATCTTGATTGTACTTCTAATTGTGTTAATTTGATGAATATTTGTTAATATAGGTAGTAACCATCAATCCTTATAAGCATTTCTTTAACCATACAGTCTCATACATGCACAACCTCAAGATCCCTCTCATTCTGATGTGAATTCGGTTTTTTCCCTAGAAGCTGCTAGGAGTGTCTCGTTTTCATGCCTCGTGCACCGACAAACACTCCTTCGCCAAGCTGCTAGGAGTGTCTCATTGTCATGCCTCGTGCACCGACAATTTCCTTCGGGTGTTACATGTAACCATTCTTTGCCCTCTGGTGTTTCACGTTGTTGTGTGATACAAACGAAACGCTTAAGCCTCCAATTATGAGCAAAACAAGCAACGTTTAACCGCTGAAATGCGACCTAAACATTTGTTCACTAAAATCAACAAACAAACACTTATTTGCTACAAATAAATACATAGCTTTGAATTCCTAATCAGACTTGAGGATATACGTAGGAGGAAGACTCACAATTTTGTCAAGCACCATAATAAAAACCATTTTTGTGACCTTTTCTTTTTCCTTTTAAAATTTCAATAAATTGAAGTAAGCGAATAAAGAAAGTTAACATTCTAATAGCAAGTCTGACTAAATGGTTCCCGTTGAGTATAATGTATGTGAGAGGTGTTGATAACTTTCCTTTGCATAATCGACTCGTGACCCAGAATTTGGTTGCAACGGCCATTTTTTTTTCTTTTAAGGTTTTATCGATATTCCTTTTATCCTTTTGGAATAAATAAATTTTGGCGGTGACTATGTTATCATCTCGAGCGCGCAAGTGTTACAGGTCATTTTTCGCACCGTGACAGTTGGGGACACACTTCAGCTAGAGATTCAAGCCTAGTTTAGTTTGATTTGCGATGAATGTTTACTTTGTTTGTTTGCTTTCATATATATTATTGTCTTATTGATATTTCTTATCAGCTATTGGTTCTCGTGATAATGTGATGTAAGTTCTAGTTGCTTATACACTTCGTGAGATATGCTTTGTACCCGAGCTTTTAGGAAAACCTTAGAATTGGAGATTGTCTAATATTATACTGGAAGGTTTACACCTCACTAGAACAATACGAAGACTCCGCCTAGAGTTGATCTATTCGGAATTCTTGTCATGGTGTGGCTAGCCCATTATTGTGTTGAAATTTTGAATAAGGTCCATGACTCTAGGAACCTCATAAACCAAAAACTTGTTATTATAGTCGAAGATTATGTAGTATTGGACTGAGGGGTCTACACCTTGTTAGAACAATACAAAGACTCCACCTAAAGTAGATCTAATTGAATTTTCATCATCATGTGGCTAGGCCATTATTGTGTTGAGATTTTAAATAAGTTTTGTGATTCTAGGAACCTTGTCTAAAGCCAAAACCTGTTTTCAAGATGGGAAATTGTGTATATTTCCCTGAAGGGTATACACCTCACTAAGGCAATACGAAGACCCCACATAGAGTAGATCTATTAAGAATTTTCATCACGGTGTGGCTAGCCCATTATCATGGTGAAATTATGAATATGATTTGTGACTCTAGATTCTTTCCTTGAAAACACAACCTTAGAGATATCTTTGTATGATTGGGTGTAAAGAACATAAATCCTTCATAAGATACCTACCTCTTGACTTGTGTGAAATGTTTAACCTCTACCGTTGCATAACATCATATTGCATATTTCATCAGCATAACAAAAATAATTTACATTCTTTTTATTTTCAGGGAATCCCAAGAGATTTAAAATTGTTATTAAGTGTTCAAAAGAAAGATGGAATCTGGAAAGAAGAAAACCTTCCAAATCAAATCTAGAGTACAAAATGTGAAAAACTTCATAGCTTTTAGAGATGGGTTGACTAATATTCGTCAAGAGACATTCACCCTCAAGTATGGAAAGATTTTAAATCTCACAAAAATTAAATGCAAGAGTTAGTGAGTGTGTAAGAGAGAGAGAGAGAGAGAGAGAGAGAGAGAGAGAGAGAGAGAGAGAGAGAGAGAGAGAGAGGGAGGGAGAGTACGCCAGGATATATAGTGGTTTAACTTTATCGTCCTCGCATGAGCATACTCCACTCTTCAATGGTTTCCAAATGGAATCTATTTTCTTCCTTTCTGTTTTGGAAAAATTATTTGAGTTTATATAATCACCAATCCATAATAATTCCGAGAAAAATAAATATCATATATGTATATTGAATTGTATACTACTTTATGCAAAACTCTTATGCGAAATATTTACTCAATGCTCGTTTCTTGAATCTTCCAGTTTCACCAATCTGCTCATAGTCTTTGTCTATGACAATCACCTATGATCCCACCAGTTTCTTGAGCAATGAAATGTTCGAAAATTTAGAATAACTCCACATTGTGTGTAGCCTTCCACACAATCGCTACCAAGGTCAACTACAGAGAAGAACCTCCTTATTTTCACTTAAATTTGTCAGTACTAGTCACAACAACCACAATCTTGCAAGGTTCCAAAAAATATTAACAAACTCTTCAAGAATGGTTGGTTTCAAGACATATATCCCTCAACAATTATAGATCTTCATAATCTAGATCTGAATTTAAACAAAAGGTTGAAGATGAAAGAAATTTTATTTGAAAGAGATTTTGACTTTTCAAAAGGGAGGTTGTAGATTCTCACAAAATCACACTGAAAAATGCTATCAATTATGTGAGATATATTTGGAATGAGATGAAAAAATTCATACGTGCTTGAGATTAAGCACAGAAAATGGATGGAAAAAGATAGTTAGATTCGAGTCAAGAACATTTCATGATTTGAGTTAAATGAGCAAGTAGAGTGAAACGAGATCTCTTTAAGAAAAATGACCTATTTTCCCGTTATTTAAGTCACCTTATAAGCCTTATTCAAGTTATAAAGGATCATGATTCAAGTCAAGCGTAAAGCTTGATTCGAGTCGAATTGGACACAGCCAACCAAGAAAATGTGAAAAACTGTGTGATTCGAGTCATGTAGAAAGTGTGATTCGAATCAAATTGGGCAGTGGCTAACAGAAGGTTTGTGATTCGAATCAAATGCAACTTATGATTTGAGTCACAGTGTTACAAGATTTGAATCAGGTGTAAATTGTGATTCGAGTCACAGACACAGAAAAATTTTGTGCTCTCCTCTGTTTGATTTGATTCGATTCAGAGATTGTGAATGACTCAAATCACACACAATAAATCTCATTTTTTCAAGTTTTTCAAAATGGTTTGAGATTTCAATTCCCACATAACTTGAATCAATATCACATATGGTTCTTATTTCATTAAAATAATCAATTGACTTAAAATATCATGATCAAACTCAAATACAACCAATTGAATTATGCATGCTAAAAAATGAATTGATTCAAAACTCAATTCAAAGATGTGCAATTGATGAGGAGAATCATTAAATAAAAGTAAATGAAACAAAAGCTTAAAAGACAAGCAATAAAATCGTATCAGGTTTCTCCCCATGAATATACTAGGGGCATGCATCTTATGGCCTAAGTGTCGATCTCCCCTCGTGCGGATCAATAAAGAAATCATAGGTGCCTCTTTCTTCACAGATACTTCAACCCGGAAAAACACATCAAACATGACATTCCTAACAAGGTCGTGTTAGTATTTGATGTCTGGATGCTCCCTACAATGAATCGTGTGTTCCCCAAATATATCCAAACAAGCCTTAGGACAATCAGGGCAAACCTCATTAGTAGGAAATAAAGGAATCATAAGGCGATATCTTAAGATAGTATGGTACTCCACCGATGGCATATATTAACCTAAACTATCAATAGGAATAACAAGAAGAAAGTCACGAGCATGTGCGGCTTGCAAACAACCAAAAAGTGCTTTTTGTCGCGTGGTCATGTTAACCTTTACATTCATGTCCTAGTTCTACTAAAAAGTGTAATCACCAAAGCATGTTGTACTTTAGGAGGGATGACGTCCTTGCTAGTAAAATTGTTATGGTTAAAATCTAGAATCGCAACCCTAAGTCCATCCAACGCTCTGTCGAAATCTGAGTACATATGCCATATACCACACT
Organism: Lathyrus sativus; assembly: GCA_963859935.3. Lineage (NCBI taxonomy): Eukaryota > Viridiplantae > Streptophyta > Magnoliopsida > Fabales > Fabaceae > Lathyrus > Lathyrus sativus. Next base: position 665,619,165 of record OZ012739.1, read on the forward strand.
ATTTCTCAATATATGATCTTGTAACACTCAAGATTGATCCTTAGAAACTACAAAAACATACGAGGCAGCCTCTACTGTCGAGTACAAACTCAATCCCCCAATTCTAATGAGAAAAAACACATTCAATTGAAGATCCCTAAAGAAATGACCCCCACCAACCACGATGTCTTCAACCACCTTTCGCAACTCTTTATCAAGCCAAATAAATGTTTCCTCCATAAAATTAGGTTGACAACCAAAAAATAATTTGGCAATACACATGCACGTTTGAAGTAGAAGAAACACACCCTAAAAATCCCTTAATTATGGTAGATGATGTTTTAGTTCAATAACCTTGCTTTACTTTTTTTCTTAAAGTGTTTCTCATACCCTTGATTATATATACATTTTTTTGTAATAAGCAATTAAATCATCTTACTTTATTTTAAGATGAGAATTTCAGACCAAAAAAAATAGTACTTTATTTGATAGATATCGAATCAAGACTTGATATTTCAGCTGCATTCCCTATTCAGCTCCCACTAATGAGACCTAACTCCGTTATAACAGTTACAAATAAAAGTCATAAGTCTCAAATCCAAACAAACGTCGTTAGTACATAAAAACAGCATTGGGTGCGCTTGACCACTGACAAGACAAAGAAGAAGAACAAGACTTACACAAACCCGAAAATGACGACTTTTAAATAATTTCATCATTTTTCTCTCAAACAAGCTTTCTTCTTCTTTTGATTTTCAATTCAACAGGTAAAGGTTCTGTTCCGTTGATTCTCTTTGCTTCATCTCATCCTTGTTATTATTATCATTATTATTTTTTCTTTCTATTTTTAGATTTTATCTTTAATGAATGAACTGGTCTTTATTATACTTCAAAACCCTAACTTTTTTTGTTTTTCAATCATTTAATGTCAATAGTATTGATTCCTTTTGTGTATTGGTGAATGATTTTGCAGCCCTTTTGTGTTTTTTTTACTAAAGTTTGATTTTTGTATGGTTTTATGAATTATTAACAAAAAAAATTAGTTTTTTTTTACTGTGTATTTTGTGGATTGTAATGGAACAGAAAATCATAAAAGGGCAGTTTTTTGTATTGGGTCTAGAGCATATTTGTGTTCTGTGTGTTCAAGTTGATATTACTTGAAAATGTGACAAAAAGGGAAGATATTCGACAACTTCCAAGCCGGTAATCCCCGGCTCTTGAACCGGGGAGGACTACAATGGACGGTCGCAAAGCTCTCCTTCAAGAGAATTGGGTTCGAACCCTGGTTAAGAGAAAAGAGTTCCCTAGCCCTTACCTTTTCATCCAAGTGCCCTTGGGTTTATGATGCTTGATTCTTGATAATGTTTACGAATTAATTTGGTTGTATATAAATGAAACAATAGAGTGTGTTTCTTTCATTGCTCGCCGAAGGGTTTTTATGCATGCCATCTATGAATTTAATCAACTTTTCTTTTTGTTTATTCTTCAGCAGGAGGTAAGATTAAGTTTTCTCATTACATAATTGAGGGGGTTTTTTTGTTACTGTGTTTTTCTTGTTTTGCAATTTGATGTGTTTTAACGAGTCTTTGTGTGTCCGCAGTTATCATGGGATCAGTTTGTTGTGTTGCTGCAAAGGATCAAACTATTTCCACTAGAACTGGAGGTGAGAGTTTTCACAGAAATCCTACATGTTCACCATCGTTGAGTTTTCAATGGGATAGATGGAGCCGTGTTGCTGGTGAAATTGATGATCTTTCATTTCTAACGTCTCGGAGAGTCAGTAGAAGTGTCAGCATGGAGTTAAAGGGGTCTTTAAGTTCTGAAAGAGGCAATTTATCTGATGTGGGGAGCACTCTGGAGAACTCTGTAACACCCATGTCTCAAAAGTCTCCTATTCATGAGCAATTGGGTGCGAGTCAGATGACTCTATCTTCAGGTAAATGTTAACTCCGTTATTCTTTTGTTTAGTGTGCTGAAACGTTAGCTTATGATTTGTTCCCAATCTTGCTCATCACTTGAATGATATATTATATATGCTAAGGACACTCTCTGTTAAGTTGAGTCTCACATCAGACAATATATGGCTTGAACATGTTTTTATAACTAGGGGCAATCCTCGCCTATAAGGTTGAGTTAGGCCATACCACAATTCTTAAGAGTCCCTTCTATCACCATGTTTCCTTGGTTACTTATTTTTCCTCGTTCCGACATTTATTTATCTTTCTTCTTCCTCTTTTTTTCTTGTTGCAGATCTATCCATGTCAAGTAATTGTTCTACAGCGGTGAGATTTAATTCTTTTGAATGGCTGAAATTGATTACAAAAGTGGCACGATGAGTGAACCGAATTACAAGTCTTTTACAATGTAGCTTTAACCTAACTCTTATTTATATTTATCTTTAGGTGAAGAAACTGACAGAATCACCAGAGATTGCAGAATCTTCAGTACCAAATCTTTCTTTTTCAATACCTTCTTATTTCTCAACACCTATAACTTGTAATCTAAATCATCACAATCTTCCTAGCTCAACACCATCTAGATGGGCTCATCGATCTCCAGGACACCCGCTGCTGAGACAGATTTCTGATAGTAGAATCCTGGGTCTGAAATCGCCCGACAATTCAATTTCTGAGGGAAGGCCATCGTTTGTACTGTCCACTTGCAGCAATGACATGATAACTGGATCCCAATGCGGTTCATCTGATGGCTGGTCTATGCGCACCTTTTCTGAACTGGTGGCATCATCTCAAAAGGAAAGGTGGTCATTCGACAGCGAGCATTTAGGTTCAGGTCGCCACAAGATAAGTGGAACTAGTAGTAGGTTCTCGTATTCTCCCTCCATGGATTTACAATCTTGCGGGGCCTGCTCGAAGCTCTTGACCGAGAGAACTGCATGGAGCAGCCAGAAATTTATTTCCAACAATGACCTGTCAGTTGTTGCTGTACTTGTCTGTGGTCACGCGTATCATGCGGAATGCTTGGAGACCATGACATCAGAAGCAGATAGTTACGATCCCACATGTCCAATTTGCATGGTTGGAGAAAAGCACGTGTCGATGTTATCCAGAAAAAGTCTCAAGGCTGAATCAGAAATGAAGGGCAAGAGCTACAAGATATCCAGAAACCGTGTTGTTGATAGCTACTTTGATAGCGGATTAGATGTTTATAATCGGCAAAAAGATGTAGTTTCGAAATTGGAGCCTAGTTCAAGTTCAAGGAGTTCATTAAGAAAACCCTTCTTGAGGCGACATTTCTCATTGGGATCGAAGTGGAATCGATCCCAGTCTGAGAATGATTCTGCCAGGAAGAAGGGTTTTTGGGCAAGATATCGCAAAGATTGAGCTTCCTTATAACCATAGCGGTTAGTTGCTGCAGGTCTCTAATTATATTTGTAGCACCAGCAAGTTAGGATTTACTATTTGTATGTTGACCAGCTTTACTAATAATTATAGATTTATTTTCATTAAATTTTTGCTTCAAACTCTAAGGAGATTCTGAATGTGAAAAACTGATGATACTGTGATGATTATGTTATGTATCCTTGTTCTTGACCAGAAAAGATGTAGTGGAGAAAACCATGAATTTAACAATATGATAGTCTTTCTCATACAATTATCTTTTCATAGTTTAACAAATATTCAAGGTCACTTAGTATATTTTAATTAATAATTAAGATGATAATCTTTTAAATATATGCGTTTGTGAATTATTGTAAGAATATGATAGTCTTTCTCATATCTTTTCTCTTATTGTAAACATGCCAAAAGACATCACGATCACAAGAACCTAAACTTGAAAGATAGCTGGATGATTCAGTAGTGCTGAGTCGACTTAAATTGATACCATCTAAACTTTTTTGTAATATTAAACTTTAAAAAAAAAACACTAAAATTTGAATTTACATAAAATAGTTTTAAAAAAAATTATTTTAAAATTTTTTTTCTTTTAATTGTGATTTCAATTAAGTTTTGATTTTCAATAATATATATTTATATCATAAGATACCAAAATTAGTATTTCAATTTTTAAAAAAAATTGTAATGTTTTAAAAAACATTTTATATAAATCATTTTCAAAAATATATTAAAAAAAAAACACTATTCTTTTAAAGGTAAAACAAATATACCCTTAATCCGTTTAAATCGTTAAAATGGATTTAGTTCAGAAATCTAAATTTTAGTCTCCTAAGTATAATTTTACAGATTTTAGTTCATTTTAAGAAGAAAAAAAACAAGAGTTGACTACAACACAAGCATCAGAACAAAAACGATAACAGAAGGATTTATATGCCAAGACGCTAGTATAGATATGAATCGCACTTGTAAAATAAAGACATGAAACACAGTAATACAATTCAGTTCGATCAACTAATTCAATTAAACACCCCATAACCGTTTGACAAGTTCTAATTTTAAAATTAGAATCGTGATAGTACATTTCATTGTCTGGACGGCTGCTATAATGCTTAACTCGATGATTTGACAAACTTGGGCGAGGTATTTCCTGTTCAAAACATGCACTGCCATAAATATCCATGGCTCTGAGAATTTCACAAATAGATTTTATTCTTTTCCAAAATCAGCATTGTAGTGTGCACTAGATTCAAGTTTCTTTGCCTCATTCAATTTCCTTACGGCCTGGAAGCAATGTAAAGAGATACAGTAAGGCAGAGTCTACATAGAGAAATTCATACAAAGGAAAAATTGCTTCCTGAACAAAGAGCTTACCTTCATGAAATCTTCGTGGATAACATAGTCCCGCTCCGCTCGAATTGCTGACATTCCAGCTTCAGTGCACACATTTCGGAGATCAGCTCCATTAAAACCCTGGCAATTTTGTAACAGATAATACATTATACATTTAGCAAATGTAAGTTAATCTAACCCAAGCCACCCGGACTTACCTCTGCAAGCTTCACAACCGCTTCATAGTCTATTTCACCATGCTTAGCAATTCCAGCAGCATGAATCTTAAGAATTTCCATTCTTGATTGTTCATTTGGCAATGGAATTTCTATTTTTCTATCCAATCTTCCAGGACGTAGGAGAGCAGGGTCAAGTACATCAGGTCGGTTTGTGGCCATGATCATTTTAACCTGCAATATAAATTCAGAGGGCAAAGTCATTATCAGTTGATCATCAATAATTTAGAACAGTCATTTGAACAAAAACATCAATAATGAGAAAAGGCTGATTCTTATGTATTTGTGTTATTGTGTCATTTGAAATATATAATATAATGAAGGGGGGAAAACTCTGCTAAATATCCTATGTCTTTAAAAATGTTATTTTGACTAAGTGATTAAGCTCAAGTGGTTAATAAACTCCATTTAAAAAATGAAATCTTCGAGAGAACCCGAGAGTTTGAATTCTGAGAACAATACTTGGCTCGACTTTACTTACTTGCCGCCTGAACTCTGAATTACTAAGGCCCCCTTCCCTTAGGAATTGGTTGGTTAACACCAAAAAAAAATGTTGATTATGAACTTTACAAAAAGAAAATGTCATGAAATAGCAACTCAATTGTTTGATAAACGATGAGCACAAAAGTCGCTCATCTAAGTTGTCTGACGCCAGTCATACAAGTGTTATACAGTGTCGGACACCGATCCAAGGAGTTTCGAAGCAAAAGAAAAAATTATTTAGGACATTTGTCTAAGTAAATCTGACACGTGTCAGTAAGAATGCCGGACACCGCGACACACTTAATTTAAGAGATGCATGTGTTTCATAGGGTTTTTTATGTTAACCCTTCAGTCTCCAAAGGAAGAGGGCTCTTGTAATTCGAAGTTCATCAGAGAGGTAAGTAAAAGCTGGTTAAGAACTGTTCAATACAGGATTCGAACTCAGGTTCTCCCGATCTATTCATTCTTAAGTGAAACTCATTAATCACTTTATCCCAATCACATGATGATTATTTTAAAATCAAGTCAAAGAGAGTAGATAAATAAGATATACCTTTCCAAGTTGATCAAACCCATCAAGTTGATTAAGCAGTTCCATTAATGTTCTTTGAATCTCACGATCTGCACTTGTTCCCTCACTGAAACGACGACCACCAATGGCATCGATCTCATCCATAAAAATGATGCAGGGCTAAGAAAACAGAGGAGATTTAGAACTTCTTTCAAGTGGATAAACCAATAGGAAAATAACTAAACACAAGAATATCACCTGGTGATCACGTGCATACCCAAACATCTCTCTTATTAACCTGGCACTTTCTCCAATGTACTTATCAATTATAGCACTTGAAACAACCTATATTAGAGACAAGGGCAGGTAAATACATTTACAGTCATTTCAAAACACAGTTGATAAAAGATCCATAATCCAACCTTTAGGAAGTTAGCATCTATATTGCTGGCAATAGCTCTTGCCAACAATGTTTTACCCGTACCAGGAGGCCCATAAAGGAGAACACCCTGAAAGATGAGGATATGAAGAAGTATCAAATATAATAGTTAAAAGTATGGCTAAATAAGAGTTTGTTTGGTTGGAAGAACGGTTTCTATTTTTGTTTTTACTTAATAAAATGGCGTATTATTTTTAATGTCTCTTTGTTTGAATGATTTTACGGAAAATTATTAAAACAATAAAGTCATATACGTATGTATGAAATCAAAAATAAAAAGAAGGAAAAAAATGTGGAGTTTTTGTAAATAAAAGTAAAAACATAAAATGTTTCTGCAAAGTGCAGAACAATCCATAAAAAGTAGAGATTTAGATGACGACAATACTAAAGACACACACTCACGTTGATACAGGCCAGATACTGCAAGTTGCAGTGAAAAGTTTATTACCTTGGGAGGTTTAATTCCAACTCGAAGAAAGAGCTCAGGATTCATTAGAGGCAATTCAATTGATTCCCTCAATTCCCTGATCTGATCAGATAAACCACCAACAGCAGAGTAACTAATATTACCGGGATCTTCATGCAGCATATTGTACACAACTGGATCAACCTAGCAACACAATTGAGGAAGTTAGTGACAAGCAATCATGGAAAAGTACTTGGAGTTTTTTAGAAAAAGAAAAACATAGAGGGCTGAAAAGAACACAAACGCATTTCATCAAATAACAACATAAAGAGAATAAACTCTGATAACCTACTTCGCGAGGAAGAGCACGCATTATGGTGAGTGTTGTCATATCAAGAACCACTCTAGTCCCTGAAGTGAGCTTTTCCTTATCCACTTTACTGCGGCAGCCAACCACATATCTTGGACCACTACTTGCTTTAACAATCACTAAAATAACAAAAACATTAAGATTTTAGAATCATTGATTCATTCTTACCATCAAATCAAGAAACAGGATGCTGTTTTTTGGGTAGGTAGGTCACACATACGAGTTATAACAAAACTAAAAATCAAGAATCAATGAGATACACATGTTTAGTATTTCATAAGAAACAAAAAGAAAAGATCGAGGATAAAATATCTTCATGCAAACAATCCAGGTTTTTAACATAACAACTTGCTGGTAACACAAATGATCAAAAGGGATAACCTAAATATAAATGTAGAGATGATAAGAATGAAGTTGCAGAATTTGATAGCATGAGATCAGTGTTATCAAATATCCGCCATGGCGGTACTATGGCGGATATGCATAGCAGTTTTTGGGATCGCCACAATTGTAAATACTAGTCGACATTGCGGGTTATTCTGCTACAATGGTGCCGCAAAGCAACTGATAAGGCAGGATTTTCGCTCTCCGCCATGGACCGCTATCAGCCATTGACAACCCTGCTTGAGATATTAATTAAACAATAATATGAAAAAAGGAAAGAGCAATTACAGCGTTCATTATCAAGAGGTCTGAGAACTTCGCCAATTATCTGGCCAACACTTTGAAGAGACTTCAAATCATCTTCTGTTTTGTTGAACTCTTTCTTTGAAGCTCGCAAGTTCTCCCTCACTGCATTTTGAATTTCAAAACCAAAGTTACTATTCTAATCCACAAGTATTCAAGTCCACAATTAGAAAAAGAAAGAAAAGATATCAGACCATTAATAAAGAATTAACACAAGGAAACTTATTACTATTGTAAAATCATAATCATAAGCTAAAGGAGCAGACTAAATAATTTCCATTCTTGAAGAACAGGACTTGCTAAAAATAGATTGTGGCAAGCCTAGCTTAGATGATATTCTGCCCCCATTGTCTCTGATTAAGAACTGTATTCAGATTCCATTGTTGAACAGGGAATTAATTTACTTAACCAAAACAATCTCAATGAGATTTCAAACTAATTATAACAATAGATCCAGTTGATAATCTTAACCTAATTTCGAAAAAAAGATGTACAATTATCCAAACGATGAATCTCCAAGGTTATACAAAAAAAACTAATTAAAGAAATTGATAGGGTTTTCCGATTCCAAGCAAATCAATAGCCAAAAAATCCAGAAGCACAAACACTAATACTACGAATTTGAAAAATAATTGAAAAGTGAAAACGATAAAGAATTTTAGATTCTATAATAAGCTAAGGAAAATCGATGAAGAAATAGAGACAAACCGGATCGAACTCTGGACTCCAATTCCTTGTGCTGGAGAAGTTTCTTCCGATACTCGGCGACCGCATTCCGGCGTCGCACGGCGTCTTCTGTGTCCGTCATGGTTGTGGCGCTGCGAAATTGGAAAGACGGAAGGGGTGAAGGTTAGGTCGCACAAACTCGAACGGTGGAGTAGAGAGAGTAATAGACTAGTTTGTGGACTACGAAAGCTTATTATGCTACGTCGCTATGTTACGTGACCCCAATATTTCATTACCCCGATTATTTAACCCACCATATAGCTAAAATATGTTTTAGCTGCAAATTTTCCATTTGACTTTTTTTAATAATCCAAAAATTAACAATGTAAATTTTGGTTAAAATGGTTTATTGACTAAAATTTATTAATAATTTATTTATGAATTTATTTTGTTACACAAACTATAATTTTAAAAGTTAATTTTATGTTGTGGCTTTGACAAAAAATTTATTGATTTCAATGGAGACGAATTGTGAATCAAAAGACAACGTTAGTAGATGTATTAAGTATATCGTAAAATCAATATTTTGAGTGTCTTTTATATGAGTGTGGATTATTTGAAATATAGTGTTTTCAAGTAAATTATCTTTAATACTTTAGATCAACACAACATATTTGTGATACTTCCTTAAGAGTCTCAATGAGACTTATATTGAGGAAAGAATTTGTGTAGCCAAGTTAATGATGGCCATACTTTTTTGCTAGAGAGAAATCTTTGTAAATGGTCCAAAGTTCTGTTTGGAGGATATATGAAGAGTTCGGGATAAATTCAGAGAAGTCACTTTATCATGTCTCAGATGGTGTGCGAAAGGTAACACCAAATCTCTTACGAATTAGTGCACCATTACAACTTCCATCTATATTAATAGTGGTGCAGATGTAGTTGAGGGAGTTCCATTTAATGAATCGGTTGTTTGGATACTCTCTTTGAGGTTTAGTGAAGCAAAAGTGAAAGTAGTATGTCATAAAGTGGGCGGTTAAAGGGTTTCATGACATATGCAGGAGTATGTCATAAAATGGACGGCTAAAGGGTTTCATGACATATGCATGTTGAGATACAGTTTCTTCAAGCCCACCAAACTCCTGCGACAAAGTGGTTATGAAAGGTACCATGACTCTTATTTTTTATCCAAGCATTTTCATCTCGAGTCAAGAAAAAAAATATGAATGATTAAACTCAAGATACAATCAATGTTTCTAGAATTCCTATAATCAATAACATGATGAAGGAATGAATCCTCTTTTATGGCACATTTGGAACACATATTTGTGATACTTCCTTAAGAGTCTCAATGAGACTTATATTGAGAATTCATTCCTTCAAAGAGGATTCATTCAACAAAAGGAGTCAAGGGACCAATAAAAATCCATTGGCTATACTACAAAGAAGAGGATCTTGATTTAGGTCTTTAGGTCTTCAGCTAATCTCATCTTTTTAACACATTCTTCGTTTTGACGATACAATTTCAAATGGGGAAACTTGTCGCTTAAAATGAGAGTAAATGAGCACCAGATAAATATTTTTGAGAGAGAAAACGAATTCACAATTTATCAATATTTTGAAGCATATCCTAAAAGTTTACCAAGAAGGGATGTGTTGGTGTTAGCATTTTTAATTGATCAAACCCTAAAAGCCACCTAATTTCATTGGTTGTGTGATCTTTTTTCGACAAACCAAATGAATACCTATAATGTTAATTCCCTTCCAAATAAAATTGAGTCAAGTAGTTTGCATGTAGTAACAAGGAATAGAGGTGAGAACCGATGTAACAAGAGCCAATATATTGACTTGCTAAGAAACTCGTTTTCTCAAGAAGTCATTCGAGTCTGCATTTTTTCATAAGAGTTGAAATCTGATCTATTAGCTCTACCTTTGAGAATATATATACTAAAAAAGATATTTATTAAGAAAAGTAGTAACTGAATGTCTGAGATTGAATTCAGTTGATTAATTTTTGTCTAAGAGATGCAAGAGTAGAAAGCAAGAAACTTAGCAAGGTTGATGTTTAGACTTGATGCACGACTAACTCTGTTCATGAGTGAGGCAATAGCTCTTATTTGAGACTTCTTAGCTTTTCCGAACTGGAGAACTATCATCCGGAGAAAAAAATGTCTGATAGATGAGGTCCATTGTTAGAGATGAACATAAGATTTCAAGAATCACTAGAAGCAACATCATTGATGGAAATAGAAAGTTTCTCCATGCAGATGATGAAAAATGTGAGATATCGGACCCCCGCCGAAGACCCCGAGAAAGCTTGAAGGCAGACAATCTTATTCCAATTCCATAAAATAAATAAAGACGAGGAGGTGATGTAGTGTATAATGAATGGTGATATGAGAAAATTGAGACTAAGTCAGCATATCACCTGCAGCTAAAATTAATAGAATAGATAATCCAATGGTACCGAAAACAATAAAGAAAAAAATATCATAAAATGGTCCTTCAAAATTGTTCAACACTATTAAATATTAGTTTATAGTAAAAAAAAATGGACCAACGTGTAAAACATATTTTCTTCTCAGAAAAGGGAGTGTGGATTTTCACTCGTATGAGAGTGTAACTTAAGTTTTTCTCAGGAAAGTAATATATCAGAATCCTATACAACGACCCATTACCCATACCATACAGAACAAAGGAAGTGGGATATACAATTCATTCATAACCGAACCATTCTCCCATTTTCTTTGGAATCAATTTACAATTTAATAGTAAAGTACCTAAGCTAGATTTAACTGTGCTTTGCCTTCTGTAAAACTTCTTTCAGAACCACTGCAATTCTCTGTGACATGTGGTGCTCCAGAAACCTCTCTTTCACTCTCTCGTATCCTTTCTTTCCCATCGTCAGCCTCTTCTCCACATGAGTTGCCAATTTCACAATGTTATGCGCCAAAGGTGTTACACCTACCTTGCTAGCAGGGTGGAGCAAACCGGTCGTCCCATTTACCACGATCTCCACAGTGCCTCCAGCTGCGGTGCCCTGCAAATATTTTTATGGAAACAAAAACAATACATGAAAAATAAAAGTAGACAGATATAAACATGTTTGCAAATAGATTCCCAAATTGCAGTAACCAAGTTGAAATGGCAAGAAACAAATAATCTACTATGTGTGCGCTGAAAATTTCAAATAAAAATATTTATCCTAGGCTCGTTTATAATTGAATATCAATTATCAGTAACATAAAACAACTAGCTGAAATAACAAGGACTCTAACTGAAATTACCAGGAAAAAATTGCAAGTCATAAGCTCAATTAATATTGCAACTAACAATAAATGGAAGTTGTATCATCTGGCCCCCAATAATAACAATATTCGTTTTTTTCATTCGTGTTATCATTGCATTGGTTGTATATTACTTACTATAACTTCCTCGGAATAAATATTTGTTTCTTGAAAAACAGATTTACAAAAACCAAAACATACTTCTCTCACCTGATTCGGTATCGCTATGATCATGAAAGCATATCTTTAAAACCACTAGGATAACATGACGGGGAAGGTGGAGGGTTGAGCAAATGGGGAGGAAAATTAGTGAATCGAGGTTGATGTATTCAACAAAAGAACAATACAAATCTGAATTTTAAGTTGCTGAACAGTTATTCTCATTTGTTAAAAAATTATCGTGAATAGAAATCTGAGTGCCTAAACCTCAGTTGGATCCACAGATTAGTAAAAATTTAGTTACATGGGACTGTAGCCAATGGGCATGCATAAGAAGGCAACAACATTTAGAAAGAAAAAATATTACTGCAATGTTATCATTCAGAAAGGCAATCCGGTGCTATGATACTAAAAAATGAAATAACTTCTTTGTTTCTATTTTTCTGACTTTTTTTGGACAGGGATGAGTTAGTGGTACCAATTATGAAACCAAAATAATAAAAAGAAGCACAGGATCATAGAAGAGATTAATGATGAATAAATAAAGCATGTTGCTATATACATCAATGGGATAATGAGTAAATTGACACAGATAGTATTAATTAATAACGTAAGGATATAAAAGGAAATGTCATATTGACAGGACAACTCAAATATGTAGTGAAGGAGATACCAGTACAGGCAGGCGAAATGCCATTGCTTCGATGGTTATCCTTCCAAAACATTCTCCCCGTGCCTGGTATGAAGAGAAGCCCATTGGTGAATGAAGCCCAAAAACCAAAATAATACTTAAAACACAATTTGCATCTATTTTCAGGTCCTTTCTAAACTAGTGAACTTTGTCTTCAAATATCATGGAAATCAAGCAAATCAATTTACATGGAAGAATCTTGATATGAGAAGAAAGGCCAACCAATCAGGATGGCAGAACTGTATCAGTACAGTCGTGGGTGTAATATGTGTGGGAAATTAGAAAAAATATTTAATCAAACAAACTAAAGTTTAAGGTTGTCATCATAGTGCCATGAGTTAGAAAGTCATCATGGCCTTTTCCATAAACATATTAGCAGTGTATATTATCAGAAGATACCTGAGAATTCTGAACAAGAACATCAATAGAAGCCAAGTAAGGAGCCACTGCCAGAGTTTTGTTAACAAAGTGAACACGGTCCTGAATCTTTTTCTCTGTAACAAATTTGCGCAGTTCCATTTCAAACTTTGTCTGAGCATTCATATCACTCCCTACTACTATAGCATGCAAAGCTGGCAACTGGAGTTTCTTCTCCTGAATGAGCTGCAAACTTTCATGAAAGGCACGAAGAAATAGATCTTGTCCTTTACCACGTGAAACACCTGCACTTAACAAAACCCTGGGGTTCAGAATAAAGACTGGCAAAAGAATTGTAAAAATGAACAGAAAAGGTATAAAGTACACTACACAGAGGGAGGATTAAATCGGCATGCACAACAAAAGAAAAGAGAAACAACAAGCCAAACAATGTTAATTTGGCAAAGGTAGTATAACCTTGCAAGCATGTCATGCACTGCGTTAGATGGAAATGTCATGAAACCAATGCAATGAATAAAAAATGAATATCAAATGGGTATAGGTAAGTGACATACTATTTATGATGGCAAAAAGTAGATCATCATTTCTTACTCCAAGAGACTCCCTAACATGCTCACGAAGAACCCTCTTTGCTACACTATCTTCTGCAACTTCCATAAGCTCCTTGCTATTTCCAAGATGTACAACATAAGTTTCAGGCATTTTAATTCTACAAAGTCAGGCAAAAGCTTACAGTTAGAAAACATGACTTAAATTACAGCCACACAGAATACATAGTAGTTAAAGTTTATTAAATGAAGCCGAAACATACCCTAAACGCTCCCTAGTCCTATTCTTCCAGTACTCTGCAGTTGTATGTGAATCAATCATGGCACCTGCAACAAAAGGGAGGTGCTTAACATATTCCACGTTGAAATAATGGCCTCGCATTTCATGAATCCACCATAAAACCTTAGGAAGAACGAGGGTAACTTTCTCCTTCAAGACGGCATCCAGCCACTTTCCAGCTACAGCAGTATTTAGAATGACCAGATCAGCTTTAAGAGCTGTATCTACAACCTTTTCACCTTTGGCGGGCATGACCTATCAGAAGCCAAACAGATGAAAAAAGGCTACACTTATAAGTTCCGTAACACTAGATATGAACTGCAGGTCAAGGCATTTCTTACAGATTGGAACTATTATCCTACTCAATCAAGACAGAGAAGGAAATAAATAGCAAATTGATTACATGGTTGCTTAACTCGTACGTTTGTGGGTTCTACTGTGCCACATGTGAATTAAGTTCATTAAATGGATCTCACAAATTAGTGCACCAAGTTGATTGTACATCACTCAACTTTCAACCTTAATTGTGCAACTTCAAAATGTTCATAACATGGATCTCACAAATTAGATAACTAAGCTGATTTTGTTTGAACTTGAGTTGGAATTTTTTATTTTTTATGATAATCAATGGTTCCTTATTTTAGGAACACCCCTTAAACTTAAGCAATCATGGGATCAAGATTGACCACCTTTCAACTTTGGTGACTTTATAACTTTGCCTCTATCTCTCTCTAACCGAATTTCATCTCTCATCTAAATAATTTATTTAAATCATTCATTTATCTTATAATTACACCAAAATCACCAAATAGTAACGATACCCAACCCATTCCCACAACCATGGCTGCCACAGTCACATAGAAACACTCCAATGGTCCAAAATCCCCTTCTTAAATCCAATAATTCCATTGGAGTTGCTCTTACAACAAGACATCCATTCTCCACCCTCTCCAAATTGTATTGTTAATTTATATACAATGAATAGCACATCAATTAGTCATATACTTTCACTAGAAGTACTCTATTTGTAGGATTTAGTTCTCCTAAAGTGAGCATGGTCACTTCACTTAGGCAAGTAAGTAAGTAAGTAAGTAGTCTCAACCTTGATGAGAATGTCAACATTTGATATTTCAATACCGAATATCAACTGTTTGAGTCAAATCCATATTTGTAGCCTTACAAGTGCATTTAATAGTAATTCAAAATATGGAAAGACCTAAGCTACTAAACCCTCTTACAATATTTCCACCTAGCATTACTTTAACACTCAACAACATCAACAACCCAGCCTTATCTCACTAAGTGGGGTCGGCTACATGGATCAACTTCTGTCATAATGTTCTATCTAGGACATTGCTTTCATCCAAATCATTAATCTTGAGATTTTTCTTAATGACTTCTCTTATAATTCTTCTAGGTCTTCTCTTTGACTCCTCTCCATCTGATCTACATTCCTTACCATAGAATCTACCGATCTTCTCTCTACATACTTCTTTCCTTACCATAGAATCTATTGATCTTCTCTCTACATACGCTAACTACCTAAGTCTATTTCCTGCCATCTTATCTACCATAGGTGCATTACTTTGACACTCAATACACAAGATTTTTAACTACAATCTTCTCAATTAGCATGAACTAAATGTAGCCATACAAATTAGGAAACATGTTTTTCTATCTCACATACTAAAAATCAACCAAGCAAACAACCATTAAGATAAACTCACCCTAATCAACAATAACAAAAGTAAATCAAAAACAAAAGCAAATTTACCTGAACTCCTCTATCCAACATTTTACTTTCCAAACTATAAATAACCTGATCATGTTCAACAGGATACTGATTCGTAACCCAAACAACCTCAGAACCAACGCCTCTCAAAAGAAACGCCAATTCCATCAAAAGCAAAGGTCCACCAGAAAGAGACAACTCATGCGAAACCATGAGAACAAGCTTAGACTTCATGAAATCCAACGGACTCGGACCCGATGCAACATTTCCACCATTTCCGCCACCGCCGGCGGCGGCGGAGGAGGAGTGAATCTGAGTCTGTTGCGCTTCGAAGATCTTGGTGTTGCATGAATCAGAATTGTTTCTAATGAAAAGCACCATCACTGTTGAAATAGACAAGAAGGCTAGTAACATTAGCGGCCATTTTTTCTTTGCCGTTGCCACTGAATGCTTCGCCATTCTTTTCCAAGTTTACCGAATTTTCTAGTTTCGCATTCTGTTTTTTATTTTTTTAGGGTTTTCGGTCATTCGTTTTGCAGCTAGTTGTTGTGATTGGTAGTGATTTGTGAAGTGGTTCAGGGGTGCTTCAGCTGTCACTCTCGCATACAGATCGAAGATTTTGCTGCTAATTCAGAGATCACGAACTAAAGAACTGTATTCTATTCTTTTTTTGGTTGAAAATGAACTGTGTTTCTTTTTCTTACCAACAATATATGGGCTTTTTTTTTTCTTCGAATCAATGTATAAGGCTTTGAACATACCCTTTTAGATTGGGCCTGAATCTAAACCATCGAGGATTTAACCTTACACCTCCAATTAAACCTGACACCTCCAATGTGTATGAAAAGACTATAGTGACCCTGCAATTTCATTTTTAAAAATTTCGAAATTTACAGGAGCGAAAAATTTAAAATCTGTGGGGCAATAATGAAAATTTTGTTGCAGCTGCCAGAAATTTCAAAAACAGTGAGTTTATTTTTGAAATTTTCAATATTTTTAATATTTTGTATCGAAAATTTCAACATTTCTGATATTTATCATGAAATATGTACTAGAAATTTTAAAATTTTTGGTGTTTAAATTGAATTGTATAGTAGAAATTTTAAAATTTTCGATAAATATTCTATTTTTTATACCGAAAAATTCTGAAATTTTTGGTATATTCAATGGTTTTGGTATCGAAAAATTTGAAATTTTTGGTATGTTGAGAAACTTTGTTTTGTATCAAAAATTTTGAAATTTCTGATAGTTGCCAATATTTTTTTTAATATTGATTTTTCCTTCTTTTACAGTGAAATTCAGAGGCAGATATGACATTATTGTAGAGAGAGTTGTTGATTGAGCAACAAATCAAAGTAGGGTTGCTGAGTCTTCCCAGTTACGGGCAGGACGAGTGGCCCCAACTGGTTCACACCGGAAGCGGTTGGCTGAGCATGGTCAGTTTTGGGCACCTTGTTACACTCGATGTTGATGGTTCGAACAATAAAGTAGCCTACAGATGAGATGGTGCCAGATGTTGCTCTATCTGATCTCGTGGATCATCTGATGGTTAATTAGGTTGTTGATACAATTATTGAGTCGGTGGTTGATCCAGTTGTTGAGGAGTTTGGTTCGGGGTGGTTGATCGGATGGTACAACCAGATGCTGCTGTTGGTGAGTCGGTCTCATCGGTTACTGCTGTCTAGGGGTGGAAATAGGCTGGGTCGAGTTAGGCTTTGACAAGTCTGATCGGTGCTTACAGAGTATGATGAGCATATGGTCGTACGACTATGGAAGGGCGAGTTATATGTCTTTTATGTTCAATATCAATGTTGGATATACAAGCATTTTCCCACCATCTGTAACATGAGGGTGCAACATTACGAGGTGGGCCCCCCACGAGCGAAGAGATGAAAGGCCAGTCAGGTACATCCCGGTGGTGTTGCTGAGTACAAAAGAAGGCTCGATATGTTGACTGTAGATAATGTCATTTGGACATCATACACTGGTCATAGAGTCCACTGTGAGTTCAAGGAATTGCCATTATATTCAGGTTATATGCGGTGGGAGACCATGGTTTGTTAGACATTCGTCAGAGAGGTGTCTTCGACAATATGGTTATGTTTAGAGTATCTCGCGACCAATTCTAAATATACCATCTTTAGGTATTAATTGGCAGTTTCAGAGTAACTTCATCATCTCTAGTCGTGCCATTAGAGATCGAGCAGTCACTGTTCAGTATCCCCCGCAGTGTGAGGATGGTTACTATAGTGGTACCTCACTGTGTCACACCCTCGCATCACCCCACCTACAGTTGATGTTGGGCCTTATGATGATAAGGTACCTGTTGATGACGTGTCACCGCCGCGTCCTTCGGCAAATCACGCTGATGACCAGCAACGCCTTCAGATGATTGCAGTTATTATGATAAATTGATGGGTTTGGTAAACTCAGATGGCGAGGTTTATACTAGATTATCTCGGGCTACACACATAGCCCGTGGGGGACCTATTTAGATACATTTTGTATTATTTATATATTATTCAGACATCTTCATCATAACTCTTTATTTGCTAATATTATTGATTTTCTTTAAAGTGCAATGTGAACATTAACTAACATTTGACAATGGATTACATAACTTAAATAGAAAATACTTACTACAATATGATTAATAAATAAGAAAAACCTAAACACTACCAAACGCTTCTGGATGTTTCAGCATCTTTATAATGTCGTCAACAGATCTTGAAAGCTTAACATCTAACTCGATAAACCCTTTTGTTATTCTACGGGGAAATGATCTCCATATTTTCTTCACATCTTCGCTGATCTTTAATTCAATAAGGTTGTATTTCACCCTCCTGTTAGTATCAATCCAATCTTCATGAAACTCGACATTTCTCACCTTTCTATTTTCGGTATTAGACAATAATCATTGAACTTTGACGTCAGGCTGGCAAGAGATGGGGTGCCATTCGAAAGCCAGAACTCTACAGGAGGAGAAGCTCCGTTTAAGTACACTTCTGCCTTGATCAAAAATTGAGGAAGAGACATTTTTTGAGATGTGTTTATCAAACAACATGTGACCCTCTATTTATACAACTGTGTATTTATTCTGGACCACACAAACTGTCTATGCAATTATAGCCATCCAAAATTATCAACAAAATTCTGATCATCTAAAAAATCAAACAAATAACACTACCGAAAATTTCACGTAGGTTGAAATTTCCGGTATCAACATGTAAATTTTAAATTTATGGAACTGTTTGCAACTTACTAGAAATTCCAAAATTTCTAGTATACCGAAACTTTCATATGGAAATTTGGTGTATTTTTCAACCAAAGACAATTTTGGAAATATGAAAGTTTGAAGGGTGTCAGGTTAAATTCTCTAAACCATTGGCACAAATTAAGGTTTTAAGTTTTAAATTTTAGGGGATTGTTTATTGCACTCTTAGTGGCGTGCATGCATCCTGGTAAAAAAACAATAATGTCCTTAAAATTCGAAAATGCACTTCAAACTTGCTAAAAATGTACAAATCTCAGTTAAGTCTCAGAAACGAGTTAAAAGGAAGCTGAACAAATTTGAAAATTTAGTTTTGTAGTCTTTACGAAAGTATATCCCCAGAGTATTTTCTGTTTTTTCAAACCATACAAATTCAGATATGAGAATAACAACATAAACTAACATCAATCATTGTTATGACATACATAAAATACATAACATTACATAGATAATTTTTAACATAAATCTAATATTACATTTCATCGTCAAGAGATGGTTGAGGATATTTTAACATCTTTAGAATATCATAAGACGGTTTCACAACAGTGGCATCCACCTCCATCAGACCATTTGTTTCTTAGCAGTAAAAAATATACTCCACATAATCATTAAATCTTCATTTGTATTCATCTCAAACTTGTCGGATTGTATCTTCCATTCGTTGTCAATTAAGGGTGAACGATAACAGAGCTTCACACCTTCAATTATTTGAGTATCACAAGAGATTCTCTAGTGTGTATTTCATATCAAAAAGGCAAGTGATATTTGTGAACCTAAATTCAAGTGGAGGTCTCTCGCCGTTGAAATAAACAAATGCAAGATAAGAATATTGAGACATTTTGTGGAGTTTTAGTTAACAAGTTGAGAAACACCCTTTTTTTATAGGTATTTTAGCTCAACAATAACCTCACAAACTCAATATTGTCTAAAAGGATATTCTTTTACTTAATTCGGAAGCTAGATTTCGGATTTACCCATGTTAGTAGCTGATTTGCACAAATTATTTTTAGAAGAATAATTTTATACCATGTTAGTACCGGATTTACTCATGGGCAAGTAATTTGTTAACATTTTTTTATTATTTTTTTAACCTTTTTCATCTTTTATTTCCAAATCAAATTTCGAAAATAAAAATACTCATCCAATCAATCTAAGTTTTGAATCTGGTTTGTTGAACAAGTACTTGATAATTATATGTTTAGTATAAACCACGAGCTTGGATCCAATGAGATAAGATCTAAGTTTTAAATGCAAACACTATCACAGATATAATTTAAGACTTTCCTTGCATAGTGATAGAATGCGAACATCCATTATTTCTTTCTCTAAAAACAACACCAACTATTTAATCACTCGCATTGCACATTACTCCAAAGTTAAAATTCTAATTGCGAGCATTGATTATGGATGCATAAACTATTTTTTTTTTAAAGTTTTTAAAAAGATTCAAATTTATCTTTATTGAGCAAGTTAGCAATCTCTAAAAAGTCTTTGATTAGTCTTTAATAGAATTCATCATGGTTTAGAAAATTCTTAATTCCTTTTAACATTTATGGATGAAGTTAACTTTTCAATGATCTTCACTTTTATCTTGTCAACTTTTATTCCATTAATTTGATTTAGCACAAATAAGATTAAATCATATGAAATGACTATCTCTTCTATGACAAGATAAAACATGACAGTTATTGAATGTAAGTAACTGATTATGATAGCAAATTATAAGCGATTCTGTTATCCATTGCCTTTTGTTTCATATCAACAGTACATGGTATCAAGCTGATGACATGACTACAAGGAAGTGTCAAAACAATGATGTCTGGTTACTAATCTAAACAACATCATTAGTCATGAATTTCAAAAACTATAAATTCACCTCAAAAACATCATGTTGCATAATACTAATATTTCCAACAAAATTCTTTTTATCTTCAAAAGCTATACTAATCCTCCACACAGTCTGTTGCATCTTCTCTTGACATGTAATTGTTAGCTGCTGGATTGGAGTCTTCGGATGAGTCTCCAAACTCTTCTTTGTACATTTCTTCTATCATTGGTTTCCATAACCTTACCCTTGCATTTATGAACCAATTTGACACCTAAACAAATATATACCAAATTAAAACGACATCATTTTGAAATAGAAAGAGTACAAGAAAAAATGGTAGTTTACAGCTAGGAAATTACTTGGTTTTTTGTTAAACCGGTTTGGGAAGCCAACATTAATTTCTCAGAATCATTAGGATACCTGCAAAAAAAAAAAACAGACATCAAATTAGTAACATTGTCAGTAACAAGACAAAAAATGAAATTTACAGAAGATCATAAAAACAATGTATAAGCTTACGGATGAAGAAAGTGCTCAAATAACCAAGCACGAAGAATTGCAACAGAGGTTTCAGGTAAGCCTCTAATGGGTCTCCAAATTTGTCTTTGGTTTTGAATGATTCCAAGTTGTTGAAGAGACACTCTATTCTGTCTGTTGTTGTTGTTGTTATTATTATTACTATCTCTCTCAAATAAGCTAAGTTGAGATAATCCATTGTTGATTTTTGGTACATCTTGAAAAAGTTTTCTTTTCTCAACATTTATTTGTGACATTATGGCATCTCTTAAGCTGCAAAAATGTCTAGACATTGCTTGAAGTGCTAAAGCAGTGTAACATTTGGCAGCCCCTAAACCTGCTATCATTTCAAAAGATGACACCACTTCTTCCATTTGATGATAGTATTTCTCATATCTACTCTCAACCTGAAAATACAGGCACCAGAACACCACACAACATTGATACGCCGACATCAGTAAAAAATTTAAAAAACATTAAATGTAGGTCTCGTTTCGGACACAGATACTGACATATCCTTTTTTAGAAGTGTCGGTACTACAGAGTTATGAAAACTTGATTAAGTTGTTAGAAGAGAAGACTAACCTCATCCAACAAAGAAATGAGTTTTGCAATTTTGACTTGATGTTCATGTTTATCGGCCAACAAATGTCCATGAATCCTCAACTCAGCTTTAAGCTCAGAGGAAAGTGTTCTAGCACCAGTTCTACTTGCATGAAACAATTTCTCAGCATACTTTTGATTCATTCTATCAATCACATTTCCACCAACATCAACAAGATCTTCAAGGAGTGACTGAGCCGGTTTAAGATATCTAGAGTTTCCAATAACAGAACCAAAGCTCTCGTTTCCATAAGAAGTAGAAGTAGAACGGTTCAAAGATGAACCAAAATTTCCACCACTTCCAGTGTAAAAATAATCACTTGTTAGATTATTCTCCACCACAGGCGGATGATTATTACAAGACTCACGTGACTGCTCTTGACCAGACATGAAGTAACTTGGGTTAATCATAAGACCTTGATTTAAGGAACGGTTTCTGAAATCATGAGAAGGAACAACAAGCATGTGAGAGCCTAAAGAAAGTGATAAACCTTGTTGAGTTTGGTGATTGTTGTCGTTTGCAGCACCAAGTAGATCCATCAAATGTCTTGTATGACTCATTTCAGAGCCTTGTGAGAGTTCAATATTGTGATGAAACGTTTCAGAATAGGATACTACATTGTTGTTCCTTAAAGAAGAAGATGAAACATAGGCACCAGCAGCAGCACCACCTAGTAAATCTTGGTTCTCAAATTGATTTTGATGGGTCATTGAGTTTGACATGGTTATAATTAATGGCAGAGAAAGTGATTAAATAAGAAAAGAAATTCTTGAGGCATGTGAAATTGTGAAAAATGAAAATCTCTAGAACAGTGAAAGGAGAGAGATTTTTATGGAGAGGGAATCGAATCAGCACTGTTGTTTTGAATGCAGTGAGAAACTATTTGAGCAAAAAAGTGTATATATGGTGAAGACATGACATAAACAACATACAAGTGGTCGTACAAAGATAGCAGTAGATTCATTGGTGAGGATAATCAGTGGTCACAATCAAATCCCAAGTTTCATGTTTGAATGAGTAAGAAAAAATGTAAAACAAACTTGGAGGAGTACTATACTATACACATGACAAAATCATAGACTAGTATTATTATAGTATTTTTATTTATTAGTATTAGTAGCACTTTGGAGAAAGTGTCAACACAAAACCTAGGTGTGTTAGGATTCTTGTTAAGATTGTGTATATATGAAAATTGAGTTTCAAATGTTTTGTTTACATGAAAACAGGACAAAGCTAAGTTGCAGAACTGTTTTTAGCTATTTAACTCAAACTACTTTATATTCGTATAGTTAAGATGCAAACAAAATCATTCTTGCTTAACAAGTTTAGACTTGACACCATGTAAGTGAATAATATTTAAAATTAACTTAGAACAACTTTAGTGCAGAGCTGTTAAATCAAAATTTTGTATAGCTTACGTTAGTAATAAAAAATTTGCATTATAGTAGAGCTGACATGGCATTTAAGTGAACTAAAATTTAGTTTTTATTATCTATATATAGTTAACTTTAACTATGTGAAATATATTATAATATTATTTATTTAATTAATAAAATATTCCAACAACATTAAAATAATGACATGATATTTGAAAATAGTGGGGTCAAGTTTTGGTTTTTTATAGACAACCATCATTAAAGTAAAAACTACTCAAATCAACTATAAATTTTTTAAATCCTACAAAACACTCTGGGTCCACAAAAAATATCTTAGTTTACCCATTTAGTTTATTCTCATTAAAGATACTCTTAATTAAGAGTGTAAGAAGATTGACCGCGGAAAAACTCACGCGTGAAAAAAAATTCGGCAAGATTAATGTAAATTTGACATTCGATGTTAGAATAACTATTATTATACATTTTATCATAATAATATAGCAATCTAAAATCTTAAGTTGTTAGATAAAATTTTATTGAAAAGTTCTAATAAAATTAACTTTTAAAAGAAAATTATATATTTATATAAAAAGTAAGCAAAAGTTGCATTAATATCCTATTGAATATATATCTAGAAATAAAAAGGGTACAAATTGAAGGCACTGTAGAAGTGGACCCAAGCAAGGAAACCACACTCTCTTTAATTTATAGCCCTTGCAGTTTCAAGTTTCAACAATGATGAAAAAAAATAACACCAATACTTAATTTTTCTCCCTCTTAGCAGATCTACCCTCAGAGGTGCTGAGCTATGAGTCTATCTATCTACGAGACAGTTGTGGCATTTTTGTTAAAGAAGGAAAGTTAATTGGCTACGTTTGAAAACATAAGAAAATGACAGAAAAATAAAATGGTCCCCAAACTGAAAGCATCAAGCATCATTTTTTTATAGCATTGGGAGACTCAAAACTCAAAAAGCAACTCATCAAACAGAAGGGGAGCCCTCCCTCGTTTCATAGGTTAAACTGTTCATTCTGCATAAACACAAAGATAAAAGTGGCTATCTTTTACACACTCCCACTTCTAGGATTGTCACCTTCAATACATCTTCCAGACATTATCATATATATATAAAAAAAAAATTTATATTATTATAAATAAATTTCGTTTTTTATATATTTACTGTTAACATATATTTTTTTCTGAAATGACCTCGTTCTCACTTTTTAATATAATAATTATTATAATTTTATCCTTTAATTATTATTTTTTACGATACTTTCAATATTTTAATAAGGTTAGTTTATTATTGCGTAATAACCGGAAGGTGTATTAGTTATTTTTTTCATCTTTAAATTTATGCTTAGGAATGTTAAAAAATAAGATGGTGTATAGTTGTGTTCAAAATTTGAGATGGGCTATGTGTTTAGTGTAATGTGGTGTGGTGGGTGATGATAGTGATTTTTGGGATTGTTATGGGTCTCTTTCGATGCTATTGCAATGATTGCGATCTTTGTTCCTTTCAGGATTCTTCTCTACTTGTCACTATCTTGATCTGTCACACATACCTTGATCAAATCCACTCATTTCTAACTACAATGTTCACTCAACATTGCTTAAAAGTTAAAATACTAATACTTCTTTCAATTTTCAATTTCATCCCGTTTTAACTTTTTTTTTATATTTTTTTTAAAGATATTGCATTATTGAATATTGACTAATTCGATGATTGAATATTGATAAAAAAAAAATTAAAAGACAACTAATTAAAAAAATAACTTTTGAGGTATAAAGACACACAATTCAACTTTAATTTTTTTTTTTATGTTTGACAAACTCGCAATTAAAATTGAGTCAATTTTAAACGGAACAAAAATATGATCAATTTTTTCTTTAATTTATTTGTACTCTTGCTTGAAACATTGCACAAAAGTACAAATAACATAAAAAAAATATAAATTAAATATAGATTCAAATTACAATTTCTTCCCCTTTAATAAGATAAAAAAATTGATAATAAGTCTAAATGAAAAATAATCTCCAAGAATGATAATCTAGAGAAACAAATGAGTTATAAGAAGAGTATACAACACCAGATGATATATTTTAAATATACGAAGATAAACATACTAAGTGCCATAATATGTGCAAATAGACATGTAACTGCATAACAACATAACTATGTGATCAAAACATATGTGAATGAAAGATTAAATAATGTATGAACAAACAAAATAATTTCAAATGCACATAAATAATAAGATGCATTTAAAAACATTTTAAATGAATAAAAGAATATTCATGGAACAACTTAGAAATGAGTTAATGAAATGAAGAAGATAAGAAATAAATAAATAAACATATAAAACAAAATACAATGCTGATATTACAAGAGATAAAAAAAGTTGTAGAATTATACAAATAAGGTTGGTTAAAGTATAATTTGCTACAAGGAAATGTTAGTTTACAACATAATACAAGTAACAAATGAAAAGATGTTGTGAAACGGTGTCGTCGAGAACAAATCAAAATATGAGAAAAAATTTGAGTTTCTTGAACAAACACAAGAAATCTTATTAGGTTTCACAAAAAGGGAGAGTGTCATACCCCAAATTTGTCCCACCCTTTTAAAATCTTCATTATCAAGTCATGATCCTCTAAATTAGGTCATTATGATTGGGTGGACGCGTATTGGTGATTATAAGCTCTTGCCAAAATGTGTGATTTCAAGTAGAGGTAAAGGAAGGATATGCTCTCGTTCTCATGATTAAACTTCAAGACAAAGATCAATTGCCCAAGCTATATGACAGGGACAAGAGATCAGAGTTACCAGGGATGATGGCATAACTTCCAGTCAAGTGTGGTTATTTACTCATGATCAAGATCAGATGGAAGTTTGACCTCATCTTGGTCAAACCATCAAGAGTTTTCTTCAAGTGCAAGTTATATGTGTCAGTGGTTTATTTCTCATATAATGTCTATCCAAGGTCAAGTTGTCTTGTGCTGAAACTCATCAGATTATCAAGCAGTGATTCATGTGAGAAATCTGGTTCAAAATCGGGGTCAAATAGACCATCAGTTCAAATTGTGTCCCTCTGTGGGTTTATTTTCCCATAAATTGTTTCAGACAAAGTCAAGGTGATTCACAACTTCTGTCATTTATTATTGGAGATTCGTTTGAACAAGTTAAGCTTTGAGGATATTCATCCAGGATGTGGGCTATCTGGTCAAGTGTGATTCAAGAAAAGTTTGACCTAATCTTGATCAAACAAGTCAAGATGGATTAATGAAATCAGTAAGTAATCAAAATCAGGGTTTGTGCATGTCCAAATCCATCTGATGAAATCAAGGGACTGAGTGTTCAAAAAGTTAAGGCACTTTGGCTTATTCTTAAGTCACCTGCGAGTCCTGTTTTTAAGGTTCAAATTATGGAGTCATTGGTTCAAGTCAAAAAAAATATATACTTCAAGTCAGGTTCAATGGCAAAGTCAATGGTCTCGATTTAAATTTGAAGAGTGTAAGTCAAGAGTATGATTTAACTATGGGAGATGTCAATATTGATTTGGACTCGTTTATAATTTTCCTCCACTTTCCAGTATTCCCATCCATTTTTACCCTTATTTTAATTCATATTCAAAATAAAGCTCATGTCAATGTTGCAAATTTATGAAAACTTCTTGATTTATTTCAAGTTCAAATTCATTATAATCATAATTTAAGAAAATGTGCATAAACCTTTTGTTTTGTTTTTGAAACCCATTGGTCCAAGCCCATATGAACAAAATAATATAATAATAATTTGAAAAAAAAACCTACTTGGGGGAGGGGGGCCTAGTAATGAAGAAAAATGGAATAGGGACGGCGCATAGGGATCTGGGGGAAGGAAATTGAAACTTTATCAGGAATTCCTTCGTGAAGGCATAAACTACAGCGTGAACCAAAAATTGAACATCACTGCATTAGCTCCTTCTCGCTAACCCCACCTCATTCTTCTTTAAAATCACCACCTTCATCACCATTTTAGTTGGTTTCTACAAATACAACAAATTACATTTGGTGCCATCTTCACAGCAAATCATCATAATACCAAGAGAAAACCATCGAAAACTTCAAGTTTTTATCCTCCACTTAAACACGATCCACACTACATAAACCTCTCAATACTTGGCTGATTTTCCACGCCTTCCGTGTTCAAGATACAACAACGTAAACACCTCATTTTTTGTTTTAAGCAACAACGTTTTGCAGCTCACACAGCTCAAGTAAACCGCTCTGGATCAAGAGGCGTGTCCCGTTGTTCGCTGTGAAAATTGGTGAACAACCGCTGGTCTTACAAATCGAAAAAAGATATGTTTTACTTACAGGATCGACCACACAAATCCTAGGACATGTGCTAATTGATCTTAAACAAAGTTTATAAAAACTATGAACACTTCGACAGAGTTCATGATAAAGCAACTTATCTCAAATGCAAATGAATTTAGGTAAAAAGAAGTAAAATTGAAGTACTGGTAACTGGTGAAGACAAGAACTTGCATAAAGAAAGAATAAATTCTTAAAGAAAGAGATTTATTAAATTGCATTGAAATAAAAAACTGGTGTTACATCAACGTACATTCTTACAAACTCGTTTCTCCCAATACACGGGTACTTGGAGTATACTGGAGAATTTGTACACAATTGAACACACACACAAATCCTAACACTAAGACCTACTATTTATAATAATAAAAAATAACTGTCATTAACGTCTAGCAAATGAAATCGAGACAAGTGTCGCTATGCATGCCTTCGCATCCTAGAAGCGCTCTACGTGTCTCCTTTAAGGAATAGATGAAAACAGACTTTCCCTCTTTTATTTGAATTTAATTGAACTTGTCGAAATACCCTTAGTGACACCTCTGTCGAATCGAATCTTCCAACTGCTAAGAAATATCTCTAAGTCCATAACATAGATTCTCCTGGCGAAAGGACGCCTTCGACTCCCATTTCAAAAATATGGCTTTAGTCGAAATAATTAAATTTCTTCAGGAACTCTATTTCCTAATTTTAATTCCATTCAGACGTCGAAATTAAGAGCCAACAAATTGCCCCCCAAAAATGTCATTTTTGACATCAATGAAGAAAAAGACATTTTTTGATAGTATCATTCGACGCCTCGAACGACTTTTGCATGTTTTTTTATGTCTCTTACTATTCCAAAATCTCATGATGTCATGACCATCATGGCAGTTTCTGAAAAACATCTCATCAAAGCATGCCACAATCTCTAGCCATCATCATGATTCCTGGATCCTAGGAAATCGTGCACTAGGTATTAACTGCCCACGTTTCATCAAACGGCCCTTGTAGGACACGTGCCCCCACTAACTATCAGCCTTTTAATGCTGATTTGAGGTCCTTTAAACTCCCACAAGCTTATAAATTGTTCCAAACTTAAACATTTTAGCTTTTACACTCCTAAAAATCTCCAAACACTCTCCTTCCCTCTACACTTTCCAAACTTCCAAACAAAACCCAAATTCTATTCAAATCTTAACAATGGCGTCTTCAACCACCAATGTTAAAGATTTCAAGAAAAGCCACAAATCTAAAGACCTGAAGAAAATTTCCCAACTTCCTCCCTTTGACACACTGTCAGCACCTATAATGATGGGAAACCAACAGTTCCTCCCTGAACCACTTGAGGAAGAAAAGAGGAAGATATATGAATCTCAGGTTCTCATTCCCCTTATTGTTCCTAGTAAAATACATGCCCTATATGGTCCTTTTCCTTCTCTTAGTTTTGATCATAATAAATCTAGGGACTTTTTCCCCTCTTACCATAAATCAAAACCTATAGGCCAAATAAATAAAACTAGGGTTGAGAAAACTTCTTCTGATGCAGTAGTATTGAACAACATAGGTTTACGGTATATGAACAATAGTTTTAGGGTTTTTAGAGCACCCCCTATTTCAAAGAATTTGACGATTATATGAATTGACTAGCGAAAATAGAGAAAGTCAAATCCTAAACCTAGAAGAAACTGGGAATTTACGACTTGATTATGTTGTCGAAAACGAGTCTTGATTATTGTCAGACTATGTTAGTTTCTTCCTTGTACTTTTGGGATAACACCCACTATACTTTCCATCTCCCTTATGGGATGATGAGGCATTTTAGCACCGGGAGACACTATCATTTGACCATCCTTAACTAATAATTCAAAAAAATTGTCACATTTGGTGACGTCAAAGGTGTAAGTTCTCTTAGGGAACCTATCGTTCTTATTTAGTTCGAGCGGGTTCCTGCCGCTTGAGGGGGTTAAGACCTTACACGAATAAGAGGGCCCTTGCTTTAACTATAATGAGGCATTTTAGCACCGGGAGACACTATCATTTGACCATCCTTAACTAATAATTCAAAAAATTTGTCACATTTGGTGACGTCAAAGGTGTAAGTTCTCTTAGGGAACCTATCGTTCTTATTTAGTTCGAGCGGGTTCTTGCCGCTTAAGGGGGTTAAGACCTTACACGAATAAGAAGGTCCTTGCTTTAATTATAATGAGGCATTTTAGCACCGGGAGACACTATCATTTGACCATCCTTAACTAATAATTCAAAAAATTTGTCACATTTGGTGACGTCAAAGGTGTAAGTTCTCTTAGGGAACCTATCGTTCTTATTTAGTTCGAGCGGGTTCTTGCCGCTTGAGGGGGTTAAGACCTTACACGAATAAGAGGGCCCTTGCTTTAATTCAGCGAGACTGATCTCACGTTCGTCGAAGTTTGAAGGCTCATTATATTGTCCCTCATCATCTTCATTAAATTCTACATAGGCCACCCTCTTGTTTTTATTTGCTCTAGCATTTTCATCCTTTAAGCGTTCTAATTGTTGAACCCTGTTAGCTAGTTGGGCCATATCTCTTAGGTACTAGGTATCTAGTTTCTTCCTAATAAAATAGTCTAGACCTCCAGCGACCATTTCGACCAATTTGTGCTCTGGCACTTGTGTAAAACACATGGCCTTAAGTAAACGAAATCTATTCAAATAATCATCTATTGGCTCAGCAAACTTTCGTTTGATACTGGTCAATTTCTTCAAACTAATCTTGGTTTATCCCATATAAAACTGTTCATGGAACAACCTTTCTAACTGAGTCCAGTTATGGATCGAATTTGGTGGCAAGGTTGTGAACCACGTAAAAACATTTTTGGTGAGAGAACTTGGGAAATATTTTATCCTAAGATTTTCATTATTCAAAATCTCTCCAACCTCTACCAAACATCTAGCCACATGTTTTATAATGGATTCAGTGGTATCCCAGAAAAACTTAGTGAACTTAGGAACTTTCCATCTATGGGGTAGGTCTGATTGTAAAATATACTCTTATAATGGCGAAGTATAGTTTGGTCTTTAAAGGCCAAAGTTTACCCCGTTTCATTCCATTATCCTTTCAATCATGGCTAATAGATTGTTATTTGCGGTCATATCATCACGTCGAATCTATTGTACAACATTATCAGCATTTTGGTCCCTATTCACCATTACTACTCTAGGTCTCTCCTCGATGGGAATTTGAGATTGGACTCTGGGAAGTTCGACTATATGTTGTTCGAGTGTAAATCTTACATCGGCTAGATTTGCATGGGGCGGATCTCTTTGGTTTTGTTGAACCTGATTAATAATGGGATCTTCTTCGAGGGTTATTCTCTGATTTGCCAATATGTATTCTCTCTATGGATGTCGAGGAGGTTGTGGTACTTCAAAAAAATATGCAAGGCGTGTCATCTGTGTTGTCACTTGTTGGTTGGATTAAGTGGTACTTTGTATTAAAGGATTAAGAATCATCCCTATTGTTTGGGCCAACATTTGGACCATTTCGTGGTTACTCTTATCCATTTGTTGCCTAATGACTGCTGCAGAATTATTGGTCAAGTTTGGCATTTGGGTGGAATAACCAATTCCTAAAGGTTGGCTATTTCGACCCATGTTTATTCCAGATCCTGATCCTTGTAATGGCAAATTAACATTTACTACAGGTTCTGAGAATGTTGAGGCGGTGTTATGCAAATTCGCCATCATGGATGTTGGTATTCCATAAGGTTGATCTCAATTACCAAAAGGCATAGAGAAATCGAGTGGCATGAAGGGCCTATTCGAAGCATTCCCCATTGGTGAAGGACTTATTGGAGGGTCCCTTGGTCCAGTATAATTTAGAATGAGCTCACTATGGATAATCGACTGTGTGGGCATCGAACTTGCCATGGATGTCATTGGTTCTAATACAGTCACTAGGACTGTTGTTCCCCCAATCGATGACATTTGGGGTGGTTCTCGATTATTACTCGATGAACTTTGAGGAATTGAAATATTTGGATGATTTGAATTCGCCATTCTTCTAGTATATCTTCTTCTTAATCTATCCTCGTTATTGGTGGCTACTTTGCCACTTCTTAATAACATACAACAAAGTCTTCAAAGAGAAAAAATAACATATGAAGTTGCAACTAGAACACTGCTAGCACAATCCCATTGGGCGTGCTAATTTGTTTACTGTGAAAATTAGTAAACAACTACTGGTCTTTCCAATCGAAAAAGAATTGGGTTACGTATAGGCTCAACCATACAAATCCTAAGACATGTGCTAGTAATTCTTAAATTAAAGTTTGGAAAATGGTGAATATTCCAACAATACTCATGATCTAACAACTGTCAACTTCGAAATTTAAAGGAAGTAAATTTCAGAAACTTAATAAAAAAACAATTAAATGCATTGAAAAATAACTTGAATAATAAAAATATATACTTTATAGTAAAAGATGAAATTTGCATTAAAGTATAAAAGCATGGTGTTTGTCAAACGTACATTTTCTCAACACACTCTTTTCTCTGGACACAGATACTTTGAGTAATTTTAGAAATTTTGTAAAATTTTGAACACCCTCCGATCCTAACGCTAGGACCTTCTATTTATAATGATAAAAAATAACTGACCCTAACGGTCTTCCTACAAACAAATGACAAGTGGCGCTCGACATGTCTCATTTCCTTAAAAAAGTTTCACGTGTCTCCTTCACAAATCTGGATAAGACAAAAGTTATCTCCTTTATTTGAATTCAAATTACATATTGAAACAACATCATCATCTTCTGTCGAACCAACTTCTAAGACTTTAGAATATTTTTCTTCGAATCTTATTCAGCATATCCTCCTTACGCAAAAAGGCAGCTTCGACCAAAACAAGCAAGTCTTATAACTTTGTCGAAACCTCTCACCATTAACTCTCTTTATTATTTCCATTAATTAAAACTAGGAGTCAAATTTGGGAGCTAACACCCGCCTGCAGCTATCTCGATTAACTCATGTTCAAGTACTTAGGTAAAACATCTTGCTTTCTAAAGTCTAAACCTATTGAGATATTGATCGACTGACTCAGCGACCTTTCGTTTGACTCTTGTCATCTCTTTCAAACTTATCTTCGATTGTCCCATGTAGAATTGTTCGTGGAACAATCTTTCCAACCATGTCCACATATGGACAAACTGTGAATGTAACATTGTAAACCAAGTGATCACATTCTTTGTGAGGGAACTTGGAAAGTATTTCATTTTTAAATCCTCATTATTCGCTATGTCACCAGCTTCAGTTTGATACCTGGAGACGTGTTCGACAATGGACTCTTCGGTATCCCTAGCGAACTTGGTAAACTTCAGAACCTTCCATCCCCTAGGCAATTCTGTTTGCATCACAAATTCCGGTAATGAGGACGAATAAGTTGGCCTCTAAAGGCTAAAGTTCATACCGTTTCAAACCATGATTCGTTCAACAATGGTTTTTAGGTTTTATTCTACAGCCATTGCATCATGTCGAACTTGCCTGACCACGCGGTTGGTATCTTGGTTTCTATTAACTAATATGACGGGAAGACGTTGGGCCGCCCTAGGTATTGGTTCGGCCGCCTGGGGTTTTTGGTAAATTGTCTTGTCGAACCTCTCTTCGTGTCGGACTAGTACCTCTGGTTGAGGTGGGATCGTTTATCGAACTTGTGCCTTATGAGTATCTAAAAAACACCTATTCGAGTCATCTGAGTTGCTAGTTGTTGGTAACTTTGAGTCGAATCTTGAATTAATAGCCTAAGTATGACACACATTTGCTGAGTTAGCATATGGACCATTTCGTGATTACTTTCGTCCATCTGCTGCCTCATAACTTCGACAGAACTTGAGGTGAAAGTTAGGATTTCCTAAGATGAAAACCCTAGCCCTGTGGTTCGACCGAATTGGTTTCCCATAGGTCCTAATCCACGGTAAGGTGAGAACGCTGAGGATGAATCGCCAAACGTCGAACCGCTACTATGTATGCTTGCCATCAATTTAGTTGGCATTCCAAAGCTTCGATCCCTATGTAGAATCAAGTTTCAAAAGCCTCTATTGTTTTGATGAAGACAACTCATATCAGCTTAGCTCGCAAGATACTTACACTATATACCCGTGGGGGTATATGTACTGTGAAACTGATTGCACTATATACCCGTTAGGGTATATACACTGAAGATAAAATCTGAAGTATCTCTATTCTGAACTCTTCACAAAAAGCAAGAGGTGCAAACATATCATCAAGAATACATTATCAAGATCAAGGCAAAGTCATTTATCAATATTGGATCAAGTTTCATCTATCAAGTTTCAAGTGGTGTTGAAGATTCAATACACGGTATAACATTGTTTACTTAGAATTATGTATGCAAGTGTTCTTTGATCTCACTTCACTACACCACTAATTGAAACCATTTTAAAACTATTTTAAAATACTCTTGAATTTTTTAAATTAAGTATTTTTGGAAAATCTTTCAGTGTTAACCGATTAACCTGAGGGGTTAACCGATTAATACAAGTTAAAATTATGATTTTGGGAATTTCTTACAGTGTTAACCGATTAACACATGTGAAATTTGAATTTTTTGTACGTTGGAAAGGTGTTAACCGATTAACCCATTTGGTTAACCGATTAACACTGAAGCAACAGCTAAAAGATAACAAATGTTCATGGAGAATTGCATTGCTCTATGATTTTCTTACTGGCTATTTTTCTGTCCCATAATCATACCTTTTTGAAAAGGTTTTTCACTCTTATAAATTGATTTGAGTTTTCAAAATCAAATACACCTTCAAGAAACAAATTTCAAATATTACTCATTATCTTCAACCTTTTTGAATTTTCAAAAGTGTTCAAATCAGAATTTTGGAACAAGCCATTGAAATACACTTTCACATTTTTACAGCTTGCTTTCACATAAAGAACACTTGTATAATTTCTAAGTAATCTTTGTTTCGAGAAGAAGATCAATATTTCATATTGATATACATTCAATTGTTACTTATATAAATTCAGAATTGACTACAACTTATTCTTATAATTATAAAAGATAAGTTTGTAGGGTTTTCCTTGTGATCCGGATTGTGGATACAAGAGGTCCTTGTGTGAGATATTCATTCTCGATAGGACTTAAATATTGTGTAAATTCAAGAAGAGTGTTCTTGGTTGTTAGAATTGTCTTTTGTAGAAATCTAACATTGATAGTAAAATTCTCTTTCATGTTGAAAGGGGAGTGGAGTACTCTCGGATTGTGAGGGGAACCACTATAAATCGCTGTGTCCTTTTTTCTTCTGCACTTTACTGTTTTTCATCATCTAGAAAAATTTAAAGAAGAAAAATCCAAGAATCATAAAAACCGAAAAAAGTGTCTAAGAGCCTAATTCACCCCTCTTAGGCATACATATAACTTACACCCTACCATACACAGACATTGTGAAACTGGGCATATATGACCCTGAAGTTTCAACCACCGTCGATCTTGGAGTTTCAGGCCTACGCAGTGACAACATTGGTCCACTGTAGGCAGTTGAAAACGTAGCCATAGTGTTAGAACCAACATCGGTTGTTTGTGACACAACTGTATTTTCTTCTGAGGATTGCTTCTCGTTTGGACTGGTATTTCGTGGATCCACCATATTCTTATTGCTACGCAATTACATCTACTTAATACAACGGGTCCCACTGGGTGTGCCAATTTGTTCGCGCAGATTTCTGACAAACAATCTCAAACCTCTTATTAAAGGTTACTTGCTGAATCGACTATAAAATCCTAGACTTAATGTTAAGTATG
Source organism: Lathyrus sativus (assembly GCA_963859935.3). Classification (NCBI taxonomy): domain Eukaryota; kingdom Viridiplantae; phylum Streptophyta; class Magnoliopsida; order Fabales; family Fabaceae; genus Lathyrus; species Lathyrus sativus. Next base: position 665,654,442 of record OZ012739.1, read on the forward strand.
GAATGGTTATTTAAGTGTTTGAATTTGAAATGGTAGACAAGGAACTGAATGAATCTGCGTTTGTGCAACTAAGATAAATAAATGAGAAAAAACAAGACAAAAACTGAAAAGAAAAGTGAATTGAAAAAGAAACTTATAAAGTAAATTGCTTGAATATAAGTTAGACACACACATACATTTGTAGTTGGACACACACATACATTTGTGTAGAAATAACTTGTTTCTCTAAGACACTGGTACTTTGAGTGTTTTCTTTGCAATGTTACAAAATACAACCTCTTGAACTGAAACTAAATTCTACTTCAATAGGCATAAAAAACAACTGCTGCTTTGATGTCGACTATTCACAGCTTGCCACGCGTCCATCCATGCACACCCACTTTGTTTGTAACTTTACCACGTTCTCATCAACTGTTTTCAAAGCTTGCCCGTGTTAACTTGGTTTCGACTTCAATGTGTGTGGTTGTCCGTCGAACTTGCTTTGACTGACCCATATGTCCCTTTTCTGTCTTGCCCATCAAACCTCTTCAACGACGTCGGTCTATTTCAACGCTTCTTTGTTTGTGATGTAAAATTTCTTCCTTTGATTCACTTCTTTTCCCTAGTTGAAATTTGCTAGTTAACAACACACAACTACAATGGTGATCCATTTAGTAAGCTCTTATAAAAACAATTTCAAACATGGTTTTTATCCTCAATTACTATTTAATTATCTTTTATGAATTTAAATCCGAGTATAAAAAAATTTAAGTTTTATGAAAATCAATTGTATAGAACAAGTTCACTTTAAATCATTTTTTGTTTAAAAAAATCAAACACATAATTTGTAACATTTAGAAAATCACAAGGACTCCATGTAATTTCATAAAACTCATGGCAATATCAATCATGCATGAGGAGGCCAAACAAATTTGTTATTCTCCTCTTCAATTGCTTCCAAGGAAGTTATTATTGAGGGACCACAGCACAGCACATGATGTGAATGAAAATTAGTACTAAAGAAGAGTCAGGACATTCACGTCGTACATGTTACCAATATTTTCCACACAAAATTTAATTTCTTATACAACATTAATGCACGAGACATGTTCCTTATCCTTTTACAAAAAATTGCCTGCAGATATGATGAAACCAATCATCTGTAATATTATTTTTATTACAAGCAAATGAAAAATGAATATCTACAAATATACATATGCCTATCTGTATATTTTGTACGTTTGTGAATTACATCACTTTTATAAACAATGAGGGCAACGCGAATGAATGAAAAAGAAAACAGCAGAATAGGCTTTTTTTTTTCATCTCTGTGTGAAAGTACACCTTTCCAGAGATACCTTTAAAATCACAGTGATAGTAAAAAATAAAAATCTCTTTGGTAGATTTCATACGACAAACTCATGCAACAAATGAGTATTGCCAAACCTGTGTTGTTGCTTTCCTGAATCTGTGAAATGATAGTCTAGTATATCAGTACTCTGTGAAGAAGAAGAAGAAAAAGACAATATCTGATTATTAATATTATTATTGTTGTTGTGTCTTTTGTGATTGGCATCATCTGATATGACTAATCCATCGCTTTCACAGTTCCTCAACTCCAATGAAAGAGAGACATGTTGTTGTTGTTGTTGTTGTTGGTGGTGGTGGTGGCCACCACCCAACTCTGATAAATCATATGTGGCAGTATCACAAGCTATTTCTGAATAAAAGCCATTTTTCGCGCCGAACCTTTCGTTACCACCATGCAATTTTCTACTTTCATAATCCATTACATGTTCTTTAGTGGAACAGGCTTGTACACTATCAATAGTAATAATTTGTACATTGTCTTGTGACTCAATTTCTTGAGTATTATAATCTCTTTTGTCTTTGATGAGTGGATTTTCAGATGAATTATTGTAGTTTATCTCAGAATCACCAAATTCTTCTTTGTATATTTCCTCAACCATTGGTTTCCAAAGACGCACACGCGCGTTAATGAACCAATTCGCCACCTAATATAACATATGAAATTATGATTGTTTCGATAAAGATTAGCGACAAGTTTCATAAAAATAATGTAGTTCAATTCAGAAAGAAAAAAAAAACTCGATTAATTATAAATTTACCTGATTCCTTGTTAAACCAGTTTGCCTAGATAGCATTATTTTCTCTGAATCCTTGGGGTAACTGATATCAATTATCAAAAGAAAATTGAAAAAATAGTTTTATTAAAATAAACACACGTAATATAATATGATACCATTATAGTAGTTTGAAAAAAAAAGGGATTAGCGGATTCGATATGAAGTACACATACGGATTAAGAAAATGCTCAAAGAGCCATGCGCGAAGTATTGAAACGGAGTTTTCAGGAAGTCCTCTCTGAGGCCTCCAAGCGTGCCGCATAACAGCAAGATGCTGAAGTTCCTTTTGCTGTCTAAGCTGTTGATCCACATACCGGAGACGAGGAATTCCTTCTTGTTCCCCAAGGTTCCTTTGAATTACTTGAATTTGGCTACTGATTGCGTCGCGCAGGCAACGAAAATGGCGTGAAATTGTTCGCAATGCAAGTGTAGTATATGGTTCTGCTGCTCCACACCCAGCAACCATGTCCAAAGATGACACCACAATCTGCATTTGATGGCAGTATTGTCTGTATCTCTTATCTACCTACAATCAGCACAAAGAGAGGATTATTGATTCTGCAATCAGCCATAAGCTAGCTTATCGGCTACTTTTTACTAAACATAATCTAACTAGACCAATTATGACAAGGAAAAGATTGGATGCATTGCAATAAAATATAATATGGGTTCTAAGCATTTTACCTCATCCAAGATGGACAGAAGTTTTGTCTTCTTATCCAACCAATTCTGTCTTTCTGCTGAGGATAATTGACTAGAAGGATTGGAATTAGAATCATTAGGGCCTGAAGATATTTGCATAGACTGACTAGTAGATTTTCCATCAGTGTCTTTGGAGTTATTCAATCCAATGTCACGGGTTTTTTCTTGTTTTTCCATTCCACGCTGCTTTCGGACATTAATTAGCTCATCAAGTAACTCCTGTGCAGCCTTGAGATATTGGGAGTTTAAGAAAATGTTAAAAAATCCTGACGAGCCCTGCAGGCATTGTTCTGAAGGGTGATAATCGTGAAAACTTTTCTGTTTGGTAATGTCATGAAAGCCGGCTTCAGAAGATATAGATGCCATACATTCATCATCATTCGATATTATAGTTCCCTTTGGAAGACAAGAATTGTTCATCAGTGATACAAAACCAGTGTCATGATATGGGTATTGAAACGGAGGGATAGATGATGTAGAAGGCAATAGTGTCCCTAGACTAAGAGATAACCCTTGGCATTGTATATTTTGCTCACAATCTAAATGAGAGTTGCAAGGATTGGAATGTTGACCAATGGACTGCATAGTCACTGTCTCATTTTGTTCTCCTACAGATTCATTATAGTAGTTGTGAGGTAACAGAGGGCTCGCGGTGAACATATCCGCATAGGACACTGATGAGAATGAATGGTTGGGATACATTGTAAAGTACTTGATGGGAACAAACAAGAAGAACCTCACTTCTGGTCTCTTTACAAGAATGAAATCAGCTTGATATCTCTGCCAATTCTCAGAATTGAGACACAATCGGCTTGGTGATGATGAACTCAATATGCAACACCACCTCAGCTATTCTGATAACAACAAATTTCAATGAAAAGCACATTATGATTGAAGCAATTTAACAAACAACTACAAGGCAAAGAAAACCATCAATTCAAATTCTCCAGAATACACAATTACATTGATTCTAAAATTAGAAACACTGTTTTTCCAGTCAAATCACTCACATCAACTTCTATTTTTCTGCTTTTTAATCATCAAATTCAAATTCCAACCTCACATCTTCAATTCATCATCATGAAAAACAACACTACATCATCATTATAATCATCATCATCAATTCATGATTATCACAAGGTACAATGGTAAATCATGATTGGTACAGTACTACTACTATTGAACAAAAACAGAAAAATAAATAAAAAGTAAGAAATACCGAAGGCGAGATGAAAAACAGTGGTAGAGAAATGAGAAATTCCAACAAGAGTATGTTTTTGAATTGAAACAAAAAGAGCAACCGACCAGCTTATGATTGGAGGAACGGTACCAACCAATTACATAAATGTTGCAACACCAATTATTTTACTCTGCAGTTAAGACAACTTAGTTGATAGTTGATAGTTCTGCAGAAACATCAAATGCGAACGGATTCAAACCCCCGCAACATCTTACTTGTTCATTGTTCATGTGAAACATTATTGAGTTAGTCACGTGTGGGAGATGGATTAAGAAAATAGTGGTGGTTGTTAAGTTTGCTTGAAATGATGGGTTCAAATCCTTAACCACCAGTTGGTGGACCTGTGACTTGTAACCGTTCGTTCGTTCGTTCGTTCACTCTTAAACACCAACTTAAGTATTAAATAATCGTTCTCTTGGTTGGCTGAATTCGCTATATGGAGTTGGTGAAACTACCCAATTCACGTCGATGTTTCTTGTCTTCTATCGCTGTCGCAACCCAAATGGATCAGGTTATGTGCTCTACAATGGATATTATACACAATCTACTCTTCAATTTTTTATTAATCAACCTCTTCTAATTTAAGTTAAGAATCTCTAAATGTATATCATAAACTAATGCATCCCTACCATAATTTGACAAGCTTTAAATCTCTAAAATTGAAGTTAAGAATTCAAGTTGTCGAACACAAATTTAATCATAATCGATCTGAATTATCTTAATTTGTTTTTCAAAGTTATGAATTTGTCGATCTTCAAGCCTTTGGTGAGAATGTCAGTCAATTGTGCCTCACTCGAGGAATGTCAAACTTCAAGTTCACATTGGTTTATCTTCTCCCTTAAGAAACGAAATCTAGGCTCGATGTGTTTACTCCTTCTATGTAGAACTGGATTCTTTACAAGATTAATGACAAATTTGTTGTCTATCTGCAACACTAGAGGTTTCTTCAGTTCGACCTCCATCTCTTCCATCACGGATCTGATCCAAATTGCTTGACACACAACATAGAATCTTGCTATATATTTAGCCTCACACGATGATAATGACACCACAAATTGCTTTCTCGAGCAACATGAGATTGAGGTACCAAATATTTGAAAGAAGTAACCAGTTGCGCTTCTTCAATCTTCTTGTCTTCACACCAATCAACATCTGAATAATAAGTAATATCAACTTCTTTGCTTTCAGAATCTCGTGGAAATAGAATTTTATAGTTTGTCGATATTTTTAAGTATCTCAGAATTTTTCTTGCAGTCTTCATGTGTGATACCCTTGGTTCACTCATGTATCTACTCACTAATCCGACTGAGAAACATATATTAAGCCGACTGCTGCACACATACCTCAGAGATCCGATAATTTGTTTAAACAAAGTGACATCGACTTTGTCTTCCTCTACATGCTTCTTCAGCTTCAAATTTGGTTCGACAAATGAGGATGCAGGATTCAAGTATTTTGTCCTGAATCTCTTGAGTATCTCTTTGACATACTTTCTTTGATGTAGGATCATGTTACCTTTGATTTTTCGACCTAACTATAAATGACAAGGGAGATATAAATATGCCATGGTGAAGGCTGAGATCAATTTTTGGTAAATTATAACTGATTTGATTTGATTTGATTTGAGCATGTCAAAACTTATATGTGTAGTGATGTGGGTTGAAGCAGCTGCATGTCGAAGAGTGTTATTAGAGCTTGTGGACTTAGTGAAAACTTCAAGTATTCTAGTTGGTTATTTCGCCTGATTGAAAGAGCGGGAATGAGATTGGATCAGGTGGTTACTCGAATCCACGTGGAGGCTCGTCGAAGATAACGGTTGCATGGAAGTCAAATGTGTCATGATAGGTTTAGTCTATCGTTTGTAGGTGGTTATTTCAGATTAGTATGCAAGGGGACGCCTGTTTATGTTATAGGGGTCCACAATTATACTCAAATTTCTATATACTCAAAGTATATGTGTAACGCCCATTTTAATTATCTAGTTTTTCTGTGTTATTTTATTTTTCAGCGTGTTTTGTGGGGGTGTTGAGTGCGATCGTGTGTAGCTCTTAAATTGGAGATTGATTGATGATCTTGGACATTAATACTAGTAATATAATTATTGTTGATAATAATATAAAAGTAATGATAATAATATTATAAGTAGTAATATTATTGTTGTTATTATTATTATTATTATTATTATTATTATTATTATTATTATTATTATTATTATTATTATTAATAAAATTGGGATAAGAAAATAGAAATAAGAAGAATATTGGAATAAGGGGTATTTTGGAATTGGAAGGAAGAAGAACACGATAGAAGAAGAGAAGAGGAATAACAAGTCAAGTGGAAGAGGGTTTTGCTTAGAAGGATCAAGGAGGAAGAGGAAAGCTTGGATTTCTGAATCTTCTACAACTTGATCGAATTATCGAGGTAAGGGGGGGGGGATCGGGTCGAATTCGGTAGTTGCATGAATTCTAGGTAGAATGGGATTTCCCTAACCCCATAGGTTCTGATGATTATGTTTGATTGTGTTGTTGAATTTCTGATTTGTGATAGCATGATGAGCTGGTTGCATGTGATGTAGAATGGTTGTTTGGTGATTTGTGGATTTCGGGTAATTGCTATGCTTATGCCGAAGTTGATTTGATTGAGTAGAACTAAAGTTGTATCGGGTAAAATCATGAATAGATTTTGTAGCTGAGTCGTATAATATTGGTATGATATTGTGAGAGCTGGTTTGAGTAAAATCGGGAGATTTTGGAGAGTCTTACCGATTCTGAACAGTGGGGTTTTTCTGAAATCACAGACATTCGCCAGCACTTTCGCTAGGCGAGCGAATAACGAGCATTCGTTGATGCTTCGCTAGGCGAACTGGGTAGCGAGTGCTTCCAGTAGCCACTGTCTGCCTTTGCTAGGGGGTTCGTTGGGCGAGCGAGTAGCGAACCTTCGCTGATGCTTCGCTAGGCGAGTGAGCCAGCGAGCATGACAGTAGTTTGAGTTTTTGTTGTTGTTCTGTTCTGTTCTCTTGTGTTTTTGGGCCCTTGTTGGCCGTGATCGAATATGAGAATGATGTTGATATGTGGAGGGTGTATGTATGTGGTGTGGAACATGATTTCCTTGATTATTCATGTAATTATAATATTTGCATTGAGGTGTATCATGTATGTATGATGTATGAATGTGGTGATGTGTGAGATATACATATGATGTATGATAAAATGTGATCAAGAGGATCGTGTGCACCGGGTGTGCTGTGTTTGCTGTGTGCATTAGTGTCTTGCATAGCATAGTGGTAGGGATAGATCATTGCTCGAATGGAGTGTATGTGATCTATCCTGAGTTTGGTTGTTTGTGCTCACGAGGAGCATAGTAGGGATAGATCATTGCTCAGATGGAGTGTATGTGATCTATCCTAAGTTTGATTGTTTATGCTCAGGAGGAGCGTGGTAGGGATAGATCATTGCTCGGATGGAGCGTATGTGATCTATCCTGAGTTTGGTTGACGAACCAGTGAGTAGGTACCACATATCATGGTGTTGTGTTGCATATTTTTGCATTGTTATGTGTGATGTGTTAGTGTGGGACAGTAGGTCCGAGTTGATGTATGTGAAATGATATTTGTACAATTTACTGCCTTTTATTCATGTATATTATTACCGTTATATTTTGATCGTGATTTCTCACCCCTTACTATTGTTGTGGTTTGTGCTTCTTCGAAAGTACAGATAATCCAGGTGCGTAGCTAGCTTGGATTGTGGCAAGTCGAGTCGTAGGGATGCTCTGATACGTAACACGGGGCTTTGGGGAGTTATTTGTTTTCTGCTGATTATGTGTGCCCCTGTGGCGTATCATATTTTGTTGAATCTTTTTGGTGAATATGTCTTGTGTATTTTGGGCAGTTGGCCGCGTACGATGTACATGATGCTTATATGTATATATTTATATATGATGATTTCCTCTGCTTATTGTTGAAATTCATATAAATGAAATGTTTGTTGAGATTCTGTTCTGTGACATCCTGTGTTGTGTGGCAACTCTGATATCTATTTTGATTAAATTTTATTTTATTTTATTTTTGGGAAACAGGGTGTTACAAGTTGGTATCAGAGCAGGTCGGTCCGTCCGGCCAGTGTAGTAGTTGAGTCTGTTTGTAGGATAGAGTTTGTTTTCTGTTAACCTGGCATTGTTGTTGTTGAGCAGTATGGCGGGGAGGAATGATGTTGCGTTAGCTGCAGCTACGCAAGCGATGGCGCAGGTGGTTGCTAATCAAAACCGAGCTGCGGGTGCGCAATTCAGAGATTTGGCGCAGTTTCAGAGTAACAAGCCGCCGACGTTTCAAGGAGGGATCTTGGATCCGGAAGCTGCACAGAAGTGGCTGAAGGTGATTGAGAAGATTTTCAGGACGATGGGATGCAACGATGAGCAGAAGGTGAGGTTCGGTACTCACATGTTAGAGGGTGAAGCTGAAGCTTGGTGGGACAACAGTCGCCAGAGGTTGGAGACTGCAGGAACTCCAATTACTTGGGATGTGGCCCGAAATGGTTTTCTAGAGAAGTATTTTCCGGAGGATATCAGAAGCGCTAAAGAGATAGATTTTCTGGAGCTGAAGCAGGGCAGTATGACGGTGGCTGAGTATGCCGCTAAGTTTGAAGAGCTGGTGCATTATTGTCCTCATTACAATACTGACGGGGCGATGACCTCCAAGTGTTTGAAGTTTGAGAATAGGCTGCGTCTTGAAGTTAAGATGGGAATCGCTTGTCAAAAGATCAGGGATTATCCTGAGCTGATAAGAAGAAGCATGATTTATGATAATGTTAACCGGGCCAGGATTACGCATTACAAGGCTGCAAATGATCGTAAGGGTAAGCAGAGGTTTGGCGGTACTCCTTACAGTGTCCATACTGATAAGGGGAAGTTTAAGACTGCTGTTGATAAGAAGCCCAGAGAAGGGAGGGTGTTCGCTGGTGGGAAGTGTTTCCGGTGCGGTGGCGCGGGTCATCGTGCCATTGATTGTTCTCAGGAAGTGAAGAAGTGTTTCAAGTGTGGTAAGTCGGGCCATTTGATGGCTGATTGTCGAGTCGCTATGCCTACCTGTTACAACTGTGGTGAGAAGGGGCACATCAGTATGCATTGCGAGAATCCGAAGCCGTCTCAGGTGTCTCAGACCAGTGGTAAAGTGTTTGCGGTAGTGGGAACTCAAGCTGCTAGTGAGGATCGTTCTATCCAAGGTACTTGTTTCATCAATAATGTTCCTTTGTCTTCTATGATTGATACGGGTGCAACCCACTCGTTCATCTCTGTTGAGTGTGTGAAGAGGTTAGGTTTGGTGCCGACTACTCTTGAGCGGCGGATGACTATTGAGACTCCCTCTGTTGGCTCAGTGACTACTTCTTTGGTGTGTTTGAAGTGTCCGCTGACTATCTTTGGTAGAGATTTTGGGGTGGATCTGATTTGCTTGCCGCTTGGTAAGTTGGATGTTATTTTGGGTATGAACTGGCTGGAGTTCAATCGAGTTTACATCGATTGTTTTCGGAAGGTGTTGTTGTTTCTTACGCCGGAGGAAGAAGCATCGGCGAATTCCTTGTCTAGTAAGGAATTGAGGATCTTGTTGGAGGATGAAGCTAAAATGTTTGCTTTATTTGCATCATTAGCTGTTGACGGGAAATTGTCACTGAAGGAGTTGGCTGTGGTGAATGAATTTCCTGAAGTGTTTCCTGATGATATTACAGAGTTTCCTCCGAAGAGAGTGAAGGTGAGAAAATACTTAGAAGGGGGGTTGAATAAGTATGAAGATAAAAACTTAGAAATAAAAACTCAAGTATTTTTATCCTGGTTCATTGAACTCAACTACTCCAGTCCACCATTCCTAGAGTGATTTGCCTTTCTCAAACAAGGACTTAATCCAATATTTAATCAACTGATTACAATAGTAAGCACTAAGAACAATTGTTCAAAGTCTTCTCAAGAACTACTGATCCTAACTGGATCTTCTTAAGGTTTTCTTACAATCAAATGTAATAACAAATACAAGTGTTTAAAATGCTTCTAATAAAGCTTTATCACAACTGTGATTTTTCACTTAATATTAAGAACAAAGAAATTAATTCTAGAAAGAATGTGAGTTGTATGAGAGCTTTGAATAATGAATTCTTTTCAGGTAAAACGTCAACTGAAGAAGATGGTTGGAGACTTGCTTTTATAGGCACATTGATCCAAGAGTATTTCACGTTGAAAAGAGTGTACCAAAAGGTCTGAGCCTTTTTGTCTTCACATCAAGTGACCTTTCCTAGAAGAAGAAAGCACAGAGAAATCCTTTTTGTCTGTGTTCTTATGTCTAGCATAAATAAGGAAAGAGTCGTTTGGATATTCCAACGGACATAATCTTTGAATTCTTCTTCATCAATTTTCAGCAAGAATCATCAGAGTCTAATTTGATCAGAGCCTTCTGATGTTGATCAGAGTTTTTCTGAATCAGAGTCTTTGCAGCAGGTGTGCTTTTAGCGTGTATAAGTTCAGAGCATATTTGAGTCAGATCCTCAGTACTGGCAGCTTTAGTACTTTCAGAATCTTCTGTAGTAACTATGCTTGAAAACTCTTCATACAGAATTCTTCTTTGGTTCAGATGCTTCTGACTTGCTTCAGATTCTTCTGGAGCTTCTGCTTCAGATCCTTCTGGAGGCTACGCTTAGGATCTTCTGATGGCAGTGTTCAAAATCTTCTAATGGGTGCATCTGACGCTTCAGAGTCTAGCATATTTCTTATGTTCAGATCTGATTTGCTTCTGGAGTGATATTTACTTTAATATTTGCAGCAAACATTCTTAAGCAAATTTTAGAGTATATAATTCTTAATTACAAAATTTCATAATAGTTATCATCAAAACATAGAGATATTATTAAGAACCAATCTGTGTTATAACAATCTCCCCCTTTTTGATGATGACAAAAATATCAGAAATTTTGTTTAATTGAAAATAGAATAATTATAACTCCCCCTTAGATGATGAATCTCCCCCTGAATTAAATATAAATAAGGAATAGAAACTTCCCTTTTGTCTTGAGTATTTTTCAGAGTTATTGATAGTTCTTTAACATTTGAGAGTCAGAGTGTCTTGCATATTTCAGAGTTAGAGTCTGATAATTTTCAAATGATCCGAGAGTCTCAGAGTTTCTTTTACAGAGTGTACTTATCAAATATTCTGAAATACTCAGATTTTATGTTAGATAAAATTGATATGTCTGAAGTTTCATTCTGGTGAAGTTTAATTAAACAGTTCAGATCTATTTTCTCCCCCTTTTTTGTCATAAGCAAAAAGTAATAACATAGAAAAGACAAAGAAAAAGGAAACAATAAATGAGATAAATCATGTGGAGAAAACTTTGAAACATTCATTCATTCATTCAGAGCAAAAGTACACACATCAGAAGATATTCAAATACATATGCAAACATTAGATGCAAACATCAGAAGAAAAAAATAAATAAACTAAGAGTGTTTTGACAAAAGCATCTTCAACACATCCGTGATCTCAGAAGAAGACTGTTCTTGTTTTGACATCCACTTAGCCATGGTTTCATTCTTCTGATCCTGTTGGGACATCCACTGAGTCATGTCTTCAGACTTCTTATCTTGTTTAGCCATCCATGACTTGATTTCTGATTGACCAGCTTCCAGAACTGCAATCTTATCCTCAAGATCTGGATATTCTTTCTTGATCTCAAATGAAGAAGGTGGAACAGTTTCTGAAGCTTGAACAGAGTCAATTTCCATAGGGGCTTTGGAGCTAGGAGCAGTAGAGCCAGAAGGATGTTCTATCAGAGTCATAGCCAGGGGGTTGTCTTCAGATGCAGATTCAGTATTCTCTTCTGATGATGAAGGAGCATTTGTAAGAAGTAATGGTCCAGATCTCTTAACAGTCCAGAACAGACTTCTAGCAGCTTCAGCAAATTTGAGCTTCACATCATCAGAGCATACGTTCTTCAGATTTGATGCTACAGTGTTGAATCTGTTTATGAAGCCATTCCAAATGGCATCAGATTCCTTTGCATCCATTGTTGATGAACATTTCCTCTGAACAGAACCTAAATACATCTGTATTTCTTGCAAAAAACTTGTAAATAAATGATCAACATTCAGTCTAGGTCTTGGGTGTAACAGAGTTTCCAAGGTTATTGGCTTGGGTTGGGGAGTAGGTGGAAAGATGGATTTATGAATGGAGATCAGAGGAGGAGGGTAGTAGGGTATGAATGGAATTTCAGATGATTTGTCAGGTTTTGATCTGGTTAAAGCATTTATCAAATTTGGTTTTGCTTTTGTTGGATAGGAAACCACATCAAATGGTTTATCAGAGTAAGGTTTGAAAGCAGATTTAGCAGGTTTATCAGATTTTGCAGATATAGCAGAGTATGGTTTTGGATCTGATGAAGGTACTGCAGACATTGTTTTAATATATGTTTGAAGCACATATGGTAGAATGATGGTAAGTTTGGGTTTGAAAGGTGTGATAGTGTCAGATGGTTCAATTCTAGTGTAGAAAATTTTCAAGGTGAAACCAGAAGGAAGTTTGTTGGAAGAAAATAGTTTGCACGAAGCAGAAGGTACGTGTTCAGATGTTCTTGGCTTGGGTGCAGGGGTAGGATTGGGAATGGTAATTTCAGAAGATGGTTTAGATGTTGGAATAGGATTTGGAATAATAACTTCAGAAGAAACAGGTGGTTCTAGTTAGTTTACTTCAGAATTTTTGTGAGAGGGGGATACCAGAAAATCTGGGTGTGTATCAGATTCTGATGAATTGGATGATGAGGTTGGATTGTAAGAGGTAGAGGACACTTCAAAAACAGTTTTGAGAGGTGTAATGTTTAGAACCTCTGTCTCAGGAATATGGGTTTCAGATGGGTTAGCTGTTTCTGATGGATTTTCAGAAGGTTTTGATGGTGGTTCAGATGTAGGTGGTTCAGATGTAACTTTTGCAGATCCAATAGTTTCAAATGTGGTTGATGGTGGTTTTTCTGGTTGTGGTTGTTTTTATTTTTATTATGGTTGTGGTTCAGATTATTTTTGTTGTTGATGTTCAGATTCTTTTTCTTGTTGTGGTTCAGATTGTTTTTGTTGTTGATGTTCAGATTCTTTTTCTTGTTGTGGTTCAGATTGTTTTTCTGGTTGTTGTGGTTGTTGTTCAGATTGTTCTGTAGGTTTTTCTGTTTGAGGTTGTTTTTCTGATTGTTGTTGTTGTGGTACAGATTGTTTTGTTGATTTTTCTGGTTGTGGAGTCTGATTTTGTGGTTTTGTTGTTGTTGGTTTTGGTGCAGATGATTGTGTAGTGGAAGGTTTTACAGGTGAGATGGAAACATGAATAGATGATTTTTGTGGGGATGGAACATATATATATATGAGATGGAGCAGGAACAGATTGTTTCTGAGTAGAAGGTGGTTTTGGAATAGACTTAAATGTTGACTCATTTACAACAATATTATTGAAAGAAGATACAGACGATTTGGTACCTTTAATCTTGATACGTTTTGCAGGAACAGAAGGAGTGTCTCCAGATGCTTTCCTCTTTATCAGCTTCTGAGGCTTGTCAGCAACTTTGGGCTTCTTCTGAACAGTCACATCTTCTGCTTCTGATTGACTTCTTTTTCTTGTGATCTCTTCTCCTCCATCAGGCATTGGTTCCCTTGCTCTTTTCAGAATATCTGCAGGGATTGGGGTTCCATCTGCCTTGCAGGAATCTATATATCTTACAATGATTTCCCTTGGTTCTTCAGCACAAAACAGAGGGTAGTCTTCTACTGGGATTCTCTTCTGACTGAGTTCAGTGATATTCAGCTTCTTGGGTGCTGATGTGAGTTCTTCTACAATTTTAAGTCTCTGAAGACTTTTGGCATTCAGAGGCTTACCAACAATAGACTCAAGTTCCTCCTTGACTCCAGCAGCATACAGAGCAGTTACCAATCCATTTTCTGTCAGAATATCTGAAATTAATCTTCCAAAAGGAATCCATGTTCTAATCTTCTGACCCTTGTCTTTCACAGATTCTCTAGAGGCATTTATATGATTCCATAAATGCATGAACAGAATGTAAGGAAGATCTACCTTGGTGCTCTGACTTAAGCAGTACATAAAGTAGAGTTGTTCATTGTTTACGTAATCTGGAGAGTTTGTAGATTTTCTGTGATGAATGCATCCCATGAAAATCTTTGCCCAGATCTTGTAGTCAGGCTTCAGATCTTTAAACTTATTAGAGGCCTGTCTAGCAGTCATGACTTCCTCATACACTTCTTCCATATCTACACGCCCAGCTGGCAGATGACATACTCCATCAGTCTCCTCATATCCAATGAGTTTCTGATTAGATCTTCTGTAATGATTATCTCTTTACCCAGAACAGAAGATAAGATAAACTTAGGGTATACAGCAACATGGATCCAGAACTCTTTCACCAGATGGGGGTAAACTGGTCCAAAAATTCTGTCAAAGTATTTTACCCATCATTGAGCATCAATTATGGAACGAAACTCAAATCCATTTTCAGCCAGTGAATCAAATTCCACCATTGATTCACAGAGAACTTCCAGTTTGTCAACAGGTGTTAACAAAGTTCTTTTTGGTGTCGTATATGGAGTCACACCCATATTTGCAGAAGTAACTGCAGCCATGGTTGATTGAAACTGTGCAGCAGTGGATGATGAAGTTGCCATTGAAGATGAGTTTGTCAAAGGCTTAGGGTTTTTGTGAAGAGAGAAAAGAAGACAGAAATGCATAAAAGTTCTTGAGATGTGAAAAGTGTGAAAGTGGTGAGAAATGAGATATTTATAGTAAACACTTAGGCATACAAACAGACAGATAATGGCACGTTCACACATAGCAATTAATGAAAAAGAATAAAAAATCATTTCAAGCATTAATTGATTCTGACAAATTGGGGGGAAAATCAAGATTTTCACTATTCAAACTTCACCTCAAACGTCTCTTCAGTAGTGTACACGCCACCTTTGTAGATTCAGAGTGACACGTGTTTGCTTGCATGTGCTTCTGAATTCTCTTGAGAAATGAAACGTTAACCAACATTCAGATCCTCTGAGTATTAGTTCAGATTTTCACAAATAAAGTAATTTAAGGAAATGAATAAATGATCAGATGAAATACTTCAGAGCATTAAACATTTTTGCATCTGTAAAATTTGCTTCTGACAAATATTATTCTGGACACAAATCCATACCAATATTTTTCAGAATAAATTTGAATCTATCTTCAACAAGGGGTTTTGTGAAAATGTCTGCCCATTGATGATCTGTATCAACAAAGGCTAAATTTATAATTCCCTTCTGAACATAGTCTCTGATGAAATGATGCTTAATTTCTATATGTTTTGCCTTAGAGTGTAAAATGGGATTTTTAGACAAACATATAGCAGAAGTATTATCACAGAATATAGAAATGTTACTTTCAAATATCTGATAGTCTTCTAGCTGACTTTTCATCCAGAGCATCTGCGTGCTACATCCAGCAGCAGCAATATATTCTGCCTCTGTGGTTGATAGTGCAATTGTGGGTTGCTTCTTGTTGTACCAAGAGATTAGATTTCTTCCTAGAAATTGACAACTTCCAGAAGTACTTTTTCTTTCCACTTTGTCTCCAGCGTAGTCAGCATCACAGAATCCAACTAATTTGAAATCATTAGATTTTCTGTAACACAAACCCACATTAGAAGTACCTTTCAGATACCTTAGAATCCTCTTGACAGCTGTCAAGTGTGATTCTCTAGGATCTGATTGGAATCTAGCACACAAGCATACACTGAACAATATGTCAGGTCTAGAAGCAGTTAAGTAAAGAAGAGATCCTATCATACCTCTGTAGAGTTTCTGATCTACTTTCTTACTTACCTCTTCCTTGCCTAGTGAACTAGTTGGATGCATGGGAGTCTTTGCCAGCTTACTATCAGTCATGTTAAATTTCTTCAGAAGTTCTTTAACATATTTGGTCTGATGTATGTAAATGCACTCTGGATTTTGGTTGACTTGTATTCCCAGAAAGAATCTCAATTCTCCCATCATGCTCATTTCAAATTTTGCCTGCATACATTGAGCAAACTCATTTCCCAGCATAGTATTGGTAGATCCAAATATGATATCATCCATATATATTTGACAAATTAGAAGATCTTTCTTAAATGATTTACAAAAGAGTGTTGTGTCCACTTTGCCTCTGATGAAAATTTTCTCTAAGAGAAAATTGCTCAATCTCTCATACCAAGCTCTGGGAGCTTGTTTTAAACCATACAGAGATTTCTTTAGTTTGAAAACATGATCTGGAAATTTTTCACTCTCAAAACCAGGAGGCTGGTGGACATAAACTTCGTCTTCTATAATACCATTTAGAAAGGCACTTTTAACATCCATCTGATACAGAGTGATGTTATTTTGTGCAGCAAATGAAATAAAAAGGCGTATAGATTCTAACCTTGCCACTGGAGCATAAGTTTCAGTATAATCAATACCTTCTTGTTGACTGTACCCTTGAGCAACAAGCCTTGCCTTATTTTGTTCAACTTCTCCTTTCTCATTAAGCTTATTTCTGAAGACCCATTTAGTTCAAATTATATTGAATCATTTTGGTCTTTGAACTAAATCCCACACATCATTTATGGTGAATTGATTTAGCTCTTCTTGCATGGCAATAATCCAATCATTGTCTTGCAGAGCTTCATCTACAGAAGTTGGTTTAATTACTGACACCAGTCCAAATAATGATGCTTCAGATGATCTGAGAAAGGATCTTGTTTTGATAGGGTCATCCTTCTTTCCAATAATAACATTCTCTGGATGAGAAGCTTTGATTCTGGAAGATGATCCTCTAACAGTTGATTCTTCAGAAATGTTTAAATTGTTCATCTGAGAAGTTAAAGGAGTTGCATTTGGCGTTGTTTCTGGTTCCTTCTCTTGAGCTTTGTCTGCCTCTGAGCTTTCAGAGTCTGTGAAGACTACTTCTCTATCTGCAGAGTTTTCAGACTGCTTTGGCTTTTTAATGCCAAACTTATCATCAAATCCAACATGAATAGATTCTTCCACAATCTGTGACTTAGTGTTGTATACTCTGTAACCTTTAGAGCGTTCAAAATATCCAAGCATGAAACACTTCTGTGCTTTGGAATCAAACTTGTTCAGATTTTCTTTAGTATTTAACATATAGCAAATACATCCAAAAGGATGAAAATATGAAATGTTGGGCTTTCTGTTCTTCCACAGTTTATATGGAGTCTTCTCCAGAAGAGGTCTTACAGACACTCTGTTCTGAATGTAACAGGTTGTGTTGATTGCTTCTGCCCAAACGTGTTTTGCCAGATTAGTCTCATTGATCATGGTTCTGGCCATTTCTTGCAGAGTTCTATTTTTCCTCTCTACAACTCCATTTTGTTGTGGAGTTCTAGGACAGGAAAAATCATGAGCAATGCCATTTTCATTGAAATATTTTTCAAAATATTTATTTTCAAATTCATCACCATGATCACTTCTGACTTTTATAATTTTGTAATCTTTTTCATTCTGGACTTGTTTACAGAAGTCAAAGAACACAGAATGTGACTCATCCTTGTGTTTTAAGAACTTTACCCATGTCCATCTAATATAGTCATCAACAATGACTAATCCATACTTCTTGCCTCTGATGGATGCAGTTTTCACTAGTCCAAACAGATCAATATGAAGTAATTCTAGTGGTCTGGAAGTAGAAACAACATTTTTTGATTTAAAAGATGATTTTGAAAACTTCCCTTTTTGACATGCTTCACAAAGAGCATCTGAGGTGAACTTCAGATTAGGAAGTCCTCTGACAAGATTAAGTTTATTAATCTGAGATATACGTCTCATATTAATATGCCCCAATATTCTGTGCCAGACCCATTGCTCCTCATTAACAGACAAGAGACATTTAACATTCTGAACCTTAAGTTCTGAAAGATTTATTTTATAAATGTTGTTTTTTCTCTTTCCACTAAATAGGATAGAGCCATCCTTTCGACTAATAGCTTTACAACATTTTTAATTAAAGGTTATATCATAACCATTGTCACTTAATTGACTTATGGACAATAAGTTATGCTTTAATCCTTCTACAAGTAAAACATTAGTAATAGAGGGAAGTTTACTATTTCCAATAGTGCCAGATCCAATGATCTTGCCCTTCTGATTCCCTCCAAATTTCACATCACCTCCAGATCTAAGCTCCAGACTTTGGAACATAGACCGTTCTCCTGTCATGTGTCGCGAGCATCCAGAGTCCAGGTACCATGATTGGCGTCCTGGCCTTGCTGCTAAGAACATCTGCAACATGAATTATTTTACTTTTAGGTACCCAGATCTTCTTGGGTCCTTTTGGGTTAGTTGTTACGAAGGTTTGTCTAAACTTCTGTTTTTCAACATAAGGTTTATTCTGACTAGCCTTAGATTTAAACACATGAATATTCTTTTCAGAACGTGTTTGTTCAATATCATTCAAGTGACCAAATTTAAAGTGGGAATATAAAGGAGTTTTCTTGATGATAATTTTATCAACAGGTTTTGGATTTAAATCCTTTCCAGAGGAAGATTTATATCCAATTCCTTTTCTGTTATTTCTGCTAACTCCATAGATCATAGAAGCCATTTTGCTTCTGTCTATGCTTTTAGCAAGAAACTTCTGAAAGCTGTAATCATATTTTTCCAAAATATTTTTGCATTCAGATTCAGTTTCAGAGTCAGAGTTTTGTTGAGCTAATTCAGAATCATTTTTCAATTTTAAGTTCTTTTCATTTAGCTCAGCTACTTATGATTTTAGAATATTATTCTCAGATACAAGATTGCTTTGACGCTTCTTGTATTTGAGCTTAATATTGTTATAGCTCTTCAGAACTTTTGATAACACTTTGATAAGTTCTTCTTTAGTGAGTTTAGCCATTACCTCTTCAGCGTCAGAGTCAGATTCAGAGTCAGATTCAGATCCTGAAGTTCCTTCCACCTGATCTTCTATGTCTGCCATCAAAGCTACATTGGCACATTCCTCTTCTGACTCAGATTCAGATTCAGATGAATCATCCCAGGTGGCCATTAGAACCTTTTTCTTCTTATCAGATTTTCTTTTAGGCTTTTCTTTCAGCACCTTTGGACATTCATTTTTGTAATGTCCAGGTTCTTTACATTCATAACAGACAACCTCCTTTTTGCCAGATCTTCTGTGTCCAGAAGACTCTTTTCTTTGGTCAGGCTTCTTGAAGTTTCTGAACTTCTTTCCTTTATGCTTCCAGAGTTTGTTTATTCTTCTAGACAGCATGGATAGTTCATCTTCATCTTCAGATGAGGATTCTTCTGAGCTTTCCTCTATTACCTACAATGCTTTAGCAGATTTATTAGATTTTAAAGCAATTGATTTACCTTTCTTTTGAGGTTCATCTTCCTCAAGTTCAATTTCATGACTCCTTAGTGAACTGATTAGTTCCTCCAAGGAGATCTTGTTCCGATCTTTAGCCATTTTCAGCGCAGTCACCATAGGTCTCCATCTGGTAGGTAAGCTTCTGATGATCTTTTTCACATGATCAGCAGTAGAGTATCCTTTATCCAGAACCTTTAGTCCAGCTGTAAGTATTTGAAATCTGGAGAACATAGCTTCAACAGATTCAGAGTCTTTCATCTTGAAGGCTTCATACTTCTGGATTAGAGCCAGAGCCTTTGTTTCCTTGACTTGAGAGTTTCCCTCATGAGTCATCTTTAAGGACTCAAACATGTCAAATGTTGTTTCTCTATTTGTGATCTTTTCATACTCAGTGTGAGATATTGCATTTAACAATATTGTTCTGGCCTTGTGGTGATTTCTAAATTCCTTCTTTTGGGCTTCTGTCATAGATTTTCTATCTACTTTCTTGCCATTCCCATCAATGGGATGAACATATCCATCTATGACCAAATCCCATAAATCAGCATCATATCCAAGGAAAAAACTTTCAATCCTGTCTTTCCAATAATCAAATTTCTACCCATCAAACATAAGGGGTTTAATGCTGATTCTGTCCCTTTCTTCATATTTGTTGTTAATGTTAGACATTGAATTATCAGCCATAGTAACAACCAAATATATATCAAAGTTTTTCTCACTGGATCTTTACTGTCACTGTGAAGTGGTAGCACACACAGAACCGGAGCTCTGATGCCAAGTGAAGGTGAGAAAATACTTAGAAGGGGGGGTTGAATAAGTATGAAGATAAAAACTTAGAAATAAAAACTCAAGTATTTTTATCCTGGTTCGTTGAACTCAACTACTCCAGTCCACCCTTCCTAGAGTGATTTGCATTTCTCAAACAAGGACTTAATCCACTATTTAATCAACTGATTACAATAGTAAGCACTAAGAACAACTGTTCAAAGTCTTCTCAAAAACTACTGATCCTAACTGGATCTTCTTAAGGTTTTCTTACAATCAAATGTAATAACAAATACAAGTGTTTAAAATGCTTCTAATAAAGCTTGATCACAACTGTGATTTTTCACTTAATATTAAGCACAAAGAAATTAATTCTAGAAAGAATGTGAGTTGTATGAGAGCTTTGAATAATGAATTCTTTTCAGGTAAAACGTCAACTGAAGAAGATGGTTGGAGACTTACTTTTATAGGCACATTGATCCAAAAGTATTTCACGTTGAAAAGAGTGTACCAAAAGGTCTGAGCCTTTTTGTCTTCACATCAAGTGACCTTTCCTAGAAGAAGAAAGCACAGAGAAATCCTTTTTGTCTGTGTTCTTGTGTCTAGCATAAATAAGGAAAGAGTCGTTTGGATATTCCAACGGACATAATCTTTGAATTCTTCTTCATCAATTTTCAGCAAGAATCATCAGAGTCTAATTTGATCAGAGCCTTCTGATGTTGATCAGAGTTTTGCTGAATTAGAGTCTTTGCAGCAGGTGTGCTTTTAGCGTGTATAAGTTTAGAGCATATTTGAGTCAGATCCTCAGTACTGGCAGCTTTAGTACTTTCAGAATCTTCTGTAGTAACTATGCTTGAAAACTCTTCATACATAATTCTTCTTTGGTTCAGATGCTTTTGACTTGCTTCAGATTCTTCTGGAGCTTCTGCTTCAGATCCTTCTGGAGGCTACGCTCAGGATCTTCTGATGGCAGCGTTCAAAATCTTCTAATGGATGCATCTGACACTTCAGAGCCTAACATATTTCTTATGTCCAGTTCTGATTTGCTTCTAGAGTGATAATTACTTTAATATCTGCAGCAAACACTCTTAAGCAAATTTTAGAGTATATAATTCTTAATTACAAAATTTCATAATAGTTATCATCAAAACATAGAGATATTATTAAGAACCAATATGTGTTCTAACAGAGAGAAGTTGAGTTTAGCATTGATCTTGTACCTGGTACGAGACTTATATCTATGG
Organism: Lathyrus sativus; assembly: GCA_963859935.3. Lineage (NCBI taxonomy): Eukaryota > Viridiplantae > Streptophyta > Magnoliopsida > Fabales > Fabaceae > Lathyrus > Lathyrus sativus. Next base: position 665,675,916 of record OZ012739.1, read on the forward strand.
CGCCGTACAAGATGTCGGTAGTGGAATTGGCTGAATTGAAGTCTCAGATTGGAGAGTTATTGGATAGGAAGTTTATCAGACTGAGTGTGTCACCGTGGGGAGCTCCAGTGTTGTTGGTGAAGAAGAAGGATGGTAGTATGCGTCTATGCATCGATTATCGTCAGTTGAATAAAGTGACAATCAAGAACAAGTATCCTCTTCCAAGGATTGATGATTTAATGGATCAGTTGGTGGGAGCTCGTGTGTTCATTAAGATTAATTTGAGGTCGGGTTACCATCAAATCCGAGTAAAAGAAGGTGATATTCAGAAGACGGCGTTTAGAACTCGATATGGACATTACGAATATGCGATAATGCCTTTTGGAGTGTCTAATGCGTCGAGAGTGTTCATGGAGTATATGAACCGGATCTTCCATTCTTATTTGGATCAGTTTATTGTTGTGTTCATTGACGATATACTGGTTTATTCAAAGTCCAAGGAAGAGCATGCCAAACATTTGAGAATTGCTTTGCAAGTGTTGAAGGATAATAAGTTGTTTGCGAAACTGTCAAAGTGTGAGTTTTGGTTGAAGACGGTGATTTTCTTGGGCCATGTGATATCTGGTGATGGTATATCGGTAGATCCAACAAAGGTGAGTGCGGTGTTGCAGTGGGAACCGCCGAAGACAGCATCGGAAGTGAGAAGCTTTTTGGGTTTAGCAGGGTACTATCGAAGGTTTTTCTACTTTGGCATTGCCATTGACTCAGTTGACGAGAAAGAACCAAGTTTTTGTGTGGGATGCTGCTTGTGAAGAGAGCTTTGTAGAATTGAAGAAGAGATTAACTATGGCACCAGTGTTAGTGTTATCGACTCCGAGCGAACCGTTTGTGGTGTATTGTGATGCGTCTAAGATGGGATTAGGCGGAGTTCTTATGCAGAATGGTAAAGGTGGTGGCGTATGCTTCACGGTAATTGAGGGTGCATGAAAGGAATTATCCTACTCATGATCTTGAATTGGATGCGGTAGTTTTTGTGTTAAAGATCTGGAGGCACTATTTGTATGGTTCAAGGTTTGAGGTGTTCAGCGATCATAAGAGTCTGAAGTATCTGTTTGATCAGAAAGAGCTGAATATGAGGCAGAGAAGATGGTTGGAATTCTTGAGGGATTATGACTTCAATTTGAGTTATCATCCAGGAAAGGCTAATGTTGTAGTAGATGCTTTGAGCAGAAAAGCGATTCATATGTCGGCTATGATGGTGAAAGAGATGGAGCTTATTGAACAGTTCAGAGATTTGAGCATAGTTTGTGAGACTTCGGCAAATTGCGTGATGTTGGGCAAGTTGCAAGTGAACAACGATTTCTTGGATATGATTAGAGAGGGTTAAAGGCTAGATGTGAAGCTAGTGGATTTGATGTTTGGAGTGGGAAGTGACTTCGATAGTGATTTCAAGTTGGATAGTGCTGGTGTGTTAAGGTTCCGAGGCAGGATTTGTGTGCCGGATAATGACGAGCTGAAGAAGTCAATTCTGAGCGAGGAACATCGTAGTGGTTTGAGTATTCATTAGGGAGCTACTAAGATGTACCACGATTTAAGGAAGATGTTTTGGTGGTCAGGTATGAAAAGGGATATAGCTCAGTTTATTTACGCCTGTTTGACGTGTCAGAAGTCGAAGGTGGAGCATCAGAGACCCTCTGGATTTATGCAACCGTTAGAGATTCCGGTTTGGAAGTGGGATTGCATTACTATGGATTTTGTTACAGGATTGCCAAGCACGGCGAGAGGATTTGATGCCATTTGGGTAATTGTGGATCGACTTACGAAGTCTGCACATTTTGTGCCGATTAGTATCAGTTTTCCGTTGGAGAAGCTGGCAGAGATTTATGTTCGGGTAATTGTGAAGCTGCATGGTGTGCAGTCGAGTATTGTGTCGGATAAAGATCCGAGGTTTACTTCAGAGTTGTGGAAGAGTTTGCAGGAAGCTTTGGGTACTAAGTTGAAGCTGAGTTCAACTTATGATCCACAGACTGATGGTCAGTTAGAGAGGACTATTCAGACTCTGGAGGATTTGTTACGGACTTGTATGTTGGAAAAAGGTGGTGCGTGGGATACTCATTTGCCATTGGTTGAGTTCACGTACAACAATAGTTACCATTCCAGTATCGGGATGGCACCGTTTGAGGCTCTTTATGGTAGAAGGTGTATAACTCCTCTTTGTTGGTATGAGACAGGTGAGAATATTGTGTTGGGACCAGAGATTGTGCAACAGACTACTGAGACCATTCAGATGATTCGTGTGAAGATGAAACATCTCAGGATAGGGAGAAGAGTTATCATGATAACCGGAGGAAAGAGTTGGAATTCAGTGAAGGTGATCACGTGTTCCTGAGAGTTAACCTAGTGACTGGTGTAGGTCGTGTGTTGAAGTCCAAGAAGCTGGATCAGAAGTTTATTGGGCCATATCAGATTTTACAGAGAGTGGGTGCTGTGGCTTATAGGGTGGCGTTGCCGCATGAGCTTTCGAATTTGCATGACGTGTTTCATGTGTTGCAACTTCGGAAGTATGTCGCAAATCCATCTCATGTGATTCAGAGAGATGAAGTGCAAGTCAGGGAGAATCTCACTGTTGAAACGATGCCGTTGAGGATCGAAGATCGCAAGATGAAGCGACTAAGAGAGAAAGAGATACCCTTGGTAAGAGTGGCTTGGGGAGGTGCTGCAGGAGGCAGTGTGACCTGGGAGTTGGAAAGCAGGATGCGGGATGCATATCCAGAATTGTTTCCATCAGGTATTTTCGAGGACGAAAATAATTAAAGTGGGGGAGAGTTGTAACACCCATTTTAATTATCTAGTTTTTCTGTGTTATTTTATTTTTCGGCGTGTTTTGTGGGGGTGTTGAGTGCGATCGTGTGTAGCTCTTAAGTTGGAGATTGATTGATGATCTTGGACATTAATACTAATAATATAATTATTGTTGATAATAATATAAAAGTAATGATAATAATAATATTATTAGTAATATTATTGTTATTATTATTATTATTAATATTAGTATTATTATTATTAATAAAATTGGGATAAGAAAATAGAAATAAGAAGAATATTGGAATAAAGGGTATTTTGGAAATGGAAGGAAGAAGAACACGATAGAAGAAGAGAAGAGGAATAACAAGTCAAGTGGAAGAGGGTTTTGCTTAGAAGGATCAAGGAGGAAGAGGAAAGCTTGGATTTCTGAATCTTCTACAACTTGATCGAATTATCGAGGTAAGGGGGGGGGGGGAATCGGGTCGAATTCGGTAGTTGCATGAATTCTAGGTAGAAGGGGATTTCCCTAACCCCATAGGTTCTGATGATTATGTTTGATTGTGTTGTTGAATTTCTGATTTGTGATAGCATGATGAGCTGGTTGCATGTGATGTAGAGTGATTGTTTGGTGATTTGGGGATTTCGGGTAATTGTTATGTTTATGCCGAAGTTAATTTAATTGAGTAAAACTAAAGTTGTATCGGGTAAAATCATGAATAGAGTTTGTAACTGAGCCGTATAATATTGGTCTAATATTGTGAGAGCTGGTTTGAGTAAAATCGAGAGATTTCGGAGAGTCTTACCGATTCTGAACAGTGGGGTTTTTCTAAAATCGCAGTCATTCGCCAGCACTTTCGCTAGGCGAGCGAATAGCGAGCATTCGCTGATGCTTCGCTAGGCGAACTGGGTAGCGAGTGCTTCCAGTATCCACTGTCTACCTTCGCTAGGGGGTTCGCTGGGCGAGCGAGTAGCGAACCTTCGCTGATGCTTCGCTAGGCGAGTGAGCCAGCGAGCATGACAGTAGTTTGAGTTTTTGGTGCTGTTCTGTTCTGTTCTCTTGTGTTGTTGGGCCCTTGTTGGTCGTGATCGAATATGAGAATGATGTTGATCTGTGAAGGGTGTATGTATGTGGTGTGGAACATGATTTCCTTGATTATTCGTGTAATTATAATATTTGCATTGAGGTGTATCATGTATGTATGATGTATGAATGTGGTGATGTGTGAGATATACATATGATGTATGATAAAATGTGATCAGGAGGATCGTGTGCACGGGTGTGCTGTGTTTGCTGTGTGCATTGGTGTCTTGAATAGCATAATGGTAGGGATAGATCATTGCTCGGATGGAGTGTATGTGATATATCCTGAGTTTGATTGTTTGTGCTCAGGAGGAGCGTGGTAGGGATAGATCATTGCTCGGATAGAGTCTATGTGATCTATCTTGAGTTTGATTGTTTGTGCTCAGGAGGAGCGTGGTAGGGATAGATCATTGCTCGGATGGAGCGTATGTGATATATCCTGAGTTTGGTTGACGAACCAGTGAGTCGGTACCACATATCATGGTGTTGTGTTGCATATTTTTGCATTGTTATGTGTGTTGTGTTAGTGTGGGACAGTAGGTTCGGGTTGATGTATGTGAAATGCTATTTGTACAATTTACTGCCTTTTATTCATGTATATTATTACCGTTATATTTTAATCGTGATTTCTCACCCCTTGCTGTTGTTATGGTCTGTGCTTCTTCAGAAGTAAAGATAATCTAGGTGCGTAGCTAGCTTGGATTGTGGCGAGTCGAGTCGTAGGGATGCTCTGATACGTAACACGGGGCTTTGGGGAGTTATTCGTTTTCTGCTGATTATGTGTGCCCCTGTGGCATATCATGTTTTGTTGAATCTTTTTGGTGAATATGTCTTATGTATTTTGGGCAGTTGGCCGCGTACGATGTACATGATGCTTATATGTATATATTTATATATGATGATTTCCGCTGCTTATTGTTGAAATTCATATAAATGAAATGTTTGTTGAGATTCTGTTCTGTGACATCCCGTGTTGTGTGGCAACTCTGATATCTATTTTGATTAAATTGTATTTTATTTTATTTTTGGGAAACGGGGTGTTACAATATGCGTATGTGAGAAACGAGTGAGAAATGTACATATATGTTCTATATTTATAAATTTCAAGCATTTTTACATTCAAGTATTTTGCTGCATTCATTTACATTTCGATTCGTATCATTTTCATTCTTGCATTTCGCTTTCAGTAAATATGATGTTCAAGGGTTTAAATTCACACAAATATGTTTCGGGATATTTTTGAGTTTAATCTCTTATGTATTAATAGAAACTTGTTTTGCTTACCAAATTTCCAAGTAAACAAATTGGCACACCCGATGGGACTTTTCCTGTGTGAATTTTCTACTTTCTACTTTGAAAAAGTATATTTCAAAGTTCTTCATTTTCTAGCTTTCTTTCCTTGTGTGAGTGTGCATGAGACTAAGGAGCGGTAAAATAACAAATAGGGAAGTTAGGAAACCTATGAGAAAATACGTTAGGAGAACGGAAATTTCCAGAAACAACAATGGAGAACAACTTTCTAATAGTGCTAAGGTAGGCACGGTCTCTGTGACGACAACTGAGTTAATCCCTTCGATTGCTAGTTCTATGGTTATATCATCTACAATGGTTGCACCATCAACCATACCTGAACGGACAAGTTTTTCCCCTTCAGTAACCCAGAGTCACCCAATGACTCCTAAACAAATTTTGGCACCATAATTCAAGCCTTTTGCCACAAGTTTCATAATACCCATGCCAAGGGCGTGAACAATCCTACGGAATGCCAAAAATAGTGATGGCAAGCTTGCATAGCAATCTGTCGGCATTTGCTGATAACATTGCGATTAGATATTCACCAATTTTGGCTTCTAGCTCGGTCATAGGAAACCAGGGTTAAACCATGACACCCCATATGGGAATGGGGTTTGGCTCTCAGGAAATGCCAGCTCTTACAGCGAATTTAGTACTGGCTATGAGACAACAAATAGATAAGAGTAACCGTGATATGGCTAATACTCTGACCCAACAAATGGGTATTATATTTAACCCGTTGATTCAAAATATAAATCAGAGTTACCAATAATTGGCAACTCAAATGAACCAAATTGCAGATTTTTTTGGCGTCCCGCCAGCGCAAGTTTGACCCATCGTACAATCCCAGATTGTTAGGCAAGTTAGAAACGAAGGGGTGGTTTTGGAGGAAAAGACAGTAAATCAGGGGCAACAAGTCGTGCCCCAAGTGGTCGAACAAGAGATACCTAAGGAAGCAGAGTATCCACCTTTCATGATAGTTAATCTAAATTAGGGCATTAATCAAGTCGTTCATCAGGTTAGACAAGGAAATCTATTACGAGTGAATAAGCTTGCGACCATTATCGGTAGGATAATGGTTTAAAATGGGGTGAACATGGGCCTGCAGAGGCCAAATGAAACATCTCCCCTTTCAAAATACGTGTTGTGGACTAAACTGCAAATGGGTTGGAAAGTCCCTAAATTCACAAAGTTTACTGGTGACTCTAATGAGTCTAACGTCGAGCATATTGCTGATATTTGACCGAGTCAGGAGACACTGCTAATAGTGAAAACCTAAGGTTGAGATATTTTCCTAGTTCTCTCACAAAGAATGCTTTTACGTGGTTTACGACCTTTCATGTCCATTATATCAATGGTTGGACTCGATTAAAAAGGTTGTTCCATGAGCAGATTTACATGGGTAATCCAAGATTAGTCTGAAAGAATTTTCGAGCGTGAAGAGAAATTTCACTAAATCAATCAATGATTACTTAAATAAATTCCGACTATTGAAAATAAGATGTTTTAATCAAGTGCTTGAACATGAGTTAGTAGAAATGGCCGCTGGGGGATTAGATTACTCTATTAGGAAGAAACTAGATACGTAGTATAATCTTACCGGGATCAGAAGAATCTTCAGTGGCCAATAACACACCATGATCTTCAACTTTAGGTGAGGAAAACCGGGGGGAGGGGTGTACCTACAAGGCACTCTGATGCTAAAGTAAGTACGAAGTGGAGAAAGGCAAGTACAAAAGTGAGAAGTGGAATTGAATAGAATACTCGACCCTCTATTAGGAGAGGGTATTTATAAAGCCCCCAGTGTTAGGCCAATGGTCTCCATTATGGGCTGGGTAATCAGGCCCGTAATGGATGGCTGTCATGATTCCTATGTGGCAGTAGGGATGACCAGCTCGTGCTCATCATCCTGGGTCAACTGTCCCGTATTCTCTTGAGTGGAAGACTGTCCATTATGACGGGCAGAAAGTTTCCCCGAGGTGAGCAGAATCAGCTGGCTATGTGTCCTCAGGTGAGGACCACGTGAGGAATGTGCTCTTTCAACGACCGTAATGGATTGGGACTTTATGTTGGGCCTTCTTTGATGTGGAGCTGGACTGGGCTATGCCCGACAATGGGCCAGCTCAATGGCCCAGTCTAGGATACAGTATCTGAGAGATATAACCCAGTTGGTAGATAGAGTTCGACATGTCAAAAGACTGAAGGCTGTGAAAGCCAAAGTGAACAAGGGTAAGAAAGAGTGTGTGGCTTACGTTGATATGGAAGACAATGACTTGATATCAGATGTTAAATACAACCATGTTGGAGAGATTGAGGTCATCGTGACTGTGTTAAAGTCAGGTCTCCCATATGTGTGTAAGTTGCTTACACTTGCAAATGGGAAGAATCCTTCTAAGCTAGAGAAAAATGATAAATTCTCTAAGAAAACCTAAACCTTCTACGTGACCAAATGCGATGAAATTTTTGATCTGAATATGAGGTTCAGATAGAACAGGCTCTGAAGACTCTGAAGATAATACTTCTAAGAAACCAAGTGCTGAAAATTCTTGTGACTAGGTTATGCTGAACGAAGATCTAAGTTTTTGAAGATTGTGGTTCTGAAGATTACACAAACAATGACTCTTCTACAACATGCTTCATCAAGTTAATATCTAAAGCCTTGAAAGATTCTAGAAGACTGGAGATAAGAATGGTTTTGAGCTAAATATAATAGTATAAAAACTTTGTGACCTCTACCTCGAAAAGGTGGCACAAGAGCAGCTTTTGTACAGTGATGTTGACCATTCCTTCATGTGAATGTTGGGATATTGCTGTTGGAATAAGTTTCCAAGAATACCCCTCAACAGATCTATTCCCTCAAGATCTATAATTTAAAGATCAAGAAGCTTGAAGAATTGCGGATTGTTGATTGCTAACAACAAATTGCTAGCGATAACACGATGCCATATAAAGCCAAAGTGCTGACGAAAATGCTACAAGATGAAGCTTAAATAAAGAATACTCAATGAAGAAGAAGCTGAAGCAAATTCTGAAGTGCGTAAAACGATACAACATGTTAAAGCCATGTGAAACTAGTAAAGTGAAACATCAATAAGGGAAGCAAAATAACTTAGTTGATCTTGATGCTTAAGCTGGAAAGAAGAATTATCTGCTCAAGAAAGAAATTCATCAAAAGAAGCTTAAAGCTCATGAAAAGAAGTCATAGTGCTCATCAAGAAATCTTTTAACCAATACATAACTAATGTATTACAATCTCTCAGAAATTCATTCTTTATATAGTTTTTTTGTATTAGAAAGCAAGAAGTTGTTGCTCATATCTTGCTTAGAAACATTTAGGTGTTCATGTACTTCATTTGTGTAATCAGATTGTAAGAAGCATATTAGTGCACAAGAAACCCTTGTAAAAGGTGTTGTTCCTTGAGCGGTCGAGTGAAGACCAGAAGATGACTAAGCGTGTTTCTTACACCTTAGTGAATGATGTTCTTTGAGCGGTCGAGTGAAGACCAGAATGCTTGAGAGGGCCAGGTCATTTCTAACGGCTTTGAGGTTGATTCCTTGAGAAGCTAGTGAAATCCAGGATTCTCATGAAGGCAATGAAAGGTATCCATTATGGTTGTAATCATTGATGATTATTGAATTAAGTCCTTGCGATAAGGCAAAATCACCTTGGTGGGTGGACTGGAGTAACTTCGTCAAAAGTGAATCAGGATAAAAATAATTGTACCATTTATTTTTATTATCATTGTTAGATTTATCTTTCTAATTCCGTAAAAGGGGACAAAATGTGAAACTCAATTAAACCCCCATTATTTGTGTTTCTCAATCTTCAATTGGTATCAGAGCTCCGGTTCTGTTATTGATGTTTATCAAACACTTAACTGTGTCAGATAAAGATCCAGACGAGCTTTGAGAAACGCTCTGGTTAATCTCCTCCACCATCTACAGTTTCAATCTCATATAATGATGAAAAGATTTAGTACTGAAATAACAAACCAGAAAGGTTCATTATGGAATGTGTCACTGATTCTTAGAGCTGGTTATTATTGAAAACATATATTCTTTCATGGCGCTTGAAGAAGATTAAAATCGTGTGAAGAATCATCCGGTAAAAGGATAATAGACTCATCAGATAATTAGAAGAATCTGATTAATGCTATTCTTAGGCTACGTTAGTTGAGAACTATGTATCTCTTCAAGGTGATGCCTAGACAAGGCTTAAAAAGAATCATCAAGCAAGAAATATTGTTTGTTGAATGTTAATTCTTTCTGAGTATGGGATATTTTCAATAATCAGACTTGGTCTACCAATGACTTTCTCAGTATTACTCATTAGGAACTCTTTTATGTAAAAAAGAGAGAATGCTCATGTCATGATTCTGTAGCATGGAAACTTCAAGATGAAGTATGCTGAAGATGTTAAAAATCTTGTCATCAAGATTTTAAATCATGATTGCATATAAGCATTGGATATGGCTATTAGGATTTTGACTACCTGCTCTAGAAACTTTGCTAGATACTGAAGTGATCAGAAGGGAAGTCTTTAAATTGTAATAAATGCATTCAAGAAAGAGAAACTTACAAATTTCTGATTATTGCAGTATGAAGAGAATTGGTTGAATCATAAGACAAATTAAGTTATGTTAGCTTGAGAAAAGTATCTCAGCTTGAACAAGCTTAAGTTTGTTAGAATGTTATCCAAAGTTTCTTTTTAGGTTTTCCTGATACATGAATGTATCCTTCTGTGTTCACTACCTTCTGGACTCATGTAACTAAGTGAAAGAATGAGCTTAAGAAGCTATCTGGTGAAAAGAAGATTCTGATATTCTAGTTCTTTACTATCGGATGCAGATGGTTATAGATAGAACCAGCTTGAAAAAGAAATGGCTTAAATCATGATATATGAGAAATCATCATGACAAAGCATTTCTAGGAAGAAACTAGCATGATTATTCAGAAAAAATATGATATATTCTGATGTATATTGGTTAGATCACTCTCAATATCCAAAGGCTACTAAAGTACCTTCATCAGAAATCAAATCAATGTCGGATTTTATAGTGAGCTTGGAAGTCATAAACTATAGATTAGTGGAAGAATACAAAGCTTAAATTTATCTCCTCTAAATGAAGTTATTGATGAAGATCAGAATGAAGAAATTATAAGATGCTCAATCAAAAACCATCATAGTTCATTCACTCCCTAAGAAAGAAAAGACATAAGTTGTCACTTTCTGACGAACTGATTCTGGATGAAAAAGATAAGCTAGTAAAAACAAGATTATCATTCAAATCCTCTAAAAAAATATGTCTTAGTTTGATAATCATGATGATATCTGCATCTAGTGAAGATCAACATATGTTCAAAGAATGAAATCTGATGATGCAAAAGGAAACTCAACAAGTTCTCTCAGCACATAACTTTTCAAAAGTATATGCTAAGTGTAACACCCCAATTTTTAGTAATTACACACACACACACACACACACACACACACACACACACATACACACACACACACACACACACACACACACACACACACACACACACACACACACACACACACGCACACACACACACACACCCACACCCACACCCACCCACCCACACACACACACACACACATACACACACACACACACACACACACACACACACACACACACACACACACACACACACACACACACACACATATATATATATATATATATATATATATATATATATATATATATATATATATATATATATATATATATATATATATATATATTTGTGCGTAATTGATTTATTTGGATTTTTATTTTGTGGAAATGATATAGAAATAATAGAAATAAGATAATTCGACCTATTAGATGAGAATGTGAAGAGTAAAGGTGGGGGTATGATTAGTAAGCTCATTAGTTACTAGAATTGGTTGTTATAAGGGTTTTATATATGAAGAGAAAAATAGAGCTAATAAGGAAAAAAGAAGAAAAAAAGGTAACATAGAGATAAGGAAAAGGAGAAAAGAGGAAAAGAAAACCTAAGGAGGAAACTCAAGAGTTCATCAAGAAATCAAGGTAAGGGTGGGTTTTTACATGGTTATGGGGTTGTATGATAGTTGTCATACCCCAAATTTTGACCCCTAGATTCCATTACCATTCTAGGAGCATCAAACATTGTTTCCTAACTCTAACCTTGTTTCAAGTTTGTTGTTGTTAAATTCATCTGAATTAGAGTTTTGTACCTGTGGAATCAATATGGTTATTGCTTGATCAGTTAATGACTTGGATTGATCATCACCAAATCAAGGTTCCCCCACATTCAAGAAGCTCATGTTCAACAATAATAAAGTGCTAATTGATCTCATGGCAAGTCAATTGAAGCCCAATTTCATCTGATCCCAAATTAGGGTTTTCATAAAAAAAAAGTCAATTGTGCCTTTGGCTTTTGACCCAAGCATGATCCCAAGCCTCGGGACATGATTCAACATGTTCATACCATCCTTTAATCCTACTCATGGTGTTTTAGAAGTCCCAAGTGGCAATTTCATTGAAGATCACACAATTGAATTCATCTGATTCACAATTCATATGACAAAGTCAATCCTTTGACTTTTAGGGTTTTTGGTTTAAATTGGAGCATCCAAGAGAAATATCATCAAGATATGTTCAATCAATGAGTTAGATCATGAGAAATCAATATTTGATAAGTTTCTAAGTGTGGAAAAACCCTAGTTTTGGTGCCAACTTTGAAAGGTCATAACTTCCAATCCACACATCTATTTTGTGAGTTCTAAAGATCAATGTGTAGATCTCCTCATGTAATAAAAAAGTGTCCTAGTTAGATATGAGAAAAATATGCTTAGATTTTAAGTTATGAATATTCAAAGTGTGGAATAATTTCAAAAACACTTAGAATTTTCCAAGACAGCTTTGCTACTACAATTTTCAGTCAACTTCAAGGTTAATTTTCACCAAGATCCTTTTGGATTCAAGAAATTCTCAAAACATGAAAGTTTTAGAGAATGTTTATGGATTTCTAAAAAGTATAAGAAATCCTTCATATCATTTGTGATCTAGGAGTTTCTAAGAGAAGAAGTTGAGGTCCAAAACTTGATTTCTAGGTCATTTTCATGCCAAGACAAGTTGTAAGATCAAGTAAATCTGCAAAATCCTTTGAGTGACAACCTTGAGACTTGCATATCTACCTCTAATAAGAAGATTTTAATAATTTTGAAGTCATTATACAAAGTATTAAGCCATGATTCAAGTTTCATACCATTTATAGAAGTTTTGGCACAAATGTGTGACTTCCATTTGCATAAAGCATGGCCTTTCCACAAAATCAGTTTTTTGAGCCTCTAAACTGTCCTTTCTGCACTCAAGCCATTTCAAAGTTAGAAACACCATCCCAACCACTCAAGATTTCATGGTACTTTGCTTTGAAACCATGGAAAATTTCCAACCACCAAGCCAGATTTCAACCAAACCAAGTTACAACAAGTTGCAAATTCTGTTTCCAAGCCTTGCCCTATAGATAAAGGTGAAAGTCATGCTTCAAACAAGGTTTAGAAGGCGGAAGAAAGGTCTAAAACCAGAGAAGACACTCTTGAATTAAGCATCTTGCAAGAAAAATACCACTTGTGCCAAAAACCTTCACTTTGCACAAAACTCCTCAAAACCTCTTCCAAACACTAAACCACCAAACAAATCACCCTAACACATCATAAAACATGTGTTAGAGGTGTTCAAGCCACCACATTGATCCAAAACGTCAGAAATCAAAATGTCAAACCTCAATCCAAAAATCTTTGACTTTCTGCATTTTGACATCCAAGACACTATCCAGACCATTTCCAAACGTTCAAACACTTCAAACACCTTCCATAAATCACTCTCAAGCTGTTCCAAATATGTTTTTCTATCTGCAACTTCATTTACTTGAAGTTCCATATTGACCACTTATCACATCTTGCAAGAAGAAGGGGATATTCTATTCTAGCTGTTTCCATTTGATTATAAGCATCCTAACAGCTTTCTAAAGGTTTATTGGAAGTGTCTAAAGCATTACTTGGCATCTATAGCAGCTATCTTGTAATTTGACTCTGTGCTTCAAGAGGTAAGTTTTCTAGAACTTGGCACTTCGCACAACATGTTTCCCTTTGATGTTCCTTTGGTTCAAACATGTTTAACATACCAAATGTGTTGTGTTTGAACTTCATTTAAGTGCTATTGTTGGCTGTGTATGACTGTGGCATTGAAATTGAAAGGTTGTAACCTTTTTAATCCTACTATCAGGTTTTGAAATATAAGCATTGTTTGACAAAACTAATTGCACCTTTGTGTTCCTTATGAAATTCTGAGTAAGTTTGATCTTTGGATCATTCAATTTCATGGAGAATTGAGAAAGTTGTGATAGTTTTTGCAAGCTGAGATTTTATGTTTGTGACCACCCATGGCACATTTGAGGTTAAGACTCATTTTTTCATGTTTTGCCTTATCTATTTATGGGTGGGGTGATACAATGGATGTATCACCACCCCAGTGGTTTACCGTGCACTCTCAATACTCTCCTTGCCTTGCCAGTCCTAGGTTTGATCCTGTGGATCAACCTTTTGATCATTTTCATGATTTTATTTGATGTTTGGCATATATTATTATGTTTCCCTTGTGATTCACAAAGTTCTCAAATGGTTGGTTTGGTAATGTTTTGACCTTTGATCCTAGGTGCCTGGGTTCAAACCCCATGGGATGCATTTCCTTATTTTTTCTATCACTTATTTTCATGTTTTGCTTTGCAATTTGATTTAATCATAAATCATTTGGTTGTTATTATTTTGATTCCATTCTTTTTGCTAAATGTTCATGAGAATGCCTATTTTTCATTTGTATCAAGAAATTTCCAAAAAGAATTATTTTCCTTGCATTTATGTATGTTCAAAGTATGTTGCTTTTTAGGGTTTTATGAGATTTCTCTTGACTGATTCTCTTGATTCTCCTTGCACATCTTGTTTGCATGGACCCACACCTTGCTTGTATGAACCTCACTTGGTGTATGAATTTTCCCAATCTTGTTGTTACATGATGGTGATTACTTTTTTCAAGTTGATTTTCACATATGAATGTATGTTTGTTTGAATATCTTAAAACCTTGGTTGGTACCTTACCTTGGGTGTTCTTATACACTTGTTGTGTTACTTTGTGTCATGCCTCAAAAAATACGATCCTCGCGGAACAAAGTCGCCACCGAACTTTATTCACTTCAAGGAAGAAATAGGAAAATATAGATAAAACAATTAAAGGGATAAGAACATGGTCATCACAATAAAATTCTAGGTTTGGGAGTCGGTTACGCAAGAGGGAAGATATTAGCACCCTCTACGTTCTTTGTACCCAACGGAACCCTCTGATTTGATTCATGAGAGAAGTTGGATAAGTTTGTTTATCTTCTAAAGGATTGCTTCTAAAGGGAAAATTAGTGGTTTTAGATAGGGTTGCTCGCCAAGGATTGGGGCCCTTGTGCCTACGTACTCCCTCGTGCAATGGGAAAGTTAGAGCATCGTAGTTCGTGGGACTACGGGTAAAGGTTTAGGGTAAACGAAAGATGGAGGGAAGGTATAAAAAAGAAAGGTAGCTCGCTAGGATCTCGCAATCCTATGCCTATGTATCCTCATTGATAAATGATAAATCAGAGCATCCGTAGTTTGGAATACTATGGTTGGTTGGTTTATGTTTGAAGCGAACGAGTGTTTAAGTCGCGTTCTAACTGCTAGACGTTGGCTTGTCTACTCGCTAGGGGAGGCTGAAGCACTAGTTCATATGCACGGAAGAAGGGACTAAACAATGTTCTTCAGGAAAGTTGTTTGAGTTGTGGATCACACGGGGGTGAGGAGTTAATATCTTGAGAATAATCAATCACGCGGGGGCGAGAAAAGAGAGTTGATGTATTGGATGTTTAGCTAGAGGTGACGATTACCTGAAGCTTAAGAAAGGCTCCTCAGGCCCAAGTAATAAGGAAAGTGAGTCAAAGGCTTGACTCTCTCTCTCTCTTTTCCGTCTCGAAAGGAGGTTGTGTTTGGAAAGCGTTTTGAACGATGGGAGATAGTTGAAGTATTTTAAATGGATGAGGATTACTTGAAGCTTAAGAAAGGCTCCTCGAGCCTAAGTAATCGGGAAAGTGAATCAAAGACTAAAATCTCTTTCCTTTTCATCTTATATTATGAATGAGCTTTGATATAGTTAGAGTGTGTTAAATTGGATGACGATTACTCGAAGCTTAAGAAAGGCACCTCAGGCCCAAGTAATCGGGAGAATGAGTCAAAGACTTGACTCCCTCTCTTTTTCATCTAAGTGTTAAAAAAGGTTTGATTTCACTTCGCTTTATGAATCTTTTAGAGAAGACAATTGTTCGGACTTAAGAAAGGTTCCTCGGGCCCAAACAATTGAGAAGTGGAATCGAAGACTCTATTCCAAATCCCTTTTCGACTTTATTGAAATTTGATTAAGTTTTGATTAAGTATATTGATTTGGTTTAAAGAAAATACTAGATGGTAAGGAGATCCTAATGGTTTAGGGTAAGGTCGATGGCGAGGCAAAAATGCTCGAATTACAAGTTGAGTATGGTAAATAAACAAGAAATTAAATTGGGTTTTAATTGTGTATCCTAGTAAAGTGGGCTAGTCTTTTAAATGACCAACTAGAAATAATTGATCTAATAGGTATCACTGAGGAAGCCCAGAAGTAAGCTTTGAATGTTGTGTATTATGACCAAAAGGTTGATGGCGATGCTTTGGAAGCAATAGACTTACAAGGTATAAAATGGCTCGACGTTGGATCGAGAGTTTATCTTAGAAATGGTTTACAGAATCAGAGCACAATCAAGACAAATGAGTAAAGTGCGTACATCTGAATGGGAGCGGGGTACATGTAAGTTACATGGGATTGCGAGAAATAAAAGGTCTCATTGTCAGGTAGCCCAAGAGGAAGCCGTGTGTATGCGAGGTGTCAAAAACTAATCCATGAACTAGAGTCGGACAAAATCTCCTTGCTAGGGTTTCTGTACATAGTCCAAGTTTCGTTGCTCAAAAAAGTAACCACAGTCCATCAATTTAGGCTTTTAGAGTTTCGCTTGTTATTATTGTGTTCTCGAAAAGTATGAACAAGATATGGACGAGATGAATATGATAGGATATGAACAATATGAATAATAGGCTCAAGATAATATCATAAATAATATGATCAAGGTAATATCAACAATAGTATATGAACAATGATATAATTGAAATATATTGGCGGGAATATAAATCAAGAATATATTGACAAAAATTAAAGTTAGTGGTTAGTCAGTATGGAATGAATGGGGTCGACTTTAGCGCTAGACCATCTTAGCACGATCTATGACAAAGATCATACTATAGTAGGTTGCGCAAGTTGATATTCGTGCTAAAACATGATGGAGAAATGATATTAAGGATCATTCTCCAAAGAAATCATGTCATACGAAAAGAAAAGGTGACGATCTCGTCTTAATCATGAACTTACGTCGATTAATCGAAGGTAACCTATCATAATCTCAAAGTATAAAAAATAATCTCAATGATCATTTTCTACAGATTTGAAATCATGAAGGTTAACAACTTCGATTAACCAACATTCGCGAATAGAAAGACTTCATAGACCCAAAAATCGAGATAAAAATGAAGATCCAAATCAAAGTAGAAATGAAAAATACAAATCAAGAAATAAGATCTAAATACAATGATGACCAAAATATAATCAAGAAAGGTTTAAAAAAATTATTTAAAGAAAAGTAGTAACAAAAAGTAATTACAAAAACTATTGAAAATTAGCAAGCAATTAACAAGATATTCAATAAAAATATTAATAAAATTATGAACAAAGTTATTAAAAAAAAGTAGTATTAACAAAACACTAATAAGATTATTTAAAAAAAAAACTAATAATAAAACAAAAGTAATTTAAAATATCTAATAAAATATACTTAACAAAATCATTAACAAAACTATTACTAATAATTAATAAAATAATAGTTCACAAGATGATTAGCAAAACAATAATATTATATAAAAAATGACAAAATAATTAATGGAGGATGATGTGAGAAAATAAACCATGAAATCATATGGGCCTTTTTAAACAAGAACCCATCATTCATGCACAAGAAAAGGACACGGATAGAAAAAAGGTGGCGGATTAGCCGAAACATGGACTTTACACAAACTCCAAAATACACAACTTAGCCAGCCACCAAATCATTTCATCATTTTTAGAAAAGCATAGCATAACAATGGGGCATCATCGACTTTATTTTATTAAAAGCAACAACAGGGTCATCATCATCATTTTTCTATTTTCCCTTCTTTTTATTTTTTAAAAACACGATAAAAATAGTAAAGGCATGGTGTGAAAAAGGCATTAAAGTGAGAAAATAAATGTCACAGTGAAGGTCGAACAACCTCATCCTTCACAGAAACGAAGCAAAATAGGGGAAAGCGACAACGTCACGATTCCAACCTTCTATTTGCGACCTCTTTTCTCCGTTCGCAATTCTTCCGTCTCATCGTTCGCTTCAGGTTTATAAGTTTTTTTTTTCAATTTCATTTTGAATCAACTCTCTCTTATTCTCGTTTCTAGTTGGGTTTTGAGTTTGATTTAGGTTTTGAGGTTTAGTGATTGAAAATGGATGATGGTTTTGTTGTGTTGTTGCGATTTGGAAAAAAAAGAAGAAGGGTCAGGTTGGAGTGATGTGGTGAGGATAAATAAAGGGTTTTCAAAGTTGTTAATGTAACCCGCAGGTTTTGGGAGGCGGCTATATAGGAGAGGGTTAAGGAAATTGTTGTGGACGTCTTTGGATTTGTACGTGCAACTCATATTTTTCCGTTTTTCACTTTTTGTCAATTCACAACTGATATTTTGTTTTTTGTGCACAAATTTTGTATCAATTCGGTTTTGTGGCATTTTCGGGTTACATACATGTTGCAGGGTTGTAAGGTTATGAGTTGTTGTAAATCGGAGCACATGGCTGGGGGAAAAAGCAGTATAGGTTTGTGTACTTGTACGGGGCTAGGTTTGATGTATAGCTTATGACTAAAGTGTCTGTATGGAATACTGGCTATATGTGAATCATGCGTTCAAATTTGTTTCTGTTACTTATCAATGTGAATTGGCTGTAGGAACTTTGTAAGATGTTGGAGATGCTTGTGCACAACAGTTTGGAGCGTCGTATGATGTTGTGCTATGGATGCGGCAAAATGGAAGGTTTTTCTTTGTATGCGTTGATGTTTGTGTTTTCATTGCGAGGTCGAAGTTAGAAAATAGTTAGATGTGGCTTTTGTTTAAGTGTGTATTTTGTATACCCCATGTAGCTTCCTGTAACTTTGAATTGGAAATTTGTTTATGACTTGTTTTTATGTTGTTGTCTTGAATTATGAAGCAAAAACATAAGGCCTTGGTGAAATTTGTGGTGTGCATAATTTTTGGACATTGATTTAAACTTTTGGAAATCTTCATAATCTAATGCACTTCTTCTTGCAAGCGATTTGTAATTTTAATAACTTTATGATCTCAAAACTCAATTAAACTTGGCCATCTTGTAAATCCAAAAATTCTTGCATCTTGCCATATGAATTCAATTTAAAATCATTTTGAAATCGCAATTCGAACCTCGTATTCTCCTCAAATCCTCCATTGTAATATCTTGCAATCAAAATGAACCAAATCTTGATTTTTGGCTAAATCTGAATTAAACCTTGAATCTGACTAAAACTGAAGCAATTCCTAAATTTTAACTATTCTTTAACACATCCTTGAGAGATGATTGAAATTGGGTCAAACTTAAAATCATATTGAATAATTGACGTGCCATATTTCTCCTGAAGCGATGCCTCCAACAATGACAACACAAGCATGACTCACAAACATGAGATAGAGGGCAAAATGCATTACATCGATTATTTACAACCTGATTCCATCAGACGAACTTTGATTTTTTGCCATAAACCCTAACTCTGATCACTCCAAGAAACAATATGAACTTATCACAGCTTGACAACTTGATAATGAAGTAAACAACTAATTTGACCAAGATTAGGTCAAATTCCAACGAATTTTAAACCACAACACACACACATTTGGCATGATAACTTTGCATGAAACTTGATTTGAACTTGTAAGACCTTGAGCAGGAACAACATATTTTGGATTTTTAGACATGGTTAGCAGATGAATACACAAGTGAAAGTTACACACAGGTAAGACAAATTTGGGGTATGACAGATGCCCTTATCTAATTGTCTTGAACCCGAGAGAATGAACGGCTGCATGTCATTCATTTTTAGGGTGGAAGTTAGTTAGATATAAGAAGACCCTAAAATTTTTCTGACAAGAAAGTAAAATGCAATGCGGAGGGATAAAGCATAATGGAATAATAGGATGCAAAATGAAAAGAACAACTTGAGAATCTTTGGGTGGTCGAAGCAGTCCCTTATCAACTAAGGTTCTTTGGTGATACCAAAGCAGTATCTTGAACGCAAATGAGATTTCTTCAGGTGGTTGAAGCAGCCCCTTATCTATTAAGGTTCTTCGTGATACCAAAGCAGTATCTCGAACACAAACGAGATTTCTTCGGGTGGTTGAAGTAGTCCCTTATCCATTAAGGTCCTTCGTGATACCAAAGAAGTATCTCTAAACACACACGATATTTCTTCGGGTGGTCGAAGCAGTCCCTTATCCATTAAGGTCCTTCACGATACCAAAGCAATATCTTTGAACACAAACGAGATTTCTTCGGGTGGTCGAAGTAGTCCCTTATCCTTATGGTTCTTCGCGATGCCAAAGCAGTATCTCTGAAGGCATGAGATTCTTTGGGTGGTAGAAGCAGTCTCTTATCCATTAAGGCTCTTCGCGATACTAAAGCAGTATCTCTGAAGGCATGAGATACTTTGGGTGGTCGAAGCAGTCCCTTATCCATTAAGGTTCTTCGCGATACCAAAGCAATATCTCTGAAGGCATGAGATTCTTTGGGTGGTCTAAGCAGACCCTTATCCATTAAGGTTCTTCGCGATGCCAAAGCAGTATCTCTGAAGGCATGAGATTCTTTGGGTGGTAGAAGCAGTCCCTTATCCATTAAGGCTTTTCGCGATATCAAAGCAGTATCTCTGAAGGCATGAGATACTTTGGGTGGTTGAAGCAGTCCCTTATCCATTAAGGTTCTTCGCGATACCAAAGCAGTATCTCTGAAGGCATGAGATTATTTGGGTGGTCTAAGCAGACCCTTATCCATTAAGGTTCTTCGGGATACCAAAGAAGCATCTCTGAAGGCATGAGATTCTTTAGGTGGTATAAGCAGTCCCTTATCCATTAAGGTTATCCGTGATACCAAAGCAGTATCTCTGAAGGCATGAGATTCTTTGGGTGGTCAAAGCAGTTGTAACACCCTGTTTTATTTAGATTAAATTTAATTGTGATTTTTTCCGTATCTCGTTGTGTTGTAGTCGTACGAGGATGTCGGAGAAAATTCTGGTTTGTCGGGAAAATTCTGGTTTTGTCGGGAAACTTTGAAAATTCATATCTCTTGATCCGTAAGTCGGATTTGACCCCCGTTCGAAGAGTTGGAAAGCTAAAGAGATGTTCTATCTGGAAAAAAAAATGAAATTTTGCTGCTATGACGATCGTCACAGGAGTGTGACGACCGTCACACGAGCAAAAACTGCAGTTATGCAGAATTTGAACGTGTTCTGGTGGAATGAGAATTTGTAGCAAAAATATATTCCCGTAGACTGTTTTACCCTCAATTACATCATTTTGGGAAAGAAAAGAATAAAAAGAGAAGTTATGTAATGGAGAGAAAGGAAGAGAAAAGAATTGTCGATCGGCGAATTTGGAGGATTTCTGCAGAAAAATCACCGTAGAGCAGAAGCGGAACCGGAAAGCGTGGAATTGGCCTCAATTCTAAGGTAAGGGTGGGGTTCAATTCTATAACCGGGAGTATGATCGAATTCATGTAGGGAATCGAGTCATAGGTGTAGTTTTCGTTAATCGATAAATATTAAGGAAAAGGTTTCCCTAATGGGACAAGATTTCTATGTAGGAATGAATGTGTTATGTAGTTATTAGTGCGATGCTCTAAGGCTTTCCTTATGGGCAAATACGTAGAACGAATATGCTATACGGTTATTCGTACAACGCTCTAATGGTTTTCCCTAATGGGCCAAAAAGGGCAGTTACCTGGTTGTGATTGATTTGTAATTAATTGTGTGAGAAAACGCCGTAATGTTGTTATTACGATAATATGCTGAATTCTTAATTGTTGATACGATGTTGTAATGTTCCTTTACATGAATAGTTGAGATGATGAACATATGATACATATGAAATAACAATGTTCTGTTATGGACGTTTTGTTGTAGGCTTGATGCCTTGTTGCATAGTCGGTGATGTTGTGGTCCATAATAGAGGTATTTCATGGCATAGCATATTAGCGATGGTCTGTATTGGCGGCCCTTGTGGCAAATTCTGCGATGGCCTGTATTGGCGGCCCTTAGTGGCAAATTCTGCGATGGCCTGTATTTGCGGCCTTGATGGAAAATTGGTACCACATGCATATGCACAGTTGAGTCGCATTGTTGAGTCACATGAAGTTGCATAATTATATTAGTTGTATATTAATGTTGTTTTACGTGAGATATGGATTGTTGCAGTTGTTGTCGATGATGTTTATGATTTCGAAACTTATAATGCTGTGATGAGTTTCTGGCATGTTTTCTATCATGCTCTATGTTATATTATTGATATCTCACCCCTTTACGTTGTATGTTACCTCCTCTGGTGGTAATTTGCAGGTAGTTCGGAATGAAGTTCCGCTTTGTCGTTTAAGTTGTCGTTGGTCGCTCTGATACGTAGCACTCTTGGGGGGATGAACGATTATTGTTATTGCTCTTATTTATTTTCTTGTTGCTGAATTTTATGAAGTATTTTATTAAGTTGGGTGCTTTGTTAATGTGCCAAATATTGGTTGTACGCAATAGATCGATGGATCAGAAATGCGGATTTTATGGTTGAAATTAGTTGTTGTATTAAATATAAGCAAGATGATTACTTGCTGAATTTTAATGGAGTTCTGTCGTAAATTTCTGGTATCACGTTGATTATCATAAATGTTGAAAGTGCATTATGTTCTGCTGCAAATGAATATGTTGCTATGTAATTAAGATGTTATGTGAGTTGTTATTAGTTGTTCATCCAAGATTATGTGCTATGTATCACCACTAAATACATGTTGTCCAATTAAATGGTGAAATGTATGTTTTTGTAAGTCGAATATGTGACACCTCTGTTGCGTCTCAGTTTTTGTGCGTGTGACGGTCGTCACGACTCCATGACGGTCGTCATGCCTGCAAAATTCGTGCACTCTAATTTTGATTTATTTTAAATATGCGTTGGGTTAGAACAGGGTGTTACAGCAGTCCCTTATCCATTAAGGTTCTTCGTGATACCAAAGCAGTATCTCAGACACAAACGAGATTTCTTCGGGTGTTCAAAGTAGTCCCTTATCCATTAAGACCCTTCGCGATACCAAAGCAGTATCTCTAAACACAAACGAGATTTCTTCGAGTTGTCGAAGCAGTCCCTTATCCATTAAGGTTCTTCGCGATACCAAAGCAGTATGTCAGACACAAAAGAGTTTTCTTCGGGTGGTCGAAGCAGTCCCTTATCCATTAAGGTTCTTCGCGATACCAAAGCAGTATCTCTAAAGGCATGAGATTCTTTGGGTGGTCGAAGTAGTCCCTTATCCATTAAGGTTCTTTGCGATACCAAAGCAGTATCTTGGATACAAACAAGATTTTTTCGGGTGGTGGAAGCAATCCCTTATCCATTAAGGTCCTTCACGATACCAAAGCAGTATCTCTAAATACAAACGAGATTTCTTCGGGTGGTCGAAGCAGTCTCTTATCCATTAAGGTTCTTCGCGATACCAAAGCAGTATCTCGGACACAAACGAGATTTCTTCGGGTGGTCGAAGCAGTCCCTTATCCATTAAGGTTCTTCACGATACCAAAGCAGTATCTCTGAAGGCATGAGATTCTTTGGATGGTCGAAGCAGTCCCTTATCCATTAAGGTTCTTTGTGATACCAAAGCAATATCTCTGAAGGCGTGAGATTCTTTGGATGGTCGAAGTAGTCCCTTATTCAATGAGGTTCTTCGTGATACCAAAGCAATATCTCGAGCAATAAATTTGCTAAGGAAATAGTTGAGAAAAATTCCTATCAGAGAAAAAGTGTTATCCATGTTCTGCCGGGCAAAAGCTTTCAGAAGACTTTTAAAGATAACCTCTGCTTGGGGGGCAATAAGAGCAACAGTTGCTGAGGATTATCATTATCAACTACATGGTTGAAGAATGACTTGTTGGGGAATAGAATTCCATGAACATGCACGGGGTATTAACTCTCTTTAGAGAAATACTACCGACTTCGATAGAGGACTGACCAAGATACTTGCAAACTGATCCTGGATCCCACTATGCTGTTATGCTATACTGTTGGGGATAACAATGCTATGCATTATGATGCACAAACGTGTAACTAAGATGCAACTTCTAGGGAATCGAATGCACGTGGGAATGAAAATGATGTTCTAATTCTTGTCATGATATTATCCTATGTGCCATGCTTATGATAATGCAAAAGACTCGGTGTGCTGGGGATAAATTTCCTGTTTGAGGTATCACCAAGGACTGGATTTGGTAGTTGCCAAATGTATTTGGACTTTGGTTGGTATTTTCCAAATGAGATTGGACTTTGTTTTTATGAGGATGCCAATAAGGGTGGACTTTTTAGTGGTTTCCAATGAAGGCTGGACTTTTTAGGGTATATTTGAGAGTGCCAACGAAAGTGAACTTTTATGTAGTTGCCAATAAAAGACTGGACTTTGAGGATGTACCAAGCGAGGTTGGACTTTATTTGGTAAAAGGATTTGAATTCCCAACACACAGTATCTGACAACGCCATATTCAGAGGACAGATGTGGATGCTTTTGGTGCCCCAAGTTGGATCCTTTGCAGAAATTGTGTACTCGTTCCTGTAAGAACCTCACTTCTAGCCGATATGTCATGATGGCTTGCAAATACTGGTATGAGCACAACGACGTAACCAAAGCACGTTGGTCATGTAAGCGTAGCGACTTAACCAAAACACGTTTATTGTGCGAGTGTAGCGACTTAACCAATGCATGTTAGTTGTGCGAGCGTAGCGATTTAACGAATGCATGTTAATTGTGTGAGCATAGCAATTTAACCAATGCATGTTGATTGTGATTTTGGTTTGCCCCAAGGCTTTCGATGCTCATTGACCTCCACAATTACTGGTGTCTAACACAACCCGCTTGACCAACTTTGAAAGCAAAGAGGGAAACTGCCCCTGTTCAACTAGTCTGCCTCAGTTCAACTAGTCTTCCCCAGTCTACCGGGTATTTGAAGGATTTCTTCTGGAATGAGATCTTTGGGAGCGATTATACCAAGATAGGGCTTGAGCTCATTTGCCCTAGTGTCTGAATCTTGTAGTGGTCTGCCCCTGTTTGAACCTCAGAAGGATTTGCCCCAAATTCACAAGGTTATAAGAAAGTCTTTATTTAAACCAGTACCAACGAATGATCAGGTTCTTCTTTGATTTCTCTTTGTGGGAATTTCCATTATGTCAAATACTGCTTTACAACCATAATTGATCATTCAGAAATGGTAATTTTAATGCGAGATTCATGCAAGTTTTGAAAATATCATTTATTAGAATGATGTGACAGTGTGTGACGAGTGGACCATTAGTCCAAACGCAGTGCTGACTTAGCTGGTGTGAAAGATATAACAAGAATATGACAATGATACAGAAGACTAGCAAATAAGTAGGAGTCAGTTTACGCAACCTTGTTGTAGTATACTTTCTGAATAAACCCCACCTCAATTAGGTCTTTTGAGGGTTGTAACATAGTCTGGTTCACAATTATTGAAACAAAAGATATAAGGCTCAAAGTTTAATTTTAACCCACCCCTTCTTCATGATGATCTCCAGTCCTACATTCAATTAGTTTAACACGCGCACTTAGATTTTGACGATGCAATAGTAAAGATGATGGTTCAAGATTTTCTTGAAATGGAAGTCACCTTATTTGTTTCGGATGTCATTGACCTTTTTGATTTTAACTTGGTGGTCACTGAATCTTATTTTGTTTTTGTTGAGGATTTGAAGACCTCTTTTATTTCTGATTTTTCTTTTGATCCCTAATTTTTGCCTGGACTGATTTTTCTTTTGATACCTAATTTTTGCTTGGACTGATTTTTTAAGTCCATCGGGATTGCCTTGACTTTTGCCTAAGTCTCCTTTTGAGGGGTTCGACTTAGCATGCTTTTTTCTCTCTCTTTTTTTAATTTTGTTGGAGTATTGTGACTGCTAAGTCGTTGGTTATTAATGGACAACCGTCATGTCGTTTGGATGTTTATCTCGTGATTTGAGTTCATAATCAAGTTAACTAAACACTACCGATGCCCCAGGTTAAGCATAAGGGTTTGTAGATCCGAAGGAAACTCCTGCTTCTAGGCTCGAAGTGGTTGACTAGGGATTAACTCCTTATCTCTCCAATGTTTGTAGATTTGAAACAATGCTTGTACATCATCAGCGAGATTTTATTCGAAAGCATACTATCAACAATTATGGGTATTTAGCTTTCGTTATCCTCCCACAAATCTTTGCTAAATAACAATGTGATAAAGGAAGTGGAGTGAAAATTTCTTTTTTTGTAATTTTTGCGATAAACGAGAAAATATGAGTGAATACGAATGAATTTGATCAAAAGATGCATAATCGTTACATTAACAATACCATTAATAAACAACAACGTCTAAAAGCAAATAACACTTAACATAAAAGAAAATAAAAATGCATAGAAATGATAAAATCTAAAAACTACCAGTATTGAAGAACTGAGCCCCTCTTTCTTGATTCACTATCTTGAGAAGATGCGTCCTGAAGTCTTTGAACTCACTCGGGTGTGTCGCTGATACACACAACCAAACTCCCTTCTTGAAAGGATGTGCATTTCTCCTCAATCAATTGTTGCACCTAGGCTTTGAAAGCTTTGCAATCTTCAGTTGAATGCCCTATTGATCCAGCGTGATATCCACAACGCGCCTTGGGATCGTACCCATGAGGGTATGATTCTGGCACCGGCTTGAGAGACTTAGGCTCCACTAGTGAATTTCAAATCAAATGTGGTAGGAGCTGAGTGTAGGACACATGAGCTGGATGAAGAGAAGTTTTCCTTCTTCCTAAATTATTGCGAGACCTATGTTGATTCTGGCATGGATTTTGATCTCCTCGGTCATAAACTTATTGATTTACATAGGTAGTAGCCAAAGGTTTCTGACATGGTTCCCTAGGTATTGTTGGTTGTCCTTTTGGGACCCAAAGGTGGATGTCATCATCTTCCTCAGCGTCAGTGGGATGCTCTCCAAAGTTTTTTTCCGGGACCTCATCAGAAAATACAACCCTCTTGGACAACTCTTTTCTTGAGGCGGTAGTATCCTAGGCCATGGTTTCAACATGATTATAAGAGGATAAAAACATCTCATCTGCCATAAACTCGACCTTTTCCCTATGGTACAGGATTCTGAGTGGTCCACAAAACTATTGCACTTTCTCTATGCCAGATCTTTGAGTTGAACCATTTGCGCTAGGGTCTTCCTTTCTGGTCAATTTTTGCAACTTATTTCAAAAGCTTTCACACTCTTCAACAACATGCCCTATGGTTCCAGTGTGATACCCACACTCTACCCCAAGGTTGTCTTCCTTGAAGATTAGGCGTTTATTGTTTATTAACTCTCTAACTTTATTCTTGAATGACCAACAACCTTCAATAAAGTGCCCCTTCGCTCCTTTATGGTATTCACACTGCTCATTAGGATCATATCCAAGTGGAAGAGGAGTATGAACTGGCCCGAGGGATGTGGATATGACTAATGAACTCTGAATCAGGTATGATAGTAGTTGTCCACACGGTATAGGAGTAAGGTCAAGAATAAGGCATGACTGAGACTTCTTATTGCCTGTCTGATTTAGATTCCTATGTTCCTGGGATAGAATACGTGATGACCGCTGATTCCGAGGCTTTGGAAAAATTAGTTGGGGATAAAACCCAAGAGGAACAACATACAACAGGTTATTCACTATAGGCTACAGAGTGGAAGGAACTATGGGAGTAAAAATCCTAGTTGTGGCGCCTTCTTAAAGCTTTTCCTTTCTTCTCCCCGCAGTTGTTATAGCTTCTGGCAGCTGCTTCATCTTGCCTTTCACGTTGTTCGCGTCTTTTCTCAGCTCAACTTGATTATGCTTCAAGCGCTCCACGATCCTCCCAAAGCTATCTCAAGTCTAAATATGTGTGTCGGGAAATCAACTGGGGATTATGGACAAAGGATGGATAAGTTTGGTTTAGAGAAAGATATGCAATACAAATGAAATGCAAATGCAATGATATGCGAATGCAATGCAATGCAATTCTCAAGATCACAGGTCCAATCACGCCTGAGGTTAGACAGAACAACGGGTAAATAACATATATCTCTGATCAAAGGGAACCCCATAGGTAGGCTCTAAACGGGTAGGTGACTAGAGTTATGGATCTTTTCAAAGATATTATTGTCACGAAAAAAGCTCATCCGACAATAATACCCTCGAAAGAATCTCTTATAGGTGAGGTTTTCGTATTGTTCCATGAGAAAGGATCCTCGTGAGTCTCTACTACAAAACCATCGAGTCCAAGCTTTCTAAAGGGTACCTCAGAGTCATAAGTCGAGGTTGAAAATATTATTATCGAGAATAACAATACATTCAAGGGATCTCATCTGATTGGGGGGTTCGCATCAACCCAACAAGGAGTGACCCTCATGAGTTAACACTACCAACCACCATGGAAAATGTTTAAAGGTCCTTAGAGTTATCAATTCAAGCCTGAAAACATTGTTGCCATGGCAGAGGCTCACCACGACAATAACATTCCCAAGGGAATCAACTCTAAGTAGGGATTTCATATCCTCCCAACAAGAAAGACTCCTCGAGGGATTCCACTACACAACTGTTAGAACAGTAGTAGAGTATCGGGTTTTTGTTATCGTATCCACAGGGAATATAAGATATTGCCGCAGTTTGACAGTTGTAAAATTCTTAACTATTAGTAACAAAGGGGGTTTTTGGTTTTGGTAACTGTTTCTTGCATAAAAAGTAATGTAATGCGGTAAAAGTTAGAGTTTTATGGTTTAAAGAAAGATTGTCAAATTTAGGGTTCAATGATCGCTTTGCATGCACGTGTTCGATCAAACAAGATTTATAAACTCCATTAGATGATAAATTCATTCACAACATCCTCTCGATGTGATTATTTCTAACTCACATTGTGGGTTTTACCATTTTGATCCATTGTTAATTTCTCAAACAATCTATCAAAATGACAACATTAAAGTTTAACATTTTAGTGAACAACTTCATTCTTAACTATCTCTAGCTTAAGAACAAAGATGGATGAAAACCTAGGTTAAGAGTTGGAAAACATATTTCAATCATAAACCAACACAAAGAGTTAACATGAAAGCAAAGTTTTCACCATACATTCATCAACCAAGAGTTTACAAATGATGATCAATACATTTACATACAAAGCTTGATGATCACCTACATCTAACCTTGACAAAAAGAAGAACTTAGCTACTCATTCTCATGGGTAGCTTGAACAAGAAGAAAAGGGATAAGATGAAGAACATCCACTTCGAAGAATCGATGAAGGATATGATTCCACTTCTCTTGATTACAAAATGAGCAAAAAGAGAGAAAAACTACTCTATTTTGAGTTCTAGGTCTGAGTTTTTATGTTCCAAGATCCTCTCTCCACACAGTACAAGGTATGGTACTTATAAAGCAATAATAAAGTACAAAAAGTAGCTCTGTTTCTGCACATTCGCCAGGCGAACAGGATCCTTCGCTAGGCGAACATAAAGTAACAAGGCACTTCAAAGTGCCTCAGCAAGCAAACCGCCCTCTGTGATATCGCGCCTTCGCCAGGCGAACCTTCGCTGGCTCCACTTGCCAGGCGAACTTCATATTGGTTTGCTACTGGAATAGCCAAGAGAAAAGCCAAGACTTCTTCGCCAGCAACTTCGCCAGGCGAACTTCATATTGGTTTGCTACTGGAATAGCCAAGAGAAAAGCCAAGACTTCTTCGCCAGCAACTTCGCCAGGCGAATGGTAGCGAAGCTTCGTTGGAACCTTCGCCTAACAAACTTTCTGCCCTTTTGGTCTGGGAGTTTAATTTGAATTATTCGCTCTGGCTCGCCAGTACTCGCCAGGCGAACATTCGCTGGCACTCGCTGAGCTTCGTCAGGCGAATGCTTTGATTTTCAACTTCTTCTGGCAGCTATGACTCATCCCTTCCAAGGTGCTCCTATTAGTGTCAATCATGCACACTAACAACAATATTACAAACACCATTCACTTGAATCACAACAAAATGAAACTAAACAAATTCAACTACTAATTCAAACACTACTAGATAAAAAACAAGTAAAAATACTACTAAAAAGAGGCCAAATAAATACAATATTTGGGATCTAACAACAACCACCATCCTAATCCTATGTTTTTTCTCGGACTCGGATATATAGCTATCTCGCAAAGCCCCCATAATCAGAGAATCCCAACAGTGTCACAAGAAACAATAATAGAATATATAAAAGCAAGCAAGCAATTAAATAATAAGAGAATATGAATACACAAACGGATCTAACTCTCATGAATAGAGTCAAGTTAGGCTTGAATCTCTCTAGCATAGGGCTATGCAAAAGTCCCCAGCAGAGTCGTCATCTGCCGTACCTCAAAAAATATGATCCTCGCGATGGACACGAAAAAAAACCGTTCGAACAGAGTCGCCACCGAACTTTATTCACTCCAAGGAAGGAATAGGACAATATCCATAAAACCTTTAAAGGGATAAGAACATGGTAATCTCAACCAAGTTCTAGGTTTGGGAGTCGATTACGCAAGAGAGAAGGTATTAACACCCTCTACGTCCGTTGTACCTAATGGGAACCTCTGATTCGATTAGTGAGAGATGCTAGCTAAGTTTGTTTATCTTCTAAAGGATTTCTTCTTGTCATACCCTAAATTTGTCCTATCTTATGTAGTTTTCATTATGTATATACCCAGTTATTGACCTTTAGAAAAGAAAAGCACATGGTGTTCTTCAGTTACCTAAATCCAAATTGTTGCAAGGGTGAGTCGAGGTTCATTTATAGTACCGAGTCAATACGCATCAATTCAAGGGGGGTTCGTTTAAGGTTGCAGTTAGGATTTGTGTGTGTCAATTTAGATCAACTATATGGGGGCCAGGATATCAGGTCATGCTGAGATCAGATATTTCATGATGGAGAATCGCATGGAACGTGTGCTTTTCAGATATAGTGCGACATGGTCATTTGTTGTCTATTTGGTTCATAGTGAAAGAGTGATTCGTCATTATTAAAAGGGTTATCGCACGACTAATTGTTAAAAGAATTCAAGTGTAAATGGCATGAAAAATTGATCATAAGTATTAATTTGTGGGAAGTCAGCACTGCCATGAGAATTTTAAGGGCAGGTTTAGTGTGCCCTTTACTCAAAGAGAATGGTTTATGTTTGTTCATTTTTCCAGATTACATAATGTGACATGTTTCCAAGATCCATGATGCATAGCCTAAGGAAGGATATTATTATAATTAGGTGTTCAAGTGGGTTCAAATTATTATGAATCAAGGCATTATGAAGGTTTTTTTGTCAAGTGAGGTTGGTACCTCAATGTTGAATCATGAAACACGGGTGTCAATTTTGAGTTTTCTTAAATGTTAATATGAGCACATGACCGTTTATGCATGCACGTACAAATGCCATCAGAGTATATCTCATTCATTGGTTTAGGGTGTACAGGCTATAATCATTAAGTCACTCTCCTAAAGGATACAAGATCATTATTTCTCATTACAAAAGTTGAAAAGAGAGACAACCAAGAAGTGCAGCGAGAAGCGCATAACACCAAGCACTCCAAGTCCAAACAAAACCAATATTGAAATATATAAAAGTGGACAGGATTAGAACAGGTCGCAACAGCAGCTATAGCATGTCCTGCCGAATAAGAGAAGTCTCAACGCATCTCTTGACCGGTCTTCGAATGGAATTGTCGGCAGCTGCAAAGCCATTCGTCAGAATGTACATCATGTACATCATCAAAACTGTCAAAATCGAAACAAAGGGAAATAAACAACAGCAGGTTACAAGAGAATATGTATGCATGGATAAAATAGAAATAAGGCTAACTATTACACTGGAGATAGTCGGTAAGCATTACCGGAAGCGTTACGAAAGCGATGATCTCAGGCAGCACTGTGACTGTTCATTTTGTTTCTATTTACAATACCAAAGTTCATGAGGAATGAGCTTGGAAGCTTGCTTCAGGTATCAAGGCCAAGCCCGCATTAGGAATTCAGTCGGCGCAGACATGAAGCACTTGTATTCAATGGATATTATATTCTTAACCTTATCAGAATGTGAAAGAAAATCAAGAGAATCAGTTGGGGAATTTATGAAGTCCAATGAAACAAATTTTGAACTGAAAGAAGCATACCGTGGCTAAGGAGAGGCCGTCATTGTCCCTTTCTTGGTAGGAAAACAACTAGAAACTAAAACCAAAGCAACACCAATGCCACGACGTGTCCCGCACAAGTGAAACAGTGTCATGATGCGTAACCGTAACACAGAACCTGTTAGCTATACACCTCCCTGCACAAGAAAAGACAAAGGAAACATGACTCACATAAAAGAAACAAACTCCAAAACCGCAGCACAATAGACAATACGTACGCATACAAAAACGGCAGCCAGGAGTATGATCATTGAAGCAAACACACGTGAACCGTAAATGAGTTGTTGCTGATGCGATGAAAGCTGATGCCGGTAATTTTGATGTTCAAGCCATATGGAAATCTCTTGCAGCACACCAATGCAAAGTTCAAGCCAAATTGCAACCTGTTGCTATCAGACCCAAGACCACCAGCACAACCGTACGCGCACGTCGTCCACATCAAGTCACTCAGCCCAGGTCTTGATACAAGCTGATTCCTGCAAGGAAACTATCCAGTTTTTTATCCAGCCAGCCATGTCTAAATACTGTTACGATTACGAACTTATTACCGAAGTGTTTACAAAGAAGTTTATGTTGCATCTCATAATAAGAAGTTATGAGTATTTAAGATTGTTGGAATTGTTTTGACACTTGAAGCCAAGCACCTATAATTCATGCCGTGAGAGGGCTTGACGCTTACGAGGATTTGACGCCTTCAACTGTGCTTATCAGTTGGTGACCCCAATTTTCCTTTCAACACCAATTCGCATCACACCGCCAAACCTAACACAAAAGATTTATCAGACCACAGTTTTTTTTTGCGTTTTTCTGGTCATCACTATAATGCAGAAGTAATAATATTCAGGCAAAACATGCTCAGGCCATGAGATCTTATCCAATCATAGGGAGCTCAAAGTGTAACAGAAAGTGATGAATCATGTAGTACTTACCGTATCGTTGCCCTCCCTGCAAATTATTATGTGGTCCGACCGCGGCTTCACACGCTGTGAGTCGTTATGCGGTCTAGTCACGGTATCAACACAAGCTCCACATCACTCTGCATCAACTCACAATTCACGCACACAAGCCACGAGATTTCATATGAAAGATGATACACACCACCACCTACTATGAATTTACGTGCCTTCGTACGTGAGTCACAACTTGCAGTAATCATACTCCATTTTCGTACCGCAAGCCACCTCAAGTCGCAGCTCTAATAATTTTCCACCTGCGAAACAAAGCAGCCACACCAAAGCCTGACAGTTATTCACAACATATCACATGATAAGGCCAGGATTATACACAAATATCACATCCTGCAACTGGTGCACCCATGCCATGATTCACCCAGTTTTGGAAATCATAACCTGCACAATAATATTAAATTGCTAAAAGATTATCACAAATCATTTTTGAAGGTTGAGGTACCACTACAGAAAAAGACAGTAAAAAAAATCAATTTACTAGCAGTACAATCAGGGATGATATGGTGTTGTGGTAAAAAGTCTTTACCTCGCTACAGACAAAAGTGAAGATTGAGTGAAAATCATTTTTGAGGTTCTTTCTTTCCACACGGTCCCACCATGTTTTGAGGATGCCCTGCCACAAAAAGACAACAATAACAGCTAGCAATAAAAAATCTGCAAGAAACGGTACTACAAGGGAAAAACCTCACCTCAATCCTCCCTATACTCTCTCCATATAAAACCATGTGAGAGGCTACAACGGAGAACCCTAGCCGCTCACCTCCAGACAACACAAACCCTCAACCCCATTCAGTTTCCTTCACATCTCTAAACCCAGAATCCA
Organism: Lathyrus sativus; assembly: GCA_963859935.3. NCBI lineage: Eukaryota > Viridiplantae > Streptophyta > Magnoliopsida > Fabales > Fabaceae > Lathyrus > Lathyrus sativus. The sequence continues at coordinate 665,709,574 of OZ012739.1, forward strand.
TCCTCAAACATCTTCACCATCATCCTTATTCATCATCTTCTACGGGACTGAAAAAACAACAAATCCATCTTTAACCTTCAACCGCACCATTTCAACACCTTCAACAACTGAAAACCTTCAACCACAAAACCTCCAAATCTCCAGATTTAATCCTCAAAACCAGCTTCTTCACAAACTCCCAACAAGCCGCCTTTATCCCTTTGACCTTTCTTCTTCGTTCAAACCTAATCTCCACCGAAAATCCTCAACAACCTAGAAGAAAATCGTTGCTCGAAACTCATCGACAACCTCCGCAAAACCCACTCGACATCCATTTCTGAAACCACCACATCCACCGTTAAATCAATCCCAAAATCCCCAAACCTTTGAAACCTCATCACCATTTTCGGAACTTCTCCCAACCATCAACAACTCAACCATTGCTAAACCCAATCGAAGCTTGTCTCTGAAACCCATAATTTCAAAACCCGAATCAAACACAGAAACAATGAAGAGGAAGTGAAAACGGAATCGGAAATAGAGAGATTGAGGTGAGAGGGAAACAGAGATCGAGAAACGGAGAGGGTGACTGAGTTGATAACGAGAGACGTTATTGCGTTTGCTGTTTCTTTTATTATTTTTTTTATTATTTTTATTTTTTTATTTATTTCTTTTTACTTTTTTTTTATATAATGAGTTTGTTGTTGGACTTTTTAGCCCAGTCGGGTTCCCCTTATTGCAACCCCCTGTCCGTTTTAAAACCCCTGTTTTGTTTTTATTTTATTTTTTTTAAAAATGTAACTATTGTTTTTTTTAAATATATATTATTATTGTTAATTATTGTATATATACTTTGTTGCTTGTATTTATATTTAGTTTTCTTTTTTAAAATTGTTAATATATCTTATTTTAACTTTCATTATTATTTCTTTTTGAGACATTTTATAGATTTTAGAAGTTAGATTTTATTTCGCTTTCGTTAGTGGGCTTTTTGTCCCATTTCTCTGTTTCGGTCGATGACGATATCCCAAAGCGGTTTTTCTGTCAAATTATTAATGAAAAATAGCAAACCCGAGACCAACTTTTCATTTTTTCGATTTTTATTGTTTTTATTGATTTTTACTCATTTTTATACCTTTTATCTCATTTTTTGGTCAACGACGAATTTATAAATATTATCGGTCAAATTATTGATAGATGATGTTTTATTCGAGACTATTTCGTTTTATATTTCATTTTCCTATTTATTTCCATTCTTATTCATTTTCTGATAGATGATATCTTCAGATTCGTAAGCGTCGCGTATCGGAGTTAATAACCTTCTCGATTTCAAATCTATGGTGAATAACCATTGGGGTCATTTTCCGTACTTTGGGATTGTGATAGGCTACCTTCGATTAATCGGCATTATGTTTGCGATTAAGATGAGATCCATTCTTTCGTGTCCCGATTCGATTCACTAACCATTAAATTTAATTGTGATTAAATATTATTGTGAATATTATTGTCATATTATTATTCATATTATCATATCTCATTATTCACCCATATTCGAAAATACCTAATAAATTATCGAAACTTCTAAAAGCCAAATTGGTACTGTTGGATCTTTGGTCATTTGTAGGTATCCTAACTTTGAGTCGTGCCCGACTTTGCTCAAGGCGTAGTTTAGGACACAAATGCACACACACGGCTTTCTCTTGGGCTACCTGACAATGAGACCCCTTTATTTCGTGCAATCCCGTGTAACTTACATGTATCCCTTCCCCATTCCGATGTATGTTTCGCATTTATTTGATTATTAGTTTATCTCCTAGGAGCACCCATAGGGACTAGAGCGGATCAAACTATTTTCAAATTAATTCTCGATTCATCATCGAGTCACTTTCAAACCTTCGTAAGTCGAGTGCTCACGCGCATTCGCCATCAACCTATTACAACTCGACCCTTGATGCGTAAGTCAAGTCGGTCTCTTCTTTCAAACCATTTCATTTCCAACACATTTTGCACGCGATAATGAGTCAAACCCTTGATCCAACGTCAAGAGGATTTTCGAAATAAACTATCAATCAACTAACAACTATTCAATCCTTTTCAAGGTGTAAAGAGTGGGTTCAAGTCTTTGAGCTTGCTTTCCGTTGTTTATATGCGAGTTATCTTATTCGTGTGTAAGCAATTGACACCTTTAAATAACATTAACAACTCGACAACATTCAACCACCCTTCAATTACTCATCCTTTTGATGCGTGTTTTTCGCAAGTGTACGAATCACGTCAAAGTAATATAAAAGATTATCGAATCCACAGAGACCAAGTGTCAATCTATCGTACCTGTTGTTATGGTGTTTATCTAAGGCAACTATTTTTAAGGGTTTTAGTAAGGGTGCAATGGTAAATAAAATTATAATTTTAAATAATAAATAAAAGACAGGCTCGAATGTAATTCACGTAATCAATGATAATCCAGTACTTGTTAATGGAACTACTTATGGGCAATGTTTTCTCCTTTGAAAAGAACTAATTTAACAGGAACTGTCGCTTTCGCGTATTCAGAACCGAGTTGTACTCTCTAATCAACCCCTCCTATTGTCACGGATAAAAAGGTGCGTACTGCGTTAGAGTAGTAAACCTATTTTTAAGAAATATAGTTTCTTAACAAAGTTGAAAAGTATTTTAACCTGGACTTCTTAGCAAAAAGAGGTTCTTATGAACCAGACTCTAAATCTCATAACGCGTCCGAAAATCGTTTTAAAATCTCTTTTCTTTTTAATCTAAAAACTCCTAATGAACTATACAAAGCGCTTTTGGCTGTTTTTGAAATAGTTAAAAACAATTACTTGAATTGAAAGATAAAATAGCCCTTAGGTGTTTCCACGAACAATTATACTGATTACTGGTTTAATTACGATCCTTACATTCTAACCTTTATGGGATTAGTTAGACATGATAAAGTAAATATTCTTTTTATAGTTTTTCATATGAGTAATTTAAAGCGAGTGCGGGAAGTAAACAAAGTAAATGTGCGAGTGCGGGAAGTAAACAAAGTAAAGTGCGAGTGCGGGAAATAAACAAAGTAAATGTGCGAGTGCGGGAAATAAACAAAGTAAATGTGCGAGTGCGGGAAATAAACAAAGTAAATGTGCGAGTGCGGGAAATAAACAAAGTAAATGTGCGAGTGCGGGAAATAAACAAAGTAAAGTGCGAGAAAATAAATAAAAGTAAAGCAATGCGGAAAAATAAAATACTAACTGGAATTAAAATGGCGGCAGGATTAACTTCCTCCAGAGTGCTCCAAAACTCGAACCACAGACAGATTACAGACTCGATCACTCGATTGCAGAGGCACCCGATGTGGAATGGCAACTGCTTTATAACTGATATATGCCTAGAGAATTCTAATTCTGGATGAAGAAAAACGAAAATCTAAGGTCCTATTTATAGGAGAAACTGAAAGCGCGAAATGACCGGGACGCCCCTCCACTAAAAGGTGGAGGTTATGGATTTTTGCCTTGTGGCGCCCGCCACAAGGTCATGGCGCCCGCCATGGTCCCTACAGGGGATGATGGAGTGGGGATCGTGGGTCTTGGAGGTTGAGGAGTGGTCTTGAGACGTGGCCACGTCATGGCTAACCCCATGGCGCCCGCCACGGTGGGTGCCGCAAGTGCAAAATGCTGAATTTCTAGGTTTTCGTCCGTTTTCACTCCTTTTTCGCTCCTTTTCCCGATTCAAGCTCCGATTATTATAAAAACCTGAAAACATAAGAAAACAAAGCAATAACAAAGCAAAACAACAATAAAAGCTAAGAATGCATGCGAAATCGGAGTCAGAAATACGGTGAATTTTAGTGTGATCAAATTCTCCCACACTTAAACCTTTGCTTGTCCTCAAGCAAACATTAAAGCTTAAGAAAATATGGTGTCAACACTTGTCTTTGGGCTAAAGGGATTCTAAGTTCAAGTCAGGATGCAGTGACAGATACTAACTAAGTGAACCAAGGGTACCATAGTAACACAAACACAAACTTCAATCCTATATTAACCACTCCATCTCATCCCACGATACCTAGGCCTATCTTCTCATCTTTTTGTGTCCTTTTCATTCAGGCGCAATCACATTAAGCCCGTTATCTGTACATGCTTCATAGTAGAGTGACCGGCTAGTGATTCTGATCCATAACATAAGGTTTCTGGCACATAAGCATGTGTAAACCTGTTTTTATTTCGCCTAAATGTAGCTGCGGGGGATCGGATCGTAATCCGCCCTACCAAGTTCAGTGCCAGATACCTCTGAACCAACTAACAATAGGTGACTTGCAATTTTTTTCTTTTTGTGGCAAAAATTTTTTCTTCTCTTTTTTCGGTTTAAATGACTTTGTGAGGGTCACCTATACCAGAGTTTGCCTTTTTTTCTTTTTTTATTAGCACTGGATCATTCACTTATATTCATCGGCCCCCTACGTAGAGTATGCTTAGGCCGAAGCTGACTGCTAAAATAAACTACTTAGGACAATTTTTTAAATGATAGTAAAGGCCATGGTGGTGGGGTTTAGGAGTGATTCCTATATTCAAGAGGTCTATGGTGCTAAAATGGTTCTGATGTTTCAAAAAGTTGACCTAAGTCACCACATCCTAATCTAAACCTGTCTCAAAGCCCAAAAAACATGTGAAACAACATTGTTTTCTTTTTAAAAATTTTCTGGTAAGGCTAAGGAAATGGGAAAAAAATGAAGATGAACTAAAAAGACACTATACTGGTGACTCGTCAGACTCATGCATTATCTAAGAAAAATAAATTACTGAAAAGGGAAATAACTGAAAGGAAATTAACTAAAAAGGGAAATAACAGAAAGCAATAAAATCCTCTCCCACACTTAAATCGAACATTGTCCCCAATGTTTCGAAATAAGATAAGGGGGGTAACCTGGAAAAAGACTACTGAGGAGGGGCACTGGTGCCTTCGCCGTCCTGATGTGATGGTCTGGAACGACGGGATCTACTACGATGCTGGTCCCTCCGGTCGAGTCGTGCTGATAAAGCAGCCTGAGCACTCCGGACCTCTCGAAGGTTACCCAAGATGGAACCCTGAGTAGCCTCTACAAGCTGGTAGTGTCGGCTGTTGAACTCTCTCTGACGGTTCTGCTCTAATGAGATAGCGTTCAAGGTACGGCAAACGTTGCTATAGGAACGATCCGAAACCAATCGCGATTGTTGCATGAAGCTCATATTGTCCGTCAGCTGTTGTGAAATAGTAGAGAGAAGGCCATCACGCCTTTCTTCTCTAGCTGTCATATCACGCCACATCTCCTCGGTGACAAAGAATCCAGGAGCAGTACCTGCAACAGGGTTAGAGGAAGATGGTGCAGTGTGTGACTGTGAAGGACGATGGGGGGACATGTGAGGGATGGGAGACTGCTCTCTCCGATCATACTCATCATCAGTGTCATGTGCCTCCCCATCGGGAATATTAGGAGGAAGTGGACCCAAAACACGCGGAGCATTAAGATCATAGGTCCAGTTCCTTTCATCACGTACATCAGTACGTCTACTGCATGGTAAAGCAACAGATGGGATAGCTACCCCATGAACCATCAACTCATAACCACCTTCTCTCCTTGTTCGGCACAATTTCATGTCTTTCAGAAATTTTAAATTAATTGTGCGAGGAGGTAGTGGTTCAAGTGTAGCTATCTCATCATTCAGGCCAAGAGCCCGAGCAATAGACGTAACAAGCCCTCCAAAAACAATCGGTCCTGTTTTATTAGTAAATAAAGTCATGTGGGCAAGCATAAACGGGACCGGGTTGATGTGGGTTCTAGTGAGGCATCCTTGCAAAAATAGGAGTTCACGAGCATTAACCTTGTTTGGACTTTCCCGGCCAAAAATAGTACATGCCAAAAGAAGTCTAAAAACTCTTATGGCCGGGTTGTGAATGGTCGACGCAAGTATCCCTTCAAAAGAATTAATTGAAGTACTTGAAAGCCTTAGCCAGAAGGTAAATACCTCGGCCGACCATTCAGCATCCAAAGGTGCCTCACAAATCGAACCTTCCCTATGAGGGATTCCTAACAAATCTGCTAGCTCATTGGTACTGAATTCATATTCAATTCCAAACAGTCTAAAAATAATAGTACCGACAGTGCTAGCAGTGTTAGGACTGACAGTGTATATCAAAGAACTCAAAAACTCAGTTGTCAGCCTCTCATAGGTAGGTTCCAGATTAATGAAAATATTATGCAAGCCTAGAAATTCTAATAAATTAAAAACACTATGATAAATACCCAAAGCATACAGACAGTTATCGTCGACGTACCTAGTCGAGAGGATTTCTCGACTTTGAAGCCTCTGAATAATTTTCCGTTGCCTTTCGCCCGGTCTTCCATCACGAAGAATAAATCCGTTGAACTCCATTGTTGAAAAGCTCCTTAGGTAGTGAAAATAGTAGAAAAGTGGTTTATGAGGGGGATGATAAAGTTTTGATTTTTTTGGTTTTTGATGGATGAAAATGGAAATGGATGTTGGATATGTTTTATGGATGGAGGGTATTTTGGAAATGGGGGAGCTTTAATGGGGTTCAAGGAGGATTTGGAAGGTTGGAAAAATGGGTTTTTGGTGAAGAAAAGGGATGAAAATGGTGGAAATGGGGATTGAATCCCGTATTTGTTTGATGATACGGTGTGGCGCCCGCCACGGGGCCTATGGCGCCCGCCACAAGGCCAATTCCTGGGCTTTGTGGTTTTGGATCCTCCTTTGGGCCTTCCTTGCACCTTTGTCTTCCGGGGGGGTCTGAATAGCGTTTTCTTCTTCTTTTCAAGGCATTGGCTTGCATATTTTTGTCTTATATATATATTTTTTTCTTTGCACGACAAAAATAAAATAATTAAAAATCAAAAAAGAAAAAGAAAAATAAAAATTAGTGCATAATATGTATATATATAAGGAATTCAAAGTGCATGAAAATATAAAAGCTGCAATAAAGTAAAATATGTCTGGAAATGCGATAAATAAAAGGAAGTTAAATACTAGGGTAGTGTTGTCAGGGTGGAATGAGTCATGTGGTAGGTTTCTTATCCTGGCTTGATCCACGAATCTCAGCTATCTCCCTCCGAAGCTCGTCGATCGCCTGATGTAGAGCATCGGTCTCCGAGGCATGAGTGAGATCAGAAACCTGCATCTGTAACTCTAAGTCTGCCACTTCCTGCTTGAGCAGGGCAGTCTCCTTGTGGAGCTCATAAATCTGTGTTTGTAGGTCAGGTGGCTGCAGAGACATATTGTTAGACATAACAGTGATTCGGGGAGTAAGAGGTGTAGGAGTGTACTCAGCGGCGGGAGGCGATTTCGGCTCTTCGACAGTCTCTCCATAACCCTCTAGAGCATAACTCCAATTGGCAGGATCATGGACACTGGTCATCAGCGGATCTGGTAATGTAAAGTAGTGTATCGCTTCACCGTCGATCAACAATCTAAACATGTTGGGCTCAAAAGAAGCCCTCCTCATCAGTCCTCTATCAAGACAAAAATCAATATCCAGGGTGGTGTAGCAGCAGAAGGTCCTGAGGTGCAATAGCTTGCGAGACAAACCCAATGCAGTAGCAATCTGTGTAACAATCCCACCGACATGGATGATTCCTACTGATGATCTGGCAACACTAGCAAGGCCCTTCAGTAGAAAGTTGCCACAAGCAACAGGGCGAGACTGAGTCGCACAAAACAGTAGGAAAATCTCCTCTTCACTTAGCAGTGTCTCTGTATCTGGAAAACCTAGGAAAGAATGTGCTAGAATCATCTGGAAGTACCTCAATGCAGGGTTGTGGATTACCTGAGAAAACTGGGTAGAAGGATCTTGGCTCCCTCCGCCTGATATTTTAGTCCAAAACTTTTCCACTTCTCTGCTCATAAAATACCCCATCGGAGTCTCTGGAATAGCATCAGGAGTAGTCTGGAAACCTAGTAAATCACCAAACTCTTTGTGAGAGAATGAGTAGTCAATCCCGAACAACCTGAAAACAGCGAGTCCATCGGGTCCAGCCCAAGGGTCATGATGAAACGAGCTGAGGAACTCAAGAGTCAAGTTCCTATAAGTGTTGTTCCTGTCGTCAAACTGGTCCCACTGGAGTTGATGGCATAAAAATCTGACGCTTGGCTCTATCCCCAAGGCATCCATGCAGTCTTGGTCAGGGTACCTGGTAGGAGCCATAGGGCGTCTCATGTGAACATAGTAACGCTCTCTCTGTGCATCATCTCTAAAGGCCACGTGCATGTCATCAGGGTTCTGCATTCTGTACAAGGTTAGCAAACAAGTCCTGAAAGCACATAAAACATTCAATCGTGAGTCCTGACATAATAACAAATTAAAATAAAGTAAAAATAAAAAGTACAAAGATAAGAAAAACCATGGGTTGCCTCCCATGCAGCGCTTGTTTAACGTCATTAGCTCGACGACCGATATTTAAACATCATTGGAAGGATATGGTGGATCACTCAGAGTATGGCGGGTGTATGTTGTTGGAATGTCACCTCCTTCGTAGGGCTTCAACCTCTGTCCATTGACTATGAACGGTTTACATGTTTGGTTCTTGATTTCAATAGCACCGGATCTCAGGATCTTAGATACTTCGAAAGGGCCAGTCCATCTCGAACGGAGTTTACCTGGAAATAGTCGTAACCTAGAATCGAACAGGAGAACAGGATCGCCTATTTTGAAGTCTCTTCTTATGATTCTTTTGTCATGCCAAGCTTTTGTTCTTTCTTTGTATATGATGGCATTTTCGTAGGCAGATTGTCTGAGCTCTTCTAATTTGTGGATATCAAGGATACGTTTCTCACCAGCTGTCAAGTAATCCAAATTCAAAGTTTTGATGGCCCAATAGGCCTTATGCTCCAACTCAAATGGTAAGTGACATGATTTTCCATAGACCAGTTGATAAGGGGTTGTTCCTATAGGAGTTTTGAAAGCGGTTCTATAGGCCCATAATGCTTCTTGAAGTTTCTGCGACCAATCTTTTCTAGATATAGAGACAGTCTTCTCGAGGATTTGTTTTATCTCCCTATTAGATACTTCCACTTGTCCATTGGTCTGTGGGTGGTATGGTGTTGCTACTCTATGCTTAACTCCATACTTGCTTAAAAGTTTATCAAATATTCTCGATATGAAGTGTGATCCTCCATCACTTATGACTAAACGGGGTGTTCCAAACTTGGGAAATATATAATTCTTGAATAATTTGATGACTACTCTGGTGTCGTTTGTGGGTGCGGCGATAGCTTCAATCCATTTAGACACGTAGTCAACAGCTACTAATATGTACTGATTTCCAAAAGATGGTGGGAACGGTCCCATAAAGTCTATACCCCATACGTCGAAGAGTTCTACTTCTTGGATATTTCTTAACGGCATTTCATTACGTCTTGAAATATTTCCTGTGCGTTGGCATCTGTCACACTTGACAATGAAAGCATGGACATCACGCCACATAGTAGGCCAGAATAGGCCAGCTTGAAGAATCTTGGCGTAGGTCTTAGATGTGCTTGCATGTCCACCATAGGGTGCAGAGTGACAATGCTCAATTATATTATTTACCTCTTCTTCTGGAACACAACGGCGGAAAATGCCATCTTTACCTCTCTTGAAAAGAAATGGATCGTCCCAATAGAAGTTTCTCACATCACTATAGAACTTCTTCTTCTGGTGGTAGTTTAGATCAGGGGGTATGATGTCAGCGGCTAGGTAATTAACAAAATCTGCATACCAAGGTACATTTCTTATAGTTAAGGATTTATGAAATTGCTCATGAGGGTCTGGGTTATCATCTTCAATGGTTTCTAGTTGGGCTATCAGTCTATCGTAGGCAAAATCGTCATTTATGGGTACTGGATCAGGTTTCAGGTATTCTAGCCTAGATAGGTGATCAGCTACCACATTATCAGTGCCTTTCTTGTCACGGATATCCAAATCAAACTCTTGTAATAATAGAATCCATCGAAGTAACCTAGGCTTGGCATCCTTTTTGCTTAGTAAGTAACGAATGGCAGCATGGTCGGTGAAAACTATAATCTTGGCTCCTACTAGATAAGATCTAAATTTGTCTATTGCAAAAACTACAGCTAGGAGCTCTTTTTCGGTTGTTGCGTAGTTGAGCTGTGCAGCGTCTAGGGTTCTACTGGCATAATAAATCACATGTAACTTCTTATCTTTTCTCTGACCTAGAACGGCTCCAACAGCATAATCACTGGCGTCACACATTATCTCAAACGGTTCCGACCAATCAGGGGGTTTCATTATAGGTGCTGAAATCAGAGCTTGCTTCAGAAGATTAAATGCTTTAGTACATTTTTCATCGAAGATGAACTCAGCATCTTTCATTAAAAGACCAGTTAAGGGCTTTGTTATTTTGGAGAAATCCTTGATAAAACGTCGGTAAAATCCGGCATGTCCAAGAAAACTTCTTATCTCCCTGATAGTCTTCGGCGGTTTTAGATTCTCTATGACTTCTATTTTTGCTTTATCTACCTCTATACCTTTTTCGGAAACTATATGTCCTAAAACAATCCCTTCGGTGACCATGAAATGACATTTTTCCCAATTTAGCACAAGGTTTACCTCCACACATCTCTCCAGGATTTTCTCAAGGTTGACAAGACAATTTTTGAAATCTGACCCACAAACTGAGAAATCGTCCATAAATACTTCCATGATTCCATCCAAATAATCAGCAAAGATAGACATCATGCAGCGTTGGAAAGTTGCAGGAGCATTACAAAGTCCAAAAGGCATTCTTCTATAGGCAAAGGTTCCAACTGGGCATGTAAAGGTAGTTTTTTCTTGATCTTCGGGGTGAATAGGTATTTGGAAGAATCCTGAATATCCATCTAAATAACAAAAGTAAGAGTGTCTGGCTAGGCGCTCCAACATTTGGTCTATGAATGGTAATGGGAAATGGTCCTTCCTAGTTGCTTTATTTAATTTTCTATAATCTATGCACATACGCCAACCTCCATCAGTTCTTTTTGCTACAGGTTCGCCCTTCTCGTTTTGCACGACTGTGATGCCTCCCTTTTTAGGTACTACATGCACAGGACTCACCCATTTACTGTCCGAGATCTGATATATTATACCTGCCTCTAGTAACTTAAGAACTTCAGTCTTAACTACAGTACTCATTATAGGATTTATTCTACGTTGGTGTTCTCTAGAAGGTTTTGAATTTTCTTCAAGCAAAATCCGATGCATGCATACGGATGGGCTTATTCCTTTTAGATCAGAGATCTTATATCCTAAGGCTGAGGGGTACCTACGTAAAACTTCTAATAATTGATCGGTTTCTTCTTGGTTTAAGGTAGCACTGACTATAACTGGACGGTTCATATCTTCATCAAGAAATTCATATCTCATGTTTTTAGGCAGTTCCTTAAGTTTTACGGTCGGTTTTATAGGGCAAGGCATAGGATCTGGGGTAAGAGATAAACATTCGTGAAGGTTATCATCAATGTAGGGTGTTTTATAATTGTCATCTTCCAAAATAAGGGTTGATGGCAATTTTATAGATTCAGTTTCTTCTTCTTGTTCTAATTCCCTAATACATTCTTCGATGATATCTAAGGCATAACAAGAATCTCCTATCACAGGTGCCATAAGAAATTTCGACAATATAAATTTTATCTTCTGGCCACCTACCTCAAAAGTTAGTTTTCCCTTTTTAACATCTATTACGGCTCCAGCAGTCGATAAGAACGGTCTACCTAGGAGGATTGGTATGTCGTCATCTTCTTTAATGTCCATGACAACAAAATCAGTAGGTATAAACAGCTGACCTATCCTAACAGGGACGTCTTCAAGTATGCCTATAGGGTATTTAACGGATCTATCGGCTAATTGAAGTGACATCTTAGTAGGTTGTAATTCTCCTAAGTTTAATCTCTCACAGACTGCTAAAGGCATTAAGCTCACACTAGCTCCTAAGTCTAGAAAAGCTTTTTCGATGACATGATTCCCCAAAACACAAGGAATGGAAAAATTTCCGGGATCTTTATCTTTCTTTGCTAACCTATTTTCGGAAATAGAATTACATTCCACGGGTTTCGGATCTTCGAGTCTACGTTTATTTGTAAGTATGTCTTTGAGAAACTTAGCATAAGAAGGTATTTGGGTGATGGCTTCTGTAAAGGGGATTTCTACGTGAAGTTTTTCTATAACCTTAACGAATTTTTGATATTGATTATCGATTTGGGTTTTCTTTAATCTTTGAGGATAAGGTATTGGTGGTTTGTATGGCGGTGGCGGTACATAGGTTTTATTTTTAGGTTCTTCTCCTTTTTCTTGACTTTCCGGGGTTTCAGGCTTCTCTGGTTCCTTTTCCTCATTCCTCTCAGAAGTTTCGGGCTCACTTAATCTAGGGTTTAAAGGTTCCTTATAAGCGGTTCCACTTCGTAGAGTAATGGCATTAGCTTGCCCTTTCGGGTTTTGTTGAGGTTGTCCAGGGAACTGTCCTCCAGGTGTAGTCTGTGGGGCTTGGTTTAACGCTACCTGAGAGATCTGGGTTTCAAGCATCTTATTATGAGTAATAATTTGATCAACCTTGGTTCCTAACTTGGTAATTAGTTCATTAACATGGACGTTATGGTTCATGAACTCTTTGTTTTGTTGTTTTTGAGCAACGATAAAATCTTTTACAACTTCCTCAAAGCTCGGGCTAGGTGGTACAGGTTGCATAGGTTGATTTGTTCTAGGGGCTTGGTAACCTTGTTGTCTCGGAGGTGCGGTATTTTGGATAGGGTTATTATTTTTGTAGGAGAAGTTTGGGTGATTCCTCCATCCAGGGTTATATGTGTTTGAAAATGGGTTCCCTTGGGTATAGTTCACTTGCTCAGTGTTGGTTTCATTCAACAGATTGCATTCGGCGGATTGGTGTCCTTGCGTTCCACATATCTCACAATTCGGCGAAACTGCGGCAACAGTATTTGGAGTTGTACACATATGTTCGACTCTAAGGGCCAACGCGTCCATTTTAGCCTGCATCATGTCTATAGAGCTTAGCTCATGTATTCCTCCTTGGGCTTCCTTCTTTTCCACTGTCGCTCGTTCTACTCCCCATGATTGATGGTTTTGGGCCATATCCTCGATAAGGGCACTAGCTTCAGGGTAAGGTTTGTTCATCAGTGCGCCACCAGCGGCAGCGTCGATGGTCATTTTAGTGTTATAAAGAAGTCCATTATAGAAGGTTTGGATGATTAGCCAATTCTCTAGGCCATGGTGTGGGCATGCTCTTAATAGTTCTTTATATCTCTCCCAGGCTTCGAACAACGACTCTCCTTGGTGTTGGGTAAATCTAGTTATTAGGTTTCGAAGAAGAGCGGTCTTACTTGGGGGAAAATATCTAGCAAGGAAAACTTTTCTAAGGTCATCCCAAGTTGTTATTGAATTGGGTGGAAGGGAATCTAACCATGATAGAGCTTTATCTCTGAGGGAAAAGGGAAATAATCTTAAGCGTATTGCCTCAGGAGAAGCTCCATTGGTCTTAAAGGTGTCTGCTAACTGAAGAAAGTTTTTTAAATGTTGGTTCGGGTTATCAGTAGCGAGACCTGCGAATTGTCTCTGTTGCACTAATTGCAGCAGGGATGGCTTAAGTTCAAAATTATTGGCTGGGATAGCGGGGTTTACTATACTGGAACTAGGTTCCTCGTTTGATGGTTGGGCGAAGTCCTTAAGAGGTCTTCGGTTTTGATCTTCAGCCATAGCTCTCCTATTCCTATGGAAAAATAAACGTGCGCGAGTGTAACGTTCAGGTTCAGCTAGAGGGTCTACTAAACTTCCGGCACTGCGAGTCTTTCGCATTGACCGGTGGGTAACAACCTTAGTCTAAACGGTATAACTACAGGGTAATGAAATTTGACGATATTGGTCCCCGGCAACGGCGCCAAAAACTTGATGCGTGTTTTTCGCAAGTGTACGAATCACGTCAAAGTAATATAAAAGATTATCGAATCCACAGAGACCAAGTGTCAATCTATCGTACCTGTTGTTATGGTGTTTATCTAAGGCAACTATTTTTAAGGGTTTTAGTAAGGGTGCAATGGTAAATAAAATTATAATTTTAAATAATAAATAAAAGACAGGCTCGAATGTAATTCACGTAATCAATGATAATCCAGTACTTGTTAATGGAACTACTTATGGGCAATGTTTTCTCCTTTGAAAAGAACTAATTTAACAGGAACTGTCGCTTTCGCGTATTCAGAACCGAGTTGTACTCTCTAATCAACCCCTCCTATTGTCACGGATAAAAAGGTGCGTACTGCGTTAGAGTAGTAAACCTATTTTTAAGAAATATAGTTTCTTAACAAAGTTGAAAAGTATTTTAACCTGGACTTCTTAGCAAAAAGAGGTTCTTATGAACCAGACTCTAAATCTCATAACGCGTCCGAAAATCGTTTTAAAATCTCTTTTCTTTTTAATCTAAAAACTCCTAATGAACTATACAAAGCGCTTTTGGCTGTTTTTGAAATAGTTAAAAACAATTACTTGAATTGAAAGATAAAATAGCCCTTAGGTGTTTCCACGAACAATTATACTGATTACTGGTTTAATTACGATCCTTACATTCTAACCTTTATGGGATTAGTTAGACATGATAAAGTAAATATTCTTTTTATAGTTTTTCATATGAGTAATTTAAAGCGAGTGCGGGAAGTAAACAAAGTAAATGTGCGAGTGCGGGAAGTAAACAAAGTAAAGTGCGAGTGCGGGAAATAAACAAAGTAAATGTGCGAGTGCGGGAAATAAACAAAGTAAATGTGCGAGTGCGGGAAATAAACAAAGTAAATGTGCGAGTGCGGGAAATAAACAAAGTAAATGTGCGAGTGCGGGAAATAAACAAAGTAAAGTGCGAGAAAATAAATAAAAGTAAAGCAATGCGGAAAAATAAAATACTAACTGGAATTAAAATGGCGGCAGGATTAACTTCCTCCAGAGTGCTCCAAAACTCGAACCACAGACAGATTACAGACTCGATCACTCGATTGCAGAGGCACCCGATGTGGAATGGCAACTGCTTTATAACTGATATATGCCTAGAGAATTCTAATTCTGGATGAAGAAAAACGAAAATCTAAGGTCCTATTTATAGGAGAAACTGAAAGCGCGAAATGACCGGGACGCCCCTCCACTAAAAGGTGGAGGTTATGGATTTTTGCCTTGTGGCGCCCGCCACAAGGTCATGGCGCCCGCCATGGTCCCTACAGGGGATGATGGAGTGGGGATCGTGGGTCTTGGAGGTTGAGGATTGGTCTTGAGACGTGGCCACGTCATGGCTAACCCCATGGCGCCCGCCACGGTGGGTGCCGCAAGTGCAAAATGCTGAATTTCTAGGTTTTCGTCCGTTTTCACTCCTTTTTCGCTCCTTTTCCCAATTCAAGCTCCGATTATTATAAATACCTGAAAACATAAGAAAACAAAGCAATAACAAAGCAAAACAACAATAAAAGCTAAGAATGCATGCGAAATCGGAGTCAGAAATACGGTGAATTTTAGTGTGATCACCTTTCACTCACCTTTCAAACAACTTCTTTTACGATGAAAAAGATAGTGTCCCAAGTCTTTGGTTCGCTCTCCCGACTACTTGGATCCGAGAAGTCTTTATTAAACTTCGAGTAGTCGTCATCCGACCAATTTCATCCTTTTATACACCATTTCAAATTCAGACAACCTTCTTTTACGATGAAAAAGAGAGTGTTCCAAGTCTTTGGTTCGCTTTCCCGATTATTTGGGGTCTGTGAAGTCTTTCTTAGGCTTCAAGTGATCGTCATCATTTCAACCTTATCCTTTCAAACACATCATTCCTTCATGATGAAAAAGAGAGTGTTCCAAGTCTTTGGTTCGCTCTCCTGATTACTTGGGTCCGAGAAGTCTTTCTTAAACTTCGAGTAATCGTCATCCGTACCCCTTCAAACTCAATTCAAATCCAGTTTCTTTCGTGGTCGTTACCACGAACTACGGACGCTCTGATTCTTCATTCATTCTTAAATGTAAGATACGTAGGCACAAGATTGCGATGATCTTGGCGAGCACAATCCCATCCATCTTCCATTTCCCCCATCCTTTCCCGTAGTCGAACTACGACGCTCTGATTTCTCATTCTCGTCCGAATGAGCATACGTAGGCACAAGGGCCCCAATCCTTGGCGAGCACCCTATCCTCTAACCATCCCCTTTCCACTAGTGTCTTTATCCCTTTATAGTATCCTTTAGCATTTAGTAGCGAGAAGAGAAGAATTAAGTTTAGCTAACATCCATCACAACTCGAATTAAGAGGTTCCCGTCGAGTACGACGGACGTGAGGGGTGCTAATACCTTCCCCTCGCGTAACCGACTCCCGAACCCAGGAATATGGTTGCGATGGCCGTGTTCCTTTCCGCGTCTATGAGGTTTTCTCGATATTTTCCTCTCCCGTTTATTCGGGAAAAATAAAGTTCGGTGGCGACTCTGTCGAACCGCATTTCCGCGCCTTTCGCGCGAGGGTCGTATGTTCGAAATGAATTTTCGAGGTGCGACACCTCTAAAGGGAAAATAAGTGGTTTTAGATAGGGTTTCTTGCCAAGTATTGGGGCCCTTGTGCCTACGTACTTCCTCGTGCAATGAGAAAGTCAGAGCATCGTAGTTCAGGGGACTACGGGTAAAGGTTTAGGATAAACGGAAGATGGAGGGAAGGTAGAAAAAATAAAATGTAGCTTTCTAGGATCTCGCAATCCTATGCCTATATATCCTCATTGATAAATGAGAAATCAGAGTGTCCGTAGTTCAGAATACTATGGTTGGTTGGTTTGTGTTTGAAGCAAACGAGTGTTTAGGTCATGTTCTAACTGCTAAGCGTTGGCTTGTCTGCTCGCTAGGGGAGGCTGAAGCACTAGTTCATATGCGTGGAAGAAAGGACTAAACAATGTTCTTCGGGAAAGTTGTTTGAGTTGTGGATCGCACGAGGGCGGGGAATTAGTATCTTAAAAATGTCCAATTGCGCGGGGGCGAGAAAAGAGAGTTGATGTATTGGATGTTTAGCTAGAGGTGATGATTACCTGAAGCTTAAGAAAGGCTCCTCGGGCCCAAGAGGAAAGTGAGTCAAAGACTTGACTCTCTCTCTTTTCCATCTTGAAAGGAGGTTGTGTTTGTAAAGCGTTTTGAATGATGGAAGATAGTTCAAGTATTTTAAATGGATGAGGATTACTTGAAGCTTAAGAAAGGCTCTTTGGGCCCAAGTAATCGAGAAAGTGAATCAAATACTAGACTCTCTATCCTTTTAATCTTATATTATCAAAGAGCTTCTATATAGTTAAAGTGTGTTAAATCGGATGACGATTACTCGAAGCTTAAGAAAGGCTCCTCGGGCCCAAGTAATCGGGAGAATGAGTCAAAGACTTGACTCTCTCTCTTTTTCATCTAAGTGTTAAAAAAAGTTTTAATTTCGCTTCGCTTTATGAATATTTTAGAGAAGACAATTGTTCGGTCTTAAGAAAGGCTCCTCGGGCCCAAACAATTGAGAACAGGAATCAAAGACTCCATTATAACTCCCTTTTCTACTTTTATTGATATTATGCTTAAGTGTTGATTAAGTATATTGATTTGGTTTGAAGAAAATACTCGATGTGAATCGAGGTTTGAATTTACGTGCAAAATGGTTAAGGACTGAACTAGATGGTAAGGAGATCCTAATGGTTTAGGGTAAGGTCGATGGCAAGGTGAAAGCGCTCTACTTACAAGTTGGGTATGGTAAATAAATAAGCAATTAAATTGGGTTTTAATCGTGTATACTAGCAAAGTGGGCTAGTCTTCTAATTAACCAACTAGAAATAATTGATCAAATAGGTCTCACTGTAAGAAAGCCCAGGAGTAAGCTTTGAATGTTATATATTGTAACCAAAAGGTTGATGGCGATGCTTTGGAAGCAATCGACTTACAAGGTATAAAATAGCTCGACGTTGGATCAAGAGTTTATCTTAGAAATGGTTTACAACATCAGAGCACAATCAAGACAAATGAGTAAAGTACGTACATCTGAATGGGAGCGGGGTACATGTAAGTTACACGGGATTGCGAGAAATAAAAGGCTCATTATCAGGTAGCCCAAGAGGAAGCCGTGTGTGTGCGAGGTGTCATAAACTAAGCCGTGAACCAGAGTCGGACAAAATCTCCTTGATAGGGTTTTTGTATATAGTCCAAGTTCCGTTGCTCGGAAAAGTAACACAGTCCATCAATTTAGGCTTTTAGGGTTTCACTTGTTATTATTGTGTTTTCGAAAAGTATGAACAAGATATGAATGAGATGAATATGATATGATATGAACAATATGAATAATGGGCTCAAGATAATATCACAAATAATATAATCAAGATAATATCAACAATAGTATATGAACAACGATATAATTGAAATATATTGACGGGAATGTAAATCAAGAATATATTGACAGAAATTAAAGTTAGTGGTTAGTCAGTATGGAATGAATCGGGTCGACTTTAAAGCTAGACCGTCGTAGCACGATCTATGACAAAGATCATACTATAGTAGGTTGCGCAAGTTGACATTCGTGCTAAAACACAGTGGAAAAATGATACTAAGGATCATTCTCCAAAGAAATCATGCCACACGAAAAGAAAGGGTGACGATATCGTCTTAATCACGAACTTGCGTCAATTAATCAAAGGTAACCTATCACGATCCCAAAGTATAGAAAATGATCTCAATGATCATTTTCTACAGATTTGAAATCATTAAGGTTAACAACTTCAATTAACCAACATTCGCGAATAGAAAGACTTCATAGACCCAAAAACCGAGATAAAAACGAAGATCCAAATCAAAGTAGAAATGAAAAATAAAAATCAAGAAATAAGATCTAAATAAAATGATAACCAAAATATAATCAAGAAAGGTTTAAAAAAATTATTTAAAGAAAAATAGTAACAAAAAATAATTACAAAAACTATTGAAAATTAACAAGCAATTAACAAGATATTCAATAAAAATATTAACAAAATTATGAACAAAGTTATTAAAAAAAGTAGTATTAAAAAAATACTAATTATATTATTTATAAAAAGACTAATAATAAAACAAAAGTAATTTAAAATGTCTAACAAAATATACTTAACACAATCATTAACAAAACTATTACTAATAATTTATAAAATAATAGTTCCCAAGATGATTAGTAAAACAATAATATTATATAAAAAATGACAAAATAGTTAATGGAGGATGATGTGAGAAAATAAACCATGAAATCATATGGGCCTTTTTTTAACAAGAATCCATCATTCATGCACAAGAAAAGGACACGGGTAGAAAAGAAAGGGTGGATTAGCCGAAATATGGGCTTTACCCAAAGTCCAAAATACACAACTTAGGAAGCTACCAGATCATTTCATCATTTTTAGAAAAGCATAGCATAACAATGGGGCATCATCGACTTTATTTTATCAAAAGCAACAACAGGGTCATCATCATAATTTTTCTATTTTCCCTTCTTTTTAAAAAAAAAAACACGATAAAAATAGTAAAGGCATGGTAAGAAAAAGCCATCAAAGTGAGAAAAGAAATGTCACTGTGAGGGTCGAACAACATCATCCTTCACAGAAACGAAACAAAATAGGGGAAAGCGACGACGTCACGATTCCAACCTTCTATCTGCGACCTCTTTTCTCCGTTTGCAGTTCTTCTGTCTCATCTTTCGCTTCAGGTTTATAGGTTTTGTTTCAATTTCATTTCGAATCAACTCTTTATTCTTCTTGTTTCTAGTTGGGTTTTGAGTTTGATTTAGGTTTTGAGGTTTAGTGATTGAAAATGGGTGATGGTTCTGTTGTTGTTGTTGCAATTTGGAAAATAAAGAAGAAGGGTCAGGTTGGAGTGATGTGGTGAGGATAAATAAAGGGTTTTCAAAGTTATTGATGTAACCCGCAAGTTTTAGTAGGCGGCTATATAGGAGAGGGTTAAGGAAATTGTTGTGGACGTTTTTGGATTTATACGTGCAACTCACGTTTTGCTGTTTTTTGCTTTTTGTCAATTCACAGCTGATATTTTGTTTTTTGTGTGCAAATTTTGTATCAATTCGGTTTTGTGGTAGTTTTGGGTTACGTACATGTTGTAGGTTTGTGAGGTCATGAGTTGTTGTAAATCGGAGCACATGGCTGGGGGAAAAAGCAGTACAGGTTTGTGCACTGGTACGGGGCTAGGTTTGCTGCATAGCTTAAGACCAAAGTGTCTGTATGGAATACTGGCTATATGAATCATACGTTAAAAAATTTTTTCTGTTACTTATCAATGTGAATTAGCTGTAGGAACTTTGTAACATGGTAGAGAGGCTTGTGTGCAACGGTTTGGAGTGTTGTATGATGTTGTGTTATGGATGCGGCGAAATGGAAGGTTTTTCTTTGTATGCATAGATGTTCTTGTCTTCATTGCGAGGTCGAAGTTAGGAAATGGTTAGATGTGGCTTTTGTTTAAGTGTATATTTTGTATACCCCGTGTAGCTTCCTGTAATTTTGAATTGGAAATTTGTTTATGACTTGTTTTTATGTTGTATGTCTTGAATTATGAAGCAAAAACATAAGGCCTTGGTGAAATTTGTGGTGTGCATAATTTTTGGTCATTGATTTAAGCTTTTGGCAAACTTCATGATCTAATGCACTTCTTCTTGCAAGCGATTTGTAATTTTAATAACTATATGATCTCAAAACTCAATTAAACTTGGCAATCTTGTAAATCCAAAAATTCTTGCATCTTGCCATTTGAATTCAATTTAAAATCATTTTGAAATCGCAATTCGAACCTCGTATTCTCCTCAAATCCTCCATTGTAATGTCTTGCAATCAAAATGAACCAAATCTTGAATTTTGGCTAAATCTGAATTAAACCTTGAGTCTGACTAAAAGTAAACCAATTCCTAAATTTTAGCTATTCTTGAACACATCCTTGAGATATGATTGAAATTGGGTCAAACTTAAAATCATATTGAATAATTGATGTGCTATATTTCTTCTGGAGCGATGCCTCCAACAATGACACATACAAGCATGACTCACAAACATGACATATAGGGCCAAATGCATTAAATCAATTATTCACAACCTGATTCCATCATATGAACTTTGATTTTTTTATAAAAAAAACCTTAAATCCGATCACTCCAAGAAACAATATGAACTTGTAACAGTCTGACTACTTGATAATGAAGTAAACAACTAATTTGACCAAGATTAGGTCAAATTCCACCGAATTTCAAACCACAACACTCACAAATTTGGCATGATAACTTTGCCTTAAACTTGATTCGGACTTGCAAGACCTTGAGCAGGAACAACATATTTTAGATGTTTGAACATGGTTAGTGGACGGATACACAAGTGAAAGTTACACACATGTAGGACAAATTTGGGGTATGATACTTTGAAACATGTTCAAGTATACATGAATCCTCTTTGAGATGTTTCTCATAATTGTTTATGAATCCTTGATTAAATCCATTTTGCATGTTTTGTTGTTACCTACTTTTTTAAATATGATTCACCATAAATCACATGATTGCTTACACACATGTCATACACATGTTCAAGTTGGTTTGGTTGTTGCCTCTACTTGATTTGATCCATGATAAGTAATATTTTGACTCATACATGTTCCATGCTTGAATATTGTTATAATTTAGGCATGTTTATCTTGATCCTTTGTAATAAGTAATATTTTGACTTTTACATGTTCCATGCTTGAATACTGTTATGATTTATGCATGTTGATCTTGATCATTTGTTATAAGTAATGCTTTGACTTATACATGCTCCATGCCTGAAAATTGTTATGATTTATGCATGTTGATCTTGATCCTTTGAACTTTGTTATAAGTAATGTTTTGACTTATACATGATTCTCTACTTGTATCCATGCTTGAATATTGTTATGATTTATGCATGTTGATCTTGGAACTTTGCCATGGTAAATAATGTTTTGACTTATGCATGATTCACTTATGCTTGTGATGTTTGGTCTTGTAAGAACCTTACCTCATCCCCTTTTAGATGTTGCTACATCTATGAATACTTGGTTGTGACCTTGTTATTATCTTTGCCTAATGTTGAAACATGCTTGCATTTACTTCCATTGTGTTGCATCTTCCATTGTGTTGCATTTACTTCCATTGTTAGCTCTCATCCTCAAGATTTACCCCATGTCTCTTGTTCCAAAGGAAAGTCTCTCTATTGACTCAATGTCATAGATAACTCACTCTTTTAGCCTCCCTTTGACCTTGTTAGAGTTATTAGGACTTTTAGATAACCTTATCCCTTTGACTTTGTTAAGTCAAAACCTTTAGCACACCTTGTTAGGAGTCCTACAACTTAGACCTTAGGATTAGAGTTTGTTAACTCTTTGTGTATACCATTGTTATGGGTATTCACCTCCCCCTTTTTGACTTTTATTAAAGTCAATCCCTAGTTAGTCTTTCAACATAGACTTAGAGAGTTTTTTAACTTTACATAAGTATCATTGTTATGGATACTTATTCCACTTGATTCTTGGCCATAGTCAAGAGTTCTTTCTCCCTAGTTAGGAGAACTACAATTGCTCTAATTCCATCCTTGCTAGGATACATAGGCACGAGATACAATGTCTTAGCAAGCATACTTAGTGTACAAACCCATAGGTCCTTACCTTAGTACAACCATTAGAAACCAAACATTAACACAAACACAACTACTAAATAAGAGGCTCCTGTAGAGTACTACAGATACTTAGGGTGTTAATACCTTCCCTTAGTATAACCAACCCCCGAACCCCCTCGATCTCTTAGCTTCCTTGTTACGTAGCGCACTTAGGATTTTTCTTCGATCTTTACCCTTTCCTTTGGATAAATTAAAGCCCGATGGTGAATATTTAAAGATTTGTGATCCAAGTTAATCAATAGATTGATATCTGATTCTCACCGCAACAGAAATGACGACTTCACTGGGGACGCTTGAGGGTTAAGCCCACCTTATTTGCAGTTGTGTTTTGTTCATGTCTGTTTCCTTTATACATATATATTTGTGAATATCTGTATATTATAACTGTTGTATTGCATATGTCCATTGGGTTGCTACCTTGAGAGGTAGATAAGTCCTTGCTCGGACTTGAGTGTACACTTATGATAGGATTGTGGTAAGATCAATAGTTGACAGTTGGGAGTAATCCTAACATGTTTGACATATGATGTAACCATGCTCAGTGGAGGCCCCTTTAGGATTACTGATGGCGTATGAGTATTCATACGTTCATTACTTTTTCCGACCTGGGAGTCTGTGACACTGAGAGACCTTTTAGTTACCCACTTACCCCATTTAGCCTTTTAGGACGTAGTGCGATGACTGTAAGGGAGTAGTTCCGAATGGTTTCTACGTGATACTACACTCAGACAAGTTTATCTTGAGAATATTTTTAGCCCACATGAGTAGTCATGTAGGTTGATAATATTCGAAAGATTTATCCATGACTCTAAGAACCTCATAGAACCTATCGTGCAGGTACAAACAAACCATAATATATATCACATTAGGGAGGGTATACCATGGCTCCATGCTTGTGACCCAAACCTTGGACCCTTGTTTGTGTGCATATGCATTATATATATGTGACTATGTGAATACTTGTGTATGTGTTACTTGTGCATCATCATCTCATCATCCCATCATAAGCATTCATGCAGTTGGTTTTGAGAAACTTAGTTGTTTTCTTTATTGCAAAAAACCTTAGGTCATGGATTTTGAAAAAAGAAACACTAGGAAGTATAACTTCAAGAGACCAGATTTGATAGAATTAAGGAAATTGGTGGCCTTAGTGTCTTGTCCTGAAGATTTCAGAAATAGGTATGGAAGATTATTTGGACTTGTCAAGATCAAGATGCAAGAAGAAGTTCTCTACACTCTTATGCAGTTCTATGACCCCCCTATATCACCGTTTCACCTTTCCTGATTATTAACTCGTCCCGACTCTGGAAGAGTACTCATATCACATTGGTCTGCCAGTGTTGGACAAAAAGTCATTCAGTGGTTTGGAGAAGTTCCCTTCAGCAAAAGAAATTGCAAATGCCATCCACCTAGAAGCTTCCGAAGTCAAAGCCAATCTCACCTCTAAGTTTGGACTCAGGGGTCTACCTGCTGAATTTCTTATAAGAAAAGCCACTCTCTTTGCCAAAGAAAATAGCTTAGATGCTTTTGAAGTAGTCCTCGCATTGCTCATCTATGGTTTGGTCCTCTTCCCCGAAGAAGAAAATTTCATTGACCTCAATGCTATCTAGATCTTCATAATTGGTAATCCCGTACCTACTCTTCTTGGAGATATGTACCATTATATTCAGTATAGGACTCTCAAAGAAGATGGTACTATCCAATGTTGTACTCCTCTATTGTATAGATGGTTTGTTACCCATTTTCCAAGAACAAATCTTTTCAAGGAAAATCCAAATGGACTAAGGTGGTCTCAAAGGCGCATGGCCTTGACGTAGACTGATGTACATTGGTATGAGCCCGCTTACGACAAAGGAGTGATCATCGACAGTTGTGGTTCATTTCCCAACATACCTCTTCTCAGTGTATGAGGAGGAATGAATTACAACCCTATCCTTGCTAGACGTCAGTTTGGGTTCCCCATGAAGGAAAAGCCTAGCAATGTCCTATTGATAGGTTTCTTCTACCTCAACGCAAAAGCTAGTATGAAATTTAGAGATAGCGTTGCAGATGCTTGGAGGATTATCCACAAGAAGACCAAGATTGATCTATGGAAGATGAACTGTATAGCGTTTGAGCCTTTCACGCAATGGATCCGTGCTAGAGCCTGTGATCTCAAGATGTCTTATCTCCCAGAGAGACCTTTGTAGATTGTTTCCGCTTCTTCCTCTATCATTCCTGTTGAGAAAATGGAGGAATACTGAGAATCTTTGGCTAGATTGAAGCTTGAGTGAGATACTTGGGAGGGCAAGTACCATGTCATTCATTCCGAGCAAATGGAGATGAAGAGACAACTGAAAGAGAAGGATGATTTGATTGAGTTGCTTAAAAGGAGGGTTATTGACAGATACATGGCACAAGAGAATTTATTTTTCTCTAGTTTTCAACCTGCCCTACATCCAAACTCACTAGTATTGGAGAATACAGAGTTGAAAAGACAGAAGAGGATGCGCATATAGGACCTTTATAATTAGACTCCGTGGAGACTCTAGGGCCTAGTCCTTTTCCTTTGTATTTTAGTCTTGTATATTGTACTTTAAAGTTGTAACTTTTTCCAATATTAATGAAGGTTTTGTGCCAAAAAATGTTCCTTTTGCAAATCTATCTTCTGAGTTTCTTAAAACCAATTGCATTGCATCTCATTATTTTTGTTAACATTCAAATGAGCCCTAACTTTTTTTGCAGACATTGTAATGGACTAAAGAAAGAAAACGACTCCAAAATGCACATTCAGAAGCCTAAAGTTGGACAATATGAGAATACTAGGAGGCCTAGTGGAAGATCCTTTGTCGTTTAGCAGCAAGTATGGAAATCTTCTACCTTTATTGGAGCTCCAAGTAGATGAGGGGATGCTAATGGCGCTTGTTCAATTCTACGACCCGATTTACCATTGCTTCACATTTCCAGAATACCAGTTGCCACCAACGTTGGAAGAATATTCTGCTTGGATTATGTGTCACTCCTCAACTATTCTCTGGGAGAGAAATAAAACCAAATAGGAGAGTATTGGCCAAAGCCTTACACCTAGAACCATCTGACCTTCGGACTCATTTGGATGTCAAAGATGGATTCTCTGGCTTGCAAGCAAGACCTTTAATGGAAAGAGCTGAGGCTTACACTGATAAGCAAGACGTAGAAATCTTTTAGGCTATCTTGGCCTTATTGATTTATGAGTTCCTTATGTTCCCAAGTGCTGACGAATTCATAGACTTGAATGCCATAAACTTGTTTCTAATCAGGAACCATGTTCCCACCCTGCTAGCTGACGCATACTTCTCCGTTCATCTAAAGAACTCTCATGGATAAGGCCAAATTACTTGTTGTACCGCTCTCCTTCACAAGTGGTTTATTTCGCACTTGCCAAGGACGGTCTCTTTATAGAATCTAAGGAACAACATTGCTTGGATAGTAAAGCTTATATCGCTCAGACACGATGACATCTGTTGGTACGATCCCATGTATGAGGGGGTTACCATGATTCACAATTGTGGGGATTTCCCTAATGTGCCTCACCTTGGCACAAAAGGATGTACTAGTTACAACCCCATCCTAGCTCGCCACTTGCTAGGATATCCTGCAAAGGAAGAACCTGATCCGGTCCTTTCAAGAAGATGTTTTCTTGAAGAAGGGAGAAACCCAAATCTCAAAGCACGAATTGAGTATGCTTGGTGTCACCTTAATACCCAAGGGGTGACTGCTCTGGGGCATCCAAGTTGTACGATTTCAGAGGCGTATCTGCTTTGGTCTAAACATATAGCCTTAAAGATGTTCTACACTCGCTTCAAGTCTACTTCGACAATTCCGAAAGAACCCTTCTCTATGGAAGAATTGAAGGTTGCTTTAGTCAAAGCTGAAAAGGAGAAGAAGATGTGGGAGGATAAACACTTCATGGTTGTTCAAAAGAACGAAGAACTCTAGAAGCTGCTCCGTCAGAACCAGAAAGAAGAAATTGCAAGAAAGATGAAGCTTCAAGAAGGGGAAGGATCTTCTTGTCAGAAAGATTAGGCCTCTCAGTTTCAACTTTCAATCTTGTAATTTATGTCCATACTTGGGCTTTGGATGTGTATTTCTTTTCCTGTAAAACATTCATTTGTTAATGAAAAGTTACTTTGCTTTACTCTTTCCTCCATTATTAATGTTTGTAAACATATTTTTGGCTTCCTTTGAATGTTAGCATTTGCATTTGCATTTCATGAGCATTGCATATGCATTCTCCTATTCTGTGGCTTATTCTATGATGTTGTACCTCCAGTCGGTCATATTAAATCCTCCGCTCCTTGAAACACTAAGGCTCAAGCTTGAAACAAGATGGACCATTTGGAACAAGAGAATCAGGCACTTCAAGAAGAAATTTTTGCTTTAAGGACTAACATGAAGGCTTTCTCTGCCGCCATTAAGGATATGATAGATGCTCGGGAGCAAGAAAATCAAAAGTGTTAGTTCCATGGTTCTATGATTAGCTAAATTTTGGTAAAACATGATCCTGCACTGATGTAAAGCAGGATATTATAACATCCTCATCTGCTGTGGTGACATAACTGTTGTGGAGTGTTTTAATGAGAATGTCATGCTGAATGTCGTGACATCCATCTGCTGTCATGACAGAACTGCTGTCACGTGTTGTTAAACATAATGTCATGACTAATGTCATGACATCGCTATCTAATACAGCAGGAGATATGGTAACATAACTGCTGTCATGTGTTATAAACAGGATGTCATTACCAATATCATGACATCTGGTGAAGTAGGAGCTAGCAGGAGCAGATGACAGAACTGCTGTCATGTGTTTTAAACAGGATGTCATTACCAATGTCATGACATCACTGTCTGGTGTAGCAGGAGCTAGCAGAAGCTGATGACAGAACTATTGTCATGGATGTCATACTGAATGTCATGACATCAATGTCTGGTACAGCAGGGGCTGCTATGCTATATCTCTTGACATAAGTGTTTTGGTCCTATTGGATATTCCTCATCAGTATGTACAAACCAAAGAGATTCATTAGGAACAAAGTGAAATTTTAATTAGTGTTAATAAAAAGGATCTTTGAGACCTTTTAGGAAACTATAATATGCTTGTTTCTACTGTTGTGAAGAAGATTCTGCAGGAGTGTTCAACAAGGGGAGTCTGGTCAGCTAAGAGTAAGTGAAGCTGAATGTCATGACTGAATGTTATGACATTGGTCGTATGACATCAGGCGTGCTGGGTTTGTTTTTCTGTTATGATACCTGATATATCTTAGGCTAAATTTCAGGAAACCTGTTATGGCTTCTTAGTTATCTCAGGCGAGATTCTAGTCAGGACTGGACATAACATGAAGCAACTGTGACCTAATTTGACAGCACCTTGAATTATGGAAAGTGGTTTAACTTGGTTAAACCTAAAGTTTGTTACTTGTGACCAGCCCAAAGCCCAGTCTGCATTGCTATAAAAGGAGGAGCAGAAGCAAGGAAAAACTAAGCACTCACATCAAGAACAACTTGAGTGTAAAATAAAGGTCTAGGGTTTGAGAGTCCCTTGTGTGTAAGTTACCCTTTGTATCTTTTG
Source organism: Lathyrus sativus (assembly GCA_963859935.3). Lineage (NCBI taxonomy): Eukaryota > Viridiplantae > Streptophyta > Magnoliopsida > Fabales > Fabaceae > Lathyrus > Lathyrus sativus. Next base: position 665,737,836 of record OZ012739.1, read on the forward strand.
ATACATTGTGGTACACATGTGTGTGAGTGGAGAATTATGTGGTTTGCAGTGATTCTTCACGTGTGTAGGAGTCTTAGGATTTCTTGTGTGCCAAGCAATTGTATGTGGTATAATTGCTTTGGTTAGTGTGTATGAACTGTTGTGTTCATTGTCCTTGATTGAAGTTGTTAAGCAAAATCAAGTATTGTGACTTTGAAGAGTGTCTTCTAAAGTCTTATTATGTGTTGAATTGTTTATCACTGCGGTGATTATGGGGAGTGAGTGGGCATACTCAGGTCTAGAGTGTCTCTAGGTTGAAGTTGCATTGGGTAGAGATTAAGTGAGGGGTTGTAAACAGGGGAGTTTAGCTCTGAATTAATTCTGCTAATAATGGATTTCCTTCCTGGCTTGGTAGCCCCTAGATGTAGGTGATGTTGCACCGAACTGGGTTAACAATTCATTGTGTTATTTATCCTTCAGCATTTACAATTCTGCACAATTTAAATGTTTAAATAAATAGTTTGTCAGTATGCAGATGTCACAACAGAGGTCATGACATTGGAACAATTTAAATAAATTTAAATTGGTCATGGTCTGTCCTCATCCTTGTTGAGCAGAGATCAATGTTCTTGGAACACATGAGATCTGTATAGCAGAATTTCAAAGAGCTTCAAGCTGAAGTAGCAAGCCTAAGGGCTGCTAAAAGGAACCTGACAAAATTGGTCAAGGATTTGGTCATATCCCAGCGAAGGGATGGTTCTTCTTCCTCTACCAATCAGAGATCAGAACAAAGTGATGAATCTAGAGGAATTCATGTGAGTTATGCTTGATTATTCCCTATATTCCTACAAAACGGATTGATCAAGAAAGAAACTCCATCGTTTACCCCTCAGGCTCATAGGAGTTACTTTAAGACTGATGTTTTTTGTGTCTTCCACCAAGGAGCACCTGGCCATGACATTGAAGAGTGTTATATTCTCAAGGAGAAGGTGGAGGAAATGATTCAATCAGGGGTATATCCTTCAAAATGTGCAAACCGCAGGTTCGAATCAACCTTTTGCTTAGGCAAGAAGCAATTCCCTCCCTACATATGGTGGATTAATAAAGGAAATTCTAGAACCCTAATACCATATTGAAGTATTTCATTTGTATTTTTCCTACATTTTTATATATTTGCTTTAGTTTGAATTCGTATCTAGTTAGTAGAATCAAGAGCAAACACGAACCACCAAGGTTTGGGTTACAAAACAACTAATGACAAGACTCAAGAGTTTTTAAAGAGACGATCGAAGACCATCAACGAAGTGTTTATCAGTGGAGGCATCCAAATCAACGCCATTGAGGAGGATTTTGAGGACGACTATGTTGATCCATTAGTATATCATGACGAAGTCGCTCTAAGCAATTGGGAGGCTATTGAGATTCATGTCATCTTTCTTGTGGCAAAGTAATTTGTTATGTTTTGTTTTGTAGTTTCCTTCAAAAAGTTTTCCATAACCCTGCCCAAGGTTATCAGATTATTTTGTATGGGCCACATGCTTTCAAATTTTTATAATCAATGAGGATGTTTTGTTAGAATCCTCATTTTTTTTGTTACTGTTTCTTGATTTTTACTTTTAAAGAAAATGGCATTTCTTTTGAAAACTAGCAAAAATACATTCCTTTTTGTGTTGTGCATTTATCTTTGTGTGTTTTAATGAATAAAGTCATTCCAAACATGCAGTGAAACTCCAAAACCCGTTGAATCCAATGATTATGATTTTCTTCCTGACTTTGATTCACCTATAAATCAAGCTGAAGACGAAAATGACGAAGATTTTGAGATCCCGAATTAGTTGGCAAAAATGTCTGAGTATGAGTACATGGACTTACAGCCTCACCAAGAGCAGATTGATGTCATTAATCTTGGCACTAAAGAAAACAAGAAAAAGGTCAAGATTGGGGCAACACTTGGGGCAGAAATCAGACAACGACTAGTAAAGCTTCTAGAAGAAATTGTTGATGTATTTGCTTGGTCATATCAAGATGTGCCTGGTTTGGATACCTCCATAGTTGTTCATAAATTACCTCTTCGACCAGAATGCTCGCCTGTCAAACAGAAGCTCAGAAGGATTCGACCCGATATGGCTCTCAAGATCAGAGATGAAGTCAAAAAGTAGATAGATACAAGTTTCTTGGCAGTATCAAGGTACCCATAATGGGTGGCCAACATTGTGCTCGTATCAAAGAAGGATGGCAAAGTTAGAATGTGCGTAGACTACATGGATTTAAACAAAGCCAGTCTAAAGGAGGATTTCCCTCTGTGACATATTGATACCTTGGTAGATAACACAACTAGATTCGTTGTCTTCTATTTCTTGGATGGGTTTTCAAGGTATAATTAGATAAGGATGGATCCCGAGGACATGGAGAAGACCATGTTCATCACACTCTGGGGCACTTATTGTTATAAAGTCATGCCTTTTGGTTTAAGGAACGCATGAGGCACTTACTAGAGGGCTATGGTCACATTATTTCATGACATGATGCACAAAGAAATTGAGGTGTATATCGATGATATGATAGCCAAATATCAGAGTGAAGAAGAGCATTTGGATCATTTGTTGAAGCTATTTGTGAGGCTCAGGAAATACTAGTTGAGGCTGAATCCAGTAAAATGTACTTTTGGAGTAAAATCGGGAAAATTACTCGGCTTTATCGTTAGTCAACGAGGGATTGAAGTAGATCCTGACAAAGTGCGAGATATCTAAGAGATGCTTACTCCAAAGATAGGAAGCCAAGTCAGAGGTTTCCTTGGAAGACTAAATTATATCTCTAGATTCATTTCCAATATGACTCCAACCTGTTAGCCGATCTTCAAGTTGTTATGAAAAAATCAAACGGTTGTTTGGAATGAAGACTGTCAACAAGCTTTCAACAAAATTAAAGGTTATCTCCAAGAACCTCCAATCTTGATTTCTCCTGTACCTGGAAAACCTATCTTCATGTACATTAATGTGCTTGAGGGATTAATGGGTTGTGTATTGGGTCAACATGATGAGTCCGGACGAAAGGAACATGCCATCTATTATCTTAGCAAGAAATTCACCGATTGTGAAAGTCGCTACTCACTCTTGGAGAAGACTAGTTGTGCTTTGACTTGGGCCGCCATACGTCTGAGGCAGTACATGATATGTCATACCACTTTGTTGATTTCCAAGATGGATCTAATAAAGTATATTTTTGAGAAACCTACTCAGACAGAAAAGTTTGATTGTTGGCATATGCTCTTGTTAGAGTATGATATCCATTACGTTGCTCAAAAGTCCATCAAAGGTAGCATCTTTTCAGATTACCTCGCCGATAAGCTAGTAGAAGATTACGAGCCTCTCAAGTTTGAATTCCCAGATGAGGACATTATGCTAATCAAGAAAGACTGCGGAGAGCCAGGCCCAGATGAAGGTCCTGAACCTAGTTCCCAATGGAAAATGATGTTTGAAGGTGCTTCCAACCAAAAAGGACGTGGTATAGGTGCCATCTTAATAAACCCGACTGGTTGCTATACTCCTTTCACATCAAGATTGTGTTTTGAATGTACTAACAACATTGCTGAATATGAAGCTTGTATTTTGGGACTATAAGCAGCAATCGATCTCCGCATCAAAATTCTAGAAGTGAGTGGTGACTCAGTTCTAGTTGTCTACCAAGTCAAGGGTGAATGGGAGACCCGAGACGAGAAACTAATCTCGTACATAGCTTATATTGTGGAAATGATTGAGTATCTCGATGAGATAACCTTCAAGCATGTGCCAAGGACTGAAAATCACATCGCTGATGCTTTAGCTATGATGGCTGCTATGTGGCAGGTCCGTTTTGTTAATGAAGCAACACTTATCCGAATTGAGAGAAAAACTGAACCTTCTTACTTCCAGATGGTGGAAGAGGAGTCTAATGGGAAACCATGGTTTTATGATATTAGACATTACTTGCAATATCAAGAATATCCAGCTAATGCCACTTCGCTTGACAAGAAAACTTTGAAAAGGCTGGCATCCAAGTTCTTTCTTAGCAATGATGTGCTCTATAAAAGAAATCGCGACATGGTTTTGCTAAGGTATGTCGACAGACAAGAAACATATTTGTTAATGCAAGACATCCATGAAAGAACATTTGGCACCCGTGCCAACGACTATGCTATGTCCAAAAAGATTCTAAGAGCTGGATACTATTGGTTAGCTATGGAAACTGATTACATCCAGTATGCTAGGAAATGTCATAAATGCCAAAATTACGTGGATAAGGTCCACGTACCTCCAATGTTGAATGTTTTATCATCGCCATGACCTTTCTCTATGTGGGGCATCGACATGATTGGGGAAATTGAGCCAAAGGCCTCCAATGGACACCGTTCATTCTAGTCGCCATTGAATATTTCACAAAGTGAGTTGAAGCTGCATCCTACACCAACATGACCAGACAAATGGTTTCCCGATTCATCAAGAAGGAGATTATTTATCGATACGAAATTCCCAGCCGTATTATCATAGATAATGGAACTAATTTGAACAACAAGACTATGAAAGAGCTCTGTGATAGCTTCGAGGTCGAACATCCCAACTCTTCTCCTTATCGACCAAAGATGAATGAAGCTGTTGAAGCCACAAACAAGAATATTAAGACAATCATGCAGAAAATGGTTATAACCTATAAGGATTGGCATGAGATGTTATCTTTTACTTTACACAGATATAGAACATCTGTTCACATTTCAACAGGGGCAACCCCCTTTTCCTTGGTATATGAAATGGACGTAGTCCTTCCCATTGAAGTAGAGATACCTTCTTTGAGAGTCTTGATGGAAGCTAAGTTGGAAGAAGCTGAGTGGGTCAGAGAAAGGTTTGATTAGTTGAACCTCATCGACGAAAAACAAATGATTGCCATGTGCCACGGCCAGCTATATCAGAAAAGGATCAAAAGAGCCTTTGACAAGAAGGTCTGTATTTGAGAATCATAAGAAGGGGAACTTATACTCAGGAAGATATTGCCAACTCATAAAGACTCACGTGGAAAATGGATCTCTAACTATGATGGCCCATTTGTTGTGAAGACAACCTTCTCTAGAGGTTCGCTCATCCTTGATAGACCTAAAATATACTGTTTTCTTGGCTCGATTTGCACATGTTATTTAGGATTTTATTTTTATTTTCTTGTATTATGCCTTTGTTTTGTTTCTTTTTCTGGTTTTTGTATTTACAAGCCTACTTGAGAAGAAATGAAGGAAAAAACGAGCTAAAAGACCTACTTTCTGAGGAATTGTACACATGGCTTCCACCATGGCGGGCACCATAGGGGATGCCACACATTGGATAGAAGCCAACTACTGACAACTGCCACGTCTCCCACTCCTTTCCACCCTAGTTCATGTGGAGGGCGCCACCTTCACATGCTCGTTTCCCTCCCAAAAGGAGTTGGGGGAATTCTTGTCCTTACGTGTACTTTCCTACCACTATAAATAGAGGAGTTCTGTTTCATTTCTAATCATCCAAGCTTAGTTACAGAACTTAAGCCATAAATTTCACCTATTGTAAAGTGATAAACTTCTCACATCGAGGGGTTATCACACTGTCTAATCGAGTTTGTAATCGAGTTTGGAGCACTTAGGTAGAAGTTAATCCTACCGCCATTTTATTTCAGTCTTTTTACTTCCAGTTGTACATGATTTTAAAGCCTCTCGTTTAGAGCAGGATTCTGTCTATTTATTGCCTTTTATTTATCCGCTTTTATTTATCACACCGCTTTTATTTATCGCACCTTTTACCGCACTTTATTTATTTACCCGCACTTTATTTACTCGCATTTATTTACCATGTTTATTTACTTTACCATGTCCGGCTAAATCTTAAAGGCCAGGATGCAAGGATTGTAGTTATAACAGTATTCCATACGGCTGTCGATAGAATTACTTAGGGGTTATTTTAACTTTTAACACTTATTTTCTGTACTTAAAATCTGTTGGGTAAGATCGAAAGTTGTCCAACCTTTAGATAAGTTTGGTTAGTTTTAACTGATCCAAGGAAGCGAAAACGCTTGGCTCAGTTAATTAGGAATCTTTAATGTTTAAGAAAACCGATTTTAAAATTGTTTTTGGACGCGTTTATGGATTTAAAGTCCGATTCATAAGAACCTCTTTTTGTTAGAAATTCCAGATCAAAATAATTTTCAACTAAGTTAAGAAACTATATTTCTTAAAAATAGGTTTATTAATCCTAACGCAATATGTGCCTTTTTATAAGTGACAATAAGAGGGATCGATTAGGGATAAACTCGGTTCTGATTACGCGAAAGCGACAGTTCCCATTAAGTTAGTTTTTTTCATGAGTGGAAAACATTACCCCATAAGGCATCCTATCTGTACACATTTGGAATACTACATAGCTATATGATTTGCATCTATGCATGTTATTTTATCGTTGAATTTATTTCCGTACTTTACTTTCATTTCGCACAATCCAACCTTTTATTTGACTTGCCTTAGATAAACACCGTAACACTAGCGAACGATAGATTAACATTTGGTCTCCGTGGGATCGATAATCTTTTGTATTACTTTGACGTTATTCGTGCACTTGTGAATCGCCCATCATGTTTTTGGCGCCGTTGCCGGGGATCAATTACGTCAACATTTTGTACCCTATTGTTACACTGTCTAGACTAAGGCTATACCCACCGGTCAATGCAAAGAACTCGCAACACTGGTACCTTTATAGACCCTTTAGAGGAACCTGAACGTTACACTCGTGCACGTTGTTGCACCCCAAAATTTGACCAACCGGGTCTCGCATCTGGCTCGATGTTTCGGCGCATAATCGCATTCGCATCTGCATATCGCATACATTGCACTTTTCATTTGTATTGATTTTATCAGGGATCACAGCTCTCGTCTCGTGTTTCAGGTGATTTTTGTCAGTTCAGATAGGTAGAATCGATTTTTGGGATATTTCGGTGCCCGTTTATTTTTACCGATTGTTTTTGTGCGCTCTCGCGGTGTTATGTGTCGTTCGGGAATTATGGTGATTTTTCTGGATTTTGTTGGCATTTTTTAGATTTTTAATAGGTTCAAATCATTTTTTAGGATTTTTAAATAGCTTTTAAATCATTTTTTAGAATTTAATAGGATTTTTAATAGTTTTAATTCTTTTTTAAATAGATTTTAATCATTTTAGGATTTAATAGATTTTAGATAAATAATATAGATTTTTAGAATATTAATTGATTTTTTTGAATAGTTTCTTTTAAATAGTATAGAATTTAATAGATTTTAAATAGTTTTAATATGTGTTAATTCATTTTTTAGAATATTAGATATTAAATAGATTTTATTTTTTTAATAGGAATTTTCTTTAGATATAGATTTTTTTCTTTTATTAATAATAAATAATATAGTTCTATTAGGGTTTATAGAATTTAATTAGATTAGTTTTTTAGATTTGATTAATTGAGTATTAGTTAGTTAATTAGGTTAGTTGTTAGTTACTTTTAATTGGTTTAATGATTTTAATTCAATTCAGATTTTTGTGAGTTTTTTTAGCATTTTTGTTTTGGGCCTATATCCAAGCCCAGTTCGCAGAGGCCATTTTCATCCGGCAAAAGTCCAGAATGGTCCAGTCAATTCCAGCTTTTTCCAGCGATATCTAGAACATTCCAGAAGCTCCCAGAGCTCTCAGTGCTTTAAAAACTAGCTCGCCACGTGTTGGCCAGAGGGCTGGCCCACGCTGCACGTTCCCACCACGCCACACCTCACCTCCAGTCTCTCTCTCAGCCTCACACGTGGAGGCCATGCGTAGCACCTCCCACACAGGTGGCACACATGCACGCCACCACTCCACCAGCTGCAGCCACGCGTCCCATTACTAACCCTCACCGGAAATCTCCACCGGCCGGCCTGCATGGCCGACGGCCACCGCGCCACCGCCAGAAAACCCAGAAAAGCCCAGAATTCAACCTTCAACCTTCATCCTCTTCCCCTGACCTTCATCGCCCTCAACCCAGATTCCTTCATCTCCCCCGGTCAATAATTTTCCAGAAAATCCCAAAACAAACTTCATCGTGCACTCATCCTTTCCAGTTCCCGATCAACAACCTCCATCAACACGCCGAGTTCTCCAGAAATCCAATCGTTCATCAAGCAACACCTTCATCCTGCAATATCCATAAACGTCATCCAACAAGAACGATTTCCAGAAACGAGCGTCATCAAGAATCACCATCTCAGATCTTCAATTGTCGTTTGATCTTCAAGATGCCAAAGTTCATCAACATACCACTCCAGAGCTTCACGCGTTCTTCGTTGATTTTGCAGAAGATTCATTGCGTCTGGGAATCCTCCGTGTTCATCGTGTTCGTCACAAACCCCATTCAAGGTTCATCAAGGATCTTCCAAGACTTCATCATGCACTCAGTCTCGCGTCAAGATCTTCAGCAACAATTGCAAGTCCTCAGATCTCCAGATCCATTTGTGCTATTCTTAGAAGTTTGGGGGAGGATTTGGAAACGAAAACGAGGAGGAAGCAGGATGTTGATTAGTATATCAATTTGTGTGGTGATACTATGGTCTTTTTTCTGGCAAAGGCTTCGAACGGAGACGAGGAGAGGAAGGTTGCGGCGGCGCTAGGTTGAAGGAGAAAGGAGAGTGAGGAGGTTAGGGTTTCAGGGTGAAAGTGAGGAGGAAGAGAGTGGGCCAGGCCCAGCCAAATTTTTTGGATAGCACGCCCCCTCGTTTTTGGCTGTTCTGGGCCTAAGCCCAGCGTTTACCAGACACACACCCTCCGTTTTTCCATTGCCACCCTCCCCATCCGTTTTTTGCAGCCACATTGGGCTGGGCCCTTAATTTGTTGTTTTTTTTTTATTTTTGCACAACCCCCCTGTAATCCAAATACACCCTCCCCCCTTTTTGTTTGTTTTTTTTTCTTTGGTTGTGAGAAGTGAAAAAGAAATAAAAGAAAGTATGAAAAAAATATTATGAAAAAAAGAAAAAAGAGAAGATATTGAAAGGAAAAGAAATAGAAAATATATTTGAAAAAAGAAAAGAAAAGAATATTATGAAAAAATTGTGAAAAAGAAAATAGAAAAAGAAATATAGAAAAAATATATTGAAAAAATATGGAGAAAAATATTGTGAAAAAATAGAGAAAAATATTTTGAGAAAAGGGAAAAATATGTTGAAAAGAAAAGAAGAAAAAGGAAAAAATATTAAAGTGTCGATTTAATATTTTTAGAGTTCATTTTCTTTTAGGATATATTTTCATAGAAATTATTTCTCAATTTTAGGGATAGTTTAGAAGCCCATTTGTTAGGGGGCTATTTTCCATTCGATTTTTTAAGATAGAATAGGATAGCATTTCCTAGGAGATTATTTTCAGTATCAACTCATTGTAACCATTTTTCAGAGATTAATAAAACGAGATTTGAGCTGTGGTCCCGAAGTAGCCGAACTACAGCTGCTCTGATTTCTCGTACCAGACGAGGATATGTAGGCATAGGATGCGATATCCTAGCGAGCACACTAACGACTAACTTTTGTTCTCTCGCGGCTGTGCGATCGAGACTTTCCCGCTGACGATTAATTGTAACCCTTTTTCTCTCTTGCCCGAGTGCATTTGAGACCAAGCCATAGTTTTGCCCATAGGTTCCCGACCCTGTGAAACCAGTTGTTTTTCTCACTGCTGTGTGAGAATGTTTTGTTTAGCCGTAGTTAGTCTGAACTACGTAAAGCTCTGATCTTCCATGCAGTGGAAGTACGTAGGCACAAGACGCGAGGTCTTGGCGAGCCAATTTTCCCTGTAGTCCCGAACTACGTTGACTCTGACTTTCTCTCTTGAGAATATGTAGGCATAGAGTGCGACGCTCTATCGAGTCAATTCCCTTCCGTTTAGATTTAGCAGCCGTAGATAGATTGTTTTGCATCCAGTAGACAACCCAAGCAGGCGTGGATCCCGTCGAGTACGACGGACGTGAGGGGTGCTAATACCTTCCCCTTGCGTAACCGACTCCCGAACCCAGGTTTTGGTTGCGATGACCATACCTTTTCCCCGTTTTTTGCGAGGTTTACTTCGAGCGTTTCCTTTCCCGCTCTGAGGGATAAATAACGCACGGTGGCGACTCTTCTGTCAGCCGGCGCCGATTTTCGCAGTAGCGACAGCTGGCGACTCTGCTGGGGACTTGATAGTTTCCTAGGGATCCAACGTCCCGAAAGCGAGTCAATTGTGGGATTCAACGTCCCTTGAGAGAGTCAATCCTAGCGCTTGTTTGCTTGTCTATTTGGTGCTTATTTATTGATATTATCTGTTGCTATTGGGGTGTTACGGGTGTTCTATGATATTGAGATAAGCCGGACCTGGGCTTGAGTATGAGTATGCACCTAGATATAGTTATGGAGAAGTAGTAGACGAACCTGTCTGCTGAGCAGGCACAGTTCCCTACGAAAATTCGCGCTCAGACAAGGTTCTCGCAGAGGTGCTCCTTTCCGGTCCTGAGGATCTGAGGGGAGTCCAGACGTGAGGATTGTCGACTCTGGGAACCGATCATTTGGAAGTCAGCTAAGTGAGGCCTCTTCATGAGATGACGATGCCACTCCTTCTGGGAATCGTATCATTCCTCATGAAAGTCTGTGACGCTGACGACCGCATAGGATGCCGTACCTTGTCAGATATAGGTCCATACCTGTGAGTGGGGGGGTTTTTGTGCAGGAAACTTGACTTCCAACCTACCCGTTATTCTGGTCTTCTTTTCAGAGAACGTCTCTGTCAGCAGCGCAGCAGTATTCAGATTTTGTGTGGGGGCTGTGGTCCCATTGTTTGCTACATTTTGCATATCATGTGCATATCAGTGCTGCATTGCATATCATCCTCCAGCTAGCCAGAGTTCTGATCCAGCCTTTGTTTCTTGAAGGTGATTATCCGGAATTTGGATTGAGCAGCTGTTGATTATCAGAAGACCTGCCTAAGGGTTGAGTAGATTTGAGCAGAATCAAGTGTCGAAGTCAGCTGAAGATTATTGGTAGCTATGTCTGAAGGCAATTTCCAGTCTCCTAACACCCTGACAGGGTTCACTATGGCGTCCAACCCTCTGTATGATTCCATGGAAGACGTCCCGCAAGTGAACAACATTGCCGCAGACCAAGTTGTACAGCCTTCTGTTGAGAACCGAGATCGACATGAGCAGTTTGTTGCCCGGAATGAGCGTCCTCCTCCTGTTAACTATCAAGGTGTTGCTTTCCCTGTGATGAATTACCGAAGAGATATTCCAATGGCTGGGATGGTAGATCCAAGAGCTCTTGACGATGGTAGAAGACTCCGAGTGTTGGAAGAGCAAATGAAAGCCTTGAAAGCCAAAGATGCTGTCAACCTGGATGCTGTAGGCATGTGTTTGGTTCCTGACCTGGTGTTGCCTTACAAGTTCAAAGTGCCGAAATTCGAAAAGTACACGGGAGATAGCTGTCCGAAGCTGCATTTGATGATGTTCTGTCGAAGAATGACTGCGTTTGCGCGAAATGACAAGTTGATGATCCATTGCTTTCAAGATAGTCTGACTGGGGCATCTTTGAGGTGGTACATGCAGTTAGAGAGGAATCAGATTCAGTCATGGATGGATTTAGCCAGAGCTTTTCTGAAGCAGTACGATCACAATTTAGACATTGCTCCTTATCGCATGCATTTGCAAAAGTTGTCTCAAGAGATCAATGAACCTATCAGGAGATATGCTCAGAGATGGAGAGAATTTGCTGCTAGAGTGCGTCCACCGCTGTTAGATCAAGAGCTGGCAAGTATGTTTGTAGATTCCCTACAATATCCGTACTTCAAAAGATTGCTCGGAATTCCGGCAAGTTTCTCTGACGTGGTAGCATTATGAGAACGCCTTGAGTATTCCATAAGAATGGGGAAAATTCAGATTACTTCATATGATCAAGCTGATGAAACTGAATATCCTTGTGACTATCAGAGTGAAGAAGAAGTTGTGATCAACCCAGTCATGCCAAAGGTTGAATATCCTCGAAGCGAATCAGTGAATTTTGTTGGTTCATCATCTTATCAGAGATCAGTACCTCCCGTGGCTTGTTATACTGAACAGACACCCGTGCCTGGGGCACCCTATCAGGAATCTTATGTCGCTTCCATTGCAAAGCAACAAACTCGTGGCCGAGGTTACCAGAATCAGCGTCAGAATCAGAACAGACCTCGCAGCAATTTGGAACGAAGGAATGCTCCTTTTCACCCAGTGCCTATGCCGTATAGCCAGCTGCTACCATCTTTGATCCTGAAGTCTTTGGTGGAGCCGAAAGCTCTCAAGCCCATGCCAGAACCTTACCCTCCTGGGTACAATCCCCACGTTCAGTGTGGTTATCACGGTGGCTCTCCGGGGCATTCAACAGAAGATTGTAAAGCATTTCAGGCGAAGGTACAGCAGTTGATTGATCAGGATCGCATTTCCTTTCGAGAAGGGTTTCTGTTTGTTCATCCCAACCGTTTAGCTGTCTAAGCTCGTAGACTCGGAAGGTATTCCCCAGCAAAAGCCAGTGGTTCAGACAGGCGGGCGCCTCAGCATTGGCAGTTCCCAGATCTTTATACATCATTTGCATTTGTAGTTTCTTTTTCTGTTAGTTACTACCTGCTTTTAAAACATTGTATGTTTCGAATGGTGATAATAATAAAGTGACTATGCATTTTTCTGAATTAGTCATGTCGCTGTCGCTCATTTATTGCATTGCACTGACACTTGCATTTTTATTCACTCCACTTTATCGCTGTGACTAGCAAAGTTAGGAGGGAGGATGACGAAACTGAAACTCATAACCGATGATCGTATGCTTTCAGATAAGACCTTACCGATGACGTACAAGGCATTGTTTCAAATCCCCTAAACACTGGAGATATAAGGGGTTAGTCCATTGTTAACCACTTCGAGCCAGGAAGTAGAAGTTTTTTCGGACTGTTAAACCCTCACATCTTAACCCGGGGCAGGGTAGTTGTCAGTTAGCTTGACCGAGCATTCAAGTCTTACAGAGGAGTGTTGTCTTTCAAGGACCAATCAGTTTACACCTTTCAAGAGGTCAAAACTCACCAATCAGGAGTGAGACAGTTACAATCCTTTCGGAGCAATCAAGACAACCAGTGTCACACGACTTTGTTCCAAAAGAAAGAAAGAAAGCCCGCTAAGTAAAAATAAAGAAAAGCTGAGAAAGCTAATACTTAGGCAAAAATCAGGGCATCCCGCTGGACTTCAAAACGAAAAAAATCGAAAAGAACTCAAAAGGAGTCAGTCCAGGCAAAAATTAGGGAATCAAAAGAATGAAAAAGAGGGATTAAAAAGAAAATTTTCCCCAGCAAATCACAAAGTCGTGTACACAGACACCGAAAGCGAAAAAGGAGTAACTATCACTCTGAAAGAAATCCTTGTGAATTCCTTAATTGTGGTCCTTACCATTCAACATACCCCTCGAAGAGGCGAGCGCTTGTGCCCGGTTAACTGAACCTTAGGATCGGAGAACATCACGTAGAAGGGGTGGGTACAAATCAAAATTTGAGCCAAATATCCTTTGTTTCACGAACCGTGAACCCGACCACGATACAACCCTCAAAAGACCTAATTGAGGTAGGGTTAGTCTGAAGCGCATTACGATAAGGTTGAGTAACCTGACTCCTTCTTGACTTGCTAGTCACATCCTTGTTGTATTTTCACTGACCACGTAAGCACTGCGTTTGAACTTCGGTTCATTCGTCACTTTCAATCATTGCATGTAAATGAGTGACAGCTCAAATTTTTTTCAAAATTTGCATAACCGCTGCATTAAGATTACCATTCGTAAACAGACGATTTTAATTGCAGGTTAGTAGTTGACATGAAAGAAATTCCACCAGGGAGTAATCGAACAGGACTGAGTAATTCAGCAGTCTGAGCCAGAATGGTGAATGTTGTGAAGCCTTGCGAATCAGGGGCATTGACTTCCAGTAAGTTCAGTATCAGTTAGTCTGAGGACAAGTCCCGAAGCTTCAGTTGAGCAGGGGCAGTTGTTTGAGAAGCAGTTGATCAGAAGTGAGTCTTCTCGAGAGCCAATCAGGGGCAGTTATCCAGAGCGTTGAGATTTGAAAGCAGATGCTTCCAGTGGATAATCAGATCAGGTTAAGTCGCTAGAACGCTCATTCAGGGGCAAGTCATCGCAGAGAGTGTTGAAACCAACTGGGTTAATGGAGATTGAATTCTGTTATCATACAGATACCGGGGCAAATATTCTCGAAGTCTTCTCGTAGCAAGCTGTTCAGAGCAATATTCCCAAGAGTTAGATTGGGGCAAGTTGATTGTACTGGGGTAAGTTGTGCAAGCCAGTCTTTTTATCCCCAGCTGAGTGCATTGGGGCAAGTTGTTCAAACCAGTCTGTTTATCCCCAGCCGGAGTTAAGTATCGGGGAATCATGTCAATGCCCTTGTCAAAAACCTGAACCCTTCGAAAAAAGGCCTTGCTGTCGTTGGATCATTATCCTACAGATTAAACCTGTTGCGTGTCAGTAACCAGTCGTTTCCAAAGTCCAGTTCTCGTCTGGCCCACCCTTCTGTAAGCATCAGTTCCCGTCCTGGTGCAGTTTATTGTAAGTATCAGTTCTCGTCTGGTGCAGTTTATTGTAATCAGTTCTCGTCTGGTTACCGTTTCTTCAAGTGTTGTATCAGTTCTCGCCTGGTACATATCATTGCATAACCAGTTCTCGCCTGGTCATCGTGTGTTTTAACCTGTGTGTTATACCAGTTCTCGCCTGGTGTACGTCAGCTTTCAGCCAGTTCTCGCCTGGTTGTCTATACCTCTGTCTGTTATCCAGTCAGCCCGTCTGATGTTTAAAACACAAAAAAAAAATCAACGAGTGTTCAATTTTCCTCACCTATCAGTTCTCGCCTGGTAGCCTACCTTTGAATGCTAGTTCTCGTCTAGTATTTTCCGTTCCACTGTGTACATAATCCATGTTTATTTTAAACCAGAAAAACAAAAAAACCTAAAGGTATCTGACACAGTATTTCCCAATGACTCGCATGTTGTCATGTTTCCCGATACGAAGCTCGACGAATACTAGTGCTCCGAGTAATGTTTGAATTCCTTGTGGATGTTATTAAATCAGAATTGCCACTCTTCAGCAGACGAAAGTTGCTTATTGTCCCCGGAAGAATCGAGATCGTATTTTACCCCGTATCAGAGTAGGATCAGGAGTACCCTCAGCAGATTAAGATTGATATCCTTGATAGTAGGGGCATTTCCAGCCGTGTGCTGCGCGCAATCAATCCCAGTTTGGGTCAATCCCCGCAGAGTACAATCAGTTGCCAATGGTTTGAAGAAAGCATCCCCGAGCAGAGTTGTTCTCTTTCCCCAGTAAAGTTGCCAAGCAGGGTTGCCTTTTCATTTCTCCAGCAGGACGATTATCCCCAGCGGATTTGATTTCCCGTTTCCAGCATTTATTTTGCTGAGATAATTCTGTGACTTTAGGTCATCCCCAGTAGAGTTGGCGTTACCTTCGGCATTTATTTTGCCAAGTGGTTTTCAGACCTGGTGTTCTCTGGCAGCTAGAGCTTGCATTAGCATGTGCATATAAAGTCATAGCATTTATACGAGCATATAGCATATTCATGCCGTCTGGGCCTCGCATTTTCAAACAAAACGCATAGCATTTACATGTCATATAGGGCATCGCATCATTATCAAGCATACGCATGTCGAAACATAGACCAGGATGGTTACCTATTGGATTTTGAACTTGTTCACCTGCAGAGTTGTGTGGTTAGGCTTCTCGTCTTCCCCAGCGGAGTGATTCTTCATATTTGGTTGTTACGTCAGCATCAGAAAAAAAAACAACAACAACAACAAGGAGAGATTGACATTGATCAGACTTCTGAAGCTGCCCCCTTCGTCGAAATAGGTGCCAGGCAGTTCCATTCAGAATTCCCCAGGAGAATTGTCCTCAAGTTCGCAGTGAATTGTGAGTTGACCAGATTTGATCCCATGAGAGAGATGGGAATCAAGGTGTTGCTTTACGAAGCATTATTCAATACTTGTGGCGTCACACAGGTGTTGAAAAGGAGAAGGAAATTTATCAGAAAATTGACCAGTTGTTGCCGTGACAACCAAACTTCAGTTTGTTGGAAGCTTTTCCTCAAGCAGCTTTGCAGTATATTCTTGCAGTTGACAAATTTCAGGGTTTCATTTGTATTCAACCGTCATCTACCTTGAATGTTTGAAGGCTGAGCGCTCTTCACCCATTCAGGTCGAAGTCGCTTGAATAGGGGCAGCTGTTGCACCCCAAAATTTGACCAACCGGGTCTCGCATCTGGCTCGATGTTTCGGCGCATAATCGCATTCGCATCTGCATATCGCATACATTGCACTTTTCATTTGTATTGATTTTATCAGGGATCACAGCTCTCGTCTCGTGTTTCAGGTGATTTTTGTCAGTTCAGATAGGTAGAATCGATTTTTGGGATATTTCGGTACCCGTTTATTTTTACCGATTGTTTTTGTGCGCTCTCGCGGTGTTATGTGTCGTTCGGGAATTATGGTGATTTTTCTGGATTTTGTTGGCATATTTTAGATTTTTAATAGGTTCAAATCATTTTTTAGGATTTTTAAATAGCTTTTAAATCATTTTTTAGAATTTAATAGGATTTTTAATAGTTTTAATTCTTTTTTAAATAGATTTTAATCATTTTAGGATTTAATAGATTTTAGATAAATAATATAGATTTTTAGAATATTAATTGATTTTTTTGAATAGTTTCTTTTAAATAGTATATAATTTAATAGATTTTAAATAGTTTTAATATGTGTTAATTCATTTTTTAGAATATTAGATATTAAATAGATTTTATTTTTTTAATAGGAATTTTCTTTAGATATAGATTTTTTTCTTTTATTAATAATAAATAATATAGTTCTATTAGGGTTTATAGAATTTAATTAGATTAGTTTTTTAGATTTGATTAATTGAGTATTAGTTAGTTAATTAGGTTAGTTGTTAGTTACTTTTAATTGGTTTAATGATTTTAATTCAATTCAGATTTTTGTGAGTTTTTTTAGCATTTTCGTTTTGGGCCTATATCCAAGCCCAGTTCGCAGAGGCCATTTTCATCCGGCAAAAGTCCAGAATGGTCCAGTCAATTCCAGCTTTTTCCAGCGATATCTAGAACATTCCAGAAGCTCCCAGAGCTCTCAGTGCTTTAAAAACTAGCTCGCCACGTGTTGGCCAGAGGGCTGGCCCACGCTGCACGTTCCCACCACGCCACACCTCACCTCCAGTCTCTCTCTCAGCCTCACACGTGGAGGCCATGCGTAGCACCTCCCACACAGGTGGCACACATGCACGCCACCACTCCACCAGCTGCAGCCACGCGTCCCATTACTAACCCTCACCGGAAATCTCCACCGGCCGGCCTGCATGGCCGGCGGCCACCGCGCCACCGCCAGAAAACCCAGAAAAGCCCAGAATTCAACCTTCAACCTTCATCCTCTTCCCCTGACCTTCATCGCCCTCAACCCAGATTCCTTCATCTCCCCCGGTCAATAATTTTCCAGAAAATCCCAAAACAAACTTCATCGTGCACTCATCCTTTCCAGTTCCCGATCAACAACCTCCATCAACACGCCGAGTTCTCCAGAAATCCAATCGTTCATCAAGCAACACCTTCATCCTGCAATATCCATAAACGACATCCAACAAGAACGATTTCCAGAAACGAGCGTCATCAAGAATCACCATCTCAGATCTTCAATTGTCGTTTGATCTTCAAGATGCCAAAGTTCATCAACATACCACTCCAGAGCTTCACGCGTTCTTCGTTGATTTTGCAGAAGATTCATTGCGTCTGGGAATCCTCCGTGTTCATCGTGTTCGTCACAAACCCCATTCAAGGTTCATCAAGGATCTTCCAAGACTTCATCATGCACTCAGTCTCGCGTCAAGATCTTCAGCAACAATTGCAAGTCCTCAGATCTCCAGATCCATTTGTGCTATTCTTAGAAGTTTGGGGGAGGATTTGGAAACGAAAACGAGGAGGAAGCAGGATGTTGATTAGTATATCAATTTGTGTGGTGATACTATGGTCTTTTTTCTGGCAAAGGCTTCGAACGGAGACGAGGAGAGGAAGGTTGCGGCGGCGCTAGGTTGAAGGAGAAAGGAGAGTGAGGAGGTTAGGGTTTCAGGGTGAAAGTGAGGAGGAAGAGAGTGGGCCAGGCCCAGCCAAATTTTTTGGATAGCACGCCCCCTCGTTTTTGGCTGTTCTGGGCCTAAGCCCAGCGTTTACCAGACACACACCCTCCGTTTTTCCATTGCCACCCTCCCCATCCGTTTTTTGCAGCCACATTGGGCTGGGCCCTTAATTTGTTGTTTTTTTTTTATTTTTGCACAACCCCCCTGTAATCCAAATACACCCTCCCCCCTTTTTGTTTGTTTTTTTTTCTTTGGTTGTGAGAAGTGAAAAAGAAATAAAAGAAAGTATGAAAAAAATATTATGAAAAAAAGAAAAAAGAGAAGATATTGAAAGGAAAAGAAATAGAAAATATATTTGAAAAAAGAAAAGAAAAGAATATTATGAAAAAATTGTGAAAAAGAAAATAGAAAAAGAAATATAGAAAAAATATATTGAAAAAATATGGAGAAAAATATTGTGAAAAAATAGAGAAAAATATTTTGAGAAAAGGGAAAAATATGTTGAAAAGAAAAGAAGAAAAAGGAAAAAATATTAAAGTGTCGATTTAATATTTTTAGAGTTCATTTTCTTTTAGGATATATTTTCATAGAAATTATTTCTCAATTTTAGGGATAGTTTAGAAGCCCATTTGTTAGGGGGCTATTTTCCATTCGATTTTTTAAGATAGAATAGGATAGCATTTCCTAGGAGATTATTTTCAGTATCAACTCATTGTAACCATTTTTCAGAGATTAATAAAACGAGATTTGAGCTGTGGTCCCGAAGTAGCCGAACTACAGCTGCTCTGATTTCTCGTACCAGACGAGGATATGTAGGCATAGGATGCGATATCCTAGCGAGCACACTAACGACTAACTTTTGTTCTCTCGCGGCTGTGCGATCGAGACTTTCCCGCTGACGATTAATTGTAACCCTTTTTCTCTCTTGCCCGAGTGCATTTGAGACCAAGCCATAGTTTTGCCCATAGGTTCCCGACCCTGTGAAACCAGTTGTTTTTCTCACTGCTGTGTGAGAATGTTTTGTTTAGCCGTAGTTAGTCTGAACTACGTAAAGCTCTGATCTTCCATGCAGTGGAAGTACGTAGGCACAAGACGCGAGGTCTTGGCGAGCCAATTTTCCCTGTAGTCCCGAACTACGTTGACTCTGACTTTCTCTCTTGAGAATACGTAGGCATAGAGTGCGACGCTCTATCGAGTCAATTCCCTTCCGTTTAGATTTAGCAGCCGTAGATAGATTGTTTTGCATCCAGTAGACAACCCAAGCAGGCGTGGATCCCGTCGAGTACGACGGACGTGAGGGGTGCTAATACCTTCCCCTTGCGTAACCGACTCCCGAACCCAGGTTTTGGTTGCGATGACCATACCTTTTCCCCGTTTTTTGTGAGGTTTACTTCGAGCGTTTCCTTTCCCGCTCTGAGGGATAAATAACGCACGGTGGCGACTCTTCTGTCAGCCGGCGCCGATTTTCGCAGTAGCGACACACGTATCCTATTTCGTAGAATTAAGAAAGCTATGGACGAAAACCATAACCAAAGACCCCTTAAGGATTTCTCCCAACCATCTAATGACGAACCTAGTTCTGTTATTGTGAACCCCAATATCCCTGCTCATAATTTCGAGCTAAAACCATCCCTATTACAATTAGTGCAACAAAACCAGTTCGCGGGACTCGCTACCGAGAACTCGAACCAACATTTAAAAACCTTTATTCAACTAGTTAACACTTTTAAAACCAATGGTGCTACCCCTGAGGCAATTAGGTTAAGATTATTCCCTTTTTCCCTTAGAGACAAAGCCCTCACTTGGTTAGATTCCCTTCCAGCCAATTCTATAACAACGTGGAAAGACCTTAGGAGAGTTTTCCTCGCTAGATACTTTCCCCCGAGCAAAACAGCTATTCTTAGAAACCAAATAACCAGATTTACCCAAAACCAAGGTGAATCTCTCTTCGAGGCTTGGGAAAGATATAAAGACCTATTGAGAATATGTCCACACCATGGCCTGGAATCATGGCTGATCATTCATTCCTTCTATAATGGACCTCACTATAACACAAAAATGAACATCGACACCGCCTCCGGTGGCGCTCTGATGAATAAACCTTACCCTGAAGCTTGCGCTCTCATCGAAGATATGGCTCAAAACCATTGTCAATAGGGGATAGAGCGAGCAACAGTGGAAAAGAAAGAAGCCCAAGGAGGAATACATGAGATAAGTTCTATAGACAAGATGCAAGCCAAAATGGACGCCTTAGATCTTAAGGTCAAACGTATGTATGCAAACCCAGTAGTTGCGGCAGCAGTCTCAACTGAGTGCGAATTCTGTGGAGCCAAAGGACACCAATTGGCAGAATGTAATCTGCTGAACAAAACTCATTCAGGAGAGGTCAATTATACCCAAGGGAACCCATTTTCAAACACTTGTACCCTGGATGGAAGAATCACCCTAACTTTTCCTACAAAAATAATAACCCTATCCAAAACCCTGCACCCCCGAGACCATCCAGTTTTCAAGCTCAAAGACAAAACCCGCCTATGCAAGTTGTGCAACCTAAGCCGAACCTTGAGAAAATCATGGAGAACTTTATCACGACTCAGACCCATCAAAATAAAGAATTCCTAAACCATAACATTCATGTAAATGAATTGATTACCCAGTTAGGAACCAAAGTAGACCAAATAGTTACCCACAATAAGATGCTTGAAACCCAGATATCTTAAATAGCTTTAAAACAAGCTCCTGAGACTACACCCGGAGGACAGTTCCCTGGTCAACCTCAACAGAACCCCAGAGGGCAAGCCAATGCAATCACCTTACGGAGTGAGACTGCTTACGATGAACCGGTTAATTCGACATTGAGCGACCCCAAGACTCCTGAGGAAAGCATGGTACCCACAAGCAAAGTAGAGGAATCAGTAGGATCTGAAAAGCAGAAGGATAAGGACAAAACCAACAAACCACCTCCACCATATAAACCTCCCACACCCTATCCGCAAAGACTAAAACAAACCAAGATCAATAACCAATACCAGAAATTTATTAAAGTCATAGAGAAACTTCATGTGGAAATCCCTTTCACAGAAGCCATCACCCAAATACCATCATATGCAAAGTTCCTCAAAGACATCCTTACCAATAAATGTAGACTTGATGATCCAAAACCTTTAGAATGCAATTCCATTTCTGAAAATAAACTTGCCAAGAAGGAGAAAGACCCTGGGAATTTTTCCATACCTTGTATTTTGGGAAGTTATGTCATAAATAAAGCTTTTCTAGATTTAGGAGCTAGCGTAAGCCTCATGCCTCTGGCAGTTTTTGAAAGGTTAAAACTAGGAGAATTGCAACCTACGAAGATGTCACTTCAATTAGCTGACAGATCCATCAAGTATCCTGTTGGCATATTGGAACACGTCCCTGTTAGGACCGGTCAACTATTCATCCCGATCGATTTTGTTATCATAGACATTAAAGAAGATGATGACATTCCAATCCATCTAGGCAAACCATTCTTATCTCCGCTGGAGCCATAATAGATGTTAAGAGAGGGAAGTTGACTTTTGAGGTAGGTGACAAAAAGATAGATTTCATTCTATCGAAGTATCTTATGGCACCAGTATTAGGAGATGCGTGTTATGCCATAGACATCATCGATGAATACATTACGGAGCTAGAATTAGAGGAAACCATAAAACTGCCTTCAACCTTCATAAAGGAAGGTGACAGATTTATAGAACCCTACATTGATGATAACTTGTATGAATGTTTATCCCTTACCCCAGATCCTATATCATGCCAAAAAAACCCAGCTTTAGAACTTAAGGAACTAGCTAAGAATCTAAGATACGAGTTCTTGGACGAAGAAATGAACCGTCCAGTTATAGTTAGTGCTACCTTAAACCAGGGAGAAACAGACTAACTCTTATTTATCTTACGTAAATATCCCTCTGCCTTAGGATATAACATCTCTGACCTAAAAGATATAAGTCCATCCGTGTGCATGCATCGGATCTCACTCGAGGAAGACTCAAAACCCTCTAGAGAACATTAAAGAAGGATAAACTCTATAATGAGTGATGGTGTAAAAAAAGAAGTCCTCAAGTTACTAGAAGCATGTATAATTTATCAGATCTCAGATAGTAATGGGTAAGCCCTGTGCATGTAGTACCTAAAAAGGGAGGCATCACGGTCGTGCAGAACGAAAAAGGAGAACATGTAGCAAAACTAATAGAAGTAGGATGGCGTATGTGTATAGATTATAGGAAATTAAACAAAGCTACTAGGAAAGACCATTTTCCCTTACCATTTATAGACCAAATGCTAGAACATTTGGCCAGACACTCCTATTTTTGCTACCTGGATGGGTATTAAGGATTTTTCCAAATCCCCATACATCCAGAAAACCAAGAGAAAACTACCTTTACATGCCCTTATGGAACTTTTACCTACAGGCGAATGCCTTTCAGTCTCTGTAATGCATCAACAACCTTCCAACGTTGCATGATGGCAATCTTCACTGATTACCTTGATGGAATTATGGAAGTATTCATGGATGACTTCTCGGCGTGCAGATTTGATTTTAACAACTATCTCGCTAACCTTGAGAAAATCCTGAAAATATGTGTTGATGTTAGCCTGGTATTAAACTGGGAGAAATGTCACTTTATGGTCACCGAAGGTATAGTTTTAGGACATATAGTCTATGAGAGAGGTATCGAAGTAGATAAAGCCAAAATAGAAGTGATTGAAAACCTTAAACCCCCTAACACTGTCAGAGAAGTCCGAAGTTTTCTTGGACACGCTGGTTTCTATCGGTGTTTTATTAAAGACTTCTCTAAAATAACTAAACCTTTAACCAACCTCCTAATGAAAGATGTCGAGTTTAACTTTGATGAAAAATGCCTTGAAGCATTTAACTTTCTAAAACAAGCCCTGATCTCGGCACCCATCATGCAACCTCCAGATTGGGACGAACTGTTCGAAATCATGTGTGACGCTAGCGACTATGCTGTAGGAGTTGTTCTAGGGAAACAAAAGGATAAGAAATTACATGTTATATACTATGCAAGTAGAACCTTGGATGCTGCTCAACTAAACTACGCTACCACGGAGAAAGAACTTCTTGCCGTAGTTTTCGCTATGGATAAGTTTCGATCCTATATGGTAGGAGCCAAAATCATAGTTTACATAGATCATGCTGCCATCCGTTACTTATTGAGCAAGAAGGATGCCAAAACTAGGTTACTTTGATGGATCCTCCTGTTACAGGAGTTCGGTCTGGATATTAGAGACAAGAAAGGCACGGAAAATGTAGTTGTCGACCACCTTTCTAGGCTCGAGTATCTAAAACCAGACCCACTCCCCATTAACGATGATTTTACCTATGACAGGTTAATCACTAAGATAGAAATCATAGAAGAAAGCAACCTAGAACCTTATAAGAACCCTGAGAGATCTCTAGCACTAAGCAACGTACCTTGGTATGCAGATTTTGTGAATTACCTAGCTGCAGATATTATACCCCCTGATCTTAACTACCAGCAGAGAAAGAAGTTCTTTAGCAATGTAAGACACTTCTATTGGGATGAACCGCTCCTTTTTAAAAGAGGCACTGTCAATATTTTTCGCTGTTGAGTCCCAGAAGAAGAAGTAAGAAAGATAATAGAACACTGCCACTCTGCACCTTATGGAGGACACTCTAGCACGTATAAAACTCACGCCAAGATTCTCAGAGCAGGTCTGTTTTGGTTAACAATGTGGCATGATATACACACCTATATAGCCAAATGCGACCGGTGACAGCGCACTGGAAACATCTCAAGACGCGACGAAATGCCTTTAAGGAACATTCAAGAGGTAGAACTCTTTGATGTTTGGGGCATAGACTTTATAAGACCATTTCCGTCTTCCTTAGGAAACAAATACATCTTAGCTACAGTCAATTACGTGTCTAAATGGATCAAGGCCATAGCCTCTCCCACCAACGACACACGAGTAGTCATTAAGCTGTTTAAGAATTACATTTTCCCTAGATTTAGAACCCCCCGTCTTGTTATCAGCGACGGTGGATCGCATTTCATATCAAGAATCTTCGAAAAACTTTTAAGAAAATATGGAGTTAAACATAGGATAACGACACCTTATCACCCACAGACCAGTGGTCAAGTAGAAGTTTTCAATAGAGAAATTAAACAAATCTTAGTAAAAATGGTCTCTATATCAAGAAAAGATTGGTCTCAAAAGCTGCAAGATGCTCTATGGGCCTATAGAACCGCCTTCAAAACCCCTATTGGAACAACTCCTTACCAACTAGTCTATGGAAAATCATGTGATCTACCCTTTGAATTAGAACACAGGGCCTATTAGGCCATAAAAACCCTAAACTTTGACTATTCACTATGCCAAAAAAGACCTTTAGCAGCGCTTTTTTTGGCCTTTAGCAGCGCTTAAAAGCGCTGCCAAAAGTGGCGCTGCTAAAGGTAAAGGCAACACTTTTTTATGGAAAAAGCACTGCTAAAGGCTCCCTTCAGCAGCACTTTTAGCAGCGCTTTTATAAGCGCTGCATATTCCCCCCAACCATCCCCCCCTTTAGCAGCGCTTTCACAAAGCGCTGTCTTAGACCCCACCTTTAGCAGCGCTTTTACAAAGCGCTGTCATAGCCCCCCCTTTAGCAGCGCTTTTTAGAAGCACTGTCTTAGACCCCCCCTTCCAAACATATAACAACGCTTTTGTAGCGCTATGTTTGTAACCTTTAGCAGCGCTTTTTTGTAAAAGTGCTGTCTAATATCCCAGATTTTAAATTTTTTTTTTTAAATATTCACCCTGTTTTGTATATTTACCAACAACCTGCTTATATTACACAAACCTGCTTATAATTCAGGCCTTTATTTCAACACTTTGGCCTTATATATACAATTCAAAACTTTGGCCTTAAATATACAATTCAAAACTTTGGCCTTATATATACAATTCAAAACTTTGGCCTTTAAGTATACATTGTAACTCATCACTTTGTCCATAATCATTTTAATACACATAAACCTGCTTAAATATGTTACAACAAAATCCGATCCTCAGAATTACAACATCACAAATACATTCAATTTACATATAATTACAATTCTTCCAATCCGATAACTTTATACAATTCTCAACTCAAGAATAAATTGACACCATTCCTCTTTAATTTCTTCCAATCTTGCTTTCGTGTAAGTAGCGCACTTGAATTCATCAAAATACTACATAATATAACAAAACATGCAAGATTTAATTTTAAAACTAATTACTCAGATGAAGTATCGGATAATTATCAAAATGAATCATATAACTTATATAATGAATTGATCCATACCATGATTGGAATCTCAATTTGACCAGAAAGAATAATTTCCTTCATAAAGCGCAATACAAAATATCCGCAGTCAATCCCATTGCGCTGACGAGGACACTGTAAATGGAAAAAACAAACAAACATTTATCAGGATATATAGTTTAAATAGTTTTATCAAGTAGAACCACTATAACAGTCAAACATGGGAAAATATACCTCCACTCTGATCCAGTTGATGTTGTTAGCCTTGCTTTTTGGCACCGTTGCATCTCTTTGTGCTCTGAATATTTGTATAACTCTAACATAATATAAACGCATATTTAGAACAATGTCACATAATAAATAAAGATATATAATTATTTAGAACAGTATATCTCATCACTTACGTATCAATCATGTTCCTCAGATTTTCATATTTTGTTGTATCGCTATCCAATGAATCTATATAATACACTATTTCTTTCCTCGGATTAATCGTGACCAACAACCAATGTCCACTATCAAATAAGACAACAGTTTAGACGGAAATGTTATATAGAAAGGCAAAAATCGAACAATTATAATAAATGAATTTAGAATAAAATCTAACCCATGGCTAGTATTATATGGCAATAAGAACAACTTCTCCGTAGTTGCGCCCATAAATCTCTGCACTGTGTACTCTTTGACTGTATCTGGTCTATTATCCGTGAGTTGACACAGCTAGCAGATAAGAATGCAAATACTGAAGTCAAATCATTCAGGACCAACAACTTGTCATACAAGAACCTTAAAAAAACATAATCAACATTAGAATATTCAGTTAAACGAGCAAATTTTAAAATGTTCAATTATTTAATTAAAATGTATGAATGCATAACACCGACGCCCAATTCAGAATGGTTGAAAACCTGGTCAAAATCCTCATTAGCAATTGTTTCGGGATATTCAAAACCGAAAATACCTCCGTCCATATGTATTTGACGGATGCCACCCTCAGGCACATCTGATGTTCCCACATATGTTTCAAGGCACATCCTAAATCGAGGAACAAATGCTTTTCTGAGCACCTTGGAAGTTTCAGGCATCTTACCCTTGCTGACTTGTTGCGACTGCTGATCATGAACCTAAAAGTCATATATAAGTTCAGTAATTAATGTATAACAAGATAATCATGTAACTGTAGTAGTACCTGTTTTTTTGATGCAGCTGAATCGGTGTCCCGCACAATAATTCTATCATCTTTTGATTTGGATTTTGTAGGAGTCTAAGATCATCATGTAAATAAGAAAATGTAAATGTAAGAATAACTTTCATGTATAGATCATAAAACATTTGAGTATTAAAAGGTTCAACCTACCTCATCGTCTATGCAAATGAGATTTGCCGGCCATGCCACATACGCTCCTTTTGCGTCTCCCACCACTGTTGCGCCTGAAATATCATCTGGTATAGGCAACAATGCACCCCCCTGTAACGCAATATCAATAGATACTTTCAAAAATCTAGAAGGGAGCGGTTTATGATGAAGTAAGTCTCCCAGAAAGTTATGCACCTTTCCCTTGCCAACCACTCGAGGAGTCGGTGACGATAAATATAGCCGGCAAAGTGAAATGCCCTAAACAAATAATGATCAGTTAATGTGTCAATTAAGTAAAATGTGCTAAATTAATTTCAATGTAATATATACAATTACCTCTGGAAGCTTCTGCGGACAATTGATACTATCTTTGTCACTAGTAGCTTTACCCTCTGGAGCGCGCCTTTCCGACATGTATCTCTCCTTGTCCTTCTGTAATTCACGAATCTGCGCTTTCAATTCCTCCAAAGTATCAATCACTTCTTTATTGGTTGGATTTTTTTCTTTGGCTGCTTATACAGTTTGGATGGAGTGACACTAAATCCCTTACCCCTCACACGCCCAGAATACTCAGGAATATTCAACACCCGGCTCAGTAAGCTCCTGCAATCATCATCCTCAGCGGGAGTTATGGTCTGGGATAGAGTCTCCTGAAATATAGATAAAAACATATATAAATATATTATACACTTTTGATCAGTTACTGACAAAGATAACGTTGTACTTACACATTGTTCAAAGACTTGTTGAACTTCTTCCTGAACGACTCCATCTCTTCCCACACGGGCAGCCTTCCATACAACATGGTCCGGAAGAGATATCACATCACTCTTCTCCTCTTCCAACTACGCATTAAGACGGATAATAAAGCATTATATCCTATTATATATACTTACTATTTTTTGTAAATATATCATATTAAAGCATTTATATGTACTTACTATTTTTTGTTATAAGCGTGCATATCCCAAACGCCCCTTTTTGTATGGATATGTGGGATTTGATGCCCGTTGACGATTTACGCCACTAACAACCTGAAAAAATAAGTTTATCAGAACTCTTGTGGAAGAAGCATATATACTATACATAGTTCATGATAAGTTGTACTTACTTCAAATTCTTTTGTTCTTCGCTTTGCAACAAACGTCTCCCATTCTTCCTCCGAAATCAAATCCGCGTACTTCATTGGACGCTCCGAGTCAACAAAGTTTCCTTCAGAATCTTTTAGAAACTTGTTTGTTAAAAACGCTCTAAATCCCTTCAAGCGTTTTCCGGCCAATTGAATACAATATTTTCTCCTACGATCTTCAATATTAAAAGATCTCTGCAAACACACACATACATATAACATGTTACTATAATTAATTTAAAGACGTAACTGTCAACATAATTAAAAATAATCAAATATCATACCTGAATCTCGCTCCAAATTTCATCTTTAGCCGGTTGTAATGAAAGAATTCTCCAATTATCGCAAGTAATCGGAACTTGCGAACGTACAAGTGCTCCGATGTAACTTGTTAGCAACGCACCGTTAGGCTCAACTAACTGATCTCTTTCATTCCAATGGATATCATACTTTACTCCTTTATCTCTCGCACAAATGATTTTTTTCATAATCGTTATGCCTCTTTTAATATCACCTTCCACGTCTTTTGTTGTTTGTTTTCCATCATGTGATGTTTCCTCGTTGCTGGCCATAATATATATACCTGTAATTCAAAAAAACCAAAGTATCAAATGAATGACATGCAAATATGTAAATAACAAATATATACATAAGAAATGTATAAATAAGAAAAACATGGTATAAATAAGAAATAATATGTTATTTTATTTCATGATATAAATAAGAAATAATATGTTACAAGTACCTTTAACATCTCTTTCTTTTTTTCGTTTTAACAGGGTTTACTTGTCTCTTAACAACACAGACAGATGAATTGATCCAAATTCCCTCGTTATGATCATTTCTAATATATGATTCGTCCGCTCTAATATTCTCATCTGGATCATTTATAATATAAGATTCATTCTCAACATCAACATCCCCCTTTTCTCCAATGTTATCATCGATTACTTTGTTGGAAAAAAGAACTATAGACCATTTCGTACTTGTCGGATCAGTGACATAGAACACTTATTTAGCTTGCGTGGCTAGAATAAAAGGCTCATCTTTGTACTCCACCTTATTAAGATCCACTTTCAAAAAACCTGATTTATCCATTAACAGCATCCTAAGCAAGGACATGTGATCCTACTGGGGTCTTTGGCGTGTTCAACAGCAAAATTAACGAACTTCGATACCCCATTCTCATACTCTTTTGACAATCGATTAGCATACATCCATTTTTTATCCATACTAATTGAGTAATCTACACTAAACTATGAAAGTTAAACAAAACAGAGAATACCTGTAAAGAAATCACTAACTTCTAAGAATGCTACACAGTAGGATGCTTGGAAATAATCACAACCTTGCTCTTCACAGGTAACCCCTTTAACAGACAAAATTAATAACATCATCAGTATTAAATAATTCTTGGAAACAATCAAAATTAACAGATATAAATAATTCATTTACTTTCATCATCAACATCATTAACATCAACAACAATATTATCGTTACTTAATTCAAGTTTCCATCAACAAATACGATTAACAAATATACGAAATTAACAAATATATGAAATTATTCGAGTAATTTAATTTTTCAACTAACAGTGGTATAAGAAATTATTTTTATGCCGCAAGCATATAACTTCCAAAGAAAATATTATATAAACAATACTCTTATTTTTCTTGGGATTATAAAAAAAGTATAATAAGTATATCAAAATGAAATGCTTTTTTTTTTACAAAATGACATAAAGGAAGAATAATCAAATTTAAAACACATAAATCAACAATATTTAATCCTTTTGGTGTAAAAGAATGCACGACAAATCCACCTAAAATCATTCCATCAAATATGATCTTATTCTTGAAAATAAAATGAAGAATATATGTTTCAAAATTGAAGACAATAAGAACAATAAAAATATACATTAACTCACAAATGTATTGTTGTGAGTCTTTACAACGATTAATTCTTCTTCTTCTTCACAAATTTAAAACACATAAAATGAAGAATACAAAGATTTTTAATTGACAGTTACTAAAGAATTAGAAAAACACATCCCTCCCATGGTTCATATCCATATATCGATCAATTTCTTTCTAAAAAAGCTCTTGATTCCTTTCTCCAAATCAAAGCTCACTTTCATTATTTTGATTACAAGGAAACCTAAAAGTTCATCTAAAACAAATCACTGTTATCGTTGTATTATTTAATGTAGCTACAGTGGTATAAGAATCACATTCCATTTGCAAGAAATAGAAAGAATCACATTCCATTTGCAAGAATTATATTCTACATCATCAAACTCCAATAATGCATTCAACTATCAGAATAATAAAAATGAAAAATGAAAAACTTCAAATACCTCAAAAGTGGTGGAAATGCGCCGATGGTGGAAATGGACGGACGAATGAAAGAGACGACCGTCAAAAATGGACGGACGGTGGTGGAAATGCAGCAACAACGGATGAGAGTTAGGGCAACGGCGGAATGAGGCACGGGCGGAAGCATGAAGGGAAGGACGAAAGGAAAGTGTCGACGGAGTGAATAGGGTTCGTTTTCGCGTCTGGGAAAGAAGAAGACGAATACTGTTATGTTTCTGCGCTTTAACTGGGAATTTTAAAATTTATTCTACTTAAACCTATAGCCGCGCTTTTGCATGGCCTTTAGCAGCGCTTTTATAAAGCGCTGCTATAGGTTTGCCTTAGACAGGGCCTTTAGCAGTGCTTTTTAAAAGCGCTTTCTTAGACCCAGGCTATAGCAGCGCTTTTCTTGAAAGCGCTTTCTTAGATCCCTCTTTTAGCAGCGTTTTTTAAAAGCACTATCTTAGACCCCCCCCCCCCCCCCTTTAGAAGTGCTTTTTTAAAGCGCTGTCTTTGACCCCCCCCCCCTTTAGCAGCGCTTTTTTAGAAAGTGCTGTCGTAGGTATGCAATTTTTTTCTTTTTTTTAAGAGTCTTTTAGCAACGCTTTTTCAGAAAGCGTTGTCTTTTAATGCGCTGCTAAAAGTCATTTATGTTGTAGTGATTTGACTGTTGGACAAAACCGCGTCCTTGATATACATAAACTAGAAGAACTCCACCAATCCGCCTATGAAAATGCCATTATATATAAAGAAAGAACTAAGGCCTGACACGATAAGAAGATCGTAAAGAAAGATTTTCATGTATAAGACAATACTCTCCTATTCAACTCTAAATTACGACTCTTTCCTGGCAAGCTCCGTTCAAGGTGGACATGCCCCTTTATAGTTACTAAAGTTTTACAATCAGGAGCAGTCGAGATCCAGAACCAGTCATGTAGCCCATTTATTGTAAACGGATAGAGATTAAAATTCTACGAAGGAGGAGACATTCCCGATGATTACTCCAGCCATACCTTGATCGATCCACCATTGCCTACTTCAGACATATAGGTTCTATTCATCAAGCTAACAACGTTAAACAAGTGCTTCCTGGGAGGAAACCCACGATTTTCTTTATTTTTCCTTTATCTTTTATTTTACTTTTATTTTATTTTATTTTGTTTTCTTTTATGTGTCAACTGACGGTTTATGATGATTGTGAAGGTGTGAAAAATACACAAGAAAGGGGGGGTTTGAATTGGGTATTTGGTTACTTAAAAACTTCTGCCATCTTCTTCTGTGTTGTTTCTAGATGTAGCAATGCGGAAGCATAAATAATAAACTAAACAAGTAAAGAACACAAGATATATCCTGGTTCACTTGAGCAACTCTCAAGCTAATCCAGTCCACCCTTCCAAGGTGATTTCGCCTTACTCACTGCAAGGACTTAATCCACTATAACCAAACAGATTACAGTTGCACAAGCTAACTGCAAGTGACTAACAACTTGACAATGACACGTTCAGGGATCCCCAAGGATATAACGTTCATTGACACCTTAATAGAATCCGATCACTAAAGATCTCCTATTAGGATTTCCACAAATGACTACTGTCACTTGTCATCTCAAGTATACTGATCTTCACAAGATCACTTGAGGAATCACTAATTCTAAAATAGAATTTGTGTTGCCGGAGATTACATAGGTGCTTCTCAAATAAGCAGATTACTCCTAATTAAGTTCCTAGCAAGTATTGAGCAACAACTCCTTGCTTTCTAATATAGAAACTAATCTAATAATAAATCTCTAAGAGATTATTGAGTACAGTTTCTATATGCTTAAAAGCTTTTCTGTTTGTGAGCACTAAGGCTTCTTTTCCATTTAAGCTTTTCTTTTCATTGCAGCAGTAGCAACAGAGCAACAGCTCTAGCCACTTAGTAACCACTTCAGCTCACCAAGCAGCATTTGAATAATCAAATGATTCTGCCTTTATAGTGCTTCCAAGAATGACGTTGTGAGGATAGAAAAGTCCTTTCTATTTCCAACGGTCATATTCCAACGGATAGAATGAGCACGTGTTGGATGACATCACTTTCTTGTCCTTTTCCATAAGCAACGGTAATATTCCATTTAACAGCTTGGACAAATATGCTTCTGGCTTGGTTCTTCTGATGATGTTACAGATGAGTAGTTCAGAAACTACTTTGGTATAGATAGCATAGTAAACATCAGATTCTGACTTCAGCACTTTGTTCATCAGAGTTGATAGCAACAGCTCATCTGATTGAACACGTCTTGTCTGGTGAAGCTTCATAATCTATCTTCTTCAGAGTCTGGTCTTCAGAGTCTTTTGCACTTGGTCTTCAGAGCCTTCAGCCTTCAGAACTTCAAGTCATCAGAGTCTTCAGCACAAACTTCTTCAGATGATTATATCTTCAGAGTCTTGACCTTTAGAACATGTCTTCAGAGTCTTCACAGTCTTGACCTTCAGAACATGTCTTCAGAGTCTTCAGAGTTTTGTCCTTCAGAACATGTCTTCAGAGTCTTGACGCACTTGGTCTTCAGAGCCTTCAGCCTTCAGAACTTCAAGTCATCAGATTCTTCAGCACATCAGTTCTTTAGAGGGCTCACTCTTCAGAGACGCTCGTTAGCTTCCAGATCAGATGCACAACTCAGATCAGAATCCACAGATGCATTGCAACTGCAATATCCAGCATCCTTGATTCTGTACTGAACATGATCAGATGCAGAAACAAACTTGCTTCTTTACTAAGCTTCATTTGCTTTTAGATCAGATGCACTTCTTCAGATCATAAACCACAGGAGCATTGCAACTGCAATATACAGCATCCTTGGTTCCTTACTGATGGTGATCAGATACATAAGCAAACTAGCTTCTCCCAAGCGCTTCATGAAGTTACACATAGTAATTCCATATATTACTAGCTGCACACGTTGCTTTTGTTTGTTTGGTCTAATATATTTAATTTAATATGACCTGCACATAACAAACATTAAACCATAAAATGGTTCTTTCACAAATACTCAATTGTTATCATCAAAACATAGAGATAATCCTGTAGAGACAAATCTTGCTCTTACAATCTCCCCCTTTTTGATGATGACAAAACCATGTATTTTGATAGAACATTTTATACAGGGTAATCACCAAGCATTAACCTATTCAGAGTTCTAAGCAACTGCTCCCCCTGAATGTGTTAATCTTAAAAACATTTTTATGCTTGTTCAGAGACATACTCTGATCCCAAGACTTACAAAAAATAAATTTGATAAAACACAATCAAATAGAATAGAATAGAAGGAATACTTCCCTACAATATAAGAGAGCATGAGTCTTCAGCATCTGGACTAGTTCAATCAGAACTTCCATCTTCAGATCTTTAGAACTTATCTTCTCTAAGCATTGTATCAGGGTCATATAACTTCAGAATCTTCTAAAGCATTTTCTCTTATTCTTCAGAACATCCTTCAGATGAGAAACTCCCCCTGAGTTTCAGACTGGGTGAAAATCAAATATCCTGACTTGTGAACCTTCCTGGGAGAACTCCCCCTGGCTACAATAGATCAGATATTTGGATCTTCTGAGCTTTATACAGTCTTGATTCTTGCTTTCTCAGATTTTCTTTCATCTATGATTCTTGGTCTTATCAGAGCTCAATGCATTGATCAGATTCACTTCTTGATCTTTTGAAGCATAGTCTGATCCTAATAGAAACCAATAGAATGTTTACTTCTGAATCTGATTCCAATATTGAATATGAGTCTGATACCTATGTTGGTTCTTAGTCTGACACCAATACATGATACTCATGATTCTGATTCTGAATCCAAATCTTGCTTCTATGAAGATTTCTGATTCTTGTGCTCTGATTATCATATTCACAGACAATTTACATCTTCTAAACATTCTGATTCCAGATGACTTTAACTTTCAGATCTCTGAACAGTATTGGGTCCATCTGATTCTGAATCTATGTTCACGAAGTGTATAACTTCTATTATATGAACACCAGTTCATTTGAGCTCAGATTTCTTTCATTTATCCTGTTTAGAATGCCTAGTGAACTTGTTCAGAGTTCCTTGGAAAACATCAAACAGATAATTAGTAATAAACGCAGTTTATATGTTTTTGCATTCTCTTTCAGGTTATAGAATATATCAAAGTTATATTCTATTTCAAAAACATTTTCCATTTCTCCTCAAGTTATATTCTATTCTTCCAGATAATATCAAAATCATCTTTCATTTCTCCCCCTTTTTGACATCATCAAAAAGTTTGAGTTTTTCATCAAAACAGATTTTTTAAAAAAAATTTCTCTTTTTAAAGTCAGAATTTAAAAAGATAAGAGTTGAGAGATAGCACCTGAGAACTTAATCATCTTTCATTTCTCCCCTTGAGAACTTAATTCTTACAGGTTGATACCAATTAAGGTAGGTTGATATCTTTTCTCAGATTTCATCTTCTATATCTCCCCCTGTTTCTTTGAGAGTGACAATTCTTCAGAATTTGTAGAAGCATGCTCTGACGAGGATTGTTGACAGGTTTCTATTCAACAGAACTTTCTCTGACAACTTGTTGTACATCCTTCATAGCTTGTTGATCTCCTCTAAACTTACTAATGTCACGTTCTCAACGTACAAAAGTAGTTTCACAAGAAAATCCAACTACAACATTTTCCTTAGTCTTCTTAGCATCTTCAGCTTCTTGTACTAATCTGGAAGTTTCGTTTCTGAAATTTTCCTCTGCTAGATTTAGACAACAAGGTTGAAGACTATTCTTCCTTCTAGCTTGATCTTGATACCAATAATTCCAGTCCTTAGAACAACTTGAAATGCATCCAATTTCAGAGTCTAATTACTTCTGAAAAATATCTCAAGAAGTCTCAAGTTCCAGAGTTGAAGTACTTGTTCTGGCCTTTGCTTTGATTCTTGATTCTGCGCCCAGAACCTTCTGTATCTTCACTCAAACATCTTCTGAAGTTTTTTCTCAGAGTTATCTGACACTTTGCTTCTGGTTGGATGTCAGAGACATGATACCAATTTATGATGTAAGATACCAATTGAAGGTGTGAAATAATGAAATTATTTCAGCTCGTTTCTTCAACATCAAAACACTATACTACAGAAGTATCAATGTTTGATTTAACAAACCATCTTCTAATAGAATCTTTTATCCAGAGTTCCAGATAATCCAAATCTTCTGATAGTCTACTACTTCAGATTTGCTCAGATCTTTAGATATCATCTGATATCAATTGAAGGTGATGTGCCATATGATCCTTCAATCTTCTGTACATGAATGTCCTTCATTTGACACTTCATCCAGAGCATCTAATACTTCAATCAGCATCTGATGTATTTTGCTTCTTTAAGGGATAGTGCTAACCAAAGGTACTTTTGCAACTAACTCTGACTTCAGTATCATCAGCATAACAAAAACCTACTAAAAATAGTTATCTGGTTTTCTGCAACACAGAGTCACGTTAGTAGTACCTTTCAGATACCTCAGAAATCTCTTAACAACTGTTAAATGAGATTCTTTAGGATCTGATTGGAATCAAGCACATATACATATACTGAAAAGAATGTCAGGACTAGAAACAGTAAAATACAGAAGAGTACAACTCATACCTTTGTAGAGCTTCTGATCTACCATTTTACTGACCTCTTTCTTTCTCAGAGTGTACGTTAAAAACATGAGAGTCTTAGATGGCTACTCTCTAACAGATTATCCTTCTATCTGCTACATTCTTTATCTGATTCCTCCTTTGGTCTTCATCTTCTGATCATCCATCTTTGGATGCCGATGATCATGCTTCTTTATCTTCAAGATGACTTATTTCCAGATGAAAGCTATATCTTCTTGCACCAAGAATTTATCCTTTGGACAGACGTGGTTGATCATCATAAATTATCATTAAACCAAGATGAATTTCTTGAAATGATTTGAATGACAATCTTGTTCTTATCAATCAGTATCTGAGGGTAACTTCTTCTTCTAGAATTCTCGTACCAACTGAAGGTGTGAGAACTTCTGAGTACCAATAGAAGGAGTAGGATCTTCTGCTAAATCACCTTAGGTTTCTCCACCTTTGGTTTCTGATTCCAAGCTTGTTATCAAAACTTGAATCTTAGCATCAGTGCTTCATTAGATAATACCTTATACCAATTGAGACAATGTTTCCTTTCTGAATTAGCTTCAGAAATCTTCAAAGCTTCTGCTCTAATCTTCTGAAGAGATTCTTTACACCAAACTTTCTAACCATAACTATTTCTGTTATGTTAGTAAGTTCTTCTGATCATCAACAATCAGCCTTTGCCCAAAAGCACTTAATCAACAGATGTTAGCTCAATTAATAACATCAAACCCAGAAGTGCTTCTTCAGACGGTTGGAGACTGATAAGAGTCTGATACCAACTTTATGATATCCAAAGTAGACTCTTCTGACAGTGAAGTTGCAACCCAACTTATCTTGATCAACATCTATTAAGTGAACAACTATGGAAATGATTCCTTGCATTAGATCCTCTGCTTCAGATCTATGCAGCTTAGCTCTAGAGAATGATTCAACCAACCGTTCATCCAGAGGTATGCTTCAGATCAAACTAGATCTTCAATCTTCAGGATTCCTTGTTATCCAGAAGTGAGTTGTGTTGCTGACGTTTCAGAGCCATGCAAAATCTGAACCTCAGAGCTTCTGACCAATTTCTTTATACTCTTTGCCCAGAGTCTTCTGTAGAGTTACTTCTTAACAACTTTCAGAATCTGTTGCTTCATCAGATTCTTCTGTAACTTGCCTCTGTAGCTTGTGTACCTTGCCTCTGTAGCCTTTCTTCTGAGTCTATACTGATACCAACTGAAGTGTCTTCAGTATCCTGCCTCAGTTGCTTTGCTTCTGATGCTTTGAACTATCTTCTATAGCTTTGCTTCAGAGTCACCAACAATTGAAGGAGAGATGTCTTGATTGACAGAGCCTCTACAAAATCAGTGTTACAGAACCTTCTGTACAGCTACTGATCTGACTTCACTAGCCTCTTCTAGAATGCTAGTTTTAGCTACTGCCTGCATACACTCAACAAACTCCTTTCCAAGTGAAGTATATGGTTCTAAATAGAAGTATCATCAATGTAAATAAATCTGACAAATTTAAAATATCTTTCTTAATAGTCTTTAAGAAGAAGAGTAGTAACAACTTTACTTTTGACAAAATAATTTTCAAAAAGAAACCTGGGAAGTTGATAAACATATACTTCTTCTTCAATAAAACCATTTAAAAGTATTTTTAATATTCATCTGATTTATATTGATGTTATACTGATCAACGAACGAGATGAAAAGAATATGAATTCTAACCTTGTCACAAAAGCATATGTCTTCTGTATAGTCAAGAATTTCTTGCTGACAATCTTTGAGAAGAAAGAATCTTGTTCTTATGGAATCATCCTTCTTTCCAATGAATGTCTCTTCTAGAAAAGAAGATTTGATTCTGGGGGAAACTTCTCAGAGCTGATTCTTCAGAAACAGCTAATTGAATAGCATCTGGAGTAGCTCCTGATTCTTCAGCTGGAACACATTCTGCTTCTGATTCTCCAACATCTTGTGAGACAAACCAGTAACAGCAACTAAAGTAGAATATTCTGAATAACTCTTCTTGAACAGATCTCAATTCCTTTATTAGCATTCTGCAGCATCTTCATCAACACAACAACATCCATTTGATTCTTGAGAGACATCCTCAGAGCACAGATAATCTGATCTTCATGTGTAGAGAGAATCTAGCTTCCATCAGGCTTCATCTTCTGAATTTTTCTGCTTGAAACAAATACAGATCCAATCTAGATACAGTTATCATCAAACTTAGATGCATCAAAAGACACAGTCTGACTGACAATTTTGCTCTTACAATGCTGAGCTAACATGTAAGGAGTTAGATTATCAGAGTTGACATAACATCTGCTCTTGAAAAAGAATGTTTACTGACTTATTCAAATTGAATAACCCCAGAAACTTAAATCCTTTTTACATATGACAGAATGACTACTGTCATTGTATCTTTCCTCATATCTTTATTTCTCAAAACATTCATTATGAATTTCTGAAAAATAATGTCTGATAGCATCTGACCAATTTCAGTTTGTTCAACATCTCGAGTTAATAGAACTTAATTGTCCATGCTGCTTCAAAT
Source organism: Lathyrus sativus (assembly GCA_963859935.3). Taxonomy (NCBI): domain Eukaryota; kingdom Viridiplantae; phylum Streptophyta; class Magnoliopsida; order Fabales; family Fabaceae; genus Lathyrus; species Lathyrus sativus. Next base: position 665,776,362 of record OZ012739.1, read on the forward strand.
CAGATCTTTTGAATTCATCATATCCATATGAGTTGATACAACACTGCCTTTCTTGAAACCTCTGCAGAATTCTTTGAAGCTCTTCAAGGAGAGCAACTTTCAAATGTTTTGGATCTGAAGAATCATTTCTTCCAGATTTGAATATTTTTCTAAACTTACCCTTTTCTGCAGACTTCATTCTGGCGTTCTGATGAATAAATTCCATTATCCAGCAATAATATCTTTTCTTACTTAAGATAAATTCCAATGAGTTGTCATGAGAAAGTCAAGTGTGGACTAATCCGTTTCTTGAAAACATCTCATACTTACTAGAATTAATCTTTAGAGATCAAGAATTATTGCTTGCAGAAGATTTATCTTTGAGCAAATATGTTGTAAATCCAAACGTATTTTCAGATCAACATTCAACAGATATATCTTCTTATCTGATGAATCTATCCTGTCAGCTGATTCTTCATTCTTCTTTCAGAATCTTCTGGAAACTTCAGAGCCTAAGATGTTCTTCAGATGTTGCTGAATCAGAGTCTGGTGCAGCTGTGTGCTTGAAGCGTAACATGCTCTTAGATCAGAGTCTTCACTCAGATCAGAGTCTTCTCTCATTCAGAGTCTCTTCACTCAGAGTCTTCTTTCATTCAGATTCTTGATAATATATGCAGCGTGTTGTATCTTCAGAATCTTGATGACTAAGCTCAAGGTAACTCAATAGATTACAATTTTAGTACTCATTATCCTCAAAAACTGATATGAGACTGAAATTGTAAGAACGGTGAAATATCCCCAAAAGTATTTCTTCACACAGCCTATGGATCTTTATCTGACACTGTTAGGTGTTTGATATCCATCAATAACAGAACCAGGCTCTGATACCAATTGAAGGTGTGAAAAATACACAAGAAAGGGGGGGTTTGAATTGGGTATTTGGTTACTTAAAAACTTCTGCCATCTTCTTCTGTGTTGTTTCTAGATGTAGCAATGCGGAAGCATAAATAATAAACTAAACAAGTAAAGAACACAAGATATATCCTGGTTCACTTGAGCAACTCTCAAGCTAATCCAGTCCACCCTTCCAAGGTGATTTCGCCTTACTCACTGCAAGGACTTAATCCACTATAACCAAACAGATTACAGTTGCACAAGCTAACTGCAAGTGACTAACAACTTGACAATGACACGTTCAGGGATCCCCAAGGATATAACGTTCATTGACACCTTAATAGAATCCGATCACTAAAGATCTCCTATTAGGATTTCCACAAATGACTACTGTCACTTGTCATCTCAAGTATACTGATCTTCACAAGATCACTTGAGGAATCACTAATTCTAAAATAGAATTTGTGTTGCCGGAGATTACATAGGTGCTTCTCAAATAAGCAGATTACTCCTAATTAAGTTCCTAGCAAGTATTGAGCAACAACTCCTTGCTTTCTAATATAGAAACTAATCTAATAATAAATCTCTAAGAGATTATTGAGTACAGTTTCTATATGCTTAAAAGCTTTTCTGTTTGTGAGCACTAAGGCTTCTTTTCCATTTAAGCTTTTCTTTTCATTGCAGCAGTAGCAACAGAGCAACAGCTCTAGCCACTTAGTAACCACTTCAGCTCACCAAGCAGCATTTGAATAATCAAATGATTCTGCCTTTATAGTGCTTCCAAGAATGACGTTGTGAGGATAGAAAAGTCCTTTCTATTTCCAACGGTCATATTCCAACGGATAGAATGAGCACGTGTTGGATGACATCACTTTCTTGTCCTTTTCCATAAGCAACGGTAATATTCCATTTAACAGCTTGGACAAATATGCTTCTGGCTTGGTTCTTCTGATGATGTTACAGATGAGTAGTTCAGAAACTACTTTGGTATAGATAGCATAGTAAACATCAGATTCTGACTTCAGCACTTTGTTCATCAGAGTTGATAGCAACAGCTCATCTGATTGAACACGTCTTGTCTGGTGAAGCTTCATAATCTATCTTCTTCAGAGTCTGGTCTTCAGAGTCTTTTGCACTTGGTCTTCAGAGCCTTCAGCCTTCAGAACTTCAAGTCATCAGAGTCTTCAGCACATCAGTTCTTTAGAGGGCTCACTCTTCAGAGACGCTCGTTAGCTTCCAGATCAGATGCACAACTCAGATCAGAATCCACAGATGCATTGCAACTGCAATATCCAGCATCCTTGATTCTGTACTGAACATGATCAGATGCAGAAACAAACTTGCTTCTTTACTAAGCTTCATTTGCTTTTAGATCAGATGCACTTCTTCAGATCATAAACCACAGGAGCATTGCAACTGCAATATACAGCATCCTTGGTTCCTTACTGATGGTGATCAGATACATAAGCAAACTAGCTTCTCCCAAGCGCTTCATGAAGTTACACATAGTAATTCCATATATTACTAGCTGCACACGTTGCTTTTGTTTGTTTGGTCTAATATATTTAATTTAATATGACCTGCACATAACAAACATTAAACCATAAAATGGTTCTTTCACAAATACTCAATTGTTATCATCAAAACATAGAGATAATCCTGTAGAGACAAATCTTGCTCTTACAGATTGTGCGTTCAGGTTTTGTTCTCTTAGTTTTATTTTTCAGGATGCAGCAGCATGGTGACATGCACGTCATCTTCAGAGACGACAAGCAGAGAGAGAGGTACTCAGTTCTTCGACAACGCCCTATGGAACCGACCCAATATCCGGATCAAGCCTGCATGGAAGCTCTAGGGATCAAACCCAGCATACAGTTTCTCTGTCATCAGCTTCATTGGGCGAATATGCTGACCAGGTGAACCATACCTACAAACACCTTACATTAGAGTTTCTCAGCTCGTTCCACCACGAGCCATATGCCGATCAGGACGGACTAGCCACATTTAGACTTTTTGGGAAAGAGTATGCATTCACCCATAAGGGATTCGATGACCTACTTGGATTTTCGACCACTCTAGATGATATTCCTGACCTTCCGATGGGCTACTTTATGAGTAGAGACATCGATCAATTCTGGAGAGAGATTACTGACGAAGGAAGCCTAGACCCATCGACTCAGCTATCTCCAGTCATCCACAACCCAGCTATGAGGTATTTTCAGATGACTCTAGCCCACACCTTTCTTGGAAAGGAGGACTCTGACATGCATGTTAGTGAGGAAGAGATATTCTTCCTATTCTGCGCAAACAGGTTTCTCCCAGTGGCATGTGGAAACTTCTTGCTGCATAATCTCGAGGGTACAACTAGATCCTCCGAAGGAGTTATTCATGTGGGAGGCACCGTCACACATATAGCCACTGCATTGGGACTCACCAGCCAATTACTGCATCTGACTCCATATTGTGGATACACCCTGTTAAACATCGATTTTTGTTTGGACCGTGGGTTGATGAGGAGAGCATATTTTCAGCCTAATGCTTTCAGACTTCTGATTGATTACTAGACTGTCCATTATTTTACATTACCTGACCCAGTTGTAACCAGTATACACGATCCTTCAAATTGGAATTACGCATTAGAAGGCTATGGAGAGACTATCAATGAGCCATGTACACCGCCCTCAGCGGAATACCATCCTTCACCATCATCCCCAAGGACGATAGTGTACTCGAACAATCATGCATTGCGAAGGACCGACTTGCACACCCAGATAGCAGCACTACGTCTAGAGATAGTTCGACTCCAGCAAAGCGTAGCCGATCTCACCTTACAGGTTCAATTTCAGACATGACCCATGCCATTGAGGCAGACGTTATGTATCAGGAGATCTCAGATTTACACAGAGAGCTGCACTCACTCCATCATCTCGATCAGTCAGACGAGTAGCTAGTTCCTTGATGACACTATTTCATCGCTTTCGTTATTTGCTTTATTTCCCTTTGCATTTACATACTTATTGCATTTTGATTATGCTTTTTATTTTTTATGACATTAATCTTACCGTTTGTATATATAAATATTTGTGACAATTAATATTTCACGTAATTTATTTATATTTTTAATTTTTATGTTTTTTGATTTTTTATGTCGAAATATGGAAAAAGAAATATATATATATATATATATATATATATATATATATATATATATATATATATATATATATATATAAATAAATATATATATATATATATATATATATATATATATATATATATATATATATATATATATATATATATATATATATATATATATATATATATATATATATATATATATATATATATATATATATATATATATATATATATATATATATATATATATATATATATATATATATATATATATATATATATATATATATATATATATATATATATATATATATACAGAGAAAATTAGTGTGCCAGGACAGATGAATTCTACTGCCAGCACACCCCCAGAAATCAAGAAGGAGCACCAAGGCCCAAACAAAGCACACAAATATGGCCCAACCACCTTTACAAGGGATGGCGCCAGCCATATAGTCCATGGCGTTCGCCATGGGGTCTGAACTATATGTGGGGTAGAAGTTTAGAAACCACCATTTTTGCATCCAAAACCTCAAAATCTCCATTTTTGACTCCACAAAAATCCTCCCCTAAGCACCAAAAGTTCATACTTTCATCTTCCACCCACCAACCCACCAACCCATTAACCATTCCAACTTCCATTTTCACTTTCCCTCACCAAAATCCATCAAAACCCCATTTTTACAAAACTCAAAAAATACCCATTTTCCATCATCCTCAACCTCAAGAGTTCATCCATGGAGTACGAAGGTTACATCTTGTGCCAAGGGAAGCCCGAAGAACGACATCGAAATATTCTCGACAAACTGGAAAGTCGAGACATCGCTTCGACACGGTACGTGGATGATAACTGTCTATATTCTTTGGGTATTTACCATAGCGTTTATCACATGTTAGATACTCTAGGACTGCATGAAATATTTTCCAGGCGTGACCCTACTTTTGAGAGGCTGACCAGGGAATTCTTGAGTTCCCTGATTTATGTTGTCAGACCCGACACTGCTAGTACTATCGGCACTGTGCAGTTCCGAATGTTTAATGTGGAATATTCTTTTAGTACTGATGAACTCGCAGAGAGGCTAGGAATACCTTTTGGTGCGGGTGCTATTTATGAAGCACCTCTGGATTCTGAATGGTCTGTGGAGGCATTTTCCTTCTGGAATAGGTTGTCAAATTTCACTATTTCATCTTTCGAAGGGATACATGCCTCAAGGATCCATAACTTGGCCATCAACGTGTTTCGCTACATGCTAGCGTGTACTGTCTTTGGCCGGGAGAATCCTAACAAGGTAAATGCAAAAGAGTTACTATTCTTGCAGGGGTGCCTTACAAATAGGAGATTTAATGTGGTTCCATTCATGATTGCCCATATGAATGCCTCTATTAAGAACATTGGGACCATTGCCTTCGGAGGACTTATTACGTCCATTGCAAAGGCTTTGAACCTAGATGCTGAGATAGCCACTTTAGAACCTCTTCCTCCTCGCACAATTAATTTGAAAATTTTAAAAGATATGAAACTGTGCAAGGTCAGGAAGGAAGGGGGCTTCGAGCTTATGATACACGGGAGGGCTATCCTATCTGTCGTTCTGCCTTGCACTAGACGCACAGATATGACTATCGAGGGGAACTGAACCTATGATTTAGAAGCTCCACCCATTACAGGACCAGTGCCCCCAAATATTCCTGTTGGTGACTGTGATGGTACTAACGACGAGTATGACCGGCGAGAGCGATCTCCCGATCATCCTATACCGCCTTACCATGTACCACAGACACACACTGCATCATCTTCCTCTTACCATTCTGCAGGTACCGCTCCTGGCTTCTATATATCTGAGCAGATGTGGCGAGAACAATTAGCTAGAGAGGAGAGACGTGACAATTTGCTCACCACCATTCAGCAACAATTATATGAGAATATGAGATTCATGCAAGAGTCTCAGAAGCAGATGAACCAGTCCATGCATACCATCATGCAATCTCAAGCTGCTCTAACCACCCGATTCGACGCGTTTGATGCTTCTCAGACCGATCGCCATCGCAGCATATCCCGCCGCCCTAGGTACTCGTCGCATGCTGGCGACAGCAATGGCAGCATGCCTTAGGCCACTTCAGGTACCTCGTCCCTTGCTTATTTTGAAACATTGGAGACAATGTTCAATTTAAGTGTGGGAGGAGGCTTTATTTATATTTATTTTCCCACCTTTTTTTATTTTATTTACCGCTTTTTAGTTTATTTTCCCTTCGTATTTTTCTTTTTGTTTTTAGAACATACTTGTGCTTAACAAGTCACACCGCAGTATAATCTTATTCTCTCATTAATTTGCCCCACCAAAAAAATTTATTGACAAATAGTGTACTATCCTAAAAAATTTCTGGGCTTTGAGGCAAGTTCGAGTTAGGATGCTGTTGCACCCTAAAATTTGACCAACATTTATTTACCCATCAAGTGTTTGAAGGGTGATACCTTTATCAGAAAGCTCAAGAAATCCTCAGAGGAATTGGTTGAAACCAAGGTTGTGTGCCTCATAACTTGAGAGTTGTGGGAGCTCCTCAAATGATTCTGAGACTATGAGGATAAACTTGAAGCTTTGAGAAAGCTTATGAGATGTCTTGAAAGCCATCATGAAGCCCAGAAAGGTCATTGTGCAAGAATTCAGAAGATTCAACCATGAATGGTGGAATTAGGGTTTTGACTGGGTCAGCCCTAGGTCAACTGATGATTTGAAGAGGGTTGAGACCTAATCCAAGGGCCATGTGATCATGGAATGATGTATTGAGATAATATAAGGATGATTCTTAGACCAACTCATCATGATTGAGGAGTTTGAGAAGTTTTAAGCTAGGGTTTCTAAGGATTGACAATGTAAAATCCCTTATTTTGATCCCTATCTTCCAGGAAGTTTTAGCTCAATATGTGATTGTCATATCATCTTCTCACAACATGAATGTTGTAGAGCTTGTTCTTAGCTTTAATTTGAGGGTTGGAAGTCCTTGATAGGATTTGCATAGCTCAAGTTATGGTTTTGATAAATTACAGGCATCTGAGGTATGTGAATCTGGGTCCTTGAAAGTCACCCAACTTGAAGACAACGTTTTCCCTAGTAGGATGATTCCTATGATTTCTTGGTCAACATGAATGTTGAAGACCATCTTCTTAGCTTTCTAGAGAGTACTAGAAGTCCTTGATAGGATTTATAGAACTCAACTTATGGCTTTGACAAGCCAAGGGCATTTTGGTCATTTGGAAGTTATAGGTTATTTCAAGCATAAGGCCATATCTCCTACTTCCAAGCTTCAAATGAAAAAATCTTCAACATAAAACTTTCTTAGAATGATGTTTTAAGGCTATTAGGGTGGTCATGAGATGTTGAAAAGGCTCATATCAAAAAGTGATAAAAATGGCCTAAAAATGAGGCATAAGTTAATTCAAGTGAGATTGAAAATCATAAGTCCCAAGTTATAAATCCAAACCATGTCATATGATAGGTCATTTTGACTCCAAATGACATTCTAAGAACAATGGTTCAGCCACAATTTTTATTTGAGACTTGCATCATAGGGTTGCTTTGTAATTTGATTGCTTGCATAATGGGGTACCAAACCAAAACAAGGAAAAGCTTAATAAACAAGGGAGATATGCATTGTAACTTGTCCAAAATATCATGTGGGGACAAATTCAAGTTGGTTACAAGGATTATAAGGGTTTTTGCATGAGATGCCATGTTATGAGAAGGAAAATTCAAAATATCATATCATGAAAACTTCAAGTTCTTACTAGATGATTCTAGGAGGTTCTAGACTTTTCTAAACCTCTCTATATATTGGATACAACTTGCATTGAGGCAGGGTTGGTGTTGGTTGGTGTTGATTTTGGTAGAGAAGAGATATTGAGATCAAAATTCCTCATTTGAAAATCATATTCAAACTTCATATTCTTCTTCATTACCATTCCATTTTTCTTCACAAATCATCTCCATAAACATTGCTGAGTGTGTTCATGCTGGTTTGAGGATCCATTGATGAAGAATTGAAGGAGTTCCCATTGAAATTGCAAGGAAGCAAATTACATTGGATCTTGAAGTACAAGCTTTCTACATCAAATCTTTTGCATACAGAAGAATATTCATCATCTAGGGAGCATTCTTGAAGAATTACAAGGCCTGAATTGAAGAGTTTCATCACCTACCATTTCAAGAAGCAAGGTATGCAAAACCATTTCTACACCTCAATCTAGGAATGGCTAGGGTTAATTATTAGCATAGACTTGTTAGAGACAATTAGGTGGTCATTTTTGATGAATTTGAGACCAATTGGAGAAGTTTCATTCATGGAGGTCAATTCTTGATGGAGCTAGAACATGCTATATATTGAGTTTCAATGCAAGATGATTAGCTAGTTTTGATGAGTGTAACATGAGGATCATTTTTGTATAAAGAAAGTTGAGTTTGGTTGAGGTCGATAATGGATCATATTTCAAGATTGCAAGGTTACACCATTCGGTTTGCATGATTTAAAGTGTTTCAGTTCAAACCAAGGGCATGGTTGTGTTCAGCGTGGAAAATAGATCAATTTTGGTTTTTATATCGTGTTAATTGGTGGAGGAACGAAGGAGCACGAGTGGTAGAAAGTTCTGTTGCATGGATGTGTGTTCATGGATTTTCTGAAACCCTAGCCATCTCAAGGTTGAAGACAAAGTGGCTACCGTTGGATAAGGTGTTGACTGCTTGACCAAAGACTGGTCCTATGGCCCAGATTCAAACGCGAATTGGAGGGAGAGTTGACCCAGTGAAACGCGGCGTTTCACTTAAGACCAATTTTGGGCTTAGTGAACCTTTGATATTCAAACCCCCCTTCTGAGGCCCATCATGAAATGAACTATATCTCCATGCTATTTGCACCGCGTTTAATGTTTTTCTTTTCAATTTTTTTTTAATTGTTTTCTGAATCACTGGGCTTAGGCACGTTTCTCTTCCCACCCCCCAGTTTGGGCCCAAAGCATCATATGAACATGATATTGGTACTACTTGCACCCCATGCATTCATTTTCATATTATTTTTACTCCAAATTTTTCTTAATCTTTAAAAAATCATATCAAATTGAAAAATGAATATTTTTTAATGGGAGTTTTTTCTCCCTTTTCCATTTTTTTGTCTAGAAAAATATAAAATAAAAATATTTCTTATATCATGCATTTTTATATTTTTGGTATATTTTCTAGTTTAATTGCTTTTTAATGCTTTTTAGTTGATATCTCAATTTGTAGAATTTAGTTAGGATAGTTCCCTTTAGATTTTTAGGTCAATCTTTTTAGGATGATTAGATATATGTTTTAGGTTCCCCCTGAATTAATTCCATATTTTTGTGATGATTTTTAGGATAGTGTTGATTAGGTAATTCTAGGTAGTGTAGAATTAGGTTAAAACTTCAACATAGGTCCATAACAACTTTAGATTTTGGGTTTTTAGGGCAATTTACACTATGGGGAATATATGGGACTTAAGGGTAGGTACGTAGGATCCCTTAGAAATTATATTAGGATTTAATATAATAGTATGCTATTTTTAGTGGATTTTTGTATTGAATGATTGTTTGTTTTGCCTTTAGGGCATGTTTGTTTAGTTTGCTTTGCTTTGTGAGGTTGGAAAGCTTGGTGTCTTTTTGTGGAGCATTGTGGAGCATGGTAGAAGACTTGGAAGATGCATTGAGGAGCTTGGGAGCTTGTTCTTCTTTCCTTTTGTTTTGTTTTAGGGTTAGGAATTAGGAAGAGTTTAGATGTAGATAACTCCTTTCTTAAACATGGATGGTATCATTCACCTCCATTCCTCCCTATGATTCAAAGTCCTTCCATGGTATACACCTCTCTCCTTTGGAGGGATAAGTGATATACCTAGGAGGTAGAACTTTTGAGGGAACCATTCTTTTGATGTTGAACCCTTATAAGTCACCTTTGGTGACCAATAAGCAGTTCAATATTCCCCAGCTTATCCAGTAAGTGATTTTTCTCTGGTTTGATTGTCTTGAGAGATGTTGAGCCTGAGCTTGAAGATGAAGACTTCATTGAAGAGTATTGAAGAGGATGAATCCTTGAGTATTGCCATTCCAGCTGAAGCTTGAAGAGCATGAAGATCAAGTTGATACTTGAAGATCCCTGAAGATTAGGTGAAGCCTGAAGGTGGAGCTGATCAAAGAAGCTGAAGCTTAAGGGAGAAGATGAGTTGAAACTCATATTATAGGGTTAAAACCTGGAAAAGCAAACTGATGTTTGTCAAGTGATTGAAGTCAGAAGACTGAGTCGCTGTTGGAAGAGCTGAAGCTTAGAGTTGAGAGAGGAGTTGATCTGTTTCTTCTTTTTTCTTTTCTGTATTGTTGTGTTTTGTTTGACTTGTTTGATGCATTAGAATAAGTCCATATCTAGAATAAGTAGAATCTAGGAGCATGATTGCACTAGAGGTTGAGTTGCTCCCTCTGCTTGTATTGTTACTGTGTGGCTTTGCTTGCGGGTATTCGATAGAGCTCAGCTCCCTTGCCCATGTGGTTTGTTTGCCTGATGGCATTTCATTTCGTTTTATCTGTATGATCGCAGTTTACTGTTTATTGCTTGATAGCATGTTGTTTATATTTCAGTACGATTACTGTTATTTCATTTTGGCTTGAGGTTGAGATGAGCTTGTGGAGGCTGAAGCCCCACACACATTTCCTCCCTCACTTGCATTGCATGCATTTTACTGTTAAGCTGATGCTTTGTCTGTTTTGGTGTATCATTGACATGATCCCTTAGAACTCTCATTTCCTTTGATAAGGATTTGATGATAGACTTTTAGATTGAAACCTATGCATGACAACTTCTAGGAGTTCCCTGTTCAAACCTCAACCATAGGATGAATCCATGGCATGATAACAGTAGGACTTGATAGTCTCCCTCCTAGTTGGGCCTATTCTCTTCTCATCTCAAAACAGTTTAAGATACAGTAATCATGAATGATTTCTTTCGTACGTTACGAGCCTTAAGCTATCTGAGAAAGGATTGTGGGAGAGTTTCTTTTCCACAGTCTGAATGTTTAGTATGGTACCCTTTGGGTGACATGCGACGCATTCACTCTCAGGTCATAGTCTCTAGTGCGATTGAAATTGCAAACACAATAAAAAATACTTCTTTCGTAAAAGACAGGAAATAAGCCGTAGTTTCCCGAACTACGTGAGCTCTGATCTCTCATGCCTGTTGAGAGTACGTAGGCACAAGATGGCGATGTCTTGGCGAGCTACCTTCCCCATGACCCTTCGTAGGCCGAACTACGTTGACTCTGATTTCTCGTTCTCTGATGAGAATACGTAGGCATAAAGTGCGACGCTTTGCCGAGTCATTTTTCTTTTCTTTTTTAGCCAGCCTTGATAGGTAGATAGAATAAAACCAACCCGTCCAAGTAAACCAGCAAGCGTGGATCCCGTCGAGTACGACAAACGTGAGGGGTGCTAATACCTTCCCCTTGCGTAACCGACTCCCGAACCCAGACAATGGTTGCGACGACCTTGTCTTACCCTTATTCGTTAGGTTTTTCCGATCGTTTCCTTTCCCGCTCTGAGGGATAAATAACGAAAGGTGGCGACTCTTCTGTTATGCCGGCACCTTATTTTCGCGAATGCGACAGCTGGCGACTCTGCTGGGGACCGAACCCAGAGTCTCTGGTTCTCTGGTTCCCTATGAGAGTTATTCCTAACGCTTGTATGTTTACTTGTTGGGTTGCGTTTATTTATCGCATTTTTACTTCTCGCACTTTATTTCCCGCATTTTATTTTCAGTATAATATGATTATTTGTGCTGTTGTGGGATGGGAGTTCTGATGAGTGAGAAGCCAGACCCAGGCTTGAGTGCACCATAGACTTAGAGTGGAAATTAGTGGGCGCGTGCTTGCTTTGCAGGCACTAGTGTCTCATGAAATCCATGCTCAGACGAGGTTCATCCGGTTGGCTTCACTTTCAACCCTTTGGGTTGAGATGGGTGCTGGTTTGGTGGATTGTCGACTCTGGGGACCGATCATTTGTGATTCAGCTAAGTGAGGCCGCTTCATGAGTTGGTGATGCCACACCTTCTGGGTATCGTATCACCCCTCTTGAAAGTCTGTGACGCTGATGAACGCATAGGATGCCGTACCTTGAGTCAGTTTAGGTCCATACCTGTGAGTGGGATTGGGTTTATTGCAGGAAACTTTGACCTTCAGACTACCTGGTTTTCTTGACAGTGAATCAGTTATGTTGGTACCAGGGTTTCTCAGTTGCAGATTTGTCTGTTCTTGATAGAGCAGGTTTTGATCAGAGGATCTTATCATCAGGTGCTTGTCTGTTCTTGATAGAGCAGGTTTTGATCAGAGGATCTTATCATCAGGTGCTTGTCTGTTCTTGATAGAGCAGGTTTTGATCAGAGGATCTTATCATCAGGTGTATGTCTGTTCTTGATAGAGCAGGTTTTGATCAGAGTGTTGTCATCAGTTGTTTGTTCTTGATAGAGCAGATTGTGGGGTCTGAAGATCTCATCAGCATATGTTGTTTGTTCTTGATAGGGCAGATTTCTAGGGTCTGAAGATCTAATCAGCAGATGTTGTTTGTTCTTGATAGAGCAGATTTTTGGGGTCTGAAGATCTCATCAGCAGCTATATGTTTGTTCTTGATAGGGCAGATGTTTGATTTGGGGTCTGAAGACTTCATCAGCAGATATTTCTTGATCACACAACCGAGGTCCTTTATCATCAGACTTTTGTTCTTGACAGAGCAGAATTATGATCCGGTGTATATGGTCATATCAGATGGTTGTTCCCGGCGGATCAAATTTGTTGTCCTATGCCGGGGTTTTCTTCTTATCAGTGGTTGTTCTTGACGGAGCAGCATCATGGTTTTGTTGATACAAAATCTCCACAACAGCAGTTACCTGGATATATTATTGCATGACTGCATTTTGCATTAGTTCGCATATTCATTTCGCATTTCATTAGCAGGTGTCTGTGCTGCAGGCGCGTTTCGCACCCTGATTCTGGTGTCCCGAGCAATATGAGATATTTTCTTCCATGAATGGATCCAGTCTTATCACTGCATTGACACTATGTTGGCACGTTGACACCAGAATTAGGGGTGATCTCCTAAACGTACAGACACCCATGGCATTAGCATAATTCATCTTGCATGACAGAAGCCGGGGCTTGTCTTCTAATCCTTGTGTTTGCAGGTTTGACTAAGAATCGAGCAACTCAGACTAATGGAGCAGGTACAAGCTGAGTTGGGGAAAATCCAAAGCCAGTTGGGGTAGGTCATGAATGACATACAGGCAGTGCGCCTGGACCAGCAAGTACTCAGAGAAGAGAATCAGCAGCTGCAGAATCAGTTGAGCTTTCTCATGGGAGTGGTGAGAAGTATGCTAAAAAAGGAGAGTGGTCAAGCACCCGAGGTGGAGACCAAAGTGCTTCCTCCATTGCCGTCAGTGCCACCTCTGCTGAAGCCAAGTGGACCTCATGGATCCTCTACACAGCATGAAGCTCGAGACCTGTCTCGTCAGCAGCCGCGCCAGGCATCTCAGAATAACCCTGAAGGTCATAATCAAAAGAAGAAGCTACTTGATAGAGTTGTCGACCCAATACCTATGAGCTATGCCCAGCTATTGCCACTGTTGGTTCAGAACCATGTTCTCAAGCTTCGGACTTTGGATCCACCGGATGACGTGTCATCAGACTTTGATCTCAGCACACATTGTGATTTCCACTCAGGAGCACCGGGGCACCATGTTGAAACATGTAAGGCTTTCAAGAATAAGATTCAAGACCTTATTGACTCAAGGACAATTAGGTTTGTGCCGGGCGGCATGAGGGCATCGGGAAAGTTTATCCCGTACCCTGCAGAAGAGGTGAATGATTCCACTCCTTTGCCTGAAGCTGAGAAAGATCTTGAATATGTCCCGCGACTTTTGGTGACTGAATCGCCTCGCTCGCAGTTTCTACCTGGATCAAGTTCAAGGACGCAAGCGCCTAAACAAGGGATTGTTGCCATTCAGAAACGACGACCTCTTGCTCCTTGGCGGAAAGAATACCAGCACCAGAATCGAAAGAGGCCTCGCAACAACTTGGAACAAAGGAATGCTCCTTTCCATCCAGTGCCTGTGCCGTATAGCCAGATTCTTCCACAGTTGATTCAGAATTCTTTGGTGGAACCGAAAGCTCTCAAGCCTGTGCCAGAGCCTTACCCTCCAGGGTACAATCCCCATGCTCAGTATGGTTACCATGATGGATCTCTGGGGCATTCAACTGAAGATTGTAAGGCTTTTCAGCCGAAAGTGCAACAGTTGATCGAAAAAGGGTGCATTTCCTTTCCAGAAGGAGTTTTGGTTGTGCGTGACAACCTCTCAGCTGTCTGAGCTCGCAGATTCAGAGGGTTATTTCCAGAAGCCAGTGGTCCAGACAGGCAGACGTCCTCAACATTAGCAGTCCTCAGACTTTTTGTCATTTGCATTTGTAGTTTCTTTTCTGTTAGTTACTACTTGCTGTTAAACATTGTATGTTTCGAATGGTAATGTTAATAAAGCGACTATGCATTTTTTGAATTAATCATGTCGTTGTCACTCATTTACTGCATTGCACTGACACTTGCATCTTTATTCACGCCACTTTATCACTATGATTAGCAATGAGTGGAGGGAGGATGACGAAACTGAATACTCATAACCGATGATCGTATGCTTTCAGATAAAACCTTGCCGATGACGTACAAGGCATTGTTTCAAATCCCCTAAACACCGGAGAGATAAGGAAGAGAATCCCTTGTTAACCACTTCGAGCCGAGAAGTAGAAGTTTTTTTTCGGACTTTTGAACCCTCACATCTTAACCCGGGGCAGGGTAGTTATCAGTTAGCTTGACCGAGCGTTCAAGTCTTATGGAGGAGTGTTGTCTTTCGAGGACCAATCACATCGTATTTCTCCCCAGAGGTCGTACCTCATCAACCACAATGGTTAAACCTCACCAATCAAGAGTGAGACAGTTATAAACCTCTCGGATGAATTCAGACCACCAGTGTTGCACGACTTGTTCCGAAAAAAAAGGAATAAGAAAGCCCGCTAAGTAAAAAAGAATAGCTGGAAAGCAAATGCTTAGGCAAAAATCAGGGCATCCCGCTGGACTTCAAAAGAAAATTGAAAAGAACTCTGAAGAGTCAGTCCAGGCAAAAATTAGGGAATCAAAAGAATGAAAAAGAAAGGATATAAAAAGAAAAATCCTCAAACAAGGACAAAGTCGTGTGGATACTGACACAGAAATGAAAGAGGAGTAACGGTCACTCCGAAACACCTTGTGAATTCTTTAACCAGTTGGTCCCAATGTTCAACATACCTCTCGAAGAGGCGAGCGCTCGACCCAAGTTAACTGAATTTTAGGATCGGAGATCATCACGTAGAAGGGGTGGGTACAAATCATAATTTGAGCCAAATATCCTTTGTTTCACGAACCGTGAACCCGACCACGATACAACCCTTAAAAGACCTAATTGAGGCAGGGTTTATTCTGAAAGCGCATTGCGATAAGGTTGAGTAACCTGACTCCTAAATGATTTGCTAATCATATTATTATTGTATTTTTCACTGATCGAATCAGCACTACGTTTGAACCCTTTGGTTCAGTCGTCACTCACTAGCACGACATGTAAATGAGTGACAGTACATTTTTTCGAAATTTGCATGAACACTGCATTAAAATTACCATTCGTGAATAAACAATTTTAATTGCAGGTCAATAATTGATACGAAGGAACTCCAACAGGGAATAGTCAATCAGGACCGAATCGTAGCAGTCTGGATCAGAACGGTATGCTGTGAAACCCTGTGAATCCGGGGCATTGACTTCCTGTGAGTTTGGAATCAGTTTGTCTGAGGACAAGTCCCGGAGTATCAGTTGATTATGGGGCAGTTTATGCAAGAAGCGGTTGATCGGAAGTGAATCTTCTCGAGACCCAATCAGGGGCAGTTATCCAGAATTCTTGCGATTCGAGGGCAGATCCCTCCAGGGTTCAATCAGAGCATGTTGAGTCACTCATCGCTCGTTCAGGGGCAAACTGCTTCAGAGATATTGAAGCCAGCCATGCTGAGAGTTGATTAGTGGAGGATGAATCCTTCCGTTGTACAGATGTTGGGGCAAGCCATCTGAAGATTGTCTTGTTTCCAGCTGTTTTCTGTTCAGAATGAATTATTCCCAAAAGTCGGATTGGGGCAAGTTGAATTGTACTGGGGCAAGTTGTTCAAATGAGTTTGTTCACCCTAGCAAGAATTGAGTGTCGGGGAATCGTGTCATTACCCTGCCAAAACCTGAGCCTTCTGAAGAAGCCTTGCTGTCATTGGATTGTTATCCTACAGCCTAACCTGTTACTCGGCTCCATGATTGGTAGTCTGTATTCCCTGTGTTGACGTTGTTGAACCAGGATTGTTTCTCAGCAGATTGCTTCGTACCCTATAAGGACTTAGGGTGTTCAAAAGGACCGTTCAGGGTTGTCTTCCTCGGTGAAGTGAGATTCAAGTTCAGTGATCGATTGTTATCTTCCGCAGATGTCAGAGGTGTTTCCTTGATAGGATCAGTACATCTCCAACAGAGTTGTACCATGAGTAGCTAAGGTGATATCGCCAGCAGTGTTGATACACAGGTATTCCTCATCAGACTTATTTACCCAGCAGGGGTTACCCAGAAGAGCCAGTCTCCGTAAGGCGTATGCAAGATTACCCTCAGCAGATCAGGATTGATATCCCCGATAAAGTTCAGCGGTCTCTCCCCACAGAGTCTGAACGCGAGATCAGGAGCATCGATATGTCTCCCCATGCAGAGATGATTCTCTTTCCCCAAGCAGACACATCCTGAAGGGACGTCACCTCCTCAGCTGAATCACGCGCCGAAGCATGTTCATCCCCCGCATCGGGTCACAAGTGCAAGTTTCATAGAAATGTTCGGGCGCCGAAGCTCGTATTATCCCCTCCGCACCGGGTCACAAGTGCAGGTTTCGAAGGAAGCTATTCATACGCCGAAGTATGCAGCAACTGATGGTGCCAGACTGAAGTCTCCAGCGGAATTGAAATTCCCCACCAGAGTCGTACTTTCTCCCGAAGTCGGATGATTCCATCTTCCCCAGTAGAGTGTTGGAACAGCTGATGCTGTATTCCCCTGCAGAGTTGTACTCTCCCCCGAAGTCGGATGATTCCTTCTTCCCCAGCGGAATTGAAATTCCTCATCAGAGTTGTACTCTCCAGTGAAGTAGAATGATTTCCCCTTCCTCGGCTGAGTTCGCCAATCCCCAAGAGGGCCGAATCCTTGGAAGCAGTAGGAACCATGGTTGGTTTTCCCTAGCAGAGTGTTGAACAGCTGATGCTGTATTTCCCCCAGAGTCGTACTCTCTCCAGCGAAGCAGAATGATTTCTCCTTCCCCAGCCAAGTTTGCAGATGCCCAAGAGAGCCGAATCCTTGGAAGTTGATCAGACCATGATTGGTTTTCCCCAGTGGGAGTGTTGAGCAGCTGAAGCTGTTTCCCCGCAGAGTTATCATCCCCAGAAGAGTAGCCGAGACGGCCACGCAATTTATTCTCGCGATCGACATCGCTTTCCTTCAGTAGGTCCAGGTTCTCGTAGAGCTTCGTTCCCCTGCAGTAATCAACTGAAGTTGTTTCCCCTGCAGCAGTCAACTGAAGATCATTTCCCCAGACGGAGTCCAATTGATATTGGCGTGTCCACGTTCTCCTCAGCAGGATGATTCCTCTATCTGAGTAGTTCTTTCTCCTTGGCAGGAGAGTTCCCCTTCGGCATTTATTTTGCTGACGGGATCGCATCATTGTGCATGATTGCATAGCATTTATCATAAACGCATAGCATTTCCACCGTGTGGAGCATGGCGCCGAAGCATATGCATAATAAACATGATCTAGGTTGTTACCATTCTTGTTTTACAGGTGTTCCGCCGAAGGATCAGTTGCTCAGGATGATTCCTGACGTTCTCCCCAACGAAGTCGTCTGCTCAAGATGATTCTTGAGATTCCCAGCGAAGTCTTCAGTTCAAGATGATTCTTGTATTCCTCAGCAGGGTCGTTTGCTTAAGATGATTCTCAAGCTCCCCAGTGCAGTCCCCAGTGAAGGTTGTTCAGGATGATTTCTGAGGCCCCAAGAGAGCCGAATCCTTGGAAGCTGCTCAAGCCATGATTGGTTTGTCCCCAGCAAGAGTTGCCCAGGATGATTCCTGGAATCCCCAATAGAGTGTTTGCTCAGAATGGTTATCGGTTCAAGATGATTCTTGAAGTCCCCGACAGAGTTATTTGTTCAAGATGATTCTTGAAGTCCTCAGCAGAGTTGATTCCTCCATAATGATTGCTGGACCATCGGAGCGGAGTTGCTTGATAGTTCCCCAAATTCCCCAGCGGCGAAGCGTCCTCCCCAGCAGGTTTTCCAACGGCGATGTTGGATATTTGTCTTGACGACGAGGTCAAATTATGGTTGTTTCCAGCGGCGATGTTGGATATTTGTCTTGACGGCGAGGTCAAATTATGGTTGTTTCCAGCGACGATGTTGGATGTTTGTTTTGACGGCGAGGTCAGACTATTTTGAGTTCTCCAGCGGCGATGTTGGATATTTGTTAGTTTCTGACGGCGATGTCAGGTAGTTTAGTTCTCCAGCGGCGATGTTGGGTGTTTTGTTTCCGACGGCGATGTCAGATTCTGTAGTTCTCCAGCGGCGATGTTGGGTGTTTTAGTAGTCTGACGGCGATGTCAGGTTCTTTAGTTTTCCAGCGGCGATGTTGGGTGTTTTGTTTCTGGCGGCGATGTCAGGTGGTTTAGCTCTCCAGCGGCGATGTTGGGTGTTTTGTCTGTTCTGACGGCGATGTCAGATAGTTTAGTCTTCCAGCAGCGATGTTGGATGGTTCTCAGATTTTTTGTTGTTCTCCAGCGGCGATGTTGGATGTTTGTCAGATTAACCTTTAGTTCTCCAGCGGCGATGTTGGGTGTTTTTGTCAGACTGTTTGTTTCCAGCGGTGATGTTGTATGTTTTGACGGCGAGGTCAGATTATGTTTGTGTCTGGCGGCGATGTCAGTTGATTTAGTAATCCAGTGGCGATGTTGGGTGTCTCTCAGACTCTGTAGTTTCTCCAGCGGCGATGTTGGATGTTTGTTTTCGACGGCGATGTCGAGTTCTCTAGTTCTCCAGCGGCGATGTTGGGTGTTTGTTTCTGACGGCGATGTCAGGTGATTTAGTTCTCCAGCGGCGATGTTGGGTATTTTGTTTGTTTGACGGTGAGGTCAGATCCTTCGGTTCTCCAGCGACGATGTTGGATATTTTGGTTGTTCGACGGCGATGTCGAGTTCTCTAGTTCTCCAGCGGCGATGTTGGGTGTTTGTTTCTGACGGCGATGTCAGGTGATTTAGTTCTCCAGCGGCGATGTTGGGTATTTTGTTTGTTTGACGGTGAGGTCAGATCCTTCGGTTCTCCAGCGGCGATGTTGGATATTTTGGTTGTTTGACGGTGATGTCGATTTCTCTAGTTCTCCAGCGGCGATGGTGGGTATGTTTGTTTCTGACGGCAATGTCAGGTGATTTAGTCTTCCAGCGGTGATGTTGGTTGTTTTGGTTGTCTGATGACAATGTCAGAGGAATTCAATGTGGATAACTGACGGCGATGTCAGATCAGTATTTCTCCAGATAGTTGTCGTGCAGCTATTATTCCAGTGGTCGAAGAGTTGAGCAGTTGGCAAATTTTCGGGTTTACCGGTATTCAACCGCCTCGCACCTTGATTGGCTGAGAGTCGTTCGCTCTTCACCCATTCAGGTTCAAGCCGTTTGAATAGGGGCAGCTGTTGCACCCTAAAATTTGACCAACATTTATTTACCCATCAAGTGTTTGAAGGGTGATACCTTTATCAGAAAGCTCAAGAAATCCTCAGAGGAATTGGTTGAAACCAAGGTTGTGTGCCTCATAACTTGAGAGTTGTGGGAGCTCCTCAGATGATTCTGAGACTATGAGGATAAACTTGAAGCTTTGAGAAAGCTTATGAGATGTCTTGAAAGCCATCATGAAGCCCATAGAGGTCATTGTGCAAGAATTCAGAAGATTCAACCATGAATGGTGGAATTAGGGTTTTGACTGGGTCAACCCTAGGTCAACTGATGATTTGAAGAGGGTTGAGACCTAATCCAAGGGCCATGTGATCATGGAATGATGTATTGAGATACTATAAGGATGATTCCTAGACCAACTCATCATGATTGAGGAGTTTGAGAAGTTTTAAGCTAGGGTTTCTAAGGATTGACAGTGTAAAATCCCCTAGTTTGATCCCTATCTTCCAGGCAGTTTTAGCTCAAGATGTGATTGTCATCTCATCTTCCCAACAACATGAATGTTGTAGAGCTTGTTCTTATCTTTAATTTTAGGGGTGGAAGTCCTTGATAGGATTTGCAGAGCTCAAGTTATGGTTTTGACAAATTACAGGTCATCTGAGGTATGTGAATCTGGGTCCTTGAAAGTCACCCAACTTGCAGACAACTTTTGCCCTAGTAGGATGATTCCTATGATTTCTTGGTAAACATGAATGTTGAAGATAATCTTCTTAGCTTTCTAGAGATTACTATAAGTCCTTTATAAGATTTATAGAACTCAACTTATGGCTTTGACAAGACAAGGGCATTTTGGTCATTTGGAAGTTATAGGTCATTTCAAGCATAAGGCCATATCTCCTACTTCCAAGCTTCAAATGAAAAAATCTTCAACATCAAACTTGCTAAGAATGATGTTTTAAGGCTAGTAAGGTGGTCATGAGATGTTGAAAAGGCTCATATCAAAAAGTGATAAAAATGGCCTAAAAATGAGGCATAAGTTAATTCAAGTGAGATTGAAAATCATAAATCCCAAGTTATAAATCCAAACCATGTCATATGATAGGTCATTTTGACTCCAAATGACATTCTAAGAACAATGGTTCAGCCACAATTTTTATTTGAGGCTTGCATCATAGGGTTGCTTTGTAATTTGATTGCTTGCATAATGGGGTACCAAACCAAAACAAGGAAAAGCTTAATAAACAAGGGAGATATGCATTGTAACTTGTCGAAAATATCATGTGGGGACAAATTCAAGTTGGTTACAAGGATTATAAGGGTTTTTGCATGAGATGCCATGTTATGAGAAGGAAAATTCAAAATATCATATCATGAAAACTTCAAGTTCTTACTAGATGATTCTAGGAGGTTCTAGACTTTTCTAAACCTCTCTATATATTGGATACAACTTTCATTGAGGCAGGGTTGGTGTTGGTTGGTGTTGATTGTGGTAGAGAAGAGAGATTGAGATCAAAATTCCTCATTTGCAAATCATATTCAAACTTCATATTCTTCTTCATTACCATTCCATTTTTCTTCACAAATCATCTCCATAAACATTGCTGAGTGTGTTCATGCTGGTTTGAGGATCCATTGATGAAGAATTGAAGGAGTTCCCATTGAAATTGCAAGGAAGCAAATTACATTGGATCTTGAAGTACAAGCTTTCTACATCAAATCTTTTGCATACAGAACAATATTCATCATCTAGGGAGCATTCTTGAAGAATTACAAGGCCTGAATTGAAGAGTTTCATCACCTACCATTTCAAGAAGCAAGGTATACAAAACCATTTCTACACCTCAATCTAGGCATGGCTAGGGTTAATTATTAGCATAGACTTGTTAGAGACAATTAGGTGGTCATTTTTGATGAATTTGAGACCAATTGGAGAAGTTTCATTCATGGAGGTCAATTCTTGATGGAGCTAGAACATGCTATATATTGAGTTTCAATGCAAGATGATTAGCTAGTTTTTATGAGTGTAACATGAGGATCATTTTTGTATAAAGAAAGTTGAGTTTGGTTGAGGTCGATAATGGATCATATTTCAAGATTGCAAGGTTACACCATTCGGTTTGCATGATTTAGAGTGTTTCAGTTCAAACCAAGGGCATGGTTGTGTTCAGCGTGGAAAATAGATCAATTTTGGTTTTTATATCGTGTTAATTGGTGGAGGAACGAAGGAGCACGAGTGGTAGAAAGTTCTGTTGCATGGATGTGTGTTCATGGCTTTTCTGAAACCCTAGCCATCTCAAGGTTGAAGACAAAGTGGCTACCGTTGGATAAGGTGTTGACTGCTTGACCAAAGACTGATCCTATGGCCCAGATTCAAACGCGAATTGGAGGGAGAGCTGACCCAGTGAAACGCGGCGTTTCACTTAAGACCAATTCTGGGCTTAGTGAACCTTTGATATTCAAACCCCCCTTCTGAGGCCCATCATGAAATGAACTATATCTCCATGATATTTGCACCGCGTTTAATGTTTTTCTTTTCAATTTTTTTTAATTGTTTTCTGAATCACTGGGCTTAGGCGCGTTTCTCTTCCCACCCCCCAGTTTGGGCCCAAAGCATCATATGAACTGGATATTGGTACTATTTGCACCCCATGCATTCATTTTCATATTATTTTTACTCCAAATTTTTCTTAATCTTTAAAAAATCATATCAAATTGAAAAATGAATATTTTTTAATGGGAGTTTTTTCTCCCTTTTCCATTTTTTGTCTAGAAAAATATAAACCAAAAATATTTCTTATATCATGCAT
Source organism: Lathyrus sativus (assembly GCA_963859935.3). NCBI lineage: Eukaryota > Viridiplantae > Streptophyta > Magnoliopsida > Fabales > Fabaceae > Lathyrus > Lathyrus sativus. The sequence goes on from OZ012739.1 coordinate 665,799,010, forward strand.
TTTTATATTTTTGGTATATTTTCTAGTTTAATTGCTTTTTAATGCTTTTTAGTTGATATCTCAATTTGTAGAATTTAGTTAGGGTAGTTCCCTTTAGATTTTATAGGTCAATATTTTTAGGATGATTAGATATTTGTTTTAGGTTCCCCCTGAATTAATTCCATATTTTTGTGATGATTTTTAGGATAGTGTTGATTAGGTAATTCTAGGTAGTGTAGAATTAGGTTAAAACTTCAACATAGGTCCATAACAACTTTAGATTTTGGGTTTTTAGGGCAATTTACACTATGGGGCATATATGGGACTTAAGGGTAGGTACGTAGGATCCCTTAGAAATTATATTAGGATTTAATATAATAGTATGCTATTTTTAGTTGATTTTTGTATTGAATGATTGTTTGTGTTGCCTTTAAAGCATGTTTGTTTAGTTTGCTTTGCTTTGTGAGCTTGGAAAGCTTGGTGTCTTTTTGTGGAGCATTGTGGAGCATGGTAGAAGACTTGGAAGATGCATTGAGGAGCTTGGGAGCTTGTTCTTCTTTCCTTTTGTTTTGTTTTAGGGTTAGGAATTAGGAAGAGTTTAGATGTAGATAACTCCTTTCTTAAACATGGATGGTATCATTCACCTCCATTCCTCCCTATGATTCAAAGTCCTTCCATGGTATACACCTCTCTCCTTTGGAGGGATAAGTGATATACCTAGGAGGTAGAACTTTTGAGGGAACCATTCTTTTGATGTTGAACCCTTATAAGTCACCTTTGGTGACCAATAAGCAGTTCAATATTCCCCAACTTATCCAGTAAGTGATTTTTCTCTGGTTTGATTGTCTTGAGAGATGTTGAGCCTGAGCTTGAAGATGAAGACTTCATTGAAGAGTATTGAAGAGGATGAATCCTTGAGTATTGTCATTCCAGCTGAAGCTTGAAGAGCATGAAGATCAAGTTGATACTTGAAGATCCCTGAAGATTAGGTGAAGCCTGAAGGTGGAGCTGATCAAAGAAGCTGAAGCTTAAGGGAGAAGATGAGTTGAAACTCATATTGTAGGGTTGAAACCTGGAAAAGCAAACTGATGTTTGTCAAGTGATTGAAGTCAGAAGACTGAGTTGTTGTTGGAAGAGCTGAAGCTTAGAGTTGAGAGAGGAGTTGATCTATTTCTTCTTTTTTCTTTTCTGTATTGCTGTGTTTTGTTTGACTTGTTTGATGCATTAGAATAAGTCCATATCTGGAATAAGTAGAATCTAGGAGCATGATTGCACTAGAGGTTGAGTTGCTCCCTCTGCTTGTATTGTTACTGTGTGACTTTGCTTGCGGGTATTCGGTAGAGCTCAGCTCCCTTGCCCATGTGGTTTGTTTGCCTGATGGCATTTCATTTCGTTTTATCTGTATGATCGCAGTTTACTGTTTATTGCTTGATAGCATGTTGTTTATATTTCAGTACGATTACTGTTATTTCATTTTGGCTTGAGGTTGAGATGAGCTTGTGGAGGCTGAAGCCCCACACACATTTCCTCCCTCACTTGCATTGCATGCATTTTACTGTTAAGCTGATGCTTTGTCTGTTTTGGTGTATCATTGACATGATCCCTTAGGACTCTCATTTCCTTTGATAAGGATTTGATGATAGACTTTTAGGTTGAAACCTATGCATGACAACTTCTAGGAGTTCCCTGTTCAAACCTCAACCATAGGATGAATCCATGGCATGATAACAGTAGGACTTGATAGTCTCCCTCCTAGTTGGGCCTATTCTCTTCTCATCTCAAAACAGTTTAAGATACAGTAATCATGAATGATTTCTTTCGTACGTTACGAGCCTTAAGCTATCTGAGAAAGGATTGTGGGAGAGTTTCTTTTCCACAGTCTGAATGTTTAGTATGGTACCCTTTGGGTGACATGCGACGCATTCACTCTCAGGTCATAGTCTCTAGTGCGATTGAAATCGCAAACACAATAAAAAATACTTCTTTCGTAAAAGACAGGAAATAAGCCGTAGTTTCCTGAACTACGTGAGCTCTGATCTCTCATGCCTGTTGAGAGTATGTAGGCACAAGATGTCGATGTCTTGGCGAGCTACCTTCCCCATGACCCTTCGTAGGCCGAACTACGTTGACTCTGATTTCTCGTTCTCTGATGAGAATACGTAGGCATAAAGTGCGACGCTTTGCCGAGTCATTTTTCTTTTCTTTTTTAGCCAGCCTTGATAGGTAGATAGAATAAAACCAACCCGTCCAAGTAAACCAGCAAGCGTGGATCCCGTCGAGTACGACGGATGTGAGGGGTGCTAATACCTTCCCCTTGCGTAACCGACTCCCGAACCCAGACAATGGTTGCGACGACCTTGTCTTACCCTTATTCGTTAGGTTTTTCCAATCGTTTCCTTTCCCGCTCTGAGGGATAAATAACGAAAGGTGGCGACTCTTTTGTTGTGCCGACACCTTATTTTCGCGAAAGCGACAGATGCGGATGATTTGGAAAATTCTCTTTGAAACATCGGTATCACTATAACACCTTAGGCTTCACAAATGCAGAAATCAACCCCAATACCCTGCGTACCACGACCTTAATAGAATGTCCATAGTGAGTCCTTAGTAGTTTATCCTAGCAGTCAGCTTCGACCAAAAACATTATCTAAGTGAAGGATCGATGAAAATAAGTGAATGATCGGTATGCTAAAATAAAATAATTACAACTCGGGTGTAGGTAACCCTCACAAGGTCATTTAACCCAAAAAGTTGTAATTTCGATAAAAGAAAAAAAATGATAAAGACAAAACAAAACAAAAATATCTTCCCATTGCCAGTTGGTTCAGAGGTATCTGGTACTGAACTCGGTAGGACGAATTACGATCCGATCCCCCGCAGCTGCAAGTGGGCCAATAAAAGGGGTTACACCACTTTGTATACCAGAACCCCATGCTTAAGATCAGAAACACTAACCGGTCACTTCACCATGATTTCGTACATATAACTAGCTTAACGTGATTGCACTAGAATGAAAAGGACTCAAAAGGAGATTTTAAAGTAGACCTAGGTACAATAGGGTAGTATGGATTGATTTGTGTAAAAATGAAGCTTATGTCCATATTTACGGAGAAGTGTCATTCTGATACCCGTGGTTCACTGAGTCATCACCTATCGCTTCATCCCAGCTTGAACTTATAAGACCTTTTTGCCAAGATCATTTATGGATATCACCCTATTTTTTGTCATGATGTTTTGCTTGAGGACAAGCAAAGGTTTTAGTGTGGGAGAATTTGATAGACCTAAAATATACTGTTTTCTTGGATCGATTTGTACACGTTATTTAGGATTCTATTTTTGTTTTCTTGTATTATGTCTTTGTTTTGTTTCTTTTTCATGTTTTTGTATTTTCAAGGCTACTCGAGAAGAAATGAAGGAAAAACGAGCTAAAAGACCTACTTTCTGAGGAATTGTACACATGGCTTCCACCATGGCGGGCGCCATAGGGATGCCACACATTGGATAGAAGCCAACTGCTGAAAACTGCCACGTCTCCCACTCCTTTCCACCCTAGTTCATGTGGCGAGCACCACAAGGGGGTGGCGGGTGCCACCTTCACATGCTCGTTTCCCTTCTAAAAGGAGTTGGGGGGCATTCTTGTCCTTACCTGTACTTTCCTACACTATAAGTAGAGGAGTTCTATTTCATTTCTAATCATCCAAGCTTAGTTACAGAACTCAAGCCATAAATTTATTGTAAAGTGATAAACTTCTCACATCGAGGGGTTATCACACTGTCTAATCGAGTCTGTAATCGAGTTTGGAGCACTTGGGTAGAAGTTAATCCTGCCACTATTTTATTTCAGTCTTTTTACTTCCAATTGTACAAGATTTTAAAGCCTCTCGTTTAGAGCAGGTTTCTGTCTATTTATCGCCTTTTATTTATCCGCTTTTATTTATCGCACCTTTTACCGCACTTTATTTATTTACCCGCACTTTATTTACTCGCATTTATTTACCATGTATATTTACTTTACCATGTCCGGCTAAATCTTAAAGGCCAGGATGCAAGGATTGTAGTTATAACAGTACCCCATACGCCTGTCGATAGAATTACTTAGGGGTTATTTTAACTTTTAACACTTATTTTCTGTACTTAAAATCTGTTGGGTAAGATTGGAATCCGTCCAACCTTTAGATAAATTTGGTTAGTTTTAACTGATCCAAGGAAGCGAAAGCGCTTGGCTCAGTTAATTAGGAACCTTTAATGTTTAAGAAAACCGATTTTAAAACTATTTTCGGACGCGTTTATGGATTTAAAGTCCGGTTAGCAAGAACCTCTTTTTGTTATATGAGTTGGGTGGTCTCCATACTCTGCTGCAGTTGCAGTTTTATGATTCCTAGCTCCGGTGTTTCACTTTTCCAGGTTATGTATTACTGCCTACTCTAGAGGAGTTCTCTGTGCTACTTGGAGTTCCTATCTCGGACCAGATGCCATTCTATCACACTGATGTTGAGCCTGATCTGGCTAAGCTTGATAAGGACCTTCATTTGGATGCTTCTGAGCTACAAGGGAAGTTGGTCAAGAGAAATGGAATGCCTGGGTTTCCACTACCTTTTTTGGTTGCTAGAGCTCAACACTTTGCAAAGGAGGGTTGTTGGGTTGTGTTTAATGCCATCTTGGCACTGTGCATTTATGGTATCATGATGTTTCCTAATATTCCAGATTTTGTGGATATGGATGCTTTCCATATTTTTGCTTCAGGGAATCCTGTACCTATGCTTCTGTGCGAAGTCTATCATTCTGTGCATTATAAGAATGAGAATCGGAGAGGGAAGAACATATCTTGTTGTGTACCTTTGTTGTACAGGTGGTTTGTGAGTCACCTTCCCAAATCCGGTCCTTTTGTTGATACTGCTCGTACCTCAGAGTGGTCAGAGAGATTGATGGGATTAACTTATGAGAATATCATTTGGTTTGATAGAGATCAGCTCGGTATAGAGATCATCTATAGTTGTGGTGGTTTTCCTAATGTCCCGTTGGTCGGAAGGAAAGGATGCATTAACTATAACTCTTCCCTTGCAGTGAGGCAGTTTGGGTATGCCTTGAGAGAGCCTCAGAGAAAAGAGGAGATACAGGAATCTCTGTATCTCACTGGCTTCTTAGAAAATGAGACCTTGACTAGAGTTGAGAAGGCCTGGAACAAAATTCATTGCAAAGGGAAAGCTTCTTTGGGGAAGAGTAACAGTCGAGCTTACGATCCTTATGTGACTTGGATTCAGGAGAGAGCTGAGAAAGTGTTGATGCCTTTTCCACCTTGTGAGCCTTTATATCCTCTGATGATTGAGGAACCTACTATTGTTGATATTCAGAGGTATAATCAGTTGTGGTCCGAAAAAGAGGAGTTGCATAAGGCAAATGAAGAGTTGGAGAAAGAGATTGTTCAGATCCGAAGTGAAAAGATTGAAGTTACTCACTATTGCAAGAGGCAAACTGAATTGGTTAACAAGCTAGGTACAGATCTTACCAAAGAGATTCACGCTCGTGAGTGTTTGGGTTTAGATTTGAAGGCTGTCAGTGATGTTCTTACTTCTAAGAAGAAGGAGTTGGATAGAGCCTATCTAGAGATTTCCAGGGTTAACGATCAATGGAATGCTACCCTCACCAATAGCAAAGAGCGGGAAGATGTATTAAAACAACAGATTGCCAAGCTGAAAGCTCAACTCCAAGTGAAGGATGAGAAGGTTCCAGCGGAAGCCTCACTCCGACGTGACGGTGATTGTAGACTGAACGAAGCGCTTGCAACGTTGGATGATTACAAGTCTATAGCTGATGTGAAGAGGTGTAAGCTTGAAGAGGCCTTTGGTGAGAGCGTCTGGGAGGACTATGCTCAGGATTTGCAGACCACTATTAGCCAGAGAGAGCTACTTATCCGAGGTTTGCTTGTCAGGCCTGACCATCCAGAGACGAAGGAGTTGTTAGAGGATTTTCAGTCTAGTTGTCGTACTTGATTGTATTTTCTTTTCAGTCTGTTGTTATCCTGTGTATTAACCATCACCAGATTTATTGGCTGAGGTCATTCTGATTCCATTGTATTACTATACCACTGTGCGTTGTATCTGACTCTTGGCTCTCATTTTATTTCTGAGAAGTTTGCTTATCGCTTATCTGTTAGCTCTCCATTGTCGTGCTATTCTCGTGGAACTAGAATCGATGGGGAAATATCCCTAATCCATATATACATGTCTGCATACTGCATCATTCTGCATTTTTGCATCGCAGGTGCCCGAGACTGTTAACCTTATTTTCGTGGTTTGTTAGTTTGTTTCAGGATTGACAACCAGACTACTCACCAGTACGCGACTTGGGGAAATCAGCGTAAGATCATGGAGCATATGCAAGCTGAGATGCAAGAACTTTGGGACATAATGGCTCAATTTATGGATTTAATGCAGGGTGTGGCGAATGGTCAAGAGCAACTGAGGACTCTGGTGCAACCACTAATTGTAAGAGTTGATGGGAATGGTGTGCTTCACGGGGGAGCTGCTGCTAATCCTCCTCGCAATGATGGTGGTACGCCACATGCTAATGTTATTCCTCTAGTTGTTATCCCTTCGGGCGGAGGTAATGTAGGTGGAATCCCTATGCCTGAAATGGCGTATGCTGCACATGGCAACAATGTTCCTCAGTGGGATGAAGATCAGCAGGAAGATGCGTTCTCTATGCGAGATATTGGTGCAGGTTACCGTCTGAGGCAGATAAGAGGTTTAAGCTGATCGAAGAGAAGATGCGGAGCTTTGAGAATCAGAACTCCATGGGGTTGGACATGGCTAATCTGGGGATGATCCCAGACTTGAAAGTACCTTTGAAATTCAAAGTTCTTGATTTCGACAAATATAAAGGCACTACTTGTCCTAGGGTTCATCTGCATTCTTATTATCGTAAGATGTCCGCCTACTCAGATGATGAAAAATTACTGATGCAGTTTTTCTAGGACAGCCTTTTGGGTCCTTCACTTGAATGGTACATGAGCTTAGAACCAGTCAATATCCGATGCTGGAGGGATTTGGCTGAGGCCTTCGTTAAGCACTATCAGTATAACAACAACCTTACGCCAAACAGGGTTCAATTGCATAATCTGTCTTAGAAGAATGGTGAATGCTTTAAAGAGTACACCCAGAGATAGCATGAGCTGGCATCTAGGGTGCAGCCTCCCATGGTAGAGAGGGAGTTTATTGATATGTTTGTTGCCACGCTACCAGGTGTATACTATGAGAAGCTGATTGGTAACATGTCTGGAAGCTTTTCTGACCTGATTATTACTAGGGAGAGGGTCAAAAATGGCATTAAGCTAGGAAAGATTCAAGCTGGCGAAGGGTCCTCAGCAAGAGGAGGAAATAGAAAGGTTTTCGGTAACAAAAAGCGAGAATGAGAAACTAATGCAGTGTCTAGTTCCCGGGGTAGGAACAGGAATCAACGTCAACAGTACCGTCAGTAGCAGCAGGTTGCAAGTATCACAATACTTGCGGTACAACTACAACAACAACAACAACGACCACAACAGAATCAGCAGAGTTATGCTCCTCGTCATTTTCAGGATCAGGGAAGGGCGGTAAATAGGCAGTTTGACGCGCCTCCGATGCCATATTCTCAATTACTCCAACACTTGTTACAGTTACAGTTAATACATAAGAGGACTTTAGCTCCATTGACAGGTGCACCACCACCTGGTTACGACGCTAATGCTCGATGTGAGTTTCATTCTGGTGCTCCGGGTTACAATATCGACAACTGTAAGGCGTTTAAGCACAAAGTTCAGGATCTCATAGAAACTAAGGCTATAAACTTTTCTCACGACGCGCCCAATGTTGTTCAGAACCCCATGACCAATCATGGGATAGTTGGGGTTATTGCTATTCTTGAAGATGAGAGTTTGAATTTGGTGTCGAACGTCGATGAGTTGAAGACGCCGCTGAGCTTTGTGAAGAGCAAGTTGTTGAGGGGAGGGGTATTCCCAGGTTGTGATGAAGCTTGTGCTGAATGTTTGAGTCATCCCGAGGGATGTGAGAAGCTGAAAAACCATATTCAAAAGCAGATGAACGATGGTGTCTTGATATTTGATAGAGTTGCTGAGAAGAAGACTGAGGAATTAGTGGCTGAAGAGAGAGATGAGATTGCTACAATCTCGATTCGGTACAAGACTATTATTATTTCTGCACCACCTAAGCCGCCAACCATCATCATTATCAAAGCTGGTCCTATGAAAGTACCAAGGCGATTCCGTGGAACTATGAAGCCGATGTATACTGTAACACCCCCTTCTATACCCCCAAATAAACAAATAAATCACATAATAAAATTTCATCAGAGTATAAATAAAATATGTTATCAAAGAGATATGTCACATCATCACGAAATTAACATACAACACTTGCTCGATAAAAGACATGCAACAGTGGGGTAGTTTTGACAGAGGAACTTAGTCCCTACACCCACATTTCAATATTTAGAATTAAAGCGGAAAATCTAAACATTTAATCACTTTAAACATGTTATCATATAAATACATATCACTCAGTTTGATTCACCACATCATTCATGTTTACATAAACATTTACCATCAAAAACATATACAAAATGTATCCCAAAAGAATACTATACAATCCTAACTACCCGGTGCTACATATCAGAGCATAACCGACCAAAAGAATGAAGCTATACTTCACAAAAGACTTCCATCAAAGCTAATCTGCAATGCCTTATAGAGCATTATAAAACAACAGAAGGGTGAGAAATATTATCATAATAATCAATGCATATAATTATATATATACAAGCATAGAATACACATATTCTGCATTTCTCACTACAATTCATTCATAACTCATCACACATTTCACAACATGTATAAATACACATGGATAATCACAAAACATGTTTCATCATGCACATATCCATAGTTCTCAACTCAACAATCCACACACAAGCATATTTCATATAACAATGATATCTATGCTATGTGACCCAACACAACTCAATGTAACTCATGCCATGTGGTACCAACACTTGTTATCATTTTTCGGTTTATACACTTAAACCGGGTCCACTCTTCTTGACCGATAACAACAAAAGCTCGTCCTCTAAGCTTTCAAACCCACTCTTCTAGGCTTGGGACAAGTCACTAGTCTCCACAAAACTAGCAAGCATTGCCTCTTGACTAAATGATGCGTATGCAATCAACAACCATATGCACTTAAGACCGTTCTCGCATCTTAATCTCATGCATACTCAAATAATTCATCACATAAAAATTATAACATGATTGCACACACAACATATTTCACATAATCAAAGTATTCATACTTTAAATCATCATCACCATATTATCAAGCAATGTACACATATTCACTAATATGTTCTCATGCATTATTCACATACATTTATAAGCAATGCACACATATTCACAATATATTCTCATGCATTATTAATAACATCGTGCCAACGGCAACAGACTTAATCACAATCATCATGCACTTTTAATCAATTTAAACAATGCATATATTTGTCAAAAGACCACATTTCATAATTGATTCCACAATCTAGGATTCACGCCATACGGCTACCCACAACATATCACACCATAGTACACAACTATTCATTCCAATAAGGATCGAACACAATCGAACCAAACAATCAACATCAGATGGAATCACAAAGAAAACGAAATGTTGTCATGCTCGCTGGCTTGCTCGCCTAGCGAGTCCCTAGCGAATACTCGATATCTATTCGCCTAGCAAACAAGCTCACGAAGGAAAAGAGAAGCTACTGACTTTGTTCGCTACCTACTCGCTGCAGCCAGGTTTCTAGTGAATCCTTCGCTACCTCACTCGCTACCAGCGAACAAGATCAAATACATTCTATCTAAGTCTGGGATCACTCGCTAACTTGCTCGCCTAGCGAATTACTAGCGAACACTCGCGACCTGTTTGCCTAGCGAAGGTGCTAGCGAACGTCTGCGAACTCAAAAACCCTCACTATCATCAATCCTCAACTCTTGACAAAATCAACCGATTCTCACCAAACCAGTTCCTATAGTCTTAGTCTAACATCCCTCGACTAAACTACACACTTTATTCTCGATTCCAACCGTTAAAACCTTGATTCTACCGATTAAACCCATCTATGCCCTAGAATGGGAAATGGAGAAAACATCCAAACAATCCAAACCAATCATACATAATCATAGACATTGATAGAATAACAACATTTCACACCCTTACCTTGATTAAATCGGAAGCTAGGAGTTGTTCTTGATGATTCCAAGCTTTTCCTTCTTCTCCTTCTCTTTTCTCCTCTTCCTCTTTCTTTCTCTTCTTTTCTCTTATGTTTCTATCTTTTCCTTTTCTTTCTACTTTTCCTTATATTCCTTCCATTCTATTTCCTTCCATAAATTCTCCTCTCAAATATCTACCAATAATTCCAATAATTAAAATTATCCAAATAAATCAATTAATTAATATAAATAATTAATTATTGAAAAATTAGGCTGTTACAACCCTCCCTCACTTCAGGAATTTTCGTCCTCGAAAATGTTACCTGATTCAAACTGCTCGGGATACGACTCCCTCATCTGGCTCTCAAGTTCCCAAGTCACATTTCCACCATCCGGTCCTCCCCAAGCGACCTTCACCAAAGCAATCTCTTTGCCTCGAAGTTGCTTCAACTCTCGATCCTCTATCCGCATAGGTGATGTCTCCATAGTCAGGTTATCTCTCACCTGCACATCATCTACTTGGACTACATGAGACGGATCCGCAATGTATTTCCTCAACTGAGATACATGGAACATGTCATGGAGATTAGCAAGCGATGGTGGTAAAGCAACACGATAGGCTACCTCCCCTATCTTCTGCAAAATCTGATAAGGACCAATAAAACACGGCGTCAACTTACGCGACTTCAATGCCCTACCAACATCAGTCATAGGAGTAACCCGAAGAAACACGTGATCTCCCTCTTGAAATTCAAGTGGTTTCCTCCTCTTGTCATGATAACTCTTCTGATGGCTGTGAGAAATCCTCATCTTCTCTTAAATCATCTTAATCTTATCGGTAGTCTGCTGGACTATCTCGGGTCCAACCATAGAACTCTCTCCAGATTCATACCAACACAATGGCGTCCTACACCGTCTACCATACAATGCTTCAAACGGTGCCATACCAATACTCGAATGAAAACTGTTGTTGTAAGTAAATTCAATCAAAGCTAAGTAGCTATCCCAAGCTCCTCCCTTCTCCAACACACAAGCTCTCAAAAGATCCTCAAGTGATTGAATCATTCTCTCAGTTTGACCATCGGTCTGCGGATGATAAGCTAAACTCAAACGCAACCTCGTACCCAGAGCACTTTGCAAACTCTCCCAAAATATCGAAGTAAACCTCGGATCTCTATCTGACACAATTCTAGATGGAATACCATGCAAACTGACAATCCTTTCAATGTACAGATTTGCCAATCTCTCTAACGGGTAATCCATTCGCATAGGAATAAAGTGAGCAGATTTGGTCAATCTATCCACAATAACCCAAATAGCTTCAAAGTTACTCGGCGTCCTCGATAAACCAGATACAAAATCCATGGAAATGCTATCCCATTTCCACTCAGGAATAAACAACGGTTTCATCAAACCCGACGGTTTCTAATGCTCAATCTTTGACTTCTGACAAGTCAAACAAGAGTACACAAACTCGACAATATCCTTCTTCATACGAGGCCACCAAAACACTTTCCTCAAATCTTGATACATCTTAGTAGCACCCGGATGAATACTCAACCCACTACGATGCCCTTCTTCAAGAATACTCTTCTTCAGCTCAACAACATCAGGAACACAAACTCTATCCTGACACCTCATGATACCATTCTCATCAATCCGAAAATCACCACCTTGACCTTGATTGATCAAAGTCAACCGATCAACTAAACTCAGATCATATTTCTGTCCTTCTTGAATCTCATCCAGAACACCACTAGTAAGCTTTAACATACCAAGCTTAACTCCGTAAGAAGTCTTCTCACACACTAAGCTCAAATCACGAAATTGCTCAGTCAATTCCAACTCTTTCACCATCATCATCGACATATGCAACGATTTCCTACTCAATGCATCAGCTACCGCATTTGCTTTACCCGGATGGTAATTCAACCCAAAATCATAATCCTTCAGAAGTTCCAACCATCTCCTCTGCCTTGCATTCAATTCCTTCTGATCAAAGAGATACTTCAAACTCTTATGATCACTAAACACCTCAAATCTCGAACCAAACAAATAATGCCTCCAAAGTTTTAGCACAAATACAACGGCGACCAACTCTAGGTCATGCATCGGATAATTCTTCTCATGCACTTTGAGTTGGCTTGAAGCATAAGCCACAACTTGTCTATCTTGCATCAACACACCTCCCAAACCCATCAAAGAAGCATCACAATACACAACAAATGGTTCTGTCGGATTTTGCAAAATAAAAACAGGAGCTGTCGTCAATCTCCTCTTAAGCTCTTGAAAACTTCCTTCACACTTTGCATTCCAAACAAAAGCTTGACTTTTCCTAGTCAACTGCGTCAATGGTAAAGATAACTTGGCAAATCCTTCAATGAATTTCCGATAATAACTTGCCAAACCAAGAAAACTTTTAATCTCAAAAACTGATTTCGGAGTCTCCCATTGCGATACCGCTTCAACCTTCAACGGATCAACTGCAATACCTCTACTCGAAATCACATGACCAAGGAAACTCACTTACTTCAACCAAAATTCACACTTAGAGAGTTTAGTATATAGCTGCTTCTCTTTCAATACAGATAACACAACCCTCAGATGCTCGGCATGTTCTTCTTCACTCTTCGAATAAATCAAAATATCATCAATGAACACCACCACAAACTTGTCCAAATAAGGATGGAAAATCCTATTCATGTAATCCATAAATACACCTAGTGCATTAGTCACACCAAATGGCATCACAGAATACTCATAATGTCCATACCTTGTTCTAAAAGCAGTCTTCTGAATATCCTCAGCCTTCACGCGAATTTGATGATACCCAGATCTCAAATCTATCTTACTAAAGACACTCGCACCAACCAACTGATCCATCAAATCATCAATCCTCGGAAGTGGATACTTATTCTTGATAGTCACCTTGTTCAATTGTCTGTAATCCACACAGAGTCTCATAGAACCTTCTTTCTTCTTAACCAACAACACCGGTGCACCCCACGGTGACACACTCGGACGAATAAACCTTTTCTCAAGTAGATCTTCAAGTTGACTCTTCAACTCTTTCAATTCCGATACAGACATACGATATGGAGCCATCGATGTCAGACTAGTTCCAGGAATTAAGTCGATCATAAACTCCATTTCTCGTTCCGGCGGTAAATCTATTATCTCCTCAGGAAAAACTTCCGGAAAGTCACAGACAATTGGTAAAGCATCAATTGTTCCACTTTCACCAATGCTCACCGTTGCCATTAACAAAAATACCTTAACACCATCTTGCAGTGATTCCTTCACTTGCTTAGCAGTCATAAACAAATCTCTTTCATCATCAGGTTCAGGAAAAATAACCGTTTTGTCAAAACAGTTAATATAGACACGATTGAATTCCAACCAATTCATCCCAAGAATAACATCAAGTTGATCTAAGTGAAGACACACCAAATCAACTCCAAAGTCTTTACCAAAAATACTCAACGGACAATTCAAACACACATACGGGGTAGTTACCGAACCCATAGCAGGAGTATCAATAACCATGCCTCCACTCATAACAGACAACTCAAGACTTAATCTCTTAACACAATTAAAGGAAATAAAAGAATGTGTAGCTCCAGTATCAATTATAGCGATCAAAGGTATACCATTAATGAAGCACGTACCTCGGATCAATCGATCTTCATTAGCAGTCTCCGATCCTAATAGAGCAAACACTTTCCCATTCCCTTGAGTCTTCTTTGGCTTATCACACTTGGTACTAATGTGCCCTTGCTCACCACAGTTGTAGCAAGTCACATTCGCACCGCTTCTGCACTCAAGAGCTTTGTGGTCTGGCTTCCCACACTTGAAACACTTCATCCCAACACTCTTGCACTCAGGAGCATGATGTCCCGCTTCACCGTAATTATAACATCTTACCGGGGTTGAAGCTCCTCCCCCACTCGGCTTCTTGCCATAACCAGCTTTCTGTTTCCCCTTATTTGCAGGAGTCACATACGGCTTCCCTCTAAATTGGCCCTTTCTTTTCTTATCACTTAAACTCTTGTAGTGGCTAGACCGAGCCCTACTATCTTCATCATAAATTCTACTCTTGTTCACCAACTCAGAAAATTGTCTAATCTCCTGATAACCAAAAACTTGCTTGATTTCAGGTCTCAAACCATTCACAAACTTAAAACACTTGGATCTCTCAGCATTAGCAGTGTTATAATGAGGACAAAACTTAATCAATTCCTCAAATCTTGCGGCATACTCGGCCACAGTTGAGTTACTCTGCTTCAGCTCAAGGAATCCAATCTCCTTCTTACTACACACATCTTCTGGAAAATACTTCTCCAGAAATGCCTCTCTAAAAAAATCCCAAGTAACCACACTCTCATCCTCTTCAAACCTTTGGTGAGTGTTACCCCACCAGTCCTCAGCTTCCTCTTCAAGCATATGAGTGCCAAACTGCACCCTCTGTGTAACACCCATTTTAATTATTTAGTCATTTTATTATTATTTTAAATATTACATGTTGGTGTACCCTTTGGTGGGGGTGTATTTGGTGATGTTTGGTGGGTGTCCCTAATGTGGGAGGATTATTGGTGGTGTTTTGGTGAATATAATAATATAGTGTATAATATTAATATTGGTGGGAATATTATTATTATTATTATAGTTATTATAGTTACTATTGCTATTAATATTATTATTATTTTGGTGAGATAATAATAGTATTATTATTACTATTATTATTATTATTACTATTATTATTATTGTTATTTTTATTATTATTATTATTATTTTTATTATTATTATTTTATTATTTTTATTATTATTATTTTATTAAGTTATTATTATTATTGGGATTAGAGAATTAAAATAGAGAATGTGAGGGGTTAGTAGTTTACGATACATTGTGAGAAGTTAGAGAAAGTGGAAAAAGAACGATAGAAAGGAGAGAAGTGAGAAGAACGGAAAAGGGAGCGAAGAACGAAGGAACAGGGGAAAATCAGAATTGGCCAAACCTTGGAGGGTTCTTTCATCGATCAACCGATTAACAAGGTAAGGGGGGAGAAATCTGATTGGGAATGGTTTATACATGTATAGGGTAGTTGGGGATTCCTTAACCCCGTAGGAAATTGATCGATATATGATAATATATATTGTTATGTTATGATTGATGATGATTGTTGTTAATTATATAGTAATCGTTAATGAATTGTTGTTTTGGTTGATTTGGCATATAGGGCATATAGGGTGTTTTACGGTTTTTAGGGAAAATTCTGTATGGCTTTTGAGGTATCGATAAAGTGTGTAGGTGATGATTTTGGGAATAGGAATTAGAAACCTATTGGTTACGGTAATGTGCAAGATTGGTACTAGAATAGACTGAGGATCTGAGTTGAGATGATAGGTACAATTTGGCCTAGAATACACTGCAGAACTGTGAGGAAACTTGGTGAATCGCAGCATCGCTGGGCTTCGCCTGGCGAGTGTTGGCGAAGTTTCGCCTGGCGAATGGGGGCGAGTGTTCGCCTGGCGAGCTGAGGCGAATGGCAGCGAATAATTCAGAATTAAATCCCAGACCTAAAGGGTAGGAACTTCGCCTGGCGAGTGTGGCCAGCGAAGGTTCGCCTGGCGAATGATCCCTTCGCCTGGCGAATGCACGATAGTGGAAAGGGGGCTTCGCCAGCAGGTTCGCCTGGCGAATGCTAGCGAAGGTTCGCTACAGGGCTTCGCCTGGCGAATGTCAGCGAACGTAGTAGGACCAAAATGTGAGTGTTGTGATATTTTGGCCTTGAGCTCTGGACTTGTGTGATTCCTTTGGCCTTGATGCCATGTATGAATGATGACTGTGGGAATTAACTTGTGTACTCGGTGATAGTACATGTTTCCCGTAATAATGACTGGTGGGCAATTAGTTGATGTATATGTGGGTAGTGGTCAGTAGGATCGTGTATTCCCCGAGTGTTGGGATGTGTTTATACTTGGTGTTAGAAGGTGAGATTGCTCACTGTGTGAATTGATTTATATGGTGTTGGTGTATAATATATCTATGCATATATATATATGATGTATGATGATATGATCAGTAGGATCGTGTGCACTTAGTGTGCCGGAATATAATAGTTATGCATTGGTGTTATGCATATCATGGTGTTTTGGTGGGATGAATCATGTCTCAGGAGGAGCGTAAGTGATTCATCCGTACTCCTTTGTGGAGAATGGTGGGGGATAGATCATGTCTCAGGAGGAGCGTAAGTGATCTATCCAGGTTCGAATGAATGAACCAACGAGTCGGTACCACATGCATGGTGTTGAGTTGCATTTTGCATTATAATATGTTATATTGTGATTTGAACAGTAGGTTCGTCATATGGTGTTGTTAGGGGTGAATCTTGGTGTGTTGGTGTGTTGTACTACCTTATTTACATGTATTACATTACCATTATATTTTTGATCATGTTTTCTCACCCCTTTGTTGTTGTTGTGGTCTGTGCCTCTTCGGAAGTACAGATAATCCAGGTGCTTAGCTAGCTTGGATATTGGTGTGATTGTCGAGTCTAGGATGCTCTGATACGTAGCACGGGACTTGGGCGTTTTTATTTGTTTTATGTTGAACTTATATTTTATTTCCCTGTGAACGTATCAAACTTTTATTGAATTGTATTATTTAACATTCCGCTGTATTTGGAGAAAACCCTTTTTATAAGGAACGTTGTTTTTATGTGATATCCCACTTGGGAGAATTGGAACTCTGATTTTGTTTATTTATAATGTTTATTAATTTAATTGATTTTGGGAAGTGGGGTGTTACAATTGGTATCAGAGCAGGTCGGTCCGTCCGGCCAGTGTTGTTGAGTCGAGTTGAGTCTGTCCTTATGGATGGAGTTGAATATCTTTTAAACCTGGTGTTGTTGTTTTGAGCAGTATGGCAGGAAGGAACGATGCTGCATTGGCTGCTGCTATGCAAGCAATGGCGCAGGCTGTTGCTAATCAGAATCAAACTGCAGATGCCCAATTCAGGAGTTTGGCGCAGTTTCGGAGCAACAAGCCGCCAACATTTGAAGGAGGAATTCTGGACCCTGAAGTTGCTCAGAAGTGGCTGAAGGCAATTGAAAAGATCTTCAGGACTATGGAATGTAGCGATGAACAAAAGGTGAGGTTTGGTACTCACATGCTGGAGGGTGAGGCTGAAGCCTGGTGGGACAATAGTCGCCAAAGGTTGGAAGCTGCTGGAACTGCCATTACTTGGGAGGTGGTTCGGAAAGGTTTTCTGGAGAAGTATTTTCCGGAAGATATTCGAAGCGCTAAGGAGATTGAATTCTTAGAACTGAAGCAAGGGAGTATGACGGTAGCAGAGTATGCTGCTAAGTTTGAGGAGCTGGTGCAGTATTGCCCTCACTATAATGTGGAAGGGGCAATGACCTCTAAGTGCTTAAAGTTTGAGAATGGACTGCGTCCAGAGATTAAGTTGGGGATTGCTTGTCAGAAGATCAGGAGCTATCCTGAGCTGGTAAGCAGGAGCAGAATCTATGATAACGATAACCGAGCAAGGATTGCGCACTACAAAGCTGTTAATGACCGTAAGGGTAAGCAGAGGTTTAGTGGTACTCCTTATAGTGTTGCTGCTGATAAGGGAAAACGTAAAGCTGTTGTTGATAAGAAGCCTAGAGATGGGAGAGCATCTGCTGAAGGGAAATGTTTTCGGTGCGGTGGTATGGGACAACGTGCTAATGATTGTCCTAATGAGGCCAAGAAATGTTTTAAGTGTGGGAGACCAGGTCATGTGATAGCTGATTGCAGAGCAACTATGCCGACCTGTTATAACTGTGGTGAGAAGGGTCATATCAGTACACATTGCGAGAAGCCGAAGAAGCCTCAAACGTCTCCGGCTGGTGGAAAAGTGTTTGCCTTGGCAGGAACTCAAGCTGCCAGTGATGAGCGTGTGATCAGAGGTACTTGTATTATCAATAATATTCCTTTGATTGCTATTATTGATACGGGTGCAACGCACTCGTTTATTTCTGTAGATTGTGTGGAGAGGATAGGTTTGGTGCCGTCCACTCTGGAGATACAGATGACTATTGAGACACCCTCTATAGGTTCAGTGACTACTTCTTTGGTATGCCTGAAGTGTCCGCTGACTATTTTTGGTAGAGAATTTGGAGTGGATCTGATTTGTCTACCACTTGGTAAGTTGGATGTTATTCTGGGTATGAACTGGTTAGAGTTCAACCGAGTCTACATCGATTGTTTTCGGAAGGAATTGTTATTCCTGGCCCCTGAAGAGGAAGTTGTGGCAAGTTCTTTGTCTAATAAAGAATTGAGGGCCTTGTTGGAAGAGGAAACTAGAGTGTTTTCTTTATTTGCAACTTTATCGATGGATAACAAAGTGCCAATGGAGGAATTAGCAGTGGTGAATGAATTTCCAGAAGTGTTTCCTGACGACATTACGGAATTGCCTCCGACGCGAGAAGTAGAATTTGGTATTGACCTTGTTCCTGGTACGAGGCCTATTTCTATGGCGCCGTACAGGATGTCTGTAGTGGAATTGGCTGAGTTGAAGTCTCAGATTGGAGAATTGTTGGATAGAAAGTTTATTAGACCAAGTGTATCGCCGTGGGGAGCTCCAGTGTTGTTGGTGAAGAAGAAGGATGGTAGTATGCGTCTGTGCATCGATTACCGTCAATTGAATAAAGTGACTATTAAGAATAAGTATCCTTTACCTAGGATTGATGATTTGATGGACCAGCTGGTGGGAGCTCGTGTATTTAGTAAGATCGACTTAAGATCGGGTTATCATCAGATGAGAGTAAAAGAAGGTGATATTCAGAAGACTGCCTTTAGGACTCGATATGGACATTACGAATATGCTGTAATGCCGTTTGGAGTGACTAATGCACTGGGAGTATTTATGGAGTATATGAACAGAATTTTCCATTCTTACTTGGATCAGTTCATTGTAGTGTTTATTGATGATATATTAATTTATTCTATATCTGATGAAGAGCATGCAGGACATCTGAGAATTGCCTTGCAAGTGTTGAAGGAAAATAAATTATTTGCTAAACTATCAAAGTGTGACTTTTGGTTGAAGAAAGTAAGTTTCTTGGGGCATGTAATATTTGAAGATGGAATAGCGGTGGATCCGTCAAAAGTAAGTGCAGTATTGCAGTGGGAACCGCCGAAGACAGCGACAGAGATTAGAAGCTTTTTGGGGTTAGCTGGTTATTACCGCAGGTTTATTGAAGGGTTCTCTAATTTGGCGTTGCCATTAACTCAGTTGACGAGAAAGAACCAAGTTTTTGTATGGGATGCTGCTTGTGAAGAAAGTTTTGAAGAGTTGAAAAAGAGATTGACTACGGCACCGGTGTTAGTGTTACCGACTCCGAGTGAACCGTTTGTGGTGTACTGTGATGCGTCTAAGATGGGATTAGGCGGGGTTCTGATGCAGAATGGTAAAGTAGTAGCATATGCATCGCGGCAATTGAGAGTGCATGAGCGAAATTATCCGACTCATGATCTTGAATTAGTTGCGGTTGTTTTTGTGTTGAAAATTTGGAGACACTATTTATATGGTTCAAGATTTGAAGTGTTTAGTGATCATAAGAGTCTGAGATACCTGTTTGATCAGAAAGAGCTGAATATGAGGCAGAGAAGATGGTTGGAATTTTTGAAGGATTATGACTTCAGTTTGAGTTATCATCCAGGAAAGGCCAATGTAGTGGCAGATGCTTTGAGTAGGAAAGCAATTCATATGGCAGCTCTGATGGTGAAAGAAATTGAGTTAATTGAACAGTTTAGAGATTTGAGCATGGTTTGTGAGACTACTGCAGATAGTGTAATGTTGGGTATGTTGCAGGTAAATAATGACTTCTTGGATATGATTAGAGAAAATCAGAAGTTGGATGTGAAATTGGTAGATTTGATGCCTGGAGTAGGGAGTGACTCCGATAGTGACTTTAAATTGGATAGCACAGGTGTGTTGAGATTTAGAGGCAGGATTTGTGTACCAGATGATGAAGAATTGAAAAAGTCAATTTTGAGCGAAGGACATCGTAGTAGCCTGAGTATTCATCCGGGAGCTACGAAAATGTATCATGATTTGAAGAAATTATTTTGGTGGTCTGGTATGAAAAGAGACATAGCTCAATTTGTGCATGCTTGTTTGACATGTCAGAAGTCGAAGGTGGAACACCAGAGACCTTCTGGATTTATGCAACCATTAGAGATTCCGGTTTGGAAATGGGATTGCATTACTATGGATTTTGTGACAGGTTTGCCGAATACGGCGAGAGGTTTTGATGCTATATGGGTGATTGTGGATCGATTGACGAAGTCTGCACACTTTGTGCCGCTCAATATTAGCTTTCCGTTAACGAAGCTGGCGGATATTTACATTCGGGTAATTGTGAAGTTGCATGGTGTTCCGTCCAGTATTGTGTCGGATAGAGATCCACGGTTTACTTCGGAATTTTGGAAGAGCTTGCAGGAAGTTTTGGGAACTAAGTTGAAGTTGAGTTCAGCTTATCATCCACAAACTGATGGTCAGTCAGAGAGGACTATTCAGTCACTTGAGGATTTGTTGAGAGCTTGTGTATTGGAAAAGGGTGGTGCGTGGGATACTCATTTACCGTTGATTGAGTTCACGTACAATAACAGTTACCATTCTAGTATCGAAATGGCACCGTTTGAAGCTTTGTATGGGAGGAGGTGTAGGACTCCTCTGTGTTGGTATGAAACTGGTGAGAATGTGGTGCTTGGACCAGAAATTGTACAACAGACTACTGAGACAATTTAGATGATTCGTGAGAAAATGAAAGTGTCTCAGAGTAGGCAGAAAAGTTATCATGATAATCGGAGGAAAGAGTTGGAATTCAGTGTAGGTGACCACGTATTCCTAAGAGTTAATCCGATGACCGGTGTGGGTCGTGCATTGAAGTCCAAGAAGCTGGATCCTAAGTTCATTGGACCTTATGAGATTTTGCAGAGAATTGGTGATGTGGCTTATAGGGTGGCGTTGCCGCCTGAGTTGTCAAACTTACATGATGTGTTTCATGTGTCGCAATTGCGAAAGTACGTTTCTGATCCATCTCATGTTATTCAGAGAGATGATGTTCAGGTTTGGGAGAATCTTATTGTTGAGACGATGTCGTTGAGGATCGAGGACCGTAAGATGAAACAGCTCTGAGGGAAAGAGATACCTTTGTAAAGGTAGCTTGGGGAGGTGCTGCAGGAGGCAGTGTGACCTGGGAGTTGGAAAGCAGGATGCGAGAAGCGTATCCGGAGCTATTTCCATCAGGTAATTTTCGAGGACGAAAATAATTAAAGTGGGGGAGAGTTGTAACATCCATTTTAATTATTTAGTCATTTTATTATTATTTTAAATATTACATGTTGGTGTACCCTTTGGTGGGGGTGTATTTGGTGATGTTTGGTGGGTGTCCCTAATGTGGGAGGATTATTAGTGGTGTTTTGGTGAATATAATAATATAGTGTATAATATTAATATTGGTGGGAATATTATTATTATTATATTTATTATAGTTACTATTGATATTAATATTATTATTATTTTGGTGAGATAATAATAGTATTATTATTACTATTATTATTATTATTATTATTATTATTACTATTATTATTATTGTTATTATTATTATTATTATTATTATTATTATTATTATTTTATTATTTTTATTATTATTATTTTATTAAGTTATTATTATTATTGGGATTAGAGAATTAAAATAGAGAATGTGAGGGTTTAGTAGTTTACGATACATTGTGAGAAGTTAGAGAAAGTGGAAAAAGAACGATAGAAAGGAGAGAAGTGAGAAGAACGGAAAAGGGAGCGAAGAACGAAGGAACAGGGGAAAATCAGAATTGGCCAAACCTTGGAGGGTTCTTTCATCGATCAACCGATTAACAAGGTAAGGGGGGAGAAATCTGATTGGGAATGGTTTATACATGTATAGGGTAGTTGGGGATTCCTTAACCCCGTAGGAAATTGATCGATATATGATAATATATATTGTTATGTTATGATTGATGATGATTGTTGTTAATTATATAGTAATCGTTAATGAATTGTTGTTTTGGTTGATTTGGCATATAGGGCATATAGGGTGTTTTACGGTTTTTAGGGAAAATTCTGTATGGCTTTTGAGGTATCGATAAAGTGTGTAGGTGATGATTTTGGGAATAGGAATTAGAAACCTATTGGTTACGGTAATGTGCAAGATTGGTACTAGAATAGACTGAGGATCTGAGTTGAGATGATAGGTACAATTTGGCCTAGAATACACTGCAGAACTGTGAGGAAACTTGGTGAATCGCAGCATTCGCTGGGCTTCGCCTGGCGAGTGTTGGCGAAGTTTCGCCTGGCGAATGGGGGCGAGTGTTCGCCTGGCGAGCTGAGGCGAATGGCAGCGAATAATTCAGAATTAAATCCCAGACCTAAAGGGTAGGAACTTCGCCTGGCGAGTGTGGCCAGCGAAGGTTCGCCTGGCGAATGATCCTTTCGCCTGGCGAATGCACGATAGTGGAAAGGGGGCTTCGCCAGCAGGTTCGTCTGGCGAATGCTAGCGAAGGTTCGCTACAGGGCTTCGCCTGGCGAATGTCAGCGAACGTAGCAGGACCAGAATGTGAGTGTTGTGATATTTTGGCCTTGAGCTCTGGACTTGTGTGATTCCTTTGGCCTTGATGCCATGTATGAATGATGACTGTGGGAATTAACTTGTGTACTCGGTGATAGTACATGTTTCCCGTAATAATGACTGGTGGGCAATTAGTTGATGTATATGTGGGTAGTGGTCAGTAGGATCGTGTATTCCCCGAGTGTTGGGATGTGTTTATACTTGGTGTTAGAAGGTGAGATTGCTCACTGTGTGAATTGATTTATATGGTGTTGGTGTATAATATATCTATGCATATATATATGATGTATGATGATATGATCAGTAGGATCGTGTGCACTTAGTGTGCCGGAATATAATAGTTATGCATTGGTGTTGTGCATATCATGGTGTTTTGGTGGGATGAATCATGTCTCAGGAGGAGCGTAAGTGATTCATCCGTACTCCTTTGTGGAGAATGGTGGGGGATAAATCATGTCTCAGGAGGAGCGTAAGTGATCTATCCAGGTTCGAATGAATGAACCAACGAGTCGGTACCGCATGCATGGTGTTGAGTTGCATTTTGCATTATAATATGTTATATTGTGATTTGAACAGTAGGTTCGTCATATGGTGTTGTTAGGGGTGAATCTTGGTGTGTTGGTGTGTTGTACTACCTTATTTACATGTATTACATTACCATTATATTTTTGATCATGTTTTCTCACCCCTTTGTTGTTGTTGTGGTCTGTGCCTCTTCGGAAGTACAGATAATCCAGGTGCTTAGCTAGCTTGGATATTGGTGTGATTGTCGAGTCTAGGATGCTCTGATACGTAGCACGGGACTTGGGCGTTTTTATTTGTTTTATGTTGAACTTATATTTTATTTCCCTGTGAACGTATCAAACTTTTATTGAATTGTATTATTTAACATTCCGCTGTATTTGGAGAAAACCCTTTTTATAAGGAACGTTGTTTTTATGTGATATCCCACTTGGGAGAATTGGAACTCTGATTTTGTTTATTTATAATGTTTATTAATTTAATTGATTTTGGGAAGTGGGGTGTTACACTCTGCACATCCGAACAATTCATGACTCAAAAGATCTTCTCAATCGCTTTCAGCCATACTTGTGCTTTGTCAGGTTCATGGGTGCCCTTGAAAATCGGTGGATTATTCCTTTAGAACCATCCCAAAGCACGAAACTCATCATCAGAATTATTTCCAACATTCACATTGGCTTGAGGGTTCTGCCCAATCGCTCCAGCCAACCTCATTAACACCTCAGCAATCGCTTGATCATTCCTGCCTGCAACCATTGTTCTTGATTCCCACAAAAAATCCTCGTTAGAACAACCATATGGATAGTGCTACACACACATACCAAATGCATAAGGGAATGAACACATTAACAACTTGGTCAACAGACCGACCTTCTCTGGTACCACTAATGTAACACCCCCTTCTATACCCCCAAATAAACAACTAAATCACATAATAAAATTTCATCAGAATATAAATAAAATATGGTATAAAAGAGATATGTCACATCATCAGGAAATTAACATACAACACTTTCTCGATAAAAGACATGCAACAATGGGGTAGTTTTAACAGAGGAACTTAATCCCTACTCCCACATTTCAATATTTATAATTAAGGCGGAAAATCTAAACATTTAATCACTTTAAACATGCTATCATATAAATACATATCACTCAATTTGATTCACCACATCATTCATGTTTACATAAACATTTACCATCAGATACATATACAAAATGTATCCCAAAAGAATACTATACAATCCTAACTACCCGGTGCTACATATCAGAGCATAACCGACCAAAAGAATGAAGCTATACTTCACAAAAGACTTCCATCAAAGCTAATCTGCAATGCCTCATAGAGCATTATAAAACAGCAGAAGGGTGAGAAATATTATCATACTAATCAATGCATATAATTATATATATACAAGCATAGAATACACATATTCCGCATTTCTCACCACAATTCATTCATAACTCATCACACATTTCACAACATGTATAAACACATATGGATAATCACAAAACATGTTTCATCATGCACATATCCATAATTCTCAACTCAACAATCCACACACAAGCATATTTCATATAACAATGATATCTATGCTATGTGACCCAACACAACTTAATGCAACTCATGCCATGTGGTACCAACACTTGTTATCATTTTTCGGTTTTTAGACTTAAACCGGGTCCACTCTTCTAGACCGATAACAACAAAAGTCCGTCCTCTAAGCTTTCAAACCCACTCTTCTAGGCTTGGGACAAGTCACTAGTCTCCACAAAACTAGCAAGCATTGCCTCTTGACTAAATGATGCGTATGCGATCAACAACCATATGCACTTAAGACCGTTCTCACATCTTAATCTCATGCATACTCAAATAATTCATCACATAAGAATTATAACATGATTGCACACACAACATATTTCACATAATTAAAGTATTCATACTTTAAATCATCATCACCATATTATCAAGCAATGCACACATATTCACTAATATGTTCTCATGCATTATTCACATACATTTATAAGTAACACACACATATTCACAATATGTTCTCATGCATTATTAATAACATCGTGCCAACGGTAACGAACTCAATCACAATCATCATGCACTTTTAATCAATTTAAACAATGCATATATTTGTCAAAAGACCACATTTCATAATTGATTCCACAATCTAGGATTCACGCCATACGGCTACCCACAACATATCACACCATAGTACACAGCTATTCATTCTGATAAGGATCAAACACAATCGAACCAAACAATCAACATCGGATGGAATCACAAAGAAAATGAAATGTTGTCATGCTCGTTGGCTTGCTCGCCTAGCGAATACTCGCTATCTGTTCGCCTAGCGAACAAGCTCGCGAAGGCAAACAGAAGCTACTAACTTTGTTCGCTACCTACTCGCTGCAGCGAGGTCCTAGCGAATCCTTTGCTACCTCACTCGCTACCAGCGAACAAGATCAAATACATTCTGTCTAAGTCTGGGGTCACTCGCTAACTTGCTCACCTAGCGAACACTCGCGACCTGTTCGCCTAGCGAAGGTGCTAGCGAACGTCTGCGAACTCAAAAACCCTCACTGTCATCAATCCTCAACTCTTGACAAAATCATTTGATTCTCACCAAACTAGTTCCTATAGTCTTAGTCTAACATCCCTCGACTAAACTACACACTTTATTCTCGATTCCAACCGTTAAAACCTTGATTCTACCGATTAAACCCATATATGCCCTAGAATGGAAAAATGGAGAAAACATCCAAACCAATCATACATAATCATAGACATTGATAGAATAACAACATTTCACACCCTTACCTTGATTAAATCGGAAGCTAGGAGTTATTCTTGATGATTCCAAGCTTTTCCTTCTTCTCCTTCTCTTTTCTCCTCTTCCTCTTTCTTTCTCTTCTTTTCTCTTATGTTTCTATCTTTTCCTCTTCTTTCTACTTTTCCTTATATTCCTTCCATTCTATTTCCTTCCATAAATTCTCCTCTCAAATATCTACCAATGATTCCAATAATTAAAATTATTCAAATAAATCAATTAATTAATATAAATAATTAATTATTGAAAAATTAGGTTGTTATATATACTGCAACGGATAGAAGCAGGAGTTGAAGAGTTTACCGGTGGATTTTTTGGACAACTTAGTTGGAGCTGGTGGAATTACTCGGAGTGGAAGAGTATTTTCGTCATCTGAAGTGGTCGCTGATAAGCTTGACAAAGGGAAAAGTAAAGTAGTGGTGGAGGAAACTTCTCAAGCTGATAAGAAGGAAACCTTGCTGAAGGAGGCGGAGGAGTTCATGCGCTTGATAAGAAAGAGTGATTACAAGATTGTTGATCACTTACAGCAGACTCCGTCCAAGATATCCATTTTGTCCTTGCTATTATGCTCGGAAGCGCACAGGAATGCTTTGTTGAGAATCCTGAATACAACTTATGTGGCACAGGAAATTTCTGTGAACCAACTCGAGGGAGTGGTAGCACATGTAAATGCAGGTAATGGGATGGGATTCACGGATTTGGACTTGACGCCCAAGGGGAGGAACCATAATTGTTCGCTGCACATATCTATTGAATGCCGATGAGCCGTTCTGTCACACGTGCTTGTTGATACAGGGTCATCCTTGAACGTACTTCCGAAGAAGGCGCTGATGAAGTTGGATACCTGTGGTATATTGTGTACGCCAAGTGACTTGGTAGTACGAGCTTTTGATGGGACTCAAAGGTCCGTATTCAGGGAGTTTACTTTGCCAATTCAAGTTGGTCCTGAGGTGTTTGATGTTGTGTTCTACATTATGGATATTTAGCCAGCTTATAGCTGTCTGCTGGGACGTCCTTGGATACATTCGGCAGGCGCCGTAACCTCTACGATGCACCAAAAGTTGAAGTACATGGTGGGTGGCAGTGTCGTCACTGTTTGTGGGGAATAAGATATAATGATTATTCATTTATCTTCATTCAAGTATGTCAAGGTTGACAGAGAAATCCATGAGACTTTATGTCATGCCTTTGAAACTGTGCAAATCAAGGATAAAACACCGGTCGTGAGCAAAGCGCCTAAAGTAGCAATGTCATCCTTCAAGGAAGCCCAAGCAGTGGTGAAGGCTGGGGCATCACAAGGTTAGGGTCAAGTGTTGAATATTCCCAACAAGTAAGACAAATTCGGATTGGGATACAACCCATCTTCTTCCTCCCAGAGCATGCCGCGCTATAAGGGGCCTGTCAAGTTTACCAGCGGGGGTGTAATCTTTGAGTAGATTAATGACATATCTGATGAAGATGGTGACATCAACTGCGACATGGATGCGTGGATTCAGCCATGTACTCCAGGATAAAGCCTAAACAACTGGTATGTCGAAGAAACCATCCAAGTGACGACAGAAGAGTAATGACTTGTTTTTCTGATTATTGTATAGCCTTATGTTTTACCCAGAGCATAGTGGCATTTGTCTTCAGGGCCTAATTGCTTATGTTTGAACAATCTTTTTATCAATCAATCAAAGGGAATTTTCTGCATCCAAATATTGTGATCCCTATCTTTCCAGTTTTATTTTTAACAATAAAATGGCAATGTGGTGTGTGCTTGTTTGCATATCATTTTAAGCATTAAATCATCATCATTGCAGGTTTCACATTGCAGATGACCCCGCTCCAAAGCCGTCTCGCTTTGACTTTGATAATCCGATATTTCAAGCCGAAGAAGAGATTGATGAAGATGAAGTCTTTCCAGAAGAGCTAGCCAGGCTTTTGAAACAGGAAGAGAAAATCATTCTGCCTCATCAGGAGGAAATTGAGGTCGTCAACCTAGGTACTGAAGAAGTCAGAAGAGATGTCAGGATAGGGGTTGCGCTGCAGAGTGATATCAAGCAAACATTGGTTGAAATACTCTGAGAGTATAGTGATATCTTTTCTTGGTCATATGAAGACATGCCCGGTTTTGACACAGATATCGTGGTTCATCGCTTGCCGCTGCGTGAAGAATGTCCGCCAGTCAAGCAGAAGCTCAGAAGGACCAGACCAGATTTGGATGTAAAAATCAAAGAAGAAGTCCAGAAGCAGTTGGATGCAGGATTTCTTGCCGTAACAACTTACCCTCCGTGGGTCGCTAACATCGTACTTGTACCAAAGAAATACAGTAAGGTACAAATGTGCATTGATTATAGGGATTTGAATAAAGCGAGCTCGAAGGATGATTTCTCGCTCCCTCACATTGACGTATTGGTTGACAATACTGCATAGTATTCCGTGTTTTCCTTCATGGACAATTTTTCCGGGTATAATCAGATTAAGATGGCACCGGAGGATATGGAGAAAACAACGTTCATTACACCGTGGGGGACTTTTTGTTAAAAGGTAATGCCTTTTGGGTTGAAAAACACAGGGGAAACCTATCAGCGGGTAATGGTCACTTTGTTCCATGATATGATTCATCACGAGATTGAAGTATATGTTGGTGACATGATAGCAAAGTCGCAAACGGAGGAGGAACATCTGGTAAACCTTCTGAAGTTGTTTGAGAGGCTAAGGAAATTCAGACTGAGGTTGAATCTGAACAAGTTCACTTTTGGTGTCAGGTCCGAAAAGTTGTTGGGGTTCATTGTCAGTGAAAAAGGAATCGAGGTCGATCCTGCAAAGATAAAAGCGATTCAAGATATGCCAATGCTGAAAAAGGAGAAAGAGGTTTGTGGTTTCTTGGGTAGATTGAACTACATTGCTCGGTTCATATCTCATTTCACAGCCACGTGTGAACCCATGTTCAAATTGCTAAAGAAAGATCAGGCGGTTGTCTAGAACAAAAATTGCCAAAGGGCATTTGATAAAATAAAAGAATATTTGCAAGAGCCTCCGATACTGATACCTCTAGTAGCGGGAAGACCATTGATCATGTATTTAACAGTTCTTGAGAATAGCATGGGTTGTGTTCTCGATCAGCATGACGAGATTGGAAGAAAAGAGCATGCAATATACTATTTTAGTAAAAAGTTCACTGACTGTGAGTCCAGATACTCAATGTTGGAGAAAACGTGTTGCGCGCTCGCTTGGGCTGCAGAACGCTTGAGACAGTATATGCTAAATCATACAACCATGCTGATTTCGAAGATGGATCCGATTAAATATGTCTTTGAAAAATAAGCATTTTCGGGGAGAATTGCCAGGTGGCAGATGGCTTTGACAGAGTATGATATTCAGTACGTTTCCCAGAAAGCTATCAAGGGGAATATTTCGTCAGAATATCTTGCTGAACAGCCGATTGATGATTATCAACCTATGAAGTTTGAATTTCCTGATGAAGACATCATGTTCTTAAAGATGAAGGATTGCGATGAGCCATTACCCGATAAAGGTTTGGAGAAGGGTTCCCAATGGCAGATGATATTTGATGGTGCTGTTAACTCATATGGTAGTGGAATTGGGGCAATTATCATAACACCTCATGGTTCTCATATCCCATTCACTGCCAGGTTAACATTTTCTTGCACTAATAATGAAGCTAAATACGAAGTGTGCATTATGGGGTTGGAAGAAGCCATTGATCTGAGGATCAAGAATCTAGACGTGTATGGCGATTCAATGCTAGTTGTTAATCAGATTAAGGGAGAATGGGAGACCCGACAGCCTAATCTGATACCTTACATGAACTATGCAAGGAGGTTGTTACCTTTCTTTGATCGGGTGGAGTTTCACCACGTGCCGAGAGCAGAGAACCAGATGGCGGACGCCTTAGCCATTTTATCCTCAATGTATAAGGTAAATTTTTGGAATGATGCTCCAAGAATAGTCATCTCTCGCCTTGATTGGCCGACATTCGTATTCGCCATTGAGGAAGCTTTTAACGGCAAGCCGTGGTATTATGACATCCAGAATTTCCTCAAGAACCAAGAATATTCGCCAGGGACGTCAACCCGGGATAAGAAGACCCTGAGGAGGTTAGCTGGGAACTTTTATCTGAACCAGGATGGTGTGCTCTATAGGAGGAATTATGACTTGGTGCTTTTAAGATGCGTGGACAAAAAAGAAGCTAGCTTGCTTATGGAAGAGGTCCACGAAGGTGCCTTTGGTACACATGCCGATGGGCATGCCATGTCTCGAAATTTGTTGTGAGAAGGGTATTATTAGCTGACTATGGAGTCGGATTGCATCAAGTATGCAAAGAAGTGCCATAAATGCCAGATTTATGCTGACAAGATTCATGTGCCGCCAAGTCCATTGAACGTCATGGCGTCGCCTTGACCCTTTTCCATGTGGGGCATTGACATGATCGGCAAGATTGAGCCCATCGCATCTAATGGACACCGTTTCATCCTTGTAGCCATTGATTACTTCACCAAGTGGGTAGAAGCAGCTTCCTATGCTAATGTCACTAAGCAAGTGGTAGCCCGGTTTATCAAGAAGAACATCATTTGTCGTTACGGAGTGCCCGAACAAATCATTACTGATAATGGTTCAAACTTAAATAACAAGATGATGAAGGAATTGTGCCATAATTTCAAAATTGAGCATCACAACTCATCTCCCTATCAGCCGAAGATGAATGGCGCTGTCGAGGTGGCCAACAAGAATTTCAAGAAGATAGTGCAGAAGATGGTTGTAACCTATAAGGATTGGCATGAGATGTTGCCCTTTGCTTTACATGGATATCGTACTTCGATACGTACCTCAACAGGGGCAAATCCTTTCTCGTTGGTGTATGGCATGGAAGTTGTCCTGCCATTAGAAGTTAAGATTCTTTCTTTGAGAGTCCTAGTCGACGTCAAGCTTGATGAGGCAGAATGGATAAGAAACATATTGAATCAGCTTAGCTTGATGGACGAGAAAAGGCTGGCATCTATTGCGTATGATCGGTTGTATCAGAGCCGGATGAAGAAAGTTTTTGACAAGAAGGTGAGCCCTTGAAGCTTTCAGACGGGCGAGTTAGTATTGAAAAGGATTCTCCCTCCACAAACAGATCACAGAGGAAAATGGACTCCCAACTATGAAGGTCCATATGTCGTACGAAAGGTTTTCTCCGGAGGAGCCTTGTTGTTATGAACCATGGATGGTGAAGATTTCACATCCCTTGTGAACGTAGACGCAGTTAAAAAATACTTTGCTTAAAGAGACCCGCTGGAATGAAAAAGAATATCCAGGCAAAAAATGGGGCATCCCGGCGAACCGTAAAAAGAATGGGTTCGGGCAAAAATTAGGGATATAAAAGAAAAAGATGTAAACCCGCAAAGTTGAAAACCTGAAAAGGCAACTTTGGCAAAAATGGGTATCCCGGTGAATTGAAAACCCGAAAGGGCGGTTCAGGCAAAATTTAGGGATTTGAAAAGCAAATGACTGCGGTCTGCGTTTTGATCTTCAGAGTGGTGGATTGAGGGAGGACCTGAGGGTCGTTTATCTGAATCAATCTCTTTAGAGGACGAAGCATCGGGGAATCATCGAATTCAAGCGATTCATAGATGGATCAGCTCATAGTGTTTGTCTGTGCCACATTGTCGACATTTCTATATATTTCTGTGCATTTCTGTAAACTTTTTGCGCAGCTTCCTCTTTTCAGGGGTTGCATCTGTTGTAAAATCTTCCTATTTACAGGCCTTTTGTCAATAAAACGTATATTATTCAGTAATTTGATTGTCTTGCTTTAATCTTTACTGTTTTGTTTGTGAAAAATGCCCGATGTTTTTGATAAAATTACGCATACATAAACTTGCAGGCTTTAGCCAATAATCATTAAAACTTTGATTTATTTGAACAATGTCACGGATGATGACTGAGATAGTTCCCTTTGTGCAGGATATCTTGTTTGTTTGTTCTTTTGCAGTGTCGTTACCCTTGAGGCAAATTTCTGGAGGTTTTCCCCGGTAGGATCACCGTTCCCCCAGTAAGTAGAGGTTGTGCATCTCCATCAAGGGTTTGTTTCTACAGCAGAGAATGTGCAGGTTGAGGGTGTACACTTCTCCCCAGCAGATTGCTTGTATACACTCATTCCTTGGCAGTTTGAGACTGAATTTTCCAAAAGGGTGGAATCATCCCTAGAGAGTCGAGATTGACGTCCCTCGGGCAGGTCAGGTATGTGTCTGTATCCTCAGCAGATTGTAGGTATGCGCTTACTCCTCAGCGAGGCGAGATGAGATTTTTCTCCAGGCAGGGTCGAAACTGTTTTCCCAGCAGCGGAGCAAGTTCAAGATTTTGTTTCCCCATAGAGTATGAGAAGTGGTGATTCGTTCCCCAAGCAGAGGTCGAGGAGGTTTCCTCTCATTGTTCAATCCTCATCAGAATCAGCAGAGCAGTTTTTCTTCCCCGCAGAGTGAAGATATCCCCTGAGAATTGTTATTCTTCTTCCTCAGTAGAGAGAGTTTGGGATCGTTTCCCAGTAAATCTTACTCAGTTATCCCCAGTTGAGTATTCCCCGGTAGGTCGAATTTTTAATCTTTAGCGGAGCAGGATGGTTCCCAGATGTGTTGTTTTGTATCCTAGAAGGATTTCAGTGTTCTAGGAGGCCATCCAGGGCTGATTTCTCCGGTAAAGTTAATTTCAGTGGTTGATTGTTATCCCCTGCATAATCGTTGATTTCCCAACAAGTTAGACTTATCTCCAGCATCTGGTTGTCTTTCCCTGGCTGGGTCGTATATTCCCCAAGAGAGGTGTATCTTGGAGGGCCGTTCAGGGAATTTTCTCTTAGCAGGATTTGATTTGATCTATGGCAGAGCTATTGTATAGCATGTTGTGTTATCTCCCCAGTAGAGTGGATTTGTTCTCCCTAGCCGAGTCGAGTGTTTCCCAGAAACGTTGTAGTCTGGAAGGCTATTCAGGGCGTTTTCCCGGTAGAGTCTGAGTTGATCCCCAACAGGTTGGATTTATGTTCTTGTCAGAGCAATAATATCTAGGGAAGTTCTTTTTCAGAAAGCCATCCAGGGCTTATTTCCCAGCATAAGTCCAATCATAATTGGCATGTTCCATCCATCCCCAGCAGGGTGGCCTTTGTCCCTTCAACATTTATTTTGCTGATTCGGTTCCGGTGCATTTTGCATTGTGCATAGCATTCTCAGAAACGCATAGCATTTCCATTTCGTATGGAGCATTACGCCATATTCAAACAAATGCATGTGAAACATAATCCAGGTTGTTACCTCTTGTTTTTTAGGTGTATTTCAGCTGATGGATGATTATCTTTTGCCCGTATGGTATTCAGACCATGGCAATTTGTGATATTAATTCTTTAGCCCGTACAGTTATCCAGACCTCGGCAAAAGATTCTTGATGGATGTGTTTCATCTTATCAAGTGTTTCCTAATAGAGTTGCTTGGTTAAGTTTATGTTCTTTCCCTAGTGAAGTCGCCACCAGAGTTGCTTGGTTAAGCTCCTCCTTTCTCTCCCCGCCAGAGTTACTTTTTTAAGTTTCCCTTTCCCCAGCGGGGTTCTTTTGTGAATTATCATTAGAAGTTTATCAACTGCGTGTTGATCCGGCCTTTGAGTTCGATGCTCGCTTTTATTTAGCGAATGCCTGCTGGTTAGCAGAAGTTTGTCAACTGCGTGTTGATTCGGCCTTCGGGTTCGATGCTCACTTTTATTTAGCGAATGCCTACTTGGACTAGCAGATGATCTCAGCTTCGTGTTAAGCAGACCTTCATGTTTGATGCCTGTTTTTATTTAACAGATGCCTAGCGGCGATGTCAGATGATGATCTCAGCTTTGTGTTGAGCCGGCATTCAGGTTCGATGCCTATTTTTATTTAACAAATGCCTGGCGGCGATGTCAGATGATGATCTCAACTTCGTGTTGAGCCGGCCTTCGGGTTCGATGCCTGTTTTTATTTAACAGATGCCTGGCGGCGATGTCAGATGATGATCACAGCTTCGTGTTGAGCCGGCCTTCGGGTTTGATGCCTGTTTTTATTTCACAGATGCTTGGCAGCAATGTCAGATGTTTCCTTCTCAGCTGCGTGTTGAGCCGGCCTTCGGGTTTTATGCCTATTGTTTAAATAGATGCCTGATGGTGATATCAGATGATCTTTCCGACTTAGTTTCGTTGCCTGCGCATTAGGAGATGTTTCCTCTGAAGGTGAGAAAATACTTAGAAGGTGGGTTGAATAAGTATGAAGATAAAAACTTAGAAGTAAAAACTCAGTTATTTTTATCCTGGTTCGTTGAACTCAACTACTCTAGTCCACCCTTACTAGATTGATTTGCCTTTCTCAAACAAGGACTTAATCCACTATTTAATCAACTGATTACAATAGTAAGCACTAAGAACAACTGTTCAAAGTCTTCTTAAGAACTACTGATCCTAACTGGATCTTCTTAAGGTTATCTTACAATCAAATGTAATAACAAATACAAGTGTTAAAATGCTTCTAATAAAGCTTTATCACAACTGTGATTTTTCACTTAAGATTAAGAACAAAGAAATTAATTCTAGAAAGAATATGAGTTGTATGAGAGCTTTGATAATAAATTATTTTCAAGTAATGCGTCAACTAAAGAAGATGAGTGGAGACTTGCTTTTATGGGCACAGTGATCCAAGAGTATTTCACGTTGAGAAGTGTGTACCAAAAAGGTCTGAGCCTTTTTGTCTTCACATCAAGTGACCTTTCCTAGAAGAAGAAAGCACAGAGAAATCCTTTTTGTCTATGTTCTTGTGTCTAGCATAAATAAGGAAAGATTTGTTTGGATATTCCAACGGACATAATCTTTGAATTCTTCTTCAACAATTTTCAGCAAGAATCATCAGAATCTAAATTGATCATAGCCTTCTGATGTTGATCAGAGTTTTGCTGAATCAGAGTCTTTGCAGCAAGTGTGCTTTTAGCGTGTATAATTTCATAGCAGAGTTTTGGGTCAGATCCTCAATACTGGCAGCGTTAGTACTTTCAGAGTCTTCTAAATTAACTATGCTTGAAAACTTTCATATAGAATTCTTCATTGGTTCAGATTCTTCTGACTTGCTTCAGATTCTTCTGGAGCTTCTGCTTCAGATCCTTCTGGAGACAACACTCAGAATCTTCTGATGGCAGCGTTCAGAATCTTCTAATGGGTGCATCTGACGCTTCAGAGTCTAGCATATTTCTTATGTTCAGATCTGATTTGCTTCTGGAGTGATATTTACTTTAATATCTGCAGCAAACATTCTTAAGAAAATTTTAGAGTATATAATTCTTAATTACAAAATTTCATAATAGTTATCATCAAAACATAGAGATATTATTAAGAACCAATCTGTGTTCTAACAATCTCCCCCTTTTTTATGATGACAAAAACATCAGAAATTTTTTTTAATTGTAAAGAGAATAATTATAACTCCCCCTGAGATGATGAATCTCCCCCTGAATTAAATATAAATAAGGAATAGAAACTTCCCTTTTTGTCTTGAGTATTTTTCAGAGTTAGAGCTTGATTGTTCTAAACATTTGAGAGTCAGAGTTTCTTGCATATTGCAGAGTCAGAGTCTGATAATTTATATATGATATGGGAGTCTTAGAGTTTCTTTTACAGAGTATACTTATCAAATGTTCTGAAATACTCAGATATTATGTTAGATAAAATTGATATGTCTGAAGTTTCATTCTGGTAAAGTTTAATTAAACAGTTCAGATCTATTTTCTCCCCCTTTTTTGTCATAAGCAAAAAGTAAGAACTTTGAAAAGACAAATAAAAGGAAAAAATAAACGAGATAAATCATGTAGAGAAAACTTTGAAACATTCATTCATTCAGAGCAAAAAGTACAAACATCAGAAAGTATTCAAGTACATGTGCAAACAATAGAGGCAAACATCAGAAAAAAATAAACTAAGATTGTTTTGACAAAAGCATCTTCAACAGATCCGTGATCTCAGAAGAAGACTGTTCTTGTTTTGACATCCACTTAGCCATGGTTTCATTCTTCTGATCTTGTTTAGACATCCACTGAGCCATGTCTTCAGACTTCTTATCTTGCTTAGCCATCCATGACTTGATTTCTGATTGACCAGCTTCCAGAACTGCAATCTTATCTTCAAGATCTGGATTCTCTTTCTTGATCTCAGATGAAGAAGGTGGGACAGTTTCTGAAGCTTGAACATAGTCAATTTCCATAGGGGCTTTGGAGTTAGGAGCAGTAGATCTAGAAGGATGTTCTACCAGAGTCATAGACAGAGGGTTGTCTTCAGATGCAGATTCAGTATTCTCTTCTGATGATGAAGGAGCATCTGTAAGAAGCAATGGTCCAGATCTCTTAACAGTCCAGAACAGACTTCTAGCAGTTTCAGCAAATTTGAGCTTCGCATCATCAGAACATACGTTCTTCAGATTTGATGCTACAGTATTGAATCTGTTTATGAAGCCATTCCAAATGGCATCAGATTCCTTTGCATCCATTGTTGATGAACACTTCCTCTGCACAGAGCCTAAATACATCTCTATTTCTTTCATAAAACTTGTAAATAAATGATCAACATTCAGCCTAGGTTTTGGGTTTAGAAGAGTTTCCAATGTGATTGGCCTGGGTTGGGGAGAAGGTGGAAAGATGGATTTATGAATGGTGATCAGAGGAGGAGGGTAGTATGGTATGAATGTAGGTTCATATGAATTGTCAGGTTTTGATCTGGTTAAAGCATTCAACAAACATGGTTTTGCAGTTGATGCATGGGAAACAACATCAAACGGTTTATCAGAGTAAGGTTTGAATGCAGATTTAACAGATTTAGCAGAGTATGGTTTTGCATCTGATGAAATTACTGCTGGCATTGTTTTAATATACGTTTGAAGCACATATGGTAGAATGATGGTAAGTTTGGGTTTAAGAGGAGTGATAGTGTCAGATGGTTCAATTCTGGTGTAGAAATTTTTAAGGTGAAACCAGGGGGAAGTTTGTTATAGGAAAACAATTTACACGAAGCAGAGGGTACATGCTCAGATGTTCTTGGCTTGGGTGTAGGGGTAGGATTGGGAATGAGAATTTCAGAAGATGGCTTAGGTGTTGGAGTAGGATTTGGAATGATAATTTCAGAAGAAACAGGTGGTTCTGGTTGGTTTACTTCAGAATTTCTGTGAGAGGGAGATATCAGAAAATCTGGGTGTATATCAGATTTTGATGAATTTGAGGATGTGGTTGGAGTGTAAGATGTGGAGGACACTTCAAAAACAGTTTTGAGAGGTATAATGTTTAGAACCTCTGTCTCAGGGATAGTGGTTCCAGATGGGTTGGTTGATTCTGATGGATTCTCAGAAAGTTTTGATGGGGGTTCAGATGTAGGTGGTTCTGATGTAGGTGGATAAGATGTAGGTGGATCAGATGTAGGTGGTTCAGATGCAATAGGATCAGATGTAACTTTTATAGGTTCAGAAGTAACTTGTGCATATCCAATAGGTTCAGATGTGTTTGATGGTGGTTTTTCTGGTTGTGGTTGTTTTTATGGTTGTTGTGGTTGTTATTCAGATTGTTTTTCTGGTTTTTGTTGTTGTTGTTCAGATTGTTCTGTTGGTTTTTGTTGTTGTTGTTCAGATTATTTTGTTGGTTTTTGTGGTTGTTGTTCAGATTGTTTTGTTGGTTTTTCTGGTTGTGGAGTTCGATTTGCTGGTTTTGTTGTTATTGGTGTTGGTACAGATGATTGATTAGTAGAAGGTTTTTCAGGAGTGATGGAAACAAGATTAGATGATTTTTATGGGGAAGGAACAGAGATATGAGATGGAGCAGGAACAGATTATTTCTGAGTAGAAGGTGGTTTTGGAATAGACTTAAATGTTGAATCATTTAAAACAGTATTATTGAAAGAAGATACAAAAGATTTAGTACCTTTAATCTTGATATGCTTTGTGGGAACAGAGGGAGCGTCTCCAAATGCTTTCCTCTTGATCAGCTCCTGAGGCTTGTCAGCAACTTTGGGCTTCTTTTGAACAGTCACATCTTCTGCTTCTGATTGACCTCTTTTTCTTGTGTTCTCATTTCCTTCATCAGGCATTGGTTCCCTTGCTCTTTTCAGAATATCTGCAGGAATTGGGGTTCCATCTGCCTTGCAAGAATCAATATACCTTAAAATTATTTCCCTTGGTTCTTCAGCACAGAACAGAGGGTAGTCTTCTACAGGGATTCGCTTTTGACTAAGGTCAGAGATATTCAGCTTCTTGGGTGCTGATGTGAGTTCCTCTACAATTTTTAGTCTCTGAAGACTCTTGGCATTCAGAGGTTTCCCAACAATAGATTCAAGTTCCTCCTTGACTCCAGCAGCATACAGAGCAGTCACTAGTCCATTTTCTGTCAGAATATCTGAAATTAATCTTCCAAAGGGAATCCATGTTCTAATCTTCTGACCCTTATCTTTTACAGATTCTCTTGAAGCATTAACATGATTCCATAAGTGCATGAACAGAATGTAAGGAAGATCTACCTTGGTGCTCTGACTTAGACAGTACATGAAGTAGAGCTGTTCATTGTTCACGTAATCTGGAGAGTTTGTAGATTTTCTGTGATGAATGCATCCCATGAAAATCTTTGCCCAGATCTTGTAGTTAGGCTTCAGATCTTTAAACTTGTTAGAGGCCTGTCCAGCAGTCATGACTTCCTCATAAACTTCTTCCATATCTACACGCCCAGCTGGCAGATGAGATACTCCATCAGTCTCCTCATATCCTATGAGTTTTCTGATCAGATCTTCTGTAATGATTATCTCCTTACCCAGAACAGAAGACAAGATAACTTTGGGGTATACTAAAGCATGTATCCAGAATTCTTTCACCAGATGAGGGTAAACTGGTCCAAACAATCTGTCAAAGTATTTTACCCAGCCTTGAGCATCAACTATTGAACGAAATTTAAATCCATTTTCAGCTAATGAATCAAATTCCACCATTGATTCACAGAGAACTTCCAGTTTGTCAACAGGTGTTAACAAAGTCCTTTTAGGGGTCGTATATGGAGCCACACCCATATTTGCAGAAGTAACTGCAACCATGGTTGATTGAAACTGAGCTGCTGTAGAGGATGAGGTTGCCATTGAAGATGATTTTGTCAAAGGTTTAGGGTTTTTGTGAAGAGAGAAAAGAAGACAGAAATGCATAAACGTTCTTGAGTTGTGAAAAGTGTGAAAGTGGTGAGAAATGTGGTATTTATAGTAAACAATTAGGCATACAAACAGACACACAAGACACGTTTACACATAGCAATTAATGAAAAAGAATAAAAATCATTTCAAGCATTAATTGATTCTGACAAATTGGGGGAAAATCAAGATT
Organism: Lathyrus sativus; assembly: GCA_963859935.3. NCBI lineage: Eukaryota > Viridiplantae > Streptophyta > Magnoliopsida > Fabales > Fabaceae > Lathyrus > Lathyrus sativus. The sequence continues at coordinate 665,838,625 of OZ012739.1, forward strand.
TTTACTATTCAAACTTCACCTCAAACGTCTCTTCAGTAGTGTACACGTCATCTTTGCAGATTTAGAGTGACACGTGTTTGCTTGCATGTGTTTCTGAATTCTCTTGAGAAATGAAACGTTAACCAACGTTCAGATCCTCTGAGCATTGTTAGTTCAGATTTACACAAGTAAAATAATTTAAGAAAACGAATAAATTAACAGATGAAATACTTCAGAGCATGAAACATTTTGCATCTGTAAAATTTGCTTCTGACAAATATTATTCTAGACACAAATCCATACCAATATTTTTCAGAATAAATTTGAATCTATCTTCAACAAGGGGTTTTGTAAAAATATATGCCCATTGATGATCTGTATCAACAAAGGCTAAGTTTATAATTCCCTTCTAAACATAGTCTCTGATGAAATGATGCTTAATTTCTATATGTTTTGCCTTAGAGTGTAAAATGGGGTTTTTAGACAAACATATAGCAGAAGTATTATCACAGAATATAGAAATGTTACTTTCAAATATCTGATAGTCTTCTAGCTGACTTTTCATATAGAGCATCTCCGTGCTACATCCAGCAACAGCAATATATTCTGCCTCTGTAGTTGATAGTGCAATTGTGGGTTGCTTCTTGTTGTACCAAGGGATTAGATTTCTTCCTAGAAATTGACAACTTCCAGAAGTACTTTTTCTTTCCACTCTATCTCCAGCGTAGTCAGCATCACAGAATCCAACTAATTTGAAATCATCAGATTTTCTGTAACACAAACCCATATTAGAAGTACCTTTCAGATACCTTAGAATCCTCTTAACAGCTGTTAAGTGTGATTCTCTAGGATCTGATTGGAATCTAGCACACAAGCATACACTGAACAAAATGTCAGGTCTAGAAGCAGTTAATTAGAGAAGAGATCCTATCATACCTCTGTAGAGTTTCTGATATACTTTCTTACTTACCTCTTCCTTGCCTAGTGAACTGGTTGGATGCATGGGAGTCTTTGCCAGCTTACTATCAGTCATGTTAAATTTCTTTAGAAGTTCTTTAACATATTTGGTCTGATGAATGTAAGTGCACTCTGGAGTTTGGTTGACTTGAATTCCTAGAAAGAATCTCAATTCTCCCATCATGCTCATTTCAAATTCTGCCTGCATACATTGAGAAAACTCCTTTCCCAGCATAGTATTGGTAGATCCAAATATGATATCATCCACATATATTTGACAAATTAGAAGATCTTTCTTAAATGATTTACAAAAGAGTGTTGTGTCCACTTTGCCTCTAATGAAATTTTTCTCCAGAAGAAAATTGCTCAATCTCTCATACCAAGCTCTGGGAGCTTGTTTTAAACCATACAGAGATTTCTTTAGTTTGAAAACATGATCTGGATATTTTTCACTCTCAAAACCAGGAGGCTGGTGAACATAAACTTCTTCTTCTATAATACCATTTAGAAAGGCACTTTTAACATCCATCTGATATAGAGTGATGTTATATTGTGCAGCAAATGAAATAAGAAGGCGTATAGATTCTAACCTTGCCACTGGAGCATAAGTTTCAGTGTAATCAATACCTTCTTGCTGACTGTACCCTTGAGCAACAAGCCTTGCCTTATTTCTTCCAACTTCTCCTTTCTCATTAAGCTTATTTCTGAAGACCCATTTAGTTCCAATTATGTTGAATCCTTTTGGTCTTGGAACTAAATCCCACACATCATTTCTGGTGAACTGATTTAGCTCTTCTTGCAATGGCAATAATCCAATCATTGTCTTGCAGAGCTTCATCTACAGAAGTTGGTTCAATTACTGACACCAATCCAAATAATGATGCTTCAGATGATCTGAGGAAAGATCTTGTTCTGATAGGGTCATCCTTCTTTCCAATGATAACATTCTCTGGATGAGAAGCTTTGATTCTGGAAGATGATCCTCTAACAGTTGATTCTTCAGAAATGTTTAAATTGTTCATCTGAGAAGTTAAAGGAATTGCATCTGGCGTTGCTTCTGGTTTCTTCACTTGAGCTTTGTCTGCCTCTGAGCCTTCAGAGTCTGTGAAGATTACTTCTCTATCTGCAGAGTTTTCAGACTGCTTTGTCTTTTTAATGCCAAGCTTATCATCAAATCTAACATGAATAGATTCTTCCACAATCGGTGTCTCAGTATTGTATACTCTATAGCCTTTAGAGCGTTCAGAATACCCAAGCATGAAACACTTCTGTGCTTTGGAATCAAACTTGTTCAGATTTTCTTTAGTATTCAACATATAGCAAATACATCCAAAAGGATGAAAATATGAAATGTTGGGCTTTCTGTTCTTCCACAGTTCATAGGGAGTCTTCTCCAGAAGAGGTCTTACAGACACTCTGTTCTGAATGTAACAGGCTGTCTTGATTGCTTCTGCCCAAAAGTGTTTTTCCAGATTAGTCTCATTGATCATGGTTCTGGCCATTTCTTGCAGAGTTCTATTTTTCCTCTCTACAACTCCATTTTGTTGTGGAGTTCTAGGACAGGAAAAATCATGAGCAATGCCATTTTCATTAAAATATTTTTCAAAATATTTGTTTTCAAATTCACCACCATGACCACTTCTGACTTTTATAATTTATAAATCTTTTTCATTCTGGACTTGTTTGCAGAAGTCAAAGAACACAGAATGTGACTCATCCTTGTGTTTTAAGAACTTTACCCATGTCCATCTACTATAGTCATCAACAATGACTAATCCATACTTCTTACCTCTGATGGATGCAGTTTTCACTGGTCCAAACAGATCAATATGAAGTAATTCTAGTGGTCTGGAAGTAGAAACAACAGTTTTTGATTTAAAAGATGATTTTGAAAACTTCCCTTTTTGACATGCTTCACAAAGAGCATCTGAGGTGAACTTCAAATTAGGAAGTCCTCTGACAAGATTAAGTTTATTAATTTGAGATATACGTCTCATATTAATATGCCCCAATCTTCTGTGCCAGACCCATTGCTCCTCATTAACAGACAAGAGACATTTAACATTCTGAACCTTAAGTTCTGAAAGATTTATTTTATAAATGTTGTTTTTCCTCTTTCCACTAAATAGGATTGAGCCATCCCTTTGACTAATAGCTTTACAACATTTTTGATTAAAGGTTATGTCATAACCATTGTCACTTAATTGACTTATGGACAATAGGTTATGCTTTAATCCTTCTACAAGTAAAACATTAGTAATAGAGGGAAGTTTACCATTTCCAATAGTGCCAGATCCAATGATCTTGCCCTTCTGATTCCCTCCAAATTTCACATCACCTCCAGATCTAAGCTCCAGACTTTGGAACATAGACCTTTCTCCTGTCATGTGTCGCGAGCATCCAGAGTCCAGGTACCATGATTGGCGTCCTGACCTTGCTGCTAAGAACATCTGCAACAGGAATTATTTTACTTTTAGGTACCCAGATCTTCTTGGGTCCTTTTGGGTTAGTTGTTCTGAAGGTTTGTCTAAACTTCTGTTTTTCAACATAAGGTTTATTCTGACTAGCCTTAGATTTAAACACATGAATGTTCTTTTCAGAACGAGTGTTTTCAATATCATTCAAGTGACCAAATTTAAAGTGGGAATATAAAGGAGTTTTCTTGATGATAATTTTATCAACAGGTTTTGGATTTAAATCCTTTCCAGAGGAAGATTTATATCCAATTCCTTTTCTGTTATTTCTGCTAACTCCATAGATCATAGAAGCCATTTTTCTTCTGTCTATGCTTTTAGCAGGAAACTTCTGAAAGCTGTAATCATATTTTTCCAAAATATTTTTGCATTCAGACTCAGTTTCAGAATCAAAGTCTTGTTGAGCTAATTCAGAATCATTTTTCAATCTTAAGTTCTTTTCATTTAGCTCAGCTACTTCTGATTTGAGAATATTATTCTCAGATACAAGATTGCTTTGACGCTTCTTGTATTTGAGTTTAATATTGTTATAGCTCTTCAAAACTTCTGATTACACTTTGATAAGTTCATCTTTAGTGAGTTTAGCCATTACCTCTTCAGCGTCAGAGTCAGATTCAGATCCTGAAGTTCCTTCCTCCAGATCTTCTATGTCTGCCATCAATGCTACATTGGCACATTCCTCTTCTGACTCAAATTCAGATGTATCTGAATCATCCCAGGTGGCCATTAGAACCTTCTTCTTTTTATTAGATTTTCTTTTAGGATTTTCTTTCAACAACTTTGGACATTCATTTTTGTAATGCTCAGGTTCTTTACATTCATAACAGATAACCTCCTTTTTGCCAGATCTTCTGTGTCCAAAAGATTCTTTTCTTTGGTCAGGTTTCCTGAAGTTTCTGAACTTCTTTCCTTTATGCTTCCAGAGTTTGTTTATTCTTCTAGATAGCATGGATAGTTCATCTTCATCTTCAGATGAGGATTCTTCAGAGCTTTCCTCTATCACCTGCAATGCTTTAGCAGATTTATTAGATTTTAAAGCAATTGATTTACCTTTCTTTTGAGGTTCATCTTCCTTAAGTTCAATTTCATGACTCCTTAGTGAACTGATTAGTTCCTCCAAGGAGATCTTGTTCAGATCTTTAGCCATTTTCAGCGCAGTCACCATAGGTCTCCATCTGGTAGGCAAGCTTCTGATGATCTTTTTCACATGATCAGCAGTAGAGTATCCTTTATCCAGAATCTTTAGTCCAACTGTAAGTATTTGAAATCTGGAGAACATAGCTTCAACAGATTCAACTTCTTCCATCTTGAAGGCTTCATACTTCTGGATTAGAGCCAGAGCCTTTGTTTCCTTGACTTGAGAGTTTCCCTCATGAGTCATCTTTAAGGACTCAAACATGTCAAATGCAGTTTCTCTATTTGTGATCTTTTCATACTCAGTGTGAGATATTGCCTTTAACAATATTGTTCTAGCCTTGTGGTGATTTCTAAATTCCTTCTTTTGGGCTTCTGTCATAGATTTTCTATCTACTTTCTTGCCATTCCCATCAATGGGATGAACATATCCATCTATGACCAAATCCCATAAATCAGCATCATAACCAAGGAAAAAACTTTCAATCCTGTCTTTCCAATAATCAAATTTCTCCCCACCAAACATAGGGGGTTTAGTGCTGATTCTGTCCCTTTCTTCATACTTTTTGTTAATGTTAGACATTGAATTATCAACCATAGTAACAACCAAATATATATCAAAGTTTTTCTCACTGGATCTTTTCTGTCACTGTGAAGTGGTAGCACACACAGAACCGGAGCTCTGATGCCAACTGAAGGTGAGAAAATACTTAGAAGGGGGGTTGAATAAGTATGAAGATAAAAACTTAGAAGTAAAAACTCAGTTATTTTTATCCTGGTTCGTTGAACTCAACTACTCCAGTCCACCCTTACTAGAGTGATTTACCTTTCTCAAACAAGGACTTAATCCACTATTTAATCAACTGATTACAATAGTAAGCACTAAGAGCAACTGTTCAAAGTCTTCTCAAGAACTACTGATCCTAACTGGATCTTCTTAAGGTTATCTTACAATCAAATGTAATAACAAATACAAGTGTTAAAATGCTTCTAATAAAGCTTTATCACAACTGTGATTTTTCACTTAAGATTAAGAACAAAGAAATTAATTCTAGAAAGAATATGAGTTGTATGAGAGCTTTGATAATAAATTCTTTTCAAGTAATGCGTCAACTAAAGAAGATGATTAGAGACTTGCTTTTATGGGCACAGTGATCCAAGAGTATTTCACGTTGAGAAGTGTGTACCAAAAAGGTCTGAGCCTTTTTGTCTTCACATCAAGTGACCTTTCCTAGAAGAAGAAAGCACAGAGAAATCCTTTTTGTCTGTGTTCTTGTGTCTAGCATAAATAAGGAAAGAGTCGTTTGGATATTCCAACGGACATAATCTTTGAATTCTTCTTTAACAATTTTCAGTAAGAATCATCAGAGTCTAAATTGATCAGAGCCTTCTGATGTTGATCAGAGTTTTGCTGAATCAGAGTCTTTGCAGCAAGTGTGCTTTTAGCGTGTATAATTTTAGAGCAGAGTTTTGGGTCAGATCCTCAGTACTGGCAGCTTTAGTACTGTCAGAGTCTTCTGAATTAACTATGCTTGAAAACTCTTCATACAGAATTCTTCATTGGTTCAGATGCTTCTGACTTGCTTCAGATTCTTCTGGAGCTTCTGCTTCAGATCCTTCTGGAGACAACGCTCAGAATCTTCTGATGGCAGCGTTCAGAATCTTCTAATGGGTGCATCTGACGCTTCAGAGTCTAGCATATTTCTTATGTTCAGATCTGATTTGCTTCTGGAGTGATATTTACTTTAATATCTGCAGCAAACATTTTTAAGCAAATTTTAGAGTATATAATTCTTAATTACAAAATTTAATAATAGTTATCATCAAAACATAGAGATATTATTAAGAACCAATCTGTGTTCTAACATCCTCCGACTACGTGTCGATTTTTTCTGGTTGGTAATCAGTTAGTTTGTTACCGTTGCAACTATCAGATTCCGGAGATATTTGTCTTCAAGAGGGTTTGCAGTTCTATTTCTGCGGTTGGCAAATTTCCGATTTTGTTGGTATTCAACCATATTTTACCTTGATTATTTGAAAGTCGCTCGCTTTTCACCCAATCAGGTCTAAGTCGCTTGAATAGGGGCAGCTGTTGTACCCCAAAATTTGCTCAACCTTTTTCTTTACTTGGATTGTGTTTCATTTCATTCTTTAGCATTTGCATCTGTATAACATTACATTTTGCAGGGGATCAGAGGAGGTGTGCAATCCAAGAAAAGGTTATCAAGGGTTTCAAGATCAAGCAAGAGGATTTACTCAAGTTATCTAGTGCTTACAATCACTAAGAAGAGGTCAAAGTTCTCTGAGGGGGAAGATTGACAAGTATTGCTTACCTCCTATCTTGGAGGTTAACTAAAGATCATCGGGGGTTCTCAAGGCCATGGTTATGGATAGGAAATGTTGGAAAGGCTCATTGAATTCTCTTTAAGTTATGGAGGAGCTTATCCAAGTGGTCATATCATTTGCAAGAGGGTGCAGTCAAAGTTTGTGCATCTAGGGTTTCATCTGCTTAGTGCAAAGTCAACTGAGGACTTAAAGGAGTTTGAGACTTGTTTATAAGTCATTAGAGTCATGGGAAGTTATGTTCAGATATCTAGAATATCATTTCAAGTTCAAATCAAGAAGAATCAAGGGTTTGAGAAGTTACTAAATTAGGGTTTTAGAGGATGTTAGTGTAAAATCCCTTATTTAGTGCCTAACTTCAAGACCACATATCTCAATATACAAGTGTAATATCACTTTGGTGCAAACATTATACTTGTAGGGCATGTTCTTAGCTTTCTTTTGAGTACTATAACTCATCCATTGGATTTGTGGAACTGAAGTTATGATGCCATCAAGTTAGAGGTCTCAAATAAACATATTTTTCAGTCAACAAAAGTCAACTCACTTCCAAGGCACTTTTGATCAAGAATCATGTTTCTCCTCAACTTTTGATAAACATGAAAGTTGTTCCTCATGATCTTAGATTTCCAAAAAGTCCTAGAAGTCCTTCATATCATTTGTGGAACTCAAGTTATGAAGCTTGCAAGGCAAGGGTATTTTGGGAAACTTTGATTATAGGTCATTTTGATTATAGGTCATTCTCATTCCTTTAAGTACTTCAAATGGAACTTCAACCAGCATGAAAGTTGCTCCAAGTGACCTCAATTTCATCATGAAACTCAAGATTGACATGAATTATGAGTGGTTATAGACATTGGTGAAGAAATTTCAAGTAAAAATGAGTTTTAAATCATGAATTCAATTGAATTAGTTTTAGGACTTTTTCATGCCATGTTGGTATTCAAAATGATTCACAATGTACCAACAAACAAAATGCACAAAGTTACTTTGGTTTTTAAGGTGAAAATCACGTGGAATTGAAGCTTGCTTCATGAAAAAGTCTCACATCCAAACTTGCTAATTGGACCATATCAAAGCCCAATTCCAATCAACATGTGTAATTCAAAGTCTCAGCTGAAGAATGGAGCCAAATTCAAGAATGTAGGAAGCAAAATTCACGTGTGCATGATCACTTGCCATTTTTGGGCATTTTTCAAAATCAGCAAATTGGAGCTTCATGGGCCTCCAATTACATCACAAATCCATAATATAAAAGTTCAAAATGAAAATTGAGAGCTGAGAAGGTGAAATTCGTGGAGAAAGCATAGAGTTCAGTTTTGGAAACTTGAGAGCAATTTGAAAATCGTGAATCAAGATCCAAGCCCTTTCAAAGAAAATTGAAGCAATCTTATTCTTCCTTGAGCGTAGTGGAGGGGATCTGCACCTTTTGAACCAAGGAATCAAGCTATTGAAGCACCAACGGAGTGTCTCCGTTAGGTAATCTTCAATTCCATATTTCTCTCATGTTAGGCACTGAACTTAGGTCATTATGGTTGCATCTGATGCCCTACATCTTTTAGGCAATGTTTGCATGCTTAATTGCTATGTTTGATGAGATTTTCAGTTGAGCACTTTAATCTTTCACCATTCGATTCTCTTTGTATAAGCATGATTAATGAAAATGAGCACTGGATTTGGATAGTACGTGACTTTAGATTCAGTTTGGTATAAAATTTGTCAAGATTTGGTGAGTTTTTCAGACCTGAACTCTGGCTACCTTGCCGGAGAAGACGACCGGAGTTAGGGCTCCGGCATCTGGTTCAAACTCAGGCCAAGCTGAGTTGTCCGTGTTTGACATGTTGACCATGCTTGATGTGTGGTTAGGATTTGTTCTGACCTGCGTGCGTGGAGGTTGACTTGCCAAGTCAATTAATGAAACGCATCGTTTCATTTTGGCTGAATGTTTTAGGCTCTTAATGCTATGCGCACCCCCTGTTGGATCCAGCCCAGTGGTTTTCACTTGATTTATTGCTATTTGCACCTTTTGAGTTTATTTGTTTTTATTTTATTTTATTTGTTTTCTATTTTGATTTTAATCAATTAAAAATAGTTCCAATCATTTAAAAATTCCATAAAAAATGTTTTCTGACACTTTAATGTGTTATTTAATTTTGTCAAATTTTTAATTTCATTTTTATTTTATTTTTCAATTAAAATGGGATTAAATGATTGGAAGGGTTTTTAATTGTGTTTTATTGGTACTTCTTTGTTTCTTGCTTGATACTTGACCAATTTTAATCACCTATGAATGAGGCTTCTTCCTCATTTTGATGATGAGTTGAAGTTCCTATGAGGATGGTTTTGGTTAATGTTTGACTTGTTTCTGGTTGACTTTTATGAGCTTCTTTTTGACCCTCGATAACGCTCCTTCAAAATGGGGCACCCTAGTGGATCAATTCCTTTGGTGATGTTTTGAATGGACTTTGGTTGTGGTGTTTTGGCCTCTGGCTGCCAACATCATTAAGTGTTTTGTGCCTCTTATTTGGATTTATTTGAATCATTTTCCTATTTTTGGTGTGCCTTGCAAGTCAAGCTTCTCCTAAGGATGGTTCACACACACACTTGACCTAGTTTTGATGGGAAATGAACCTTGTGGATCCCATATGCTTCCAACTCTTTTTGATTCACATCCCTAACATGTTGAAGTGATTGGTTTCCAATTTTTAGGTTATAAAATTGTTTGGTTCATGTTACAAGTTGCATTTGTTTAAGGATTTCCATTTGATGTTGAATGTTGAAAGTGTTTAGAACCTAGGTTCTTTACCATGCCTCATCTTGTAACTTGTGTTGGCTTGCTTCCTTCTTGCATTTGATTATCTTATCCTCTTGTTCTCACTTCTGTCCTAGGACTTTGGGGACTCATCCAAGTTGATTTGGTGCCTCTTGGTTGCACTTTGAGTTTGAATTGGATGAGAGGCCATTTTGAGAACTTCTTTTGTTCTTTTCTTGCATGATCATGGTGATGCCTTTGGTTGAGTTTCATTTTGTGTTGCTTGTTGCCCAAGCCTTATCTCCCATCCTCATCTTGATCATGTCTTCTCTTTTTGCTTCTTTGCTTTTCCTTGGTTAGTGATTGATGTGCAAGTGGTTGTAGGAATTCAATTTCTCCCACTTCATCTCACTTTTGGCTTGAACTTGTCTGGTTTCTTTTGTGTGCACTTCCACTTTGTTTTGCATCATCTTGCTTGCATTATTGAGGTTGAGATGTGCTTGTGGTGGCTACTTCCCCACACTTTGTTCCTCCCTCTTTCTTCATCTTTGTTTTTGCATTGCATGTTTGCATCTTCTTTCTTCTTTCACTTATGCTTTCTTCTTCTTCTTCTTTTCTCTTCCTTTGCCATGTTCCCTTAGGACCTTTAATCCTTCTTGTTCAAGATGGATTATGATAGACATTAGGTTTGAACCCATGCATGATAACATTATGGTAGTCTTCCCTTCTCATCTCAATCATAGGTGTACATTGTATGATAATATTAGGTTGAGTTTAGTCTCCCTTTAGTGTGTATTTCTCTTCTCATCTTCAAACTCTTTCAAAACACCTAATAATGGATAATGAATGTTGTATGCTAAGAGCCTTAAGCATTTGGGAAATTATGATTTGGGGGCCTCCTCACAATTGTCTAGAGTGTTTAGCGTATGTCCTTTGGACGATATGCGATGCATTCGCTCCTAAGTCATAGTCTTTAGTGCAACATGAATTACAAACAAAGTTCAATTCACTTCTTTCTTAAAAAACTTCAAAAACAAACTTCAAATCTTTTTATCCTTTGGGATTAATTTGGAATCCTTTTTCATAAGGAGATTTTTGTTAACTCTTGGTTCTACCGCAGACAAGTAATTCCTAAGTCTCCAATGGTCGAGCTGCATACACCTAACTGCTAGAACTAAGTTTTAACCCTACTCGGGTAAAACACTTGAACCAACCTGTGGTCTTGTTAGCCCGAACTACGTTTTCTCTGATTTCTCGTACCAGACAAGGATACGTAGGTACAAGACGGCGATATCTTGGCGAGCAACCTTCCCCACCCTTCACTCGTAGTTTTCCGAACTAGTTGACTCTGACTTTCCCATTGCACGAGGGAGTACGTAGGCATAGAGTGGCGATGCTCTATCGAGTCTCTTTTCTTTTTCTTTTGTCCCTGTGGCCTATAGCTTAGATAGATTAACACCCTTTTCGATAGATAACAAGCATGGATCCCGTCGAGTACGACGGACGTGAGGGGTGCTAATACCTTCCTGTCGCTACTGCGAAAATCGGCGCCGGCTGAACAGAAGAGTCGCCACCGCGCGTTATTTATCCCAACGGAGGGAAAGGAAACGCTCGAGGTAAACCTACCGCAAAACGGGGAAAGGAATGGTCATCGCAACCAAAACCTGGATTCGGGAGTCGGTTACACAAGGGGAAGGTATTAGCACCCCTCACGTCCGTCGTACTCGACGGGATCCACGCTTGTTTTCTAGTACGGATGGTTATTCTAACTATTCTACAGGTCTGGGGTAAAAGAAAATAAAATGACTCGGCAAAGTATCGCACTTTATGCCTACGTATTCCCGTCTGGAACGAGAAATCAGAGTCAACGTAGTTCGCCTACCTACGGGAAAGGAGGGGAAGGTTGCTCGCTAGGATATCGCATCCTATGCCTACGTACTTTCATACGACATGAAAGATCAGAGCAAACGTAGTTCGGGCCACGTACGACACAAGTCTGTTTTGATTGTTTTTATTCCTTCTGAAAAAGGGTTTTCCTGATTAACAGTCCAAGCGGACAAAAATTGACGTTTTGATGAGTTCACATTCTTTTACGGAAGAAGTGTCTTTTATTGCGTCTGAAATATTTATTGTATTTTTCTGTTTGTTTTGAGAAAGAAGAGACAAAACTCTAATTTATGGTTGCGAAGGGAATCAAACTAACCTAATGTTGTCATGCATGGGTTAAGACCTAATGTCTATCATGCTCCTCTCTTGCGCAGAGAGAAACAGAGATCCTAAGGGATAAACGGAAACAGAAACAATAGCATATATACAATAAAGCAGTAAAATGCATGGATGCAGCAATACAAGCGAGGCAAGGGAGTCCCACTCAACCTCGAACCTAGAAAACAATAGGCAAAAGTGAACAGACTTCACTTTCAACCTAACAGGGTAAACAGCAAACAATACAGTCCGGGAAAACCAATCAATACATCAAAAATAAACAGCAAAAATAAACAGCCACAACAGCTCTGCATCAACAACTGTCTTCAAGTCATCATCATCTGTCCTCCAGCTTCAGGCAAGCCTCAGTCTTTATCTTCAATCCTTCAAGCAGGGTCTCTGTCATCAGTCTTCCATCTGCAATGGCTTTTCTTCAAGTCTCAATCTCCAAGAGGAATATCAATCAACAAGAGAGAATGAATGTTAAACAGTAAACTGCCTACCAAGGGTGGCCCATTAACTGTTAACATTATACAGACAATTTTCTCTCAAAAGTTCTATCTTTCAAATATATTCACTGATCCTTCCAAAGGAAGGAGGTGGATATTTGAAAGAGACTTTGAATCATAGAGAAAGGATGGAGGCAGACAAGGCCTTCCATGTTTGTGAATCAAGTGTTCTACTCTAGAGCTCTGCCTAGCTCCTAAGTCATATGCTCCTCAACAGCTGCCAGCACAGGAATCTCCTCATCAACTCTGGAAGTTGGTCTTCAATCTCTTGATCTCCAATGGGCTTCATCATCACAGGTCCTCAGCTCTCCCAATCCCCAAAGCAATCCCAATACCCCACACAGACAAAATAATAAACCCTAAAGAGGGCACACCACACAGTCAAACAAATACAGACAGTATACTAATAGCAGTAGGGGAACCCTAATATTTTCTAAGGGATCTAATTAACTACCCATAATCCCTATAGTCCCATACCCCAAAGATTCAATCTCTAATTCCTAAGGGGAATGATCTAATTCACCTATGTTATCTCCTAAACCCTAGTTTTGATCATGCTATTCACACCTAAACAAATCACCTAAAACTAATTTCTAAAATTGTGAATTAAATTGTATATACAAGATAAAGGTCTAATCTAATCAACCTAAAAAGAATGGATTAAAAATGTTAAAGCATCTAATCAAACCAAAATTAACAAATTCATGCATTAAACTAAATGTTATTTACACCTATTTAAAAGAAAAATATGCCAAAAATATGAAAATAAAATGAAATATTAATTTTTTTATGGGATAATTTTCTTGACAAAATTATGAACAACATAAAAAAAGAACCAATTAAAATCATGCATTTTCTAATTTTTTATGAATTTTCAAAGAATGGAAATGAATTAAAAAATTAAAATGGAATTAATATGAGATGAGGGGTGCCATGAGTAATTGAAATCAGTTAAAACCACCAGATGGGCCCAGACTGGGGGGCGCGCATAGCAAGCGCGTCTGGGCCCAATGCACTCAGAAAATATAAGCAAAAATTAAAAAAAGATGAAAACGGTGCAGTAAGTAAGATTTCTAGTTCATTATGGTTTGGGCCTGCATTGGGAGGGGTGTTATTAGCAAGGATATTTGAGCCCATCAGAAAATAATAAGTGAAACGGTGCGTTGAGGCTTTAGGGTTTCCCTCCGTATTTCATTTAAATCAAGGCCGTTGGATTAACTCTCAGGTCCAAGTCAAACACCAGATCCTACGGCTATCCATCATCGTCCCCAAATAACTTCTAGGGTTTCTGAAATTCCACCTCCATGCATGAATTTTCCAGACCTTCGTTCTCCCTTGTTTCTCCATGAATCCACATGATGCCAAGATCAAAGTTGCTCTAAATTCTTCCCTCTACACAGCCATATCACTGGTTCTTTCTAAAACTCAGCCAAACTCCAAACCCGATAGGTGTAACAGCTTGGTTCCACCATGATCACCTGATATCAACTCTTCCAATTCTCCCTAATTCTTGCCCTAACATGCTCTACACCTCGTGCTGATCACATTAAGCTATTCAATGAAGATTATAGTGCAATATCCTATGAGATACAAACCCTAACAGAATTGGTACACCATGATCAACCTTCATGAAACTTCTCCAAACTCACCAAAATCAAACCTCTAACCTATCCTAACAGTTCTATACTAACAAACCTCTATGATCCTAACTAAATCATGCAATTCGAAGAGAAACTAACCTGGTGCAAAATGGTGAAAACAGCTATGGAATTCTCTTGATCCAATGCTTGCAGTGATTGGAACTTGATCCACACACTCAAATCTTGATTCTGTATGCAAAGATTCTTGCTCAATCCCCTTGAATCTAACAATTCCAACTTTCTTGCACCTTGGATGATGGAACTTGTATGGCACGATCCTTGCTCAATTCAGCCAAATTCAGGTGTGAATTGTGATCTATGAATGATGATGATGATGATCCAAACAAGAAATGTGGAAATTGATGGAGATTTTGTGGAGTTTGATATGCTTTTGCAAATTGGAAGAAAGATGTGAAACTTGGTATCATGCACAAAATGAATCACCAACCATGGCATGGAGTTACTTCATTCAATATATAGATGAGGATAGAAAGCCCTAGAAGCTTGGAGAAACTTCCCATGCACACTTTCCCTTGGATTTGGATTATGTAACTTTCTTTGTAAGTAACCAAGTATAACTCTCAAACCTTGAACCAAACTCAAAATTCTACTTTTTCCAATGTTCTTAAAACATTTTTTCCAATCAAAATTACCTATAATTTCATCCCATTTGGCCAAGTTGTGAAAAATCTCAATTTTAGGTCATTTTTCATTCATTAAATTCACCAATTTTGAAACCTTGAGCTATGAGCCTTCACAATCTTTCATGGTCACTTTTCTAGACTCAAACTGTCATTTGGAGCAAGTTTGATGTTGTGAAGTTTTCCATTTGAAGCTTCCTTGCATGAGTTTTGGGCATAGGCTTGAAATGACCTGTAATTCTCAGATGACCAAAATACCCTTTGCTTGCCAAGACCATAAGTAGAGTTCCCCAAATCATATGAAGGCATACCATACCATTCTAGAAAGCTAAGACAATAAGGAACAACTCTTATGTTGACCAGAAATTCATTTGAAATCTCCTTGAGGAGTAAACATTGCTTGGAAGACAAGTAACTTTTACAGACAAAATTTCAGATACCTCAGATGACCTGTAACTTGCAAGGACCATAACTTGAGTTCTATAAATCTCCTTGATGTCTTCCACCACTAAAATTAAAGGTCTTGAGATCCTATACAAGTTTCATGTTGACCAAGGATCTATTTTAAGCTTGCATTTTAACTTATCTTGCTTGGAAATTTGACCTAAATTAGGGGATTTTACACAGAAACCCTAATTTAGAAACTCCTCTTCTCCTTGATTTCTCTTGAATTCTTCTTGGCACATCACCATATCCTTCTTCTCATGTCAAATGATGAACCCCACATCTCTCCAATAGACCTTAAAGCCTTTCAATCAATCAATTGACCTAGAGTTGACCCAGGATTGACCCAGATGAAACCCTAGTTGACTGTCTTCAACTGCAACTCTTGTGACTTCATCAATGACTTGCCTCCTTCTCCAAATGACTTTCTAAGTCTCCCATGATGTCTATATACTCTCCATGCTCAATCCACAGCTCACAATTTCTTTGATGATCCTCAGATACCCTCAGATAGGAGATGTATGCACTGCTTGAGCCATTGACTTCTTTAGCTTCCCCATTCTTTCTGATGACTTGAGTAAGGTTGAATTTGAATAATAACCTCTTGATAGGCTCATAAAGATGAGGATAGTGCTTGGTCCCTGTTGGATGATTTGCTATGCCATACTATGCAGATGATTAGACTACGTACATGACTCTATATGCAAAGGTTAATGCAATTGAAACATAAACCAGGTGAATAAGGTTGAGCAAATTTTAGGGTGCAACAGCTGCCCCTATTCAAGCGACTTGGACCCGATTGGGTGAAGAGCGAACGGCCTTCAAACATTCGAGGTACGAGACGGTTGAATACTAAGAACCCGGAAATTTGCCAATCGCGGAAATAAACTGCGCCACTGCTTGGGGAACGATATTCATCAACTGAATCTAACTGTTTACAGCAACCAACTGATCTCGTAGCGACGTGCTGGGGATTATTTTCATCAGCCTGAAAAGATTCTATCATTGCAAGGATAGAACTAAAACTTGTCCACGTTAGGACTCCACCTGTTGTCAACTTGGAAAAAATTGCGGTAACTTCGCTGGGGATAATTCGTCTGCATTTTATTAAAAATAAATTGTCCACGTTAGGAATAAACTCTTTCCATGTTAGGAATAAACTCCTTTTTCCACGTAAGGAATAAATCTTTTTTGATTTGTCCACGTAAGGAACATAATTTTCTAGGTTATGAATACCTCTTTATGCATCATATCATGAAAAAGAGTCGTCATTGCACGCTGATACGTTGCCCCAGCATTCTTCAATCCGAAGGGCATCACTTTGTAACAAAATGTTCCCCAAGGCGTTACGAAAGTAGTCTTCTCCATGTCCTCTGGCGCCATTTTAATCTGATTATAGCCTGAGAAGCCATCCATGAAGGAGAATATGGAGTACTGAGCAGTGTTGTCAACTAGCACATCGATATGAGGAAGTGGAAAATCATCTTTTGGGCTCGCTTTATTTAAGTCACGGTAGTCTACGCACATTCGCACTTTACCGTCTTTCTTTGGCACTGGTACGATGTTAGCGACCCATGAGGGATATTTTGTCACATCCAGGAAACCAGCGTCCCACTGTTTTCGAACTTCTTCTTTGATCTTCACTGCCATATCGGGTCTAGTTCTGCGAAGCTTTTGTTTGACCGGCGGGCATTCTTCTTTTAACGGCAGACGGTGCACAACCATATCTGTATCGAGCCCTGGCATATCTCCATACGACCAAGCGAACACATCACTATACTCTCTGAGCATTTCAACCAGTCTTCGCTTGACGTCGCTCTGCAGCGCAGCTCCTATACGAATATTCTTTTCAACCCCTTCCGACCCAGGTTAATGATCTCGATGACCTCCTCATGAGGCAGAATGACTCTTTCTTCTTGCTTCACCAACCAAGACAGTTCTTCGGGAACGTCACCATCTTCAACAACCTCTTCTTCGGCCTGAAATATCGGGCGTTCAAAGTCGGGACAAGTCATAGGTGGTTCAAGGATGCCATCTGAAAATGTTATCCTGCAAAAGGAATGGTTAAATGCTTCAAAATGCGTACACAGCGAATAACCACGTTGCCATTTTATTGAAAACATAAAACAAGAAAAACAGAGATCGCAATATTTGCACATGTAAAAAACGCCTTTTATTTAATGATAAACACGCAATGTTCATAACAGCACAGCCCTAAGCAAATCATGATGCCCCGGGCAAGACACCAGATTGTTCAACAATAAAAAAAACAAAGCATTACTGTTTAAGAGTCACAGGAACAAGCTCCTGAATAGACTAGTTGCACAATCCCTGTCCTGGCACGCTCGGCTGAATCCAGGCGTCCATATTGCAATCGCTGTCTCCTTCGTCAGACTCCGAAGCAGCGTTGATGGTCTCATGGCATACTCCACTGGCAGTGATGGTTATTGGCCCTCTGAAACTGGGTGCTCCCACGGCAGGTGTTGACGACGACGGTTGATATCCCAACCCAAACCGGTCCATCTTCACAGGAATATCCAGCACTTTGCCCCAGCCCTTCGTCTCACCAGCCTCTACCAGAGCTTGAGCTTCTTTATATGACGATACGGCTATCTCCGACGCTTTGCTCGGCCCGGGACCTTTGTCCTTGATACGCAACCCTTCAAATGCCTGGCAGGGTGTTTCGTGAATCTCTCCATCGACCTCTACATACTTAAATGACGACAGATGGCTGACCAGGATGTCTTCTTCGCCGCATACAGTAACCACGCTGTCTCCGACCATATATTTCAACTTTTGATGCAGGGTAGACGTGACTGCTCCAGCCCCATGAATCCAAGGTCTTCCGAGGAGGCAGCTATATGCAGGCTGGATGTCCATGATATAAAATTCAGTTGCGAACACCTCCGGCCCCACCTGTAGAGGCAATGTTATCGATCCAAAAACTGTTTTTCGCGTCCCATCAAATGCCCTAACTACCAAGTCACTGGGCGTGCACAGGATTCCTCTGACGTCTAGCTTCATCATCGCTTTCTTGGGCAGCACATTCAAAGACGATACGGTATCTACCAGTACATGAGACATGACTGATCCTCTACATTCCACAGATACGTGCAGCGCCATATTATAATCTCTCCCCTTCGGGGTCAAATCGAAGTCGGTAAAGCCCAAGCTGTGGCCTGCATTTACATGTGCCAACACTCCTTCCAACTGATTTACGGAAACATCCTGGGGTACGAAGGAAGTATCCAGGACTTTCAACAATACATTTCTGTGAGCTTCAGAACATAATAACAACGACAGTATAGATATTTTGGACGACGTCTGTTGCAGGTGCTCCACAATCTTATAATCACTTTTACGAATCAAGCGCATGAACTCTTCTACATCCTTCGATGCTGCTGCTTTTTCGCTTGCCTGCACTGGGACATTCTCAACCATCTTCCCCTTTCCTTTTGCCAGTCTTTCGGCCTCCACCTCAGGCGAGATGAAGATTCTTCCACTCCTTGTCATACCTCTGGTACCAACAACGTTATCTACGGCCTCGGCTGGCTGCTTATTAACATCAATCTTTACTCCGTCACAATACACTTCCAACCCATAAGACCATGAGACTGCCTTTGTGCTCTCGTACGGGATTGGTCCGGCCTTAGTTATGGTAATCGGCGATCGCTGGGCCGGTGCTGTTATAGTGATTGTCTTTCGAGGGATCGTTACAGTAGCCACATCACTCTGATTATCTGCTAATGCCCCTGCAGGTTCTTCAATTGCTGCTCGGTCAAACTGCAATGTTCCGCCATCTATTAGAGCCTGAATACCCTTCTTTAAGTCATCACACCCTCCAGCTAGGGTCCAACATTCCAAGCAATACTCGTCGCACCCTGGATAGACACCCCCTTGCAATAATCGGCTCTTTATCTCGCTCAGCGGCGTCTTTAAATCGTTGACATTCATAATCAGATTCAAACCCTCCTCAGTCAGAATGGCGTTTGCCCCATGATTAGGCATGGGCTTCTGCACTATATTCGGACCCGCCGTTCCAAAATTGATAGCTTTACTATCCAATAGATCCTGCACAACATGCTTGAAAGCATGGCAACCCTCTACATCGTGGCCCGAAGCCCCTGAGTGGAATTCACAGTGCCTGCTTGCATCATAACCATACGGAGGAGTTCCCGTTATCGGTGCCAGAGTTCTCTTCTCTACCAGGTTCAAACCCAACAACGTCTGTAACAAATCTGCATACGTTGAAGGAGGCTTCTCAAACACTCTCCTTGGCTTACCTCCCTGGAATCTTCGCTGGGCAGGTTGTGCCCCCTGTTGTGGCTGCTGTTGCTGTTGCTGTTGTTGCTGCTGAAGCGGAATAGTAACACTCGCCACCTGCTGCGGCTGATGATACTGGTTTCGACCTCGGCCTCGGCCTCGTCCCCCAAACACTGCGTTTGCATCGCCCTGACGGCGCCCACCAAAAGCCTTTCTATTACTGCCAGATGCAGTAGATTCCTCAGCTTGGAATTTTCCCTGTTTAATGTTACTTTCAATCTTTTCTCCCATCAGAATTAAGTCTGAAAAACTGGCCAAAGATGTGTGAAACAACTTGTCATAAAACATGCCTGTGAATGTTCCTATGAACATGTCATTCATTTACTTGTCTTCTAAAGGAGGACGGACCCTAGCAGCCATGTCGCGCCATCTTTGCGCATACTCTTTAAAGCTCTCACTCTTCTTCTGAGACAGCCCTTGCAATTGGACCCGATTGGGCGCCAAGTCGCTGTTATACTTATAGTGAGCTACAAATGCCTCTGCTAGCTGCTTCCATGTCTTTATATGCGTTGGCTCCAACCCCATATACCACTAGAGGGAAGGGCCTGACAAGTTATCTTGAAAGAAATGCATTAGCATTCTCTCATCAGTTGAATACGCAGACATTCTTCGGTAGTAAGACCGCACGTGCACTTTTGGACAGGTGTCCCCTTTATACTTATCAAACGTAGGAGCTTTGAATTTGATTGGCACCCTCAAGCCAGGTACCAGACCCATTGTTGACATGTCCAATCCCACAGCACTTTGATTTACGACCCCCCTCATCTGCTCTTCCAGCATTCTGATCCTCTAGGAGTCATCCATAGGTCCCTCGAAACCTCCACCGGAGAAAGCGTCCTCCTGCTGATCCTCTTGCCACATACCATTCCCAGCTCCATACCCATCGTATCCGTTGTTACGGCCAGCTCTGATCTGATTCATCACCAGGCCTCGCCCTCTGTTACCGTATCCCGGAGCAATTCCAGCAGGTCCAACAGTCATCCACCCAGCGCCATTTCCATTTCCAAATCCTCCGTAACCCTGATTAGTCACACCATATCCGTCCTGCCCAAAGCCTTGAGCATTGAAACCATATTTCCCAGCATTATCGAATCCCTGATCATTGAACCCGAATCCAGCATTACCGAAGTCGTTGCCTCCCATATTATCACCCAAGTTGACATCACCAAGCCCAACGTTATGGACAGCAGTCTCATTCCCAACTCCAACGTTACCGTTCCCAGCAGCAGTAGCGTTGTTGACATTGATAGCAGGTATATTGACTACAGGCGGAGCCACTGGTGTGGGAGTACCATCCCCATGAACAGTGTCGACTCGCACAGACTGATGATCCTCATTCCCATGCCCAACGTTCCTTGCCAACAGAGGCTGCACCATAGCTTGCAAATTCTCCTGACCTTTTGCAATAGTCTCCATGATCTGCATAAAGAGCGTTAGCTTCTCGCGCATATCTTGCATCTCGTTCTGCATTTGATCCATGATTCTTCGACAGTTGGTGCGAGTGGAGTATCTGTGCGGGCGCTGATCTGCAATCCTGAAAAGACCTGGTACAGAGCAGGAAATAAGATACCATCCAATGATTACCTGTAATGCAATATGAATATGAATGCGATGCAATGTGTCTGTGCCTTAGGGAAATTCATTCCCCGATTCTAGTGCAAAGGTGCCAGTGCAGTGACAGTGCTAGCAATATGAAGATCGGAGCTGAATCATAGAAAGCCTCATATATTGTAGAGAAAACCAATAAGCCAAGAATACAATATCATTGAGTACAATAAGAAGGCATGACCTCAACCAACAATCCTGGTGATGGTCAGCACTATGCAAATAAAGCATACAAGTTAATACATGAAATGATCAAGTACTCCCATTAGCCCGGTACTCTTCTATTAACTTCTTGGTCTCTAGATGACTTGGTCGGGCAAGCAGACCCTTGACAAGCTGGTTTCTTCTCTTGAGAACACGTCGCACGTCTCCAGCGGTTTCCTCCCATGCCCCTTCTCCGAAGCAATCCTCTAGTTTCCGCTTCTGAGACACAGCTTCGTTCCTGCCTTCGATGGCCTTGTTCAACGCATTCTGGAGACTGTACCTGGTCATCACTTCTTCTTCATACTTCTTAATGCTAGCCTTCAACTGCTCTTCGAGGTCAAAAATTTGCTGCTTCAATTTATCTTCCCTCTTCTTATTGTTGGTGAGCGTAGCATTCCAAGTCTTATTGCAAGAAGAGATTTCTTGGTGTGTTGCATCGAGTGCTTTCTTTTTGGACTCCAGCATGTCATGGGAGCTTCTGAACTCTTGCCCCAGACGTTCGCGCTTCTTTTTCTCCTCAGTCAACTCAGCCCCTAGTCTGTTTACTAGCTCGATCTGCTGTTGGAAAGCATGCACGACCTTGTTTTTCTCACTGCGTATTTGAGCTAGCTCTTGCTCTAGCCCTTCATTGATCTTCATCAAGGCTTCTTTTTCTTTCACAACTTGCTTGTAGGCCTCCATAGAAACAGTGGTTGGCTCTTCTACCGGAATAGGAACAGGGACTGTTGCAGCTGGAAATGGCATCAATAACTGGCTTGCTCTCTCCTGAATCCAAACTCTGTATGGCGCATAAGCCTGACAATCGTTCTTCCCTAACAGTGGCTTCCCCCTTCTGTTAATACGCGTCCAGGCATGCTGCAGCTTGGCTAATAACTCTCCCTTCAAATCACCGGTGAAGTACAGAGATTCCTGTACTTCTTCTTCCTTTGGTGGGCTCTTCAGCGCGTATCCGAACTGGCGAATGAACAGAGAAGGGTTGTAATTGATACACCCTTTTCTTCCTATCAACGGCACATTAGGGTACCCAGAACAACTAAAAATAAGCTCAGACCCCAGCAAGTCTCGATCAAACCACTCAATGTCTTCGGAAGATAGCCTCATCAGGCGCTCTGACCAGCTAGCTATAGTTGCACTGTCCACAAAAGGTCCCTTCAGAGGAAGATGGCTCTTAAACCACATGTTCAGCAACGGCGCACAGCAGTAGACAACCTTTCCCCTTCTGTTTTCATTTTTATAGTGCAATGAGTGATAGAAGTCTCCAATCAAAGTAGGCATCGGGTTGCCAGCAGCAAACAGATGGAAAGCGTCCAAGTCCACGAAATTGGGTAAGTTAGGAAACAGCACAATTCCGTAAATGCATAGAGCTAAGATAGCATTAAAAACCACCCAACATCCGTTCTTGGCATACTCTTGAGCTTTGCCAACTAGGAAATCAAGGGAGAAACCTGGAACCCCAAGCCAAGAAGTCACTAGTAGTTCAGCAACGTTCATGTGCAAGGCCTTAGCTAAGTCCTCCACCTTGGGCTCAGCAGCAGAGTGAATAAAGGGAACCTTGTTCTGTACCGGTAGCTCAGTAAACTCCACATACTCCTCAATGGTAGGCCCCAAAATAAAGTCAGCAAACGTGAAACATCTCAATGTGGGGTCATAGAACTGCATCAGCGTGTACAGCCCATTCATCTCATCAGCAGTTGGCTTGCAGACTAATCTCAGCAATCTACCATGACTCATTTTGAAACTTCTCCTAACCTCCTCATCAGCAAGAGACATCAGACCAAGCAAAGGAGTAATATCAGGTGTCGGTAGCTTATACGCAACTGTCTTCCTCAAACCAGCCATAATCAATAAGCAGAAGTCCGGGCACTAGAACCAGGGAATATGCAAATGAACCTGCAGCACAGACACACGTTAATGGGATGCAATGATAATGGGTATGCAAACAATGCAATGCAAGTAACATGCAACAGGGACCAAATGCCATAGCTGAATAGCCTGAACCATATCAAGAAGTCTCAGATAGACTCTCCAGAAGTCCTCAAACCCTGGCCTCAGATAGACCTAAAACAAAGCTCCAACATTGGTCTCTGATAGACCCACAACATAACTCTGACTGGTCTCTGATAGACCTCCAATCATATCTCCAACTAGTCTCTGACAGACCTCATAACTCCCCAACTGGTCTCTGACAGACCTCAGAACTCTCCATAAATACCTAGGATCTCAGATCAAGAAATAACTGGTATTTGAAGGTCTAGTTACCTGCATAACCCCAAACCCTCTCACAGGTAGGTGTCCTAGTAACTGACAAAGATATGGCATCCTATGCGGTCGTCGGCGTCACAGACTTTCAGGGTTGATGATACGATTCCCAGAAGGAGTGGCATCATCAATTCCTGAAGAGGCCTCACTTAGCCAACTTCCAAATGATCGGTTCCCGGAGTCGACAATTCAGCTGACCAACAACCCCTTCGACCCAAAGGGTAGAAAAAGAAGCCAACCAGAAGAACCTCGTCCGAGTGTAGATTTCATGAGACACTAATGCAAGCAAAGCCGGCACGCGCCCACTACTTTCTACTCTAATTCTAGGTGCACTCAAGCCCAGGTCCGGCTTATCTCTCAATCATAGAACACCCGTCACACCCCAATATAGCCATAATAACAATAATATAATGCTGAAAGTAAATGACAGAAATATAAATCCATACAAAATCCTCGACGGGAAAACAAGCGCTAGGATTGACTCACTTAAGGGACGTTGGATCCCAAATGCATAAGGAACTATCGCAGTCCTTAGCAGCCAGGGGACGTTGGATCCCCAGCAGAGTCGCCAGCTGTCGCTACTGCGAAAATCGGCGCCGGCTGAACAGAAGAGTCGCCACCGCGCATTATTTATCCCAACGGAGGGAAAGGAAACGCTCGAGGTAAACCTACCGCAAAACGGGGAAAGGAATGGTCATCGCAACCAAAACCTGGATTCGGGAGTCGGTTACGCAAGGGGAAGGTATTAGCACCCCTCACGTCCGTCGTACTCGACGGGATCCACGCTTGTTTTCTAGTACGGATGGTTATTCTAACTATTCTACAGGTCTGGGGTAAAAGAAAATAAAATGACTCGGCAAAGTATCGCACTTTATGCCTACGTATTCCCATCTGGAACGAGAAATCAGAGTCAACGTAGTTCGCCTACCTACGGGAAAGGAGGGGAAGGTTGCTCGCTAGGATATCGCATCCTATGCCTACGTACTTTCATACGACATGAAAGATCAGAGCAAACGTAGTTCGGGCCACGTACGACACAAGTCTGTTTTGATTGTTTTTATTCCTTCTGAAAAAGGGTTTTCCTGATTAACAGTCCAAGCGGACAAAAATTGATGTTTTGATGAGTTCACATTCTTTTACGGAAGAAGTGTCTTTTATTGCGTCTGAAATATTTATTGTATTTTTCTGTTTGTTTTGAGAAAGAAGAGACAAAACTCTAATCTATGGTTGCGAAGGGAATCAAACTAACCTAATGTTGTCATGCATGGGTTAAGACCTAATGTCTATCATGCTCCTCTCTTGCGCAGAGAGAAACAGAGATCCTAAGGGATAAACGGAAACAGAAACAATAGCATATATACAATAAAGCAGTAAAATGCATGGATGCAGCAATACAAGCGAGGCAAGGGAGTCCCACTCCCTCGAACCTAGAAAACAATAGGCAAAAGTGAACAGACTTCACTTTCAACCTAACAGGGTAAATAGCAAACAATACAGTCCGGGAAAACCAATCAATACATCAAAAATAAACAGCAAAAATAAACAGCCACAGCAGCTCTGCATCAACAACTGTCTTCAAGTCATCATCATCTATCCTCCAGCTTCAGGCAAGCCTCAGTCTTTATCTTCAATCCTTCAAGCAAGGTCTCTGTCATCAGTCTTCCATCTGCAATGGCTTTTCTTCAAGTCTCAATCTCCAAGAGGAATATCAGTCAACAAGAGAGAATGAATGTTAAACAGTAAACTGCCTACCAAGGGTGGCCCATTAACTGTTAACATTATACAGACAATTTTCTCTCAAAAGTTCTATCTTTCAAATATATTCACCGATCCTTCCAAAGGAAGGAGGTAGATATTTGAAAGAGACTTTGAATCATAGAGAAAGGATGGAGGCAGACAAGGCCTTCCATGTTTGTGAATCAAGTGTTCTACTCTAGAGCTCTGCCTAGCTCCTAAGTCCTATGCTCCTCAACAGCTGCCAGCACAGGAATCTCCTCATCAACTCTGGAAGTTGGTCTTCAATCTCTTGATCTCCAATGGGCTTCATCATCACAGGTCCTCAGCTCTCCCAATCCCCAAAGCAATCCCAATACCCCACACAGACAAAATAATAAACCCTAAAGAGGGCACACCACACAGTCAAACAAATACAGACAGTATACTAATAGCAGTAGGGGAACCCTAATATTTTCTAAGGGATCTAATTAACTACCCATAATCCCTATAGTCCCATACCCCAAAGATTCATTCTCTAATTCCTAAGGGGAATGATCTAATTCACCTATGTTATCTCCTAAACCCTAGTTTTGATCATGCTATTCACACCTAAACAAATCACCTAAAACTAATTTCTAAAATTGTGAATTAAATTGTATATACAAGATAAAGGTCTAATCTAATGAACCTAAAAAGAATGGATTAAAAATGTTAAAGCATCTAATCAAACCAAAATTAACAAATTCATGCATTAAACTAAATGTTATTTACACCTATTTAAAAGAAAAATATGCCAAAAATATGAAAATAAAATGAAATATTAATTTTTTTATGGGATAATTTTCTTGACAAAATTATGAACAACATAAAAAAAGAACCAATTAAAATCATGCATTTTCTAATTTTTTATGAATTTTCAAAGAATGGAAATGAATTAAAAAAATTAAAATGGAATTAATATGAGATGAGGGGTGCCATGAGTAATTGAAATCAGTTAAAACCACCAGATGGGCCCAGACTGGGGGGCGCGCATAGCAAGCGCGTCTGGGCCCAATGCACTCAGAAAATATAAGCAAAAATTAAAAAAAGATGAAAACGGTGCAGTAAGTAAGATTTCTAGTTCATTATGGTTTGGGCCTGCATTGGGAGGGGTGTTATTAGCAAGGATATTTGAGCCCATCAGAAAATAATAAGTGAAACGGTGCGTTGAGGCTTCAGGGTTTCCCTCCGTATTTCATTTAAATCAAGGTCGTTGGGTTAACTCTCAGGTCCAAGTCAAACACCAGATCCTACGGCTATCCATCATCGTCCCCAAATAACTTCTAGGGTTTCTGAAATTCCACCTCCATGCATGAATTTTCCAGACCTTCGTTCTCCCTTGTTTCTCCATGAATCCACATGATGCCAAGATCAAAGTTGCTCTAAATTCTTCCCTCTACACAGCCATATCACTGGTTCTTTCTAAAACTCAGCCAAACTCCAAACCCGATAGGTGTAACAGCTTGGTTCCACCATGATCACCTGATATCAACTCTTCCAATTCTCCCTAATTCTTGCCCTAACATGCTCTACACCTCGTGCTGATCACATTAAGCTATTCAATGAAGATTATAGTGCAATATCCTATGAGATACAAACCCTAACAGAATTGGTACACCATGATCAACCTTCATGAAACTTCTCCAAACTCACCAAAATCAAACCTCTAACCTATCCTAACAGTTCTATACTAACAAACCTCTATGATCCTAACTAAATCATGCAATTCGAAGAGAAACTAACCTGGTGCAAAATGGTGAAAACAGCTATGGAATTCTCTTGATCCAATGCTTGCAGTGATTGGAACTTGATCTACACACTCAAATCTTGATTCTGTATGCAAAGATTCTTGCTCAATCCCCTTGAATCTAACAATTCCAACTTTCTTGCACCTTGGATGATGGAACTTGTATGGCACGATCCTTGCTCAATTCAGCCAAATTCAGGTGTGAATTGTGATCTATGAATGATGATGATGATGATCCAAACAAGAAATGTGGAAATTGATGGAGATTTTGTGGAGTTTGATATGCTTTTGCAAATTGGAAGAAAGATGTGAAACTTGGTATCATGCACAAAATGAATCACCAACCATGGCATGGAGTTACTTCATTCAATATATAGATGAGGATAGAAAGCCCTAGAAGCTTGGAGAAACTTCCCATGCACACTTTCCCTTGGATTTGGATTATGTAACTTTCTTTGTAAGTAACCAAGTATAACTCTCAAACCTTGAACCAAACTCAAAATTCTACTTTTTCCAATGTTCTTAAAACATTTTTTCCAATCAAAATGACCTATAATTTCATCCCATTTGGCCAAGTTGTGAAAAATCTCAATTTTAGGTCATTTTTCATTCATTAAATTCACCAATTTTGAAACCTTAAGCTATGAGCCTTTCCAATCTTTCATGGTCACTTTTCTAGACTCAAAATGTCATTTGGAGCAAGTTTGATGTTGTGAAGTTTTCCATTTGAAGCTTCCTTGCATGAGTTTTGGGCATAGGCTTGAAATGACCTGTAATTCTTAGATGACCAAAATACCCTTTGCTTTCCAAGACCATAAGTAGAGTTCCCCAAATCATATGAAGGCATACCATACCATTCTAGAAAGCTAAGACAATAAGGAACAACTCTTATGTTGACCATAAATTCATTTGAAATTTCCTTGAGGAGTAAAAATTGCTTGGAAGACAAGTAACTTTTACAGACAAAATTTCAGATACCTCAGATGACCTGTAACTTGCAAGGACCATAACTTGAGTTCTATAAATATCCTTGATGTCTTCCACCACTAAAATTAAAGGTCTTGAGATCCTCTACAAGTTTCATGTTGACCAAGGATCTATTTGAAGCTTGCATTTTGACTTATCTTGCTTGGAAATTTGACCTAAATCAGGGGATTTTACACAGAAACCCTAATTTAGAAACTCCTCTTCTCCTTGATTTCTCTTGAATTCTTCTTGGCACATCACCATATCCTTCTTATCATGTCAAATGATGAACCCCACATATCTCCAATAGACCTTAAAGCCTTTCAATCAATCAATTGACCTAGAGTTGACCCAGGATTGACCCAGATGAAACCCTAGTTGACTGTCTTCAACTGCAACTCTTGTGACTACATCAATGACTTGCCTCCTTCTCCAAATGACTTTCTAAGTCTCCCATGATGTCTATATACTCTCCATGCTCAATCCACAGCTCACAATTTCTTTGATGATCCTCAGATACCCTCAGATAGGAGATGTATGCACTGCTTGATCCATTGACTTCTTTAGCTTCCCCATTCTTTCTGATGACTTGAGTAAGGTTGAATTTGAATAATAACCTCTTGATAGGCTCATAAAGATGAGGATAGTGCTTGGTCCCTGTTGGATGATTTGCTATGCCATGCTATGCAGATGATTAGACTATGTACATGACTCTATATGCAAAGGTTAATGCAATTGAAACATAAACCAGGTGAATAAGGTTGAGCAAATTTTAGGGTGCAACACTTCCCCTTGCGTAACCGACTCCCGAACCGAGATTTGGTTGCGATGACCTGTCTTTTCCCATTTTCGTAGGTTTTCTCTTATCATTTCCTTTCCTTCTTCTGGGATAAATAACGAACTGTGGCGACTCTTCTGTCCTTGTCGGCCTCTCTTTGCAACGATGCGACAATGAGGCTCAGATGTTTGCGTTGTTCGCATCACTTCAAGTTGATTATGAAGCAGTGAGCGTGGAGCTACCAGTTGTTTAGGAATATCAAAAAGTGTTTCCAGACGACGTGAGTGACTTGCCTCCTGAGCGTGAGGTAGAGTTTACTATTGATGTGATATCGGGCACTAGTCCTATGTCGATGGCTCCTTATTGGATGTTTGCATCTAAGTTGGGAGAATTGAAGAAAAAGTTAGAATAGTTGCTTAAGAAGAAGTTTATTCGACCGAATGTTTCTCCGTGGGGTGCTCCTGTGTTGTTGGTGAGGAAGAAAGATGGTAGCATGAAATTGTGTGTGGATTATCGACAGTTGAATAAAGTGACGATCAAGAATAAGTATCCACTTTCGAGGATTGATGATCTGATGGATCAATTGGTGGGTGCTTGTGTGTTCAGCAAGATATATTTGAGGTCTGGTTATCATCAGATTCGTGTTAAGCCTGATGATATTCCGAAGACAGCTTTCAGGACAAGGTATGGTCATTATGAATATACGGTGATGTTGTTTGGTGTATCTAATGCACCTGGTGTATTCATGGAGTATATGAATATGATTTTTCATTCTTATTTGGATCACTTTATGGTAGTATTCATCGACGATATCTTGATATATTCGAAGTCCGAGGAAGAACATGCACAACATTTAAGAGTTGCATTGTAGGTTTTGAGGGACAAGAAGCTTTATGCCAAGTTGTCCAAGTGTGAGTTTTGGTTGAAGAAAGTGAGTTTCCTTGGCCATGTGATTTCTAGTGGAGGGATTGTTGTTGATCCATCCAAAGTTGATGTTGTGTTGCAGCGGGACACTCCGAAGTCTGCTACTGAGATTCGAAGTTTCCTTGAGTTGGCTGGTTATTATCATAGGCTTATAGAAGGCTTTTTGAAGTTAGCGTAGCCATTGACTCAGTTGACTCGGAAGGGTCAAGCCTATGTGTGGGATGTTGCATGTGAGAATAGTTTTGTAGAACTCAAGAAAAGGTTGGCGACTGCTCCAATACTGATCTTACCAAATCCGAGTGAGTCTTTTGTAGTGTATTGTGATGCATCGAAGATGGGTCTTGGTGGCGTACTGATGCAGAATGATCAGGTTGTTGGTTATGCTTCCAGACAACTGAAGGTTCATGAAAGGAATTATCCTACGCATGACTTAGAGTTGGCCGTGGTGGTGTTTTTGTTGAAAGTTTAGAGACATTATCTTTTTGGGTCCAGGTTCAAAGTGTTCAGTGATCACAAGAGCCTAGAGTATTTTTTTTGATCAGAAAGAGTTGAATATAAGGCAGAGGAGATGGCTTGAACTTTTGAAGGATTATTATTTTGAATTGAGTTACCACCCTGGTAATGTTAATGTTGTAGCTGATGCATTAAGTAGGAAGTCTTTGCATATGTCGATGTTGATGGTTCGAGAGTTAGGACTGATTGAATAATTCAGAGATATGAGTCTAGTGTGTGAAGAGACTCCTAACAGTGTGAAGTTGGGTATGCTGAAATTGACTAGTGGTATTCTCCAAGAAATCAGAGAAGGTCAAAAATATGATTTGAGTTTGATGGATCGTCTTACGTTAATTAACCAAGGTAACAGGGGTGATTTTCGGGTCGATGAGAATGGTGTGATAAGGTTCAGAGATAGAGTGTGTGTTCTAGATGTGCCTAAAATTAAGAAGAGTATTCTTGAGGAAGGTTACTGAAGTGGGTTAAGTATTCATTCGGGTGCCACAAAGATGTATCAAGACTTGAAGAAATTGTTTTGGTGGCCAGGGATGAAGAAGGAAGTTGTAGAGTTTGTGTATGCTTGTTTGACTTGTCAAAAGTCGAAGATTGAACATCAAAGACCGTTGGGTCTAATGCAACCGTTGAATATTTCATAGTGGAAATGGGATAACATTTCTATGGATTTTGTGACAGGTCTACTGAAGACTTTGAAGGGATATGATTCAATTTGGGTGATTGTCGATAGATTGACCAAATCGGCTCATTTTATACCAATGAGGATCAATTATTCGTTGCAGAAGCTGGCCGACTTGTATATCGATGAGATTATGAAACTGCATGGTATTCCTTCAAGTATTGTGTCTGATAAAGATCCGAGATTTACATCAAGGTTCTGGGAGAGTTTGCAGACAGCTTTGGGTACTAAGATGAGGTTGAGTTCCGCTTATCATCCGCAGACGGATGGACAGACAGACAGAACTATCCAGTCTTTAGAGGATTTTTTGAGAGCTTGTATGTTGGATCAAGGTGGATCATGGGATATTCATTTTTCGTTGATTGAGTTTACCTATAACAACAGTTATCATTCTAGTATCAGAATGGCAACGTATGAGGCATTGTATGGTAGGAGATGTAGAACTCCTTTGTGTTGGTATGAATCAGGCGAGAGTGTTGTACTCGGACCTGAGATTGTGCAAGAGACGACTGAAAAGATCAAGATGATCCAAGAAAATATGAAAGCGTCGCAGAGTCGTCAGAAGAGTTACCATGATAAGAGAAGGAAAGCACTTGAGGTCCATAAAGGAGATCACGTGTTTTTGAGAGTTACGTCGGTAACTGGTGTTGGTCGAGCTTTGAAGTCTCAGAAGCTCACACGCATTTTATTGGTCCGTATAAGATTTCGCAGAGGGAAGGAGAAGTAGCATATCGAATTGCTTTGCCGTCGTCGCTTGCGAATTTGCATGATGTGTTTCATGTGCCTCAGTTGAGGAAGTACATTCCAGATCTGTCACATGTGATTCAGATGGATGATGTACAAGTCAGAGATAATTTGACTGTTGAGGCATTCTAGTTCAGATTGATGAACCAGAAGTGAAGCAACTTCGAGGTAAAGAGATTTCCTTGGTAAAGGTAGTTTGGGGAGGACCAGTTGGAGAGAGTTGGACTTGGGAGCGTGAGAATCAGATGAGGGAGTCGTATCCGACTCTGTTTCCTTGAGGTAATTTTCGAGGGTGAAAATTCTTTTAAGTGGGGGAGACTTGTAACACCCTAAAATTCTTGGAATATTTATTTAATTTATTTAAATATGAATATTCGCTTTTTTTTGGTGATTTTCGGTGGTTGGTGTGAATATTTAGAATTATGGATTTTTAGTTATTTATTTAAATAATGGGATATAATATGAATACATTGGTATTATTATTAATTTAAATAAATATAAGTGAATCAAGGGCAAAGTGGACATTTGAGGAGGAGTTAGTGAGGGTGAAGTTGGAAAGCTCAATTTTAAGGCCCAAGGTTAGGTTTAACAAAAAGGAATTTTTAGAGAATTAGGATTCATTCTTGTTAGACCATGAAAAGAGAAGAAATAGAGGCCAGAGCTCTGAGGAAGAGAATTGAGGCAAAGCTTCATAAGGTTTCCGAGGATCAAAGGAGAAAGGCTTAGAGTCGGCAATTAAGGTATGGAGAGTATTGTCTTCATTGTTTTCAATATGTGATTCAATGTATTTAAAGCTAAATTAAGGGTTTGAGGGGTTTGAGGATGATTTGAGAGTAAAGGAAATTAGGCCTTCGTGTCTAAAATCTTTTGTTGAGGTTTCAACCCTATAGGCTAATTGGATAGTGAGAACTCTAATGATCGTGGTGTAGTTGTAAGGAATTTGTGGGAATTGGAGGCGTAAATATGATATGGGATTGGCCTAATAAGTCGTAGATTTTGTGCCTTCATCGTCGTAATACCTCAGGAATGATTTAGGGATGTTTTGGGGGCATTGGGGAAGGAAATCGTATAGGTTTTTGGACTGGTTTTGGTGCTGGTGCGTAACAGCGATTTGTTGTAATCGCGAGTTTGCACATCGAAGAATCCTTCACACGATGAACATTCGCCCTAGACTCGCACAGTGAACTTGCTAGCGAATGTAGCAGAGTTTCGCGAATTCTGATCTTGTGCAGTGATGTCTCGATGTTTTGATGTTGGGATTTCTTTGATGAATTACCATGAGTATGACTATGATCCCTAGGTGATTATTACATGATTGTATGATGATTCCTATGAGTAACTGTGATGATTTATGATGTTGATTTCATGAGTTTTGATGAATTTATGGTGACATGATTATTATGATGACTTTGATGAATGATGATGCACCTAATGAGAGTATTATAAGTATGATATTTACGTGTGCGTCATGCATTCATATGCATTCGGACTTCGGTTCAGGACCTTGATTTTTGTGGCTTCATTCCCATTGTGCGGATGTGAGGTATTTTTTTGTGCTCCGGTTCTCATGTAGAATCGATCCTACTGTTGTGGATCTATGGAGGATTGATGGCCCAGTGTCCATCGAATTTTGTTGATTGTGTAAGAACAGAGTATGCCTAAGAGGGGGGGGGGGGTGAATTAGGACTTTTGAAATTTTTCCGGTTTTTATATGGTTCTTGGAATATACTGGATGGTGTTCTTGGTTATGGAAAGCAGTAAATCAACAGAAAGAAAGAAAGACACAGGATTTATAGTGGTTCCCCTCACAATCCGAGAGTACTCCACTCCCTTTTCAACATGAAAGAGAATTTTCACTATTGTTTAAAACAGTACAACCTATCACACCATCAACCGGTGAGGCCTACTATCAAACAATAAAAACTCACAAGTGTACAAGAACAATCCTCTTGTAAACACTCACCCTTGTGTCCAACAATCCTGTATCACAAGTCAAAAATACAATAATTGTAATGAATTTGGATTGAGTATAACTCTCAAAGTGATCTTCTCCAATGAATCAAAATTCACTCTTTGTAATTTTTCAATACAAGTGTTCAATGAATATGAAATTTTCAATGCAAGTATGAACACTTTTGAAAATGAATTTGATTCCAAGACAAATTTAAAAATGAGTATTGGAGGTTGAAAGGTTTTGAGTTATGTTCTATTGGGTTTTTTTTTTCAAAAATGAAAAACTCAGAATTTATATGAGTAAAATAACCTTTCACAAAAGGTATGATTTTAAAAGATTCAAACCATGAAAAGGTATGATTTTAAAATAATTTTTGAACTCAAAACAAAGCAATTTTTCACTACACGTTCAGTGTTAATCAGTTAACCCATATGGTTAATCGGTTAACACTGGTACGTTAGCCCAGAAAATTCAAAATTCAAATTGGTTAACCGGTTAACCCATATGGTTAATCGGTTAACACTGCTAATTTTCAGAAAAATGCTTTTTAAAATTAATGTTATACCATTTTTAAGGTTTCAAAAACATGCTTATATATTATGCAAAAATGATTGATGTTTTTGAACACTTGTATATCAAATTATAAAGGTGGATTTGATATACCAGTAATGCAGCCAAGTCTGGAAGAATCAGTTCCATATGTAGCTTGACTTGAAAGATAGCTTGACTTGATCTTGATGACTTTGAACGGCTTGTCTTTTTGCAATCAAGAGATGACCTTGAGTAGTATTGACATCATCAAAACTTGAGACTGAAGCATGCTTCTACATTCTCCCCCTTTTTGATGATGGCAATAAAAAAATGTTGTGCGATATCTCTTGGTTCTTGATCTGGTTCTCCCCCTATGTCTAGCAACTCCCCCTATCTTAACAGAGGAAAAAAATCTGCACACAGAGAGAGATATTAACAGAACCAAGCTCTTCTCCCCCTTTGACATCAGCAAAAAGGAAGAGCTTTCAAAGAAATCACAAGATAGCAGTATATAGTAATAAGCACATGCAAAGCCAAGTAAACACAAAACACAAACAGTAGTACATATAAGATGCAGCAAATGGCAATTGTACTTGTTACAATAAAACATAGTTCAAATGAAAGCATAAAAACTTATAAATAGAAAGCAAAGAAAAGCAATAAAAACAACAGCAGCAGCATATTCTCTAAAAATCCTCATCCGCCATATCCTCCTCCTCTTCTTCTTCATCACTATCAACCTCTTCTTCAATCTCGTCGTCCACAACTCGGGTGCTGGAATGTGGAGGGTTAAGAATGAGGTTTCTAAGGGAGGCAATTGCTCGGGAGGTCTCTCTATGCATATTCATGGATTCTCGATGCTGGTTCATCATGGTTGTGTAGAGAAACTCACTGGTAAGACCCCCTTCAGGCATTGGATAAGCGTGATGCACAGGACCGTCATCAGTATACCTGTAGGTACCGTCAGCCGCCTTGATGATTCCAGTATTCTTCACAATATTAATCTCATTGATCTCATTAGTTGTAGGTTTCATCTTGGAGGATGGTTCTCTGTTGAGGTCAAGTTCAGTTAATTCCAGAATTCTAGAAACCAAGCGAGCATACGGCAGCCGGGTAATGCAATGAAGTTGTTGCTGCAGATGATACATAATAGTCAAAATCCAATTGACTCTGATGCGATTCTTAATAGCAAAGATCAGCTGCATTTCCAAATCATTGATCTGAGAGTGATTTGAGTCCTTTGGAATGAGGACATAGCAGATAATGTAGTGAAGCATTCGATCAGATACTGTCAGATTCTTGGCATAGCATAGCATACGAGCAGTGCGGGAGTTTGCAATAACGGTTTCTTTTGGGAACCTGCAAATCTGATAGTAATACTCCATTTTATCATAGTTTGCCCAGGGTCCATCTACATCGTTTACACCTTTCCTCAGGAAGCATCCCTTTGATGGGATCTTAAGGTGTCTAGCAAGGGTGGATAAATTCTCAACAAACTCATGATCTCTAATGGTGGACCAGATCATGTGGTTCTCATCCATATCCAGATATACAGACATTTTATTCATAAAAGCTTTAACCAGATCAGGATAGATAATACCAGAGTCGATGACGAACTTGTCGATACGTTGATATTCCAACAGAGCAGGAAAATCAAAAGATATTGCAGGAAAAGCTCGAAGATTCACATACTTTACCGGCATAAGTTGACGAACACGCACTTTGAAATCCATCCGTCTCTTTTTGGTGGTTTCCATTGGAATACTGCCGTCATCTGATTCTGATGCAGAATGGTGTTCTGGAAGTTTTCCCTTGCCGCGGTTTGATGCTGAAGCCATGGATGGAGGTTTGAGAGAACTGGGGTTGTGGGTTCTGAGGAAGTTAGGGTTTGAGAAGTTGTGGGGAGTTTTTTTTTCAACTTTTGAGAGTGGGAGAGAGAAGTTAGGATTTAAGAGGGAATGTGGATTTTGGATATGGATGTGGATATTTAAGAGAATATGGACCACAAAAAATATATAAAGAAAAATATAAAATTTTCAAAAATTTATTTAATTTTCGTTTCTGATTTTTTGAAAAATTAACAGTGTTAATCGGTTAACCATATAGGTTAATCAGTTAACACATTAAAAAATTTAATCAGAATTGAAAATTCAACAGTGTTAATCGGTTAACCCATATGGTTAATCGATTAACATGCTCGAATTTTTGAAAAATACATAAAAACAGAATGCATACACATGAAAACATATCACAAATAATGTATACATATAATAGAGACAAGGATCAGATGTCACCTTCATCAAGAATCCCAAGTTCTCTCCGAATTTTGTAGAATGATTCTTTTGCCAAAGGCTTGGTGAAGATGTCGGCGAGTTGGTTGTGTGTGTCGACGAAAGTAACATCAACATCTCTGTTTAATACGTGATCTCGAAGGAAATGGTGCCGGATATCGATGTGCTTTGTTCTGGAATGCATAACCGGATTCTTTGTGATATTTATGGCACTAGTATTGTCACATCATAGAGGAATGCATCCGAGGTCAACACCATAATCCAGAAGTTGTTGTTTCAGCCATAAAATCTGTGCACAGCAACTTCCTGCGGCGATGTATTTTGCTTCGGCGGTGCTGAGTGCTACAC
Source organism: Lathyrus sativus (assembly GCA_963859935.3). Classification (NCBI taxonomy): domain Eukaryota; kingdom Viridiplantae; phylum Streptophyta; class Magnoliopsida; order Fabales; family Fabaceae; genus Lathyrus; species Lathyrus sativus. The sequence goes on from OZ012739.1 coordinate 665,875,318, forward strand.
AAGCTTGCTTCTTGCAGGCCCATGATACTAGAGCATTTCCGAGAATATGACATGTACCACTTGTACTTTTTCTATCGGTTTTGCATCCTGCATAGTCAGCGTCAGAATAACCGACTAAAGAACAAGTACTACCTTTAGGATACCATAATCCGACGTTGGTCGTTCCTTTGAGATACTTGATAATTCTCTTCCCAACAGTGAGATGCGATTCCTTCAGATTTGCTTGGAAGCGCGCACACAAACAAACACTAAACATGATGTCAGGACGGCTTGCCGTCAAATATAGTAATGAACCAATCAAACCTCGATATTTAGTAATATCAACTGGAGTACCAGATTCATCTTGATCAACATACGTTCCGGTTCCCATAGGAGTAGACATCATCTTGCAACTATCCATATCGAATTTCTTTATTAATTCCTTACAGTACTTGGATTGGTTGAGGAAGATTCCATCCTTGGTTTGCTTGATTTGTAGTCCAAGAAAATAATTTAACTTTCCCATCATGGACATCTCGAATTCTTCTCGCATCATGAGTGAGAATTCTTCGCACAGTTCTTTGTTTGTTGATCCAAATATGATGTCGTCGACGTAGACTTGTACTAACAAGGTGTTACCCTTGATCTTCTTTATAAACAGCGTCTTGTCAACCTTTCCTTTTGAAAATCCTTTCTCACATAAGAAGTTGCTAAGGCGATCATACCATGCTCGTGGTGCTTGTTTTAAACCGTAGAGAGCCTTCTTCAGTTTGAAAACATGTGAGGGATTTTTGAAGTCTTCAAAACCCGGAGGTTGTTTGACGTAGACTTCCTCATTAATGTATCCATTCAGGAAAGCGCTTTTGACTTCCATCTGGAATAACTGAAAATTCATAGAACATGCGTAAGCAAGTAGTAATCTAATTGCTTCTAACCTTGCTACCGGAGCGAATGTTTCATCAAAATCAATTCCTTCCTCCTGGTTGTAGCCTTGTGCGACCAATCTTGCCTTGTTACGAACTATAATCCCATTCTCGTCAAGTTTGTTCTTGAACACCCATCTGGTTCCTATAATATGCTTATTGTCTGGTCTTGGTACAAGGGTCCAAACTTGATTTCTTTCAAATTGATTAAGTTCTTCTTGCATTGCTATAATCCATTGATCGTCGCCTAAAGCTTCATCGATCTTTGATGGTTCAATTTGAGATACAAACGCAATGTTGAGACAAGCATCCTTTAAATTAAGTCGAGTTGCAACGCCTTGACTAATATCACCAATGACTTTATCAATTGGGTGATCTCTGTGTGTTCTCCATTCTTTCGGAAGATCTTGATTTTCTTGAGTAACATCTTCTTGTAAAGTTGTTTGATCTTTTGAAACAATTTCTTCATTTTGTGAAGTATCTACAAAATCATCATCATCATCCAAAACAATATTATCCTCTTTCGAGGGGTTAGTCTCATCAAACAAAACATGAATGGACTCTTCAATGGTAAGAGTTCTTTTATTAAAAATTCTAAAAGCTTTACTATAAAGAGAGTAACCAAGAAATATACCTTCGTCGGACTTCTCATCAAACTTACCGAGATTGTCCTTATTGTTGTTGAGAACGAAGCATTTGCAGCCAAATATGTGGAAAAATGATATATTCGGTTTCCTTCCCTTGAACAACTCATACGGAGTCTTTTTGAGTAGCGGTCGAATATTCACACGGTTGCTTACAAAGCATGTCGTGCTTACTGCTTCTGCCCAGAAATATTTTGGAAGATTTGTGTCGCTGAGCATTGTTCTAGCAAGTTCAACTAGTGAACGATTCTTCCGTTCTACGACGCCGTTTTGTTGAGGAGTTCTTGGTGCCGAAAAATTATGAGAAATTCCATGTTCTTCGCAAAATTCTTCAAAGTCTGAATTTTGAAATTCTCCACCGTGGTCGCTTCTTATGGAGGCTATAGTGAGTGACTTCTCGTTTTGAATTTGTTTTGCATACTTTTTGAATGCTTTAAACGCATCATTTTTCTGCACTAAAAACATTGTCCAGGTATATCGAGAAAAATCATCAACAATAACTAAAGCATAAATACTACCTCCAAAGCTCTTCGTTCTTGATGGACCAAAAAGATCCATGTGCAACAGTTGAAGTGGTCTTGATGTATAAACCACTTGCTTGGATTTGAAAGTTGTCTTGGTCTATTTTCCCTTTTGACATGCATCGCATAATTTATCCTTGATGAATTTTATCTTCGGAAGCCCAACAACCAGATCATGCTTGATTAATTTGTTTAAATGCTCCATGTGAATGTGAGCAAATCTTTTATGTCAAAGCCATGCCTCGTTGTTGTTCGCCATAAGACACTTTACCTTCAAGGAAGAGTCATCAAAAGAGATCATAAAAATATTATTGTATCTTTTACCTTTTAGCAGAATCTCATGAGTGACTTCATGTTCGATCAAGCATTCTTCTTTTGTGAAGTTGATTTTGAACCCTTTGTCACACAATTGACTGATGCTAAGCAGGTTATGCTTAAGGTCTTCAACAAAAAGAACGTCTTCGATGATTGTACATGGAGGTGCACCAATGGTTCCAACTCCAAGAATTTTTCCTTTATTATCATCACCGTAAGTGACGTATCCTTTTGCCTTTAATGATAGACTTGAAAATTTGTTTATATCTCCCGTCATATGCTTCGAGCAGCCACTATCAAGATACCATTGATTTGTGGTTGTCTTCAAGCATACCTACAAAACAAAATTAGGTAGTGTTAGGTACCCAAGTTACTTTAGGTCCTTGATAGTTAGTACCTTTTTCCACCCACACATAATGCCCCTTTGCAACACCAATATTACGTACATAGCAGGCATTAGGTGTGTGCCCTTTAATACCACAATAAAAAAATGTAGGTTGAAAATGACTTCTATATCTAGGAATATAATTCTTTTTCTTATTAATTATTTTCTTGTTATGATTTTGATGCTGAGTCTTAGAAGTGCTTGTCTCTTTCTTCACAATTTGTTCACTTGCTCTTACAAAAATGGTCTTATTGGTGCTTGGTTTTGAAAATTTAGAATATCCCAATCCACTTTTATCATTAGGATACCTTTGATGTTTAAGAATCTCTTCCAAGCCAATTTGACCTTTTTCGTATCTTTCTAAAACTCTTTTAAGTTGAACAATTTGAAAAGACAAAGACTCACAATTCTTACATACAAGACTTTGTTCTTCATCCATCACTTTTTGTTTTTCATCTTCAATATTTTTCAAGAAATCAGAATTTTGTTTTTCTAAAAGTAAAATTCTTTTCTTTTGTGATGAAATGTCTTTATACAAAGTCTTGCACTCTTTTAGAAGTTCATCTATAACTTCTTGTGCATCATTATCATAGACAGAAAAATTACTACTAACCTCATTTTCGTCATCGAATGGTGAGAGGCCATTAAGGCAATATTTGCACATTCATCGCTATCTGATTCCGATGATGAACTCACTTCGTTGTCGTCCCATGCGACATAAGCCTTCTTTGTTTTGAAATCCTTCTTGCCCTTGAATTTTCCTTTATTTGCGAGTTTTGGGCAGTCTGGCTTTATGTGACCTTGTTTTCCACATTCATAACATGTAATTTCTTGGTTTGATGTGGATGCCTCCTTTTTCCTGAAATGTCTATTCTTTTTAGAAAAAGAAGAAGTTTTATTATTATTGAAAAACTTACCAAGCTTCTTCACTAGAAGCATGAAATTTTCGTCTTCGGAAGATTCGTCAATTTTGTCATCCTTTGTGTCAGCCTTCAAGGTAATTCCTTTGGACTTCTTGTCTTGACTTTCATGTTTCTCAAGCCTTCCAAGTTCCAGTTCATGCTCTTGAAGTTTCCCGAATAATGAAGCGGATGTCATCGTTGAAAGACTTTTCTTTTCCGAAATGGCAGTCACCTTTGGTTGCCATTCTCTTGTCAAGGATCTTAGGACTTTTAAGTTGAGATCATCATTGGTGAAGGTCTTCCCAAGAGCAATCAGGTGATTTGTTAGATGAACGAACCTCTTTTGCAAGGCAACAATAGATTCACCGGGCTGCATACGGAACATCTCATATTCTTGACTTAACGTGTTAAGTCTTGATCTTTTTACTTCTGTTGTTCCTTCATGCGTTTCTACCAAGGTATCCCAAATCTGTTTTGCCGATTTACACTGTGATATGCGAAAGAATTCATCCATACTGAGAGCGTTTTGAAGTATGTTGATTGCTTTCTTCTCATTCAAGATTCTCTTCTTGTCATCTTCATCATATGAGGATTTGATCTTTGGGGTTCCAACACCATTTACCACACTTGTAGGAACATGTGGACCAGTTTCAACGGTTTCCCATATACCATCTCCTTGAGCCTCAAGATGTGCCTTCATACGGATTTTCCAAAAATCAAAGTATTCTCCAGAAAAGAGTGGTGGTTTGTTACTACTTCCACCATCTTTGAAAACCGGGTTGGTACTTGCGGAAGCCATACTGAATCGTTAGGAACAGGTTACCTTAACCTGCTCTGATACCAATTGTAAGAACAGAGTATGCCTAAGAGGGGGGGTGAATTAGGACTTTTGAAATTTTTCCGGTTTTTATATGGTTCTTGGAATATACTGGATGGTGTTCTTGGTTATGGAAAGCAGTAAATCAACAGAAAGAAAGAAAGACACAGGATTTATAGTGGTTCCCCTCACAATCCGAGAGTACTCCACTCCCTTTTCAACATGAAAGAGAATTTTCACTATTGTTTAAAACAGTACAACCTATCACACCATCAACCGGTGAGGCCTACTATCAAACAATAAAAACTCACAAGTGTACAAGAACAATCCTCTTGTAAACACTCACCCTTGTGTCCAACAATCCTGTATCACAAGTCAAAAATACAATAATTGTAATGAATTTGGATTGAGTATAACTGTCAAAGTGATCTTCTCCAATGAATCAAAATTCACTCTTTGTAATTTTTCAATACAAGTGTTCAATGAATATGAAATTTTCAATGCAAGTATGAACACTTTTGAAAATGAATTTGATTCCAAGACAAATTTAAAAATGAGTATTGGAGGTTGAAAGGTTTTGAGTTATGTTCTATTGGGTTTTTTTTTCAAAAATGAAAAACTCAGAATTTATATGAGTAAAATAACCTTTCACAAAAGGTATGATTTTAAAATATTCAAACCATGAAAAGGTATGATTTTAAAATAATTTTTGAACTCAAAACAAAGCAATTTTTCACTGCACGTTCAGTGTTAATCGGTTAACCCATATGGTTAATCGGTTAACACTGGTACGTTAGCCCAGAAAATTCAAAATTCAAATTGGTTAACCGGTTAACCCATATGGTTAATCGGTTAACACTGCTAATTTTCAGAAAAATGCTTTTTAAAATTAATGTTATACCATTTTTAAGGTTTCAAAAACATGCTTATATATTATGCAAAAATGATTGATGTTTTTGAACACTTGTATATCAAATTATAAAGGTGGATTTGATATACCAGTAAAGCAGCCAAGTCTGGAAGAATCAGTTCCATATGTAGCTTGACTTGAAAGATAGCTTGACTTGATCTTGATGACTTTGAACGACTTGTCTTTTTGCAATCAAGAGATGACCTTGAGTAGTATTGACATCATCAAAACTTGAGACTGAAGCATGCTTCTACAGATTGGTACCACATGCATGAGTCTTGTTGCATTTGCATTTATGTGACATTTTGATGTAATTTATAATGTTGTGGTCTTTGATGTTCCTTGATGATTATGATGATGTTGAATATGAAAATGACGCCATTTTATATATTGATCCCTATATTGATTATTACGAATCATTTTACTCACCCTGCCTGTTTGAATGTTGCCTCCACGTGGGTAACATGCAGATGACCAGGTTTAGCCGTGGATGTTGTCGAGGACTTTTTGAATTTTTGGGGTTGTTGCCCATTGTGGTTGACTTAGAGGGTCTTGCTCTGATAGTGTAACATCAAGTTGGGGTCTTTGAGTCAAACTATATTTTATTGTGTTTTGTTATGTTGATTGCCTTGCGGCGCAAGGAAACTTTGGATTATTACCTTTTTGAGTTTTACTGCCTTTTAAGTAATATTTTGAGTAATTTTGAAAAAACCTGTTGTTTACGGAGCATTGACTATATTTGAATTATTGAGAAATGTGCGCTCTTTTGAGATGATTTTATTGCGTTCAACATTTTACTTTGATAAATATGATTTATTTGCCATTATATTTGTGGGGTAGAAAAGGGTGTTACAACAACTGTCATACCCCAAATTTTGACCCCTAGATTCCATTACCATTCTAGGATCATCAAACACTGTTTCCTAACCCTAATCTTATTTTAAGTTTGTTGTTGTTAAATTCATCTGAATTAGGGTTTTGCACCTGTGGAAACAAGAGGATTATTGCTTGATCAATCAATGTTTTGGATTGATCATCACAAAATCAAGGTTCCCCCACATTCAAGAAGCTCATTTTCAACAAGAATCAAGTGCTAATTGATCTCATGGCAAGTCAATTGAAGCCCAATTTCATTTGACCCCAAATTAGGGGTTTCATCAAAAAAGTGAACGGTGCCTTTGACGTTTGACCCAAGCATGGTCCCAAGCCTTGAGACATGATTCAAAATTTTCATACCCATCCTTGAAGCCTACTCATGGTGTTTGAGAAGTCCCAAGTGGAAATTCGATTGAAGATCACACAGTTGAATTCATCTGATTCACAATTCATCTGACAAAGTCAATCCTTTGACTTTTAGGGTTTTTAGTTCAAATTGAAGCGTCCAAGCCAAATCTCATCAAGATATGTTCAATCAATGAGTTAGATTATGAGAAATCAAGATTTGAGAAGTTTCTTGCAAAATAATGAAATTTGGATTTTTTTCTAAGTGTGGAAAAACTCTAGTTTTGGTGCCAACTATGAAAGGTCGTAACTTCCAATCCACACATCCATTTTGTGAGTTCTAAAGATCAATGTATAGATATCCTCATATACTACAAAACTTTCCTAGTGATCTATTAGCAAAAGATGCTTAGATATTGAGTTATGAAGATTCAAAGTGTTGAATAATTTCAAAAACAATTAGAATTTTCCAAGTCAGCTTTGCTACTACAATTTCAAAAACACTTTAAAGATCATACATTTGAATTCATCTGATTCACAATTCATCTGACAAAGTCAATCCTTTGACTTTTAGGGTTTTTGGTTCAAATTGGAGCATCCAAGCCAAATCTCATCAAGATATGTTCAACCAATGAGTTAGATCATGAGAAATCAAGATTTGAGAAGTTTCTTGCAAAAGAAGAAAATTTGGATTTTTTCTTAGTGTGGAAAAACCCTAGTTTTTGTGCCAACTATGAAAGGTCGTAACTTCCAATCCACACATCCATTTTGTGAGTTCCAAAGATCAATGTGTAGATTTCCTCATATACTACAAAACTTTCCTAGTGATCTATTAGCAAAAGATGCTTAGATATTGAGTTATGAAGATTCAAAGTGTGGAATAATTTCAAAAACACTTAGAATTTTCCAAGTCAGCTTTGCTACTACAATTTCAAAAACACTTTGAAGATCATACAGTTGAATTCATCTGATTCACAATTCATCTGATAAAGTCAATCCTTTGACTTTTAGGGTTTTTGGTTCAAATTGGAGCATCCAAGCCAAATCTCATCAAGATATGTTCAATCAATGAGTTAGATCATGAGAAATCAAGATTTGAGAAGTTTCTTGCAAAAGAAGAAAATTTGGATTTTTTTCTTAGTGTGGAAAAACCCTAGTTTTTGTGCCAACTATGAAAGGTCGTAACTTCCAATCCACACATCCATTTTGTGAGTTCCAAAGATCAATGTGTAGATCTCCTCATGTAATAAAAAATTGTCCTAGTTAGATATGAGAAAAATATGCTTAGATTTTGAGTTATGAAGATTCAAAGTGTGGAATAATTTCAAAAACACTTAGAATTTTCCAAGACAGCTTTGCTACTACAATTTTCAGTCAACTTCAAGTTTAATTTTCACCAAGATCCTTTTGGATTCAAGAAATTCTCAAAACGTGAAAGTTGTAGAGCATGTTTACAGATTCCAAAAAGTACAAGAACTCCTTCATAGCATTTGTGAGCTAGGAGTTTCGAAGAGAAGAAGTTGAGGTCCAAAACTTGATTTCTAGGTCATTTTCATGCCAAGACAAGTTGCAAGATCAAGTAAATTTGCAAAATACTTTGAGTGACAACCTCGAGACTTGCATATATACCTCTAGTCAGAAGATTTCACTACTTTTGAAGTCATTACACAAAGGATTAAGCCATGATTCAAGTTTAATACCATTTATGGAAGTTTTGGCATAAAGGTGTGACTTCCATTTGCATAAAGCATGGCCTTTCCACAAAATCAGTTTCTTGAGACTCTAAACTGTCCTTTCTGCACGCAAGCCATTTCAAAGTCAGAAATACCAACCAACCACTCAAGATTTCATGGTACTTTTCTTTGAAACCATGGAAAACTTCCAACCACCAAGTTGGATTTCAACCAAACCAAGTTACAACAAGTTGCAAATTCTGTTTCCAAGCCTTTCCCTATAAATAGAGGTGCAAGTCATGCTTCAAAAAAGGTTCATAAGGGGGAAGAAAGGTCTAAAACTAGAGAAGACACTCTTGAATTAAGCATCTTGCAAGCAAAATACCACTTGTGCCAAAAACCTTCACTCTGCACAAAACTCCTCAAAACCTTTTCCATACACTAAACCACCAAACAAATCACCCTAACACATCATATAACATGTGTTAGAGGTGTTCAAACTACCACATTGATCCAAAACCTCAGGAATCAAAAAGTCAAACCTCAATATAAATATCTTTGACTTTCTACATTTTGACATCCAAGACATTGTCCAGACTATTTCCAAACCTTCAAACACTTTAAACACCTTCCTAAATCACCCTCAAGTGTTCCAAACCTGGTTTTCTATCTGCAATTTCATTTACTTGAAGTTCCATATTGACCATTTATCACATTTTGCAAGAAGAAGGGGATATTTTGTTCTAGCTGTTTTCATTTGATTCTAAGCATCCTAACAACTTTCTAAAGGTTTATTAGAAGTGTCTAAAGCATTACTTGGCATCTGTAGCAGCTATCTTGTAATTTGACTTTGAGCTTCAAGAGGTAAGTTTGCTAGAACTTGGCACTTTGCACACCATGCTTTCCTTTGATGTTCATTAGGTTCAAACATGTTTAACATACCATATGTGTTGTGTTTGAACTTCATTTAAGTGCTATTGTTGGTTGTGTATGACTATGGAATTGAAATTGCAAGGTTATAACCTTTTCAATCCTACTATCAGGTTTTGAAATAGAAGCATTATGTGACAAAACTAATTGCACCTTTGTGTTCCTTGTGAAATTCTAAGTAAGTTTGATCTTTGGATCATCTAGTTTCATGGAGAATTGAGAAAGTTGTGATAGTTTTTGCAAGCTAAGGTTTTACGTTTGTGACCAGCCATGGCGCATTTGATGTTAGGCCTCATTTTTTCATGTTTTACCTTATCTATTTATGGATGGGGGTGATATAATGGATGTATCACCACCCAGTGGTTTACCATGCACTCTCAATACTCTCCTTGCCTTGCCAGTCCTAGGTTCGATCCTGCGGATCAGCCTTTTGACCATTTTCATGATTTTATTTGATGTTTGCCATATATTATTCTGTTTCCCTTGATATTCACAAAGCGCTCAAATGGCTGGTTTAGTAATGTTTTGACCTTTGATCCTAGGTGCGTGGGTTCAGACCCCATGGGATGCATTTCCTTATTATTTTTATCACTTATTTTCATGTTTTCCTTTGCAATTTGATTTAATCATAACTCCTTTTATTTTTATCATTTAGATCCCACTCTTTTTGCTAAAAGTTCATGAGAATGCCTAATTTTCATTTGTATCAAGAAATTTCCAAAAAGAATCATTTTCCTTGCATTTATGTGTGTTCAAAGTATGTTGCTTTTTAGGGCTTTATGAGATTTCTCTTGATTTATTCTCTTGATTCTCCTTGCACATATTATTTGCATGGATCCACACCTTGCTTGTATGAACCTCACTTGGTGTATGAATTTTCCTACTCTTGTTGTTACATGATGGTTGTTACTTTTTTCAAGTTGATTTTCACATATGAATGTTTGTTTGTTTGAATATCTTAAAACCTTGGTTGGTACCTTACCTTGGGTGTTCTTATACACTTGTTGTGTTACTTTGAAATATGTTGAAGTATATATGTGTCGCACTTCAATTTTTGACCGTAAGATCTCACCTCTTTTTGCTTTTTTTCTTGTGTTATTAGAGTTAATATTTAATATTTATGTTTTACGGCTAACCAACTTGTGCAGCTTGTAGTAATTCCAAATATAGATAACATGCATCCTCAATTGCAAGGACATGGTTCACTTTAACTTAAACTTCATTAGAGAACTTAATCCCGAGTTCATTCAAGAATTCCCAATTCAAGATTTGAGATTTGAGTGAAAATATTACATTAATCTCTAAAAGTCATTTACAAACCAAGATGCAAGACTTCTATACAAATCCCTACAAATTGAAGACAGTCATTCGCGAAAATAAACAATGGAGAAACAAGCGGGCAAAGATTTGAACTACGCATAATCTCGGTCCCTGTATTTCTTCAACACCAGAAAGTGTTCCTAACATATGACTTTTGACAACAAAGGCTGTTTTGAAACCAACATTTGTACTCAAGGTTGTTGTGATTTGTCCCAGGGCCACTTGATGTAAATGTACTGAGAAATCTGACAAAAGTGATGTTGCCTGCCGGTATTATCGACGACATCATTCTCACTACTAGACAGACGAACAAACTACTTTGCTTCGGCTTTTCAAACAAATTGTTAAAACAACCGAGCTCAAAACCTGCAAAATACAAAGATAGAATTAACCATCATCAGATCGTTCTCTCACCAACAACAATTGTAACTTTTTCACACAAACTCCTTCAGATTCATACATAGCACTCACACTTCAACCACTTGGCCGTGAACAACCATAATAACACCTTGCTTTCTCCATAATATTCAAGCACCACCACCATGTTCTTCATACGACCAACATAACATCCATGACATCTACACCCATACATACTCGCAGACCCCCCTCCATCGTAGCTCCTTCACCGTCTTTCGATAACCTCATCAGAACTCCAGTTCACAACGTGACAATTAGCCTCACAACCTCCTACATTCGAGCTACCATCCACCGCTCATCAATAGCTCAATAACGACACCACAACAACACTTGGTCACCATTTCCTGCAAATCGAAACACAGACACAGTTAATGGACCTCCAACACAATCACACTTGAATAGCAACTCATTCACAACTGTATTACTATTACCGACATAATCCATGCACCGTCAAACGTGTTCAGGAGAAGATGGAAAATACATGTGAATCAAGGTCTTTCCAAAACCGTTACTGACATGTTAATTACAGTTAAATTGAGAGATTTGAAGCATGATAAGACAAGAGGATAGAACCACCTGTAAGAGGAATTCCAAAAGCAACAGGATGGCATCACCATACTGACAACATCAACAAACGAGACAACACCAAATTTGAATGAGGGTAGCAGTAGTAGGTTCGCTGGCAGTCCAACACAAGCAGCAGATTCGCGGATGATGGCTAGGAATCCAACTACAATTGCATTGCAACACAAATCCATAGTGTGGAGTCCTCTCAGGCGTAGAGGCGTGGAAAGTAGCAGAAAATCATCACTCGCTCCTTCATGGTGGCCTTCCACCACACGTATGCAGTGATCTTTGTTTTGTCAAACAATGAGATACTTGTATACTTGTAGTGTTTTGTCCGTATGGGTGCAACAGAAGATAGCAGGGTCATTTGTTAGTGTTTAGTAGGAGAAGAGCATGTGGAATCTATGAGGCATTTCAACGGCATATCAGAATATATTCTTGTCATCAACTAATACATCAATTTCCTAAGTCGGGGAGATACCTCTCTTTCTGCTCCAAGCCTAGCCAAAATCTCTCCCAATTGAGGCTGCGCGCAAGCTACAAAGAGACATAATAAAATCGTCACAAATAACTAAACATATGACCATCAAAAGGATTTCATAGCAAATGATAGAGGGGTGCATTCTTTAACATGGCAAAATTATCAATCATGGAAAACAGGACCAAAACAAAGCAGACTTATCTAAAACAGCCCTGTTGTTCACCGCTATGCACAATGAAAATCTTGCCAAAGCAGCACTGCTACTCGAAACTTCCAGCACCTGCAACGCAGCACAATCAGCAGTCAGAGCGTCTAACAAATAATCAGCACTCGAGACTTCGTAAACACTAAAGAAGAAAAGCGGAGACCAAAGCGTTAGTTACCGACCATCAATTCCCAATGCTTTGTCAGGCCTATTAATCTCCTCAGCAGCTTTCAGAACCAGGCTATCAACATCAGTCACAAACAGGTTACAACCGGCAACAACAAGCAATATCTGACAGCAAGCAACAGAAGCAATACGGGTTACCACAGGTAGCCGCAAGTGGTATCAGTTACAAGCTACATTACCAACAGAACAATACCAATAGTCTCGTCCAACCATCTGCGACAACGGCAACCTCGCTTTTCTTCACTCATATAGTTGCAACTGCTAATAATATGCCCTGCATTCAGTTTATTCGCAAGAGAGACATTCGAAGTTGTTATCCCTCGTCATCGTCCAAGAACTCCCTCACCAACACCTGAAACAATAAAGGATTCGATTAGAAAGCCACAAGGAAAAGTTCATGTTCAGTTTAATGTAAACACCATAGTTTATACGGATACCAATCAATATTCCCCACCAAGTTTTCATGATTACATCCCTCAGGTTGTTAGTTCCAACTTAAAGCCTCGAGCCAAGATTGTGCCCTTTGTCTCATACCAAACACATTGCATACACTAAAAGATCAATGAAGAAAATAACTAGTACCGCAAAGCAGTACAAGTACAAGTGCAAAATCAATTCACAATTTGAAGGAATTCAAGAGCATTATACCTCCCTTATGTACGTAAACACTGACACCAAGACGAGATCCCAACTTGCTACGATGATGAAGGAATTGGATTCGAGAAACTACTGAAACTGGCAGCAGAAGATACTAAGTCTCAAGCTAAAATTCTTCTGGTGGATTGGTGCGCCAAAGACGTTGAGTTATCTACCCACGCTTCTGAAATCAGCAACACGGCCTGCAATATATCAAATATGAAGGAGCTTCTGTCAAGTACTATACACCAAATGAACAATTGAAAACAGAACTTTTTCGAGGAAAAGTAGAAAGGAAAACTTATCGATAGAGTTGAAACAGAACAGCTTAAGGATTAGAGAAATGGATAAAGCTTGTTGATGTTGTCCTGGGCTGATAATCCCCCTGGCCCAATATTTTCTGCTATCTACACCTGCAAAATGCAAATCCAAATTAGCAAAACCGCTAGAGAATATTCCCACAAGAAGATTCGAAAGATCCCATCAAATTCTCAAACATTGAACCTAGACGGATAAGATTGCAAACGAATTGATACTGAACCAGAGATTGTTTTTTTTTCATTTAATAGGCATTTAACAAGATTTGGGCAAAAGAGGAAAGTTTTCAGATTGGCTTATACCAAAACGGAAAATCCAATCAGGCTTTCAATGCATATTAAATCAGTTTTCAAGCCATTGATTATCAAAAAAACCTATATAAGAGGATCAAAGGGAGAAGGAAACGACGCCGCGATACCTACCGAAAGAAACCCTAAAATCGTAACCTAAGAAATCTAGCAAAAAGAGAACTTATCTTTTCAGTTGACGAGGCCCTCTCCGGCCTCCGCGTATCCAAACCGACGAAGCATTCACCTTCGTCATCTTCAGCGCCGCCACCACCTTCGGTAAAAATCCTTTCCTTGTAAAGATCATTAAACCTATTGATTTGTTTCGCTGTGTTTCAGGTTTTACAGAGAACAAGAACTATGAAGAGATGATAGAATGGATCTATGAAGGAGAACGACCGAGAGAGGCGAAGAGATTTGGGAACTAGGGTTTTTCCGCCGTTTACGTGTCTACCACCTTTCGTTTGTTGTTGTTGTTTGATTAAAATTGCTATTCACACACACACACAACACCCCACTTAATCACACTAACTCCCCACTAAATCCCTAATTAGCCCCCTTAATCTAGTCATTAACTGCCTAATCAGTTTTTTAATCAAACCTTAACTTTAATCAACTATTTTATAAGATTAAATAAATCACCCTTTATTTTCTTAAGATTAAACTAATCTTTTTTAAAATTAATTAGACCTTTCCTTTAATCATATTTTTTATATCTAATAAATCATTTTCTTTATAAATAATAATATGTTTTTTTTTCATTTCACATATAAAACACCCTTTTAAAAATAAATTATAACCAACCTTTATTATCTAAATTAATCTTTTATTAATAAATTAATTACTAATTTCCTTAAAATCAAATCACAACCAAACTTTTTTATAAAATTATTATTAAAGCCAAACTTTTATTCAAATCAAATAATTCAATACTTTTCTTAAATCAAATAATATAACTTTTTTTCTTAAAATCAACCTTTCTCAAAATTAATCAATCTCACCAAAATAATACAATTTATTTTTCTTACAAATCAATTCAAATGAACTAATATAACTTCTTAAAATCAATTCCAACTTCCTCCTTAAAAATCAACTCAACTAAAATAAAATCGAATCAACATTCAATCGAGCCCGCCTACGTCTTCACTTCCACTCACAAATGCACATTTCACACACCTTAGCGCTTTCATGCGTGTGTATGGTTTACTTTCTGCAATTTACCTTCCGCAATTTACAATTTATCGCAATTTATACTCTCGCATCGCATTCCGTCCAAAGGAAAACCCTACACATGATTCAACAATTGTGTGTAGTGCACATCATTTGCATCATAATCCCCTTTGATCCTTGATCCCATTCAAGTTGATCTTTAGGACAGATCCTACCCCATAGGAGGACCTTTGTCTTTATTTTTACAATTTAGAATAAACAATTCAACTCAAACAAAATATTCAAACACATTATAGAAAGATGCCAAATCATCTTAAGCGAGATAGAATCTCCACCCCACAATAATACAATCAATACCGTAGGGACTTTGCCTTAAGAGAGATAGAGGCATACCTCGTCGATCCATATCCGAGTACTTGAGCCCTTCTCTTAAGACGATGCAAAGACCATTTTCCTACAACTTGTGGCGGTTACATCTCTCTTAAAATGATAACTCGTCTCTTCTCCTAAAATCAATCAATCAACTACCCTAAACCCGTAGGAACTTTGACCACAGTCAAAGAACTCCTCAAACCCTTTAGAAGAACTACAAAATGCTCTGATTCCACTCCCGTAAGGATATGTAGGCATAAGATGCGACATCTTATCGAGTATACTTAGAAATAAACCCCTAGGTCTTTCAACCTTAAGCAGATGAACACTTAGCAATAAACAAACATAATACAAGAGGTTCCTGTAGAGTACTACAGAAACTTAGGATGCTAGTACCTTCCCTAAGTTTAACCAACCCCTGAACCTATAACTCTCTAAACCTTGCATTTGCATTGCATTGTGGGAATTTCGATCTTTATCCCTTCCTTTGGACAAATCAAAGTTCGGTTGCAAAATGAATTAAAGATTCAAACTAATCAATAGTTTGGTATCCAAATTTCACCGCGACAGAAATGGCGACTTCACTAGGGACACTCAGTGGGTTTCCCTACCTTGCTTTACTTGTTTATTGCTTTATATATTTGCTTACTTGTTTATTTGTTTGTGTCCTTTATTTATTTTTGGGCTATTATCTTTGAGTGGTGAGACAAAGTCCTACACCCGGACTTGAGAGAAATTATGATAGGATGGTGATATATTCGATGAGGCTTATAAGGAGTGAGTCCCGACTAAGTTGACTCGAGAATCCCGCTTAGTTGAGACCCTTTTGAAAATAGTTCGGTTAAACGAGTTTAGTCGTGAAAACTTTTACTACTTTCAATTGGAGTCTATGATACTAAGGACCGTAGTTACCTTTAACCCCACTTTGGCCTTTATTAGGACGTAGTGCGAGGCTATGAGGGAGTAAGTCCCGAAATAGTGCTACGCGATGCTACACTCAAAAGAAGTTCTCTTGAGAATATTATTAATCCCCGAGTTAGTTGGGAAATTGATAATATCCGATAGATGGACTAATGACTTTGGGACCTCCTTAGGACCTTGTTCTGCAGGTATCATCCACCTCTAGTCCTTGTCCTTTGGGAATGGGTATACCTTTGGCTCCATGCTCGTTGCAAACCTAGGACCTTTGTTTGTTTATCTTTGTGTGCCCTTATGTGCTTACTTGTGTTTGTTGCATTCATATAGCATCATACTACATTGGACTTCATGGGTTTTACCCTTTGTTTATGAACATTGTAGGACATTATGGATTCCAATAGACGAAATACTTTAAAATATACTTTTAAGAGTCCCAAATTGGATGACCTAAGGGAGTTGGGAGCTTTGATTGAAGACCAAGAGAAATTCAAGGGTAAATATGGGAAGTTACTATCTTTGTTGAGACGAAAGGAAAATAAAGACCTCCTTTCCGCTCTATTACAATTCTATGATCCGATGTATACTGCTTTACTTTTCCAGATTATCAGTTGTTGCCAACTTTGGAAGAATACTCCTTTTTGTTAGGTCTGGCTTTTCTAGAAGAATATCCTTTTCCTTTCTTGGAAAAGGACCCCGAAGAAAGAGACATCGCTAAGGCCCTTTATCTCAAGGTATCTGACGTTAAGGCCAACATGGTTGTTAAAAGTGGGACTTTTGGTTTGACTACAAATTTTTTATTCGAGAAGGCTTCATTTTATACTGATTTTACGAACAAGGCTCCATTCGAGGCAATTTTCGCCTTACTTGTCTATGGGGTATTTCTATTTCCAAGTTTTGAGGGGTTTGTTGACCTTAATGCAATTAAGATCTTCATGAAGAACAATCCAGTGCCGACTCTATTGGGTAACACCTATCACTCTATACATCTCCGAAACCTCCGTGGTGGAGGAATGATTACATGTTGTGTGCCTTTGTTATACAAATGGTTTCTTACCCACTTGCCCAAGTATGTTTCCTTTTGGCATCTTAATGATAAGCGTTGGTCTGAAAGGATTATGGCTTTGACCCATTCTGGCATTGATTGGTATAGCCGTGAGTACGACGGGATTCTAACCATTGATGGATATAGAGATTTTGCTAATATGTCGTTGCTCAGTTTTGGAGGGGGGATCAGTTATAATCCGGCTTTAGCTCGCCGACAGTTGGGATATCCGTTGAAGGGACCACCCAAAAGCATACAAGTTGAGAGTGTTTTCTTCGAGGATAATCAAGAGCTCTGAGAGAAGATTGTGGAAGCTTGGAAACATTTGCATAAGAAAGATAGGAATAGTTTGGGAAGGCCCAACTGTGTGTCTTTGGAATCGTATCTTCAGTGGGTAAGGAATAGGGCGATCAAGCTAAGGATGCCTTACTCTCGTCAAGATCCTATACCTCCGAGAAGGGAGCCCATTTATGTCTTTATGTCCGAAACTGAGAAGTTAGAGGTTGCTTTGAAGAAGTCGCAACATGAGTTAGAGTCATGGAAGAACAAGTATCTAGTGTCTGTTGCAGAGATTGATGAACTTCAGAAAGAGAAAGATGAACTCCAGAAGCAGCTACAGTTGAAGGATGAGGAGTTACTCCCCTGCAAGAAGAGGAAATTCATGGAGGATTTATTTTTCTCCGACCCACAATGCACTATTTGGAAGCTAATTATGGACAACCTTATCCGTGAGAAGACGCAATTAGAAGAGCAGCTCAAGCAACAAAATTCGAAACTTCCTTAGTGTCTTTACTAGCTTTTATTTAGCTTTTATTTGGGACTTTTAAAAGCAATTATTTGCATTCCGTTTTAAAATTAATAAAAACTTTTTCTTTTACCGCAATGTTTATAAATAGTTGGGATCCCATGAAGTCCTACTCATCTTGCATTGCATTCTTTCTTTTTTCATTTCAAGAAACTCAATTTTATTTCTCAGGTATTGTAACCATCGACTCCAAGAGAGAAGCATTGGAGTACACTTTTCAGAGTCCTAACATTGAAAGCTTGAGAGAACTAGCAGATCTCATCGAGAACCGTCACGCCTTCTCCACAGAATATGGAGAAGTCTTCCGTTTTCTCGAACTCAAGATGAAAGGAGGGCTGTTGGAGACCCTTGTTCAGTTTTATGATCCGTTGTACCATTGTTTCACTTTTCCGGATTACCAGTTGATGCCGACTCTGGAAGAGTATTCTGATTTCGTAAGGATGCCTGTGATGGCCCGACCTATATTCACCGGCCAGGAAGAGATACCCAGTCACCAAGAAATTGCCAACGCTACTCATCTCAGCCTAGCAGATGTTCAAGCACACTTAACCACCAAGGAAGGAGTCCTTGGATTCCCAGCTGATTTCTTGATCGAAAAAGTTCATTACCATGCTGAAAGGAAATAAGTCCTTATCTTAGAAGCCACCTTTGCTTTGTTGGTCTATGGGATTTTCTAGTTCCCAAAGATCGACGATTTTGTTGACATGGATGCAATTAAGCTGTTCATCCTTAAGAATCCAGTTCCCACCTTGCCAACTGATACATACTATTCAATCCACTCGAAGAATGCCGAAGGGGGAGGACATATCGTTTGTTGTACCGCTCTGTTGTATTCATGGTTCATTACTCTCCTAACTAGGCATCCGTCTATTTGGGATGAGATAGAATCACCCCGTTGGTCCGAGATAGTTATGGCCCTTACTCACTCTGACATTGTGTGGTATGACCCTACCTATGGAGGTATATGTATGATTCCTAGCATCGGAGGATTTACTAACATACCGCTCATTGGGAGAGAAGGATGCATAAGTTACAACCCTGCTTTGGCTCACCTTCAATTTGGGCATCCCATGATCGAAGTACCTGACCAAGCTCTGTTAGAAGGGATCTTTCTCAAGGAAGGAGAAGATCCAGACCTAAAGACCGTCATAATTTACGCATGGAGATACGTCAATAAGGAAGGAGTGGCTGCTTTAGGATACCCCAACTGTGTTGTCTCTAAAGAATATCTGCATTGGGTGCGAGAAAGAGCTTTCAACCTCAAAATGTCGTTCCCTTTTCATGAACCCATGGTATTGGCTTTTCATGATCCTGATTAGTTTGATGTGAATGAAGTAGATTAGTTAAAGGCTGCCTTGGATGAGGCTCAGAAACTGAAAGCCGCTTGGAGGAACAAATTTTTCACCCTCAAGGTAGAGAAGGAGAAGTCCCAGAAGCTTCCAAAGATAGAATTTGCAAGGAAAAGGAAGGCGCGAGAGGATTTATTTTCCTCTCACACCTCTTCAAGAATTGTCGCCAAAGATGATTTCCCCCCAGCTGCTATGGTTTGGAAGGAATGTTTCGATCGACTCATCAGTGAGAAGGCCGAATTGCAAGAACGCATCAACCAGTTAGAAGAGGAACTTCGCGCGCAGAAGGAGCGTAGGGAGTAGATCTCTGAGTTCTCTTTTGCTTTTGGTTCAATGTAATAAACTCTTAAAAGAGTACTCTGCTTTGTAATGCTCGGAATATCAAAATAAAATAAGTTTTTTTTCCAATGTTACAATACCGGAAAACAATTTGAGTTTCTTGAAGTTTCATCCTGCATTCTGCATAGCATCTAGCATTTTAGCATGTGCATGTGTCTCTTCTCCACTGCGTCCTCATCTGTCTTTCTGTCTTTCTCTCGCCAGCCGACGTCTCGACCATTTGACCAAGCTCGAAGTACTATTGAAGGATAGTAAGGAGAACAAAGATATGGATCGCATGACTGGCTTCATAGTAAGGACCAATCCGACATTTGACAGGTCTTCTGACGACTTTGCTCAACAAATGTATGTTCCTGTGCAACCTCAGCCTGTGCAAGACAACCTGTTTGTTGACCCTCAGAATACTTATGCTGAGAGGGAAATGGACGATCCTAGATTTATGGCAATGGAGAAGGAACTTCGTGACCTCCAAGAACAATTGAAGATGATGAAAGGAGCCAATGCATCTGGTCTTGATGCTCACGACCTGTGTTTAGTTCCAGGCATAATTATCCCTCCAAAGTTCAAGATGCCTGTTTTTGAAGTATACAAGGGTGCTAGTTGTCCAAGATACCATTTGGCGATGTTTTGCCGAAAGATGACTACTTATATTGACAACGACAAACTGATGATTCATTGCTTTCAAGAAAGCTTATGTGGGGCATCCTTAGTATGGTACATGAAGCTGCAAAGTAACCACATTCAGTCTTGGGAAGACTTAGTTATTGCTTTTGTGAAGCAATACAATTACAATTTGGGTATAGCTCCGGATAATAAAGACGACAATGGATCTTCTTGAAAGTTCATAGCTCCAGTACCTCCTCCTCAACCATGATATGCAACGCCTGCTCAACGCGAACAGCAACCACCTCCCAAGCGGAAGTCGGCCTCTCTAGATCAACCACATAATCAACGATTTCGGAAACGGTTTCGCAATCAGGTGATATCTTTGGATATTCCGAGAAAAGGAATTCGTTAGTTTAACCCCATCCCTATGAAGTATGCTGACCTTTTTCTAGCATTAATCCAGAAAGGTCACATCCAGACAAGAGCTCCACCTAAGGTACCCAAAAAAATTTCGTACTGGTACAAAGCTGACAAATTTTGCCTATACCATCAAGGTGCTCCGGGGCACGACATTGAGAGTTGTTACGGTTTGAAGGCAGACGTTCAAAGGTTGGTTAAGGACGGAACCTTATCCTTCAGAGGTTCCAATCCTAACCTCAACATGGTTCGTCCTCTGAGAACATGATCTAGGGTTATTTGGGAAATTCATATCAACATAGCATCAGAAGGATACATATCAGACGATTCAGCAAACTTTTCTATTTCTAGGCGTAATAAACTCCAAGAGAAAGGCTTGTCCGGCTTTTCACTTTTTTTTGCTTTTGTGTTTTCGTGTCTTTGATTAAGAGCATATTTGGCATGTAAGAACTCGTTATTTTGAATAAGTAATGCAATAGATGTTTGTCTTGAAAAAATCCATTCGTTTCACTCGTAAAATGTTTTTCATAATTTATAATGCCGACTTTACCCGATCTCCTGCTCTGACAGAGGATTGGAAGGAGGATGATGAAGTAAAACACATGATCTCTTGTTGCATGCTTCGACTAAAAACCCTACTGATGATGTAAGGCATTATTTCAACCTCCTAAACACCAAGATAGTTAACCCCTATTTTAAGCCTTGAGAAAAGATCTGTTTTTTTTTCCAAACCGAAACCTCGTCTTTAGCCTGGGGCAGGGTATTATAAAAAATGAACACCTTTCAAAAATAGGGTGGGCACAAATATACTAACCCTTTATTCCCCCACTTTACAAACCAAGCCCATATACGACCCTCAAAGTCCTAATTGAAGTAAGGTTTAGTTTGAAAGCATATTCGACGAGACATTGTTTCCTGACTCCTTGAGCTATGCTCAAATTAATATTGGCTTTATAAATAATTTTAATTTATATCCTAAGTAGTGATCTCGGTCACCAGTTATTGTGATATCTCTTTTCACAACTTCAAGACAAACGCGTGTTGCATTAACCATTTCGAAATTAACATTTCTGACTCGCTAAATGCGCTCGACATCTTAGAAAGATTACATTCGGACGTCGATGGATTTGAAGACTTCGCCAACCTAGGGCAAGTTTTTTCCCCAAGAGGTTTGATTCATACCAGTCTTGGCTTCATCTAAAGCACAAATTGGAAGTCTCAGTTATACCGTCAATCAGGGGCAGTCACGTCGAGATTTGGCGAATCTCTCCGAGAGTTTGAAAATAGTGGGGCATTTGGACATCATGTTTTCTGTAAAATCCTCTCGAGTTGTTTTTCTCAAGCCAGGTGCGAAGTGGATGTTTATTTCATCCCCACGAAGCTCAACAATGATGACCCTGGATATTTATTTTATCCCCTGCGAAATTTCAGTTTGGGTGCCTTCGCCTACAACTTCAGGCAACCTTTCAGACTTATCAAGATGTTACATCCCCAAGTGGAGTAATCTCTATTCCCCAGTAGGAGTTCTGAAGCTCTGAAGCAGGATTGTGATCCCATATTTGGTTTTCCGTCTATCCCCAGTGGCGCTTCTACCTTCGAAGATTGGTCGGATGTTTGCTTTGAGATGTTCTTTTCATTTCCGTTTGCCTTTGTTCGTTTGTTTTGTCAGCATACGCATAGCATATAGATAGATAACATGGCATGCGCACTTTGTTGCATCTCTTTGTGTTTGTTTTATTCTATCGCTTTGGTCGTGGTTACCCCTAAGCGTTTGGGTGTGTCTTATCCCTCCAAATAGAATTGTCAGCCCTAGGCAGAAAGAGCGTCATATTTCTCTTTCCCCATGAAGTTCGATCCTCGTGGAAGATGGTTATTCCAGTATATTCCATTTGAGTTCATACCTCAATGGTCGAGTCTTACTTGATAGTTTTCTCTTTGGCTACTTCCCGAATTGAACCCTCGGCAATCACAGTGTGGATAATCTCCAATGTTTGAACATGGACTAAGTGTGCATTTATTTTGCACTTTATTCCCCAGGAAGAATATTTTCGAAGAATCTCTACGAAGACAGATATTACTCCAACAATCTCACAGGTTTTTCTCAACCACCTACATTTGGACTACAAACATCTCTTTATTTGAGCAACTCGTTTTGACTAGGATCTTACTCAAAACGACAAACGACAGTCTCTTCAGGACAATCTGTCCATCCCCAGTGAGTTCTTCAACATCATTAATTCGTCAAACGGCATCGCTTTGCAAATCCATCAAAGAAGTCCGTCAAAGACATTACAAGACACTTCTCTTTATTTGAGAATTCCCACCACAAATATTTCTCTTTAGTTGAGAGTCTACAATGATATACATTTCTACAGCTACAACAAAGGTACTCCCCAGGAATATATTTCCCAGTGAGTTCATCACACAAATTTATTTCATCAAGCGGCATCTCCCCAGAGGAGTCGAAGAAGTTCATCACATTAGTCTCCCTTTATTCGAGGAGACATACTTTACAATTCAACCGGCTCGCATCTCTCCTGAAGATCTCCGGTGAAGTTTTACAATCTCCAATACATTACAATTACAATCTACAAAATTCTACAGTCTACAACACATTATGGCTTACAGCCAAGAAATTTTACAATTTACAACACATTACGGCTCACAGCCAAGAAGTTCTACATCTACATTGACAGTTACATCTACAACATCTACAACGACATCTACAATCTACAACCAAGACCCGTTCGTGGATTCTAAATCACGAGGCGTGGGGAGGTGAACTTTCAGAAGCCAAGACCCGTTTGTGGATTCCAAATCACGAGGCGTGGGGAGGTGAACTTTCAGAAGCCAAGACCCGTTCGTGGATTCCAAATCGCGAGGCGTGGAGAGGTGAACTTTCAGAATCCAAGACCCGTTCGTGGATTCCAAATCGCGAGGCGTGGGGGGGTGAACTTTCAGAAGCCAAGACCCGTTCATGGATTCCAAATCACGAGGCGTGGGGAGGTGAACTTTCAGAAGCCAAGACCCGTTCATGGATTCCAAATCGCGAGGCGTGGGGAGGTGATTTTTTTCCAGAAGTTGAGACCCGTTCATGGTACCCAGACCATGAGGCATGGGGAGGTCTACACATTTTACTATTTTCAGTTGGATTTCAAAAATTAAAAAAAAAAAGAAGAAAAAAGAAGAAAAATAAAACTGAATTATTCAGAAAAGTCGCTATGGTCATAAGCTACCATTCGATTACAAGTTTCCTGCCTGATGTTTAAATCACCATATTTTGGTGTATGTGCTACACTTTTATACGTTTGGAGATTCCTCATTGGTGGTTGTTTCCTGTCCCCATGGAGTCCCGCTTTGTTGAGTCTGCTACCCTTCTGTTCCTCGCGTGTTGTGTCTAGTTTTTTTCTTTCCCCTGTGACATCTTTTCCTCACAGGACTATTTGTCTTGCATTTTCATATCATTGCGTATCATTGCATTCGGTGGCTTCTTAGGGCCAAAAATTCGTGCAATGTTTGTATTTAAGTCCCTCCTATCTCGTCGAGACAGAGATTTCAATCTCCATATCTCCGGATAGAAGTAACTTAAATAGGGGCATCTGTCGCACCCCAATTTTTGACTGTAAGATCTCACCTCTTTTTGCTTTTTTTCTTTTGTTATTAGAGTTAATATTTAATATTTATGTTTTACGGCTAATCAACTTGTGCAGCTTGCAGTAATTCCAAATATAGATAGCATGCATCCTCAATTGCAAGGACATGGTTCACTTTAACTTAAACTTCATTAGAGAACTTAAGCCCGAGTTCATTCAAGAATTCCCAATTCAAGATTTGAGTGAAA
Organism: Lathyrus sativus; assembly: GCA_963859935.3. Taxonomy (NCBI): domain Eukaryota; kingdom Viridiplantae; phylum Streptophyta; class Magnoliopsida; order Fabales; family Fabaceae; genus Lathyrus; species Lathyrus sativus. Next base: position 665,899,814 of record OZ012739.1, read on the forward strand.
ACATTACATTAATCTCTAAAAGTCATTTAAAAACCAAGATGCAAGACTTCTATACAAATCCCTACAAATTGAAGACGGTCATTCGCGAAAATAAACAATGGAGAAACAAGCGGGCAAAGATTTGAACTACGCATAATCTCGGTCCCTGTATTTCTTCAACACCAGAAAGTGTTCCTAACATATGACTTTTGACAACAAAGGTTGTTTTGAAACCAACATTTTTACTTAAGGCTGTTGTGATTTGTCCCAGGGCCACTTGATGTAAATGTATTGAGAAATCTGACAAAAGTGATGTTGCATGCCGGTATTATCGACGACATCATTCTCACTACTGGACAGACGAACAAACTACTTTGCTTCGGCTTTTCGAACAAATTGTTAAAACAACCGAGCTCAGAACCTGCAAAATACAAAGATAGAATTAACCATCATCAGATCGTTCTCTCACCAACAACAATTGTAACTTTTTCACACAAACTCCTTCAGATTCATACATAACACTCACACTTCAACCACTTGGTAGTGAACAACCATAATAACACCTTGCTTTCTCCATAACATTCAAGCACCACCACCATGTTCTTCATACGACCAACATAACATCCATGACATCTACACCCATACATACTCGTAGACCCCCCTCCATCGTAGCTCCTTCACCGTCTTTCGATAACCTCGTCAGAACTCCAGTTCACAACGTGACAATTAGTCTCACAACTTCCTGCATTCGAGCTACATCCACCGCTCACCCATAGCTCAATAACGACACCACAACAGCACTCGGTCACCATTTCCTGCAAATCGAAACACAGACACAGTTAATGGACCTCCAACACAATCACACTTGAATAGCAACTCATTCACAACTGTATTACTATTACCGACATAATCCATGCACCGTCAAACATGTTCAGGAGAAGATGGAAAATACATGTGAATCAAGGTCTTTCCAAAACCGTTACTGACATGTTAATTACAGTTAAATTGAGAGATTTGAAGCATGATAAGAGAAGAGGATAGAACCACCTGTAAGAGGAATTCCAAAAGCAACAGGATGGCATCACCATACTAACAACATCAACAAACGAGACAACACCAAATTTGAATGAGGGTAGCAGTAGTAGGTTCGCTGGCAGTCTAACACAAGCAGCAGATTCGTGGATGATGGCTAGGAATCCAACTGCAATTGCATTGCAATGCAAATCCATAGTGTGGAGTCCTCTCAGGCGTAGAGGCGTGGAAAGTAGCAGAAAATCATCACTCGCGCCTTCTTGGTGGCCTTCCACCACACGTATGCAATGATCTTTGTTTTGTCAAACAATGAGATACTTGTATACTTATAGTGTTTTGTCCGTATGGTTGCAACAGAAGATAGCAGGGACATTTTTTAGTGTTTATCAGGAGAAGAGCATGTGGAATCTATGAGGCATTTCAACGGCATATCAGAATACATTCTTGTCATCAACTAATACATCAATTTCCTAAGTCGGGGACATACCTCTCTTTCTGCTCCAAGCCTAGCCAAAGTCTCTCCCAATTGAGGTTGCGCGCAAGCTACAAAGAGACATAATAAAATCGTCACAAATAACTAAACATATGACCATCACAAGGATTTCATAGCAAATGATAGAGGGGTGCATTCTCTAACAGGGCAAAATTATCAATCATGGAAAACAGGACCAAAACGAAGCAGACTTATCTAAAACAGCCCTGCTGTTCACCGCTATGCACAATGAAAATCTTGCCAAAGCAGCACTGCTAATCGAAACTTCCAGCACCTGCAACGCAGCACAATCAGCAGTCAGAGCGTCTAACAAATAATCAGCACTCGAGACTTTGTAAACACTAAAGAAGAAAAGCGGAGACCAAAGCGTTAGTTACCGACCATCAATTCCCAATGCTTTGTCAGGCCTATTAATCTCCTCAGCAGCTTTCAGAACCAAGCTATCAACATTAGTCACAAACAGGTTACAACCAACAACAACAAGCAATATCTGACAGCAAGCAACAGAAGCAATACGGGTTACCACAGGCAGCCGCAAGTGGTATCAGTTACAAGCTACATTACCAACAGAACAATACCAATAGTCCCGTTCAACCATCTGCGACAACGGCAACCTCGCTTTTCTTCACTCATATAGTTGCAACTGCTAATAATATGCCCTGCATTCAGTTTATTTGCAAGAGAGACATTCGAAGTTGTTATCCCTCGTCATCATCCAAGCACTCCCTCACCAACACCTGAAACAATAAAGGATTCGATTAGAAAGCCACAAGGAAAAGTTCATGTTCAGTTTAATGTAAACACCATAGTTTATACGGATACCAATCAATTTGCCCCAACAAGTTTTCATGATTACATCCCTCAGGTTGTTAGTTCCAACTTAAAGCCTCAAGCCAAGATTGTGCCCTTTCTCTCAAACCAAACACATTGCATACACTAAAAGATCAATGAAGAAAATAACTAGTACCGCAAAGCAATACAAGTACAAGTGCGAAATCAATTCACAATTTGAAGGAATTCAAGAGCATCATACCTCCCTTATGTACGCAAACGCCGACACCAAGACGGGATCCCAACTTGCTACGATGATGAAGGAATTGGATTCGAGAAACTACTGAAACTGGCAGCAGAAGATACTAAGTCTCAAGCTAAAATTCTTCTGGTGGATTGGTGCGCCAAAGACGTTGAGTTATCTACCCACGCTTCTGAACTCAGCAACACGGCCTGCAATATATCAAATATGAAGGAGCTTCTGTCAAGTACTATACACCAATTGAACAATTGAAAATAGAACTTTTTCGAGGAAAAGTAGAAAGGAAAACTTATCGATAGAGTTGAAATAGAACAGCTTAAGGATTAGAGAAATGGATAAAGCTCGTTGATGTTGTCCTGGGCTGATAATCCCCCTGGCCCAATATTTTCTGCTATCTACACCTGCAAAACGTAAATCCAAATTAGCAAAACTGCTAGAGAATATTCCCACAAGAAGATTCGAAAGATCCCATCAAATTCTCAAACATTGAACCTAGATGGATAAGATTGCAAACGAATTGATACCGAATCAGAGAATTTTTTTTTTCATTTAACATGCATTTAACAAGATTTGGGCGAAAGAGGAAAGTTTTCAGATTGGCTTATACCAAAACCGAAAATCCAATCAGGCTTTAAATGCATATTAAATCAGTTTTCAAGCCATTGATTATAAAAAAAACCTATATAAGAGGATCAAAGGGAGAAGGAAACGACGCCGCGATACCTACCGAAAGAAACCCTAAAATCGTAACCTAAGAAATCTAGTAAAAAGAGAACTTATCTTTTCAGTTGACGAGACTCTCTCCGGCCTCCGCAAATCCAAACCGACGAAGCATTCACCTTCGTCATCTTCAGCGCCGCCACCACCTTCGGTAAAAATCCTTTCCTTATAAATATATTAAACCTATTGATTTGTTTCGCTGTGTTTCAGGTTTTACAGAGAACAAGAACTATGAAGAGATGATAGAATGGATCTATGAAGGAGAACGACCGAGAGGCTGAGAGATTTAGGAACTAGGGTTTTTCCGCCGTTTACGTGTCTACCACCTTTCGTTTGTTGTTGTTGTTTGATTAAAATTGCTATTCACACACACACAACACCCCACTTAATCACACTAACTCCCTATTAAATTCCTAATTAGCCCCTGTAATCCAGTCATTAACTGCCTAATCAGTTTTTTAATCAAACCTTAACTTTAATCAACTATTTTATAAGATTAAATAAATCACCCTTTATTTTCTTAAGATTAAACTAATCTTTTTTAAAATTAATCAGACCTTTCCTTTAATCATATTTTTTATATCTAATAAATCATTTTCTTTATAAATAATAATATGTTTTTTTTTCATTTCACATTTAAAACACCCTTTTAAAAATAAATTATAACCAACCTTTATTATCTAAATTAATCTTTTATTAATAAATTAATTATTAATTTCCTTAAAATCAAATCACAACCAACATTTTCTATAAAATTATTATTAAAGCCAAACTTTTATTCAAATCAAATAATTCAATACTTTTCTTAAATCAAATAATATAACTCTTTTTCTTAAAATCAACCTTTCTCAAAATTAATCAATCTCACAAACAATTTATTTTTCTTACAAATCAATTCAAATGAACTAATATAACTTCTTAAAATTAATTCCAACTTCCTCCTTAAAAATCAACTCAACTAAAATAAAATCGAATCAACATTCAATCGAGCCCGCCTACGTCTTCACTTTCACTCATAAATGCACAATTCACACACCTTAGCGCTTTCATGCGTGTGTATGGTTTACTTTCTGCAATTTACCTTCCGCAATTTACAATTTATCTCAATTTATACTCTCGCATCGCATTCCGTCCAAAGGAAAACCCTACACATGATTCAACAATTGTGTGTAGTGCACATCATTTGCATCATAATCCCCTTTGATCCTTGATCCCATTCAAGTTGATCTTTAGGACAGATCCTACCCCATGGGAGGACCTTTGTCTTTATTTTTACAATTTAGAATAAACAATTCAACTCAAACAAAATATTCAAACACATTAGAGAAAGATGCCAAATCATCTTAAGCGAGATAGAATCTCCACCCCATAACAATACAATCAATACCGTAGGGACTTTGTCTTAAGAGAGATAGAGGCGTACCTCGTCGATCCATATCCGAGTACTTGAGCCCTTCTCTTAAGACGATGCAAAGACCATTTTCCTACAACTTGTGGCGGTTACATCTCTCTTAAAATGATAACTCATCTCTTCTCCTAAAATCAATCAATCAACTACCCTAAACCCGTAGGAACTTTGACCACAGTCAAAGAACTCCTCAAACCCTTTAGGAGAACTACAAAATGCTCTGATTCCACTCCCGTAAGGATATGTAGGCATAAGATGCGACATCTTATCGAGTATACTTAGAAATAAACCCCTAGGTCTTTCAACCTTAAGCAGATGAACACTTAGCAATAAACAAACATAATACAAGAGGTTCCTGTAGAGTACTACAGAAACTTAGGATGCTAGTACCTTCCCTAAGTTTAACCAACCCCCGAACCTATAACTCTCTAAACCTTGCATTTGCATTGCATTATGGGAATTTCGATCTTTATCCTTTCCTTTGGACAAATCAAAGTTCGGTTGCAAAATGAATTAAAGATTCAAACTAATCAATAGTTTGGTATCCTAATTTCACCGCGAAAATATGAATCCTCTTCGAGATGTTTCTCATCATTGTTTACCAATCCTTGATTGAATCCCTTTTGCATGTTTAGTTGTTACCTACTTGTCTAAACATGATTCACCATAAATCACATGATTGTTTACACACATGTCACACAAATGTTCAAGTTGCTTTGGTTATTACCTCTACTTGATTTGATTCATGATAAGTAATGTTTTGACTTATACATGTTCCATGTTTGAATATTGTTATGGTTTAGGCATGTTGATCTTGATCCTTTATGATAAGTAATGTTTTGACTTATACATGTTCCATGCTTGAATATTGTTATGATTTATGCATGTTGATCTTGACCCTTTGTTATAAGTAATGTTTTGACTTATACATGTTTTATTCTTGAATATTGCTATGATTTAGGCATGTTGATCTTGATCCTTTGAACTTTGTTATAAGTAATGTTTTGACTTATACATGATTCTTAACTTGTATCCATACTTGAATATTGTTATGATTTGTGCATGTTGATCTTGGAACTTTGCCATTGTAAATAATGTTTTCACTTATGCATGATTCACTTATGCTTGTGATGTGTGGTCTTGTAATAACCTTACCTCATCCCCTTTTAGATGTTGTTACATCTATGAATACTTGGTTGTGACATTGTTATTATCTTTGCTTGATGTTGTTACATGCTTGCATTTACTTCCATTATTTTGCATCTTCATCATGTTTGAATGAATGTATGTGTGCTTTGTAATTTTCCCCAAGTGATGTAGCTTGTTAGCTCTCATCCTCAAGATTTGCCCCATATCCTTTGTTCCAAAGGAAAGTCTCTTTATTGACTCAATGTCATAGATAGCTCACTATTTTAGCCTCCCTTTAACCTTGCTAGAGTCATTAGGACTTTTAGAGAACCTTATCCCTTTGAATTTGTTAAGTCAAAACCTTTAGCACACCTTGTTAGGATTCCTACAACCTAGAACTTAGGATTAGATTTTGTTAACTCTTTGTGTATACCATTGTTATGGGTATTCACCTCCCCCTTTTTTACTTTTGTTAAAGTCAATCCCTAGTTAGTCTTTCAATATAGACTTAGAGAGTTTGTTAACTCTACATAAGTATCATTGTTATGGATACTTATTCCCCTTGAGTCTTGGCCATATTCAAGAGTTCTTTAACCCTAGTTAGGAGAACTACGGTTGCTCTGATTCCATCCTTGTTAGGATACGTAGGCACGAGATGCAACGTCTTGACGAGCATACTTAGTGTACAAAACCATATGTATTTACCTTAGTACAACCATTAGAAACCAAACATTAACACAAACACAACTACCAAATAAGAGGCTCTTGTAGAGTACTACAAATACTTAGGATACTAATACCTTCCCTTAGTATAATCAACCCTCGAACCCCCCTGGATCTCTTAGCTTCGTTGTTACGTAGCGCACTTAGGATTTTTCTTAGATCTTTACCCTTTCCTTTGAATAAATCAAAGCTTGGTGGTGAATATTTAAGGATTTGCAATTTAAGTTAATCAATAGCTTGATATATGATTCTTATTGCAACAATAGTGAATGATGGGTAATATCATATTTAGGATAAAAATCCATAATTTCCATGGTTTTGAAATTGATAATTACATGATGTATGATGTTAGGATCCTTAAATATATGTTTTGGTCTGTTATAATTGTCATATAATGGTAGTATTTTGAATTCTAGAACTAGAACTTTTTACGGAATCAAAATCGGAGGTCCGGAAGGCCTCCGACAATGAAAATGGGTTTTTCTAGGCTCTGACACGGCCCGTGTCACCTGACACGAGTGGCCATGTCAGCCCCCTGTTTCAGAGTGAAAAACGTGATTTTCTGACTTTAGAGTGCCACGGGCCGTGTCCCCTGACACGGGCGGCCGTGTCAGCTCGCTGGATTTCATACCCGAAATTATCTCGATCATAACTTTTGATCCGTAAGTCCATTTTGGTCCCTGTTTGAAGCGTTGAAAAGCTAATGAATAAAGATATAACATAGTATAGATAAGAGGATTTATTACCCAATTTTTTAATATGTAATATATTTGGGAAGTCAATTGTGTATATGTTCTATTAATGAACTGTTGCACTATTTGCTACTGGTTGTGAAATTGTTTGTGGTTAATTTATCGAATACTTATGTGTGTGCTTGTATAAGTATATTTTGGTGTGTGACAACATGAAAAGCATGAATTTAATTTGAAGTGCTATCAAGCATGACAGGTGTATGTGTGATGTTTGAATTATATGTGACACCCTTATTTAAGATGCATGTTATCTTACTCTAATTTATGACGTATTATTCCACAGAGTTTAGAAGGATGTTACACTAAGTAATGAGAAACTAGTGGCTTTACAAGAACTAACCTTCTTGATAATTGAAGATGTTTTCATACATCAAAATGGAAACTCAAGAAGACATGAAGATATTTGTATTTCTGCATAACACTCAAAGACTCTTATGAGGATTGCAGCAGAAAGAAGAAAGATGATAAAAGAAGAAATGATTCTAGTGGTCCAGCTAGAAGAACTCATCAATGACTACAAAAGCTAAACACACGTGATTCTGAAGAAGTCTCTACATCAAAAGTTGGAAATCTACATAAGTATTGAGTAATATATTTCTAACTCTTACTATTTACTTTTAAATAGTTTAGAAATCTATTCTTATATTCTAGAGAAGTACATTTTAAAAGACTATGGTCATAAGGAATTGATTTTCTAAAATATAGAAAATATAACCTTATTATAAGGTTGATATCCACTTCAAAATTTCCTTACTGAAAGTATACTCGTTTTTCATTTCTTAAATGTGAACTTAGTTCGACATCAAGAATAAAAAAGAACTATTTCAAAATGAAACTTCTTGGAATAGAAAAATTAGTTTCTATTGCTTAGTAATATTTTCTCTACTACTGAGATATGAAGCTTTTGACTAATGAAGTTTTCTTATTTCATAAGTAATCAAGGATAGAACGTATGACTGTTGGTAAATATGTTTAACCCTTGGAAGCTAAAGAGCATGATGCATTTATTAGTCATTATGATACAAAAGGTTGATACGCTAAAAGACTTCTGTCTTACTTGTATCACACCTAGTATTTGATGGGACACCTCGGGTAATGAGAATATCTTAGATATAAATTACGAAATCATTCACTTTACCCATTGTCAGATTTTCTGAATCCATTCCTTCTTTAGAATGTCTCTCATATCTCCTTAAAATATTATGTCTGATCAACACCTCTGATTCCATTTTTTTTATCGTATTACTACATCGCTTACTCTGGTTTATGGAAATAGTCTATAAATTATCATTAAATGTTGTGTGTCTCACGTATTGTTTCTTCATTAAATTATTTGTCAAATTCATAGTCCCCTCTCATATTTATTGTTCCTATTTATCTTTTCCTTAGTCGCTCCTTTTTGTTGCCAACCTACTATCCTCTCGTTTATCTTGAGTCATCCCTTCCCGGTGAACTTCTATCCCTTCTTTGTTACGATTCATTCTCCTTTATCCATGTCTATCAAAAACTTCTGAGGAAATAATGAGATTCTCGAAGTCATTGTCCAAAAATGACTTGATTTTATGAGTCTTAAGGGAATAGATCGTGACACTATTCTTAGCCAGCACATACATGACTGGCCTAACTACTTTGCTTTGTTAAAAGGCCCTGTTTATCCGAACCTTGTGAAAGTCTTCTGGGAATATGCCATAGAAAATGGATATGGTAATCCATTAACTCATCTATGTATGACATTCCATTCACAATCACTCCCTCTTCTATTGCTAAGGCCATAGGTTGTATCCCAATTGGTGTCACTGTTGATGAGTTTCGTCTTAACTACACTTTTGTGGATATGTTCTGTGACATCTTCAACTCTTCCTTCCTTAGGTTTGAACCAAATAAACAAGATAGACTTTCACCCCACTATAAAAGCTTGGTTTAATCTTATTCTGAACAATTTTCGACCTCGGGAAACAGAAAAAAATGTTTTGTCTCATGAAGACAGACTGTTTATCTATTTTCTGATAAAGAATACCATAATCAATCTTCCTTTAATAATCTTCAATCACTTGAAGGATTCTGTTAAAACTTCCAGAGGTCAGCACAAGTCATACATTCCTTATGGAAGAGTTTTGATTAAGCTTTTCTTCAAGGATGAAATCATTGGCTTAGCTAAATGGCTTAGACCAAATGAGCCATGTGTAAAAGTAAGATGCAAAGTTGTTAATGATCTGTTAGGACACTAGTTTCTATATTATGAATAGAAGGGAACTTACAAACCTCACTTATTAGACTTTTCAGATAGGATTCGAGAAGAGCTTACAAACCTCCTCTCGAAGACCATCTAACACAGGGAGAGCTTACAAACCTCAGGCCCTGAAAATTTATTGAGTCTTAAAACTTCTAAGTTTTTAGTTTTATCATAAGCTCTAAGTTTTTATTTGTCTGTCGTCTCCTATTGTAACTTCTCAATTAAGTATCAATGAAATTTTTTTCTGTCTTTATGATAGTCTTCAAATTTCTTTATCAATTTTCTTTTCCATACCTTTTTTATTTCTGACAAATGGGGAGAAAGTGATATATGAATTTGATATCTAATCTAAAGAATCTCATCCCAAATATAGTTCAAATATGTTTATTTCTAACCATATGATTGAGAACTGATTAGGAACTTCTCAAAAGTTTACTGTATGTTAGAACAGGTTATCAGAAGACTGGAGAGGATTTTATTAGAACAGACTAGACATATCAAAACCTAAGATACATCAGAATACATAATTTGTATTTGATAAAATATCAAAGATATGTTCAAAAAGCAAGTACTCCAAAAGTTGGGATACTAAGAAGTCATTGAACAAGAAAGAAGAATCCTTGATCTGATAATATATGAATATCTGGTGTTGACCACTAAAGTATTAGAAGCAAAGGACAATCAGAAAGGATATCCATAAGTTTCACGTTGATACCCAAAACTTGTCAGAAGTTGTCAACTTTTTGAAATAATGCTTAAATTGATTCAAATGGCATCTAAAATTAAATTGGTATCTAAACTTCAAAAGGTATCTAGACTCCAGCATTAAAAGAATGTGAATCTTTCAGAGATCAAATCAAGTCATGGTCATTAAAGAAAATATGCAGTTTCTGAACCATCTAATGACATAAGGATATGTGCACCTGTTGGTGATCTGTGCTAAGATATTGAAGATTTGGTTTCGATACATGATGTGTGGCATCTAAGGAAGTATCTACCAATTTCTGATATATAATGCAAGACATCAAGTCTGATAAGACAAATCAGGTTCTGATACGTCTACAGTATTCTGATAACAAGCCAAGTTCTGAGATGAAGACCAGGCAATTCTAGTCAGATTCTGATGAGACGTCTATGAAGAAATATTACTTCTCTATTCCTTCAATTGGTACTCCAAAATCATTTTGTGAGTCTTGAGATCAGGGGGGACTCTGAACAAGCATAAATGAATTTTGAGAGTAACAGAATCAAGGGGATCCCGTTAATCTTATCTCTGACTCTATGAATTTATGGTGATTACCATATACGAATTATTTATCTAAATTCATTTTTTGTCATAATCAAAAAGGGGGATATTGTAAGAACAAGATTTGGTTCTACATCTGGCCCTTAATTTTTGATGATAACTGCACATGTCATCTAAGGGAACAATTATGTATGATATGGTTTCTGTCTAGTGTGTGGCTATTATCAAAATGATTCTGACTTTGAAAAGAAGACGCGTGATGTCATCAGACTCTATTATTAACACTCTGGAAGAAAACATATATATGTACAAGATAAAGTCAAGATTCAGAAATACTTCTAATGCAACTGTTCTAAGGAAGTTAGTAACGAGGTTTCTGATTGATACTTTGTAAATAAGCCTAGAAGGCTTTATAAGAAATATGTTTTCTATTGTTACAGATCTGAAGATTCCAAAGACATGGTTCTAGTGAAAAAAGCTCTGAAGATTCTGAAAGCATCACTTATAAAGATCAAGTTCTGAAGAGTTTCTGAAGATAAGGTTTTGATTGAATGAAGTGATGAAGACTTTGAAGACAAAGAATGTGCTTAATGAAATTTGAAGACTTTAAAGATGAGGTTCTGATAGAACAGGCTCTGAAGACTCTGAAGATAATACTTCTAAGAAACCAAGTGTTGAAGATTCTTGTGACTAGGTTCTGCTGAACGAAGATCTAAGTTTCTAAGACTGTGGTTCTGAAGATTACACAAAGAATGACTCTTCTATAACACACTTCATCAAGTTAATATCTGAAGCCTCCGAAGATGCTAGAAGACTGAAGATAAGAATTGTTTTGAGCTAAATATAAAAGTACAAAAAACTATGTGACCTCTACCTCGAAAAGGTGGCACAAGAGCAACTTTTTGTACAGTTATGTTGATCATTCCTTCATGTGAATGTTGGGATATTGCTGTTGGAATACGTTTTCAAGAATACCCCTAAATGGATTTATTCCCTCAAGCTCTATAAGTTTATGGTCAAGAAGCTTGAAGAATTGCAAATTATTGATTGCTAATAGTGGATTGCTAGCGATAGCACAATGCCATACAAAGCCAAAGTGCAAAAGAAAATGCTACAAGCTAAAGCTTAAATGAAGAATGCTCAAGGAAGAAGAAGCTGAAGAAAAATGTTGAAGTGCGTACAACGATGCAACATGCTAAAGCCATGTGAAACTAGTCAAGTGAAACATCAATAAGTGAAGCGTAGTAACTTAGTTGGTCTTGATGGTTAAGTTGGAAAGAAGCATTACCTGCCCAAGAAAGGATTTCATCAAAAAAAGCTTAAAGCTCATGAAAAGAAGTCGTAGTACTCATCAAGAAAGCTTTTAAGCAATACATAACTAATGTATTATAATCTCTCAGAGATTCATTCTTTAGATAGTTTTCTGTATTAGAAAGTAAGGAGTTATTGCCCATGTCTTGCTTATAAACACTTAGGTGTTCATGTATTTTGTTAATGTAATCAGCTTGTAAGAAGCATATCAGTGTACAAGAAAATCCTTGTAAAAGGTGTTATTCCTTGACCAGTCGAGTGAAGACTAGAATGCTTGAGATGACTAAGCATGTTTCTAACAACTTAGTGAATGATATTCCTTGAGAGGCCGAGTGAAGACTAGAATGCTTGAGAGGGCCAGGTCGTTTCTAATGACTTGGAGGTTGACTCCTTGAGAGGCTAGTGAAAGCCAGGATTCTCAAGAAGGAAATGAAAGGTACCCATTGTGGCTGTAATCATTGATGGTTATTGGATTAAGTCCTTGTAATAAGGCAAAATCACCTTGGTGGATGGACTGAGTAACTTCGTTAACAGTGAACCAGGATAAAAATAATTTTGTCATTTATTTTTGTTGTCATTATTAGATTTATCTTTCTAATTCCGCAAAAGGGGACAAAATGTGAAACTCAATTCAAACCCCCTTTCTTGTGTTTCTCAACCTTTAAAGGGCGCTAGCTATGTGGAGCTTGTGGTGAACAATATAGTATAAATTGTTGAGGATTTCGACATGGAAGAGTTTGAGGACAGTGAAAATTAGATTGAAGTTGTGTACCCAAAGGCTGGTGAAGGAGTTATGGAATTCCTCCATAGATGCAAAGTTGAAGACTCAAAGGTGATGTTGTGTCCTTGATGTAGTGCTGTATTCAATAAGAAAGTTGTAAAGAGGGACGAGAATGCCCGCCAGGAAAATAAGAAGGAGAATTAGAGGAAAAATAGGCCCCAATTTTATTTTGATAAGAGGGGGTTCCCCAGAATAAGGAACAAGTCCCCACTCAGTAGAAGACTAGACCTAATACTTATGTACCTACATCCAATGCTCCTTAGGGAAGGTAAAAAAACCTACTGGTAAAGAACAAGATAGAAATCCTAAGTGGTGGAACTTTGAAATGGGGCGAGGGTCTTCTTTTACTTATCTAGAGAACTTCCAAATGTCAGAGAGGCGCTCGTATGGGCCTAGTAATTACAAAGGCAAAAATCCTATGCCAAGGACGCAATGGAGGAAGTTCCAGAGAAAGAAAAAAGCTAAGAGGGTGACTGCAGAGTCAAGTAACAATAAGTAGCATCAAGGTCAAACAAATGACCAGGTGAAAAAGCCATTAGGAAGACATTTGTTTTCTCCTAAGTTAAGTCATTCGAAAGTAAAGGTCAAGGAAGAGGTGCAGGCGAAGGAAGATGAATTAATTACCGATAATTTTACCTCTGGGTAGGAAGAGGATTTTGACGTGTTGTGCAATGTAGTCTCTATACTCCCTAGGGAGTAGGACTATGTGATCGCGACTTTCTATGTCTAATACAACTAACTGCAAGTGCACAGTCTATCGCGTAGTAATAATAGATATTGATCCCATAGGGACTCATAATCAAACTAGTGTTCTCGGGAGTTACTATGTTTAGCTAGGTAGAATATGTTTAAGGGAATAAGATTGTCACTAAAAGGGAACTAAGATTACTATTTAGATTATAATTAATTAAATCGATACGTAGTAATTGTGTTCTTCAGGGATTTGATAAGTTATGGTGTATGAAATAATTTTCAAAGTTTATTCAAGCAGAAAATGGAGATTTGAAAACTCTCGCCTCACGATGGTTATTGACGCTAATCATAATCCTAAGGGCCAAACGTATACTTTTGTATTCCGTTCGGGGTTAAAATTATTTTTTGGAAATCTCTAAGTTCTAATTCATTTTAAAGTGCTTTCGCTGTTATTAAAACAAATGCCTAGTGTTTACTATCTGACCTTACCGCAGCTTTCGCTTGTAGGTTCGTATCTTAATTAATTTCCCACTTTCGTGGCAAAACTACTTTTAAATAAGTTCTCGCTTTCGCGACGAAGTTTATTCAGTGAATCAATTTTAAACACTCAGACCATAGATTACTTTTGTGAAAAGAAAGTTTTCAACCAATTGTTATCAAACCCCATTCGAATTATCACTACATATCGATTACCTAAGTTTAGCTAGACATGGATTTGGGAAAGATAAAATATAAATAAGAATAATAAATAATAATTTGCATTATAATAAAACTGAAGTCGATCAAAATGAAAATCTGTAAATATGCCAATTGGCCTTTGGGCAGATCCTCCACAGATGTTGGCAGGATTCTGGTCTTTAGTGCCAATTTGATCGTACAGTACAATAGAAATTACAAAAGAGCGGAAATGGGAATAAGGAAATGTAAGGAGAAATGAATACAAATAAAATTGGAAAGTAATTGCTCTGGAAAGTAAATTCGGCAGCACTTCGTGGTATGAATGCAGCTCTCTTTTTGAAGTCCCCTGCTTCCCTTTTTATAGAGGTGGAGTCCCAACGGTTATCTCTGGAGATGATGGACTTTGAGGCAGATAATTTAGGGAGTAGTGGTCCACTCTGTGGGAATTGGAACTGTTTCTTTGACGTGTAATCTGAGTGGGGCGTTTTTGCCTGCATGACGGTCGTCACAAGGTGTGACGGTCGTCACCCGTGTGACGGTCGTCATGAAGCTGTGACGGTCGCCACATTAGTAAAAACATCTTGCTGCGCTTTTCGTTGTGTTTTCACTCCTTTTTCGTCCATATTTCATCTGGGATTGCTTCTTTTCTTCATGTTGCCTTGTTTAGATGTGATCGTTGAATACCTGCAAAACATCAGACAAATACACGGAAATAACCCGAAATCGGATCGAAAACGGTTAGACTTTGGTTGAATTATGCATGAAAATATCTATATGATTTCGTGTTATCAAACTCCCCTAAGCTTGAATCTTTGCTTGTCCTCAAGTAAAACATGGAAAAGTCGGCAAGCACGAGGCAGCTTCTTCGTTCGCAGAGTTTGGAAAACCCGGGATTCTTGGTAGGAACAAGACGAGTATCATGACGACAATGGACTACAAGTCTTCGAAGGTCTCCTCTTTATGCAAATCGGTCTCAGTCATGCTACTGTAGCTTGGTGTCAAGGTTCTTGCGGCAAGTTCACCCTGTTTGTTCTAGCGCAATCACATTAAGCCCGTTGTCCGCACACTTTCATGGCAAGTCGACCTGTTAGTGAATATGATCTCATTTCTGTTTTTGATCTTCTTCATTGATCATAATTTTATGTCATTGATTTTCAATGAGTTTTTCGTGCCGTTGGGCTAAATGCTCGGGTGAGGAGCACCTAACTTAGAAGGAAACGTATCTTATATTCTTGGGCCTTTTAGCTCTCTTTTCATGATTTTTCATCTTTTTGGAGATCATACACTTATTTGCATCGGTCGCTCGCTTAGGAGTGTTTTTAGGATGGTGCTAACTGCTAGTATAAACTACTTGGGGTTGAGTTTGCGCAGACACTTGAGACTTTGGTACACGTAGGTGGTGAAACCGACTCGCATAAACTAGAGATCTAAGGTGTCTGAATGATACTGGTTTTGTTAGAACTGTCGTTTCCTCGGAGTTTCAAAACTTGTTTTGAACTCAGGTGCATTCTCGTGATGCTTTTGCTTTTGAGGATCAAATGAAAGTTTTTGTTTACGTTAAATAATGTGGGGATTATTTACGTAACGTGAAAAAAATATATAGACGAGCTTTATTTGCTAGAAATAGAAAGTGTAAAAATAGAAATTACGAGAATTCAAAGTACAGTGAAATGGAAATAAAGGAAATTTAGAGTACAGTGGAATGGAAATAAAGGCTCCGCTCCCACACTATCTCTATCAGTGTCCTCACTGATCCTTGAAGCATGCGAGAGGGAGATACAACTGAAAATGAAAATACAAATAACTGAAATATAGTAAACAATGACGGAAAAAATGGAAATCTAGTCCCGGCCTCTGTCAC
This sequence comes from Lathyrus sativus, assembly GCA_963859935.3. Taxonomy (NCBI): domain Eukaryota; kingdom Viridiplantae; phylum Streptophyta; class Magnoliopsida; order Fabales; family Fabaceae; genus Lathyrus; species Lathyrus sativus. The sequence goes on from OZ012739.1 coordinate 665,915,885, forward strand.
GTCCGCGTTGGCGTCCTCTGGCTCTAGCAAGGGTTACTCTGTCCTCATAGCTCATAGCTCCGGTGTGGTAGACGGTGTCTTGGAGTCCTTCGACCTGCAGGGTCAGATTCGCTAGGCTCTCAGTGATTGTAGCTTGGCCGGTGTGAAGTTGTTACATTTGAGTCCGGTGCCAAGCTTCGAACTGGTCAGCTCGCTGATTCTGCTGCTGCAGCATCGTGAGTATCTGTGCCTGCTGGTCTAGGGAGCGACGGAGGTCCTCTTCTGTGTAGTCTGGCACGGGATGATGACGGCGGCGGCGAGAAGATGTACCTACGGGAGGAGGAGACTGTGATGCCTCTGGCTGCTCGGACCTGTCCAACTCAGCTTGGATTTCATCGTCGGAATCATGAGTGGGATCCTGAGTAGGAACAGCGGCAGCAGGAGGGGCAGTGAGGTCGAACAACCAGTTGGTACGGTCTTCTGGATGGATGCGGGTGCGGGACGGAAGGATGATGCTTCAGACGGTCTTGCCACGCACAACCGGATGGTATTTGCCGTCAGCTCGGGAGCGGATGAGATGAGAGGCTCTACAGTGGTCGGTGTCAAGGAACACCGAGGGGATGGAATGGAGGTGCTGGAGGCGGTCGCCAAGGTTCAGCCCAAGTGCAATAGCCGTGACAATCCCGCCAAAGTAGAATGGCTTCGAGCCACGGTTGCAGTTGGCCTAAATGTGAGCCAGCAGAAACGGGGCAGCGTTGACAGGTTCATTGTTGAAGACACAATGAAGAAAGAAGAGCTCCTTGGAGTTCACTTTGTGGTTGCTGTCTCTGGCGAAGATAGTGTTACTCAACACTCTGTGAAAGTAACTGATGGTTGGGTTATGGATATGAGTGGCGTGCAGGGAGTCCCAACCATCGGCATTGAGGTCGGTCAACTGATACCACAGCGCGAAGGCTTCGTGCTGGAACTGATCGGTGATGCGGCGATGAGCGTTGTCACCGTGAGGTAGCTGTAGGATGCCGACAATCTGGTTTTGGTGCATCTGGTAGTTGACGCCAAACATCCGGAAGCAAGCGGCACCTGAATGCTGGTTAAGTTCGTCGCTGCCTGTGACGTAAGTGAACGAACTCAAGAACTCAAGAGTGAGTTGTTCGTATGTTGGCTGTGGGTTGGTGCAGAGGTTCCAGATGCCTGCTCGTTGAAGCATCCAGGTTACACCTTCAAGGAGTCCGAGCTCCGTAAGCGATGGAAGGTGCGGATAATGAGTCGGCTGGAGCGACCTCTGATGAAATGCAATGTAATTTTCTCGTTGTCTTTCGCCTAAGTCGCCTTCACTGAAGGTAATGTTGCTGACATCTGGGGTTTCTGCATTCCTTGCCATTGTTGGAAGATGGAGAGGTTTCTGAGGTTTGGGATTTTTCTGCAGAGAGGGAAAAATGACAGAACGGTGGTTTGGAGGTTGAATTTAGAGTTGAAGTTTATAGTTCAATGTGGGGAGGACAAAAATTCGTAGTGGGGTAGGAGTTAGGATGTTTGAAAGTGATAATGGGGGGAGTGGAAGAGAACACGAACCCTGTTTTATCAGATATCATTTCTGGACTGCGTGACGGTCGTCACCCGCGTGACGCTCGTCATGAGGCTGTGACGGTCGTCACAGCAGCAAAATCTGCAGAACGCAGAATTTTTCTCTGAGGGCGTATTCATAGTGACTTTAAGGCTTAGTATTGATACGGTGATGTAATATAACAGCCAACAAACAACAAATAATGCGAAAACAGAAAAATTGAATAAAACTAGAATTGAAGTAATATAAAATTGAGACAATTGTATGTAGTACATAATGAAAACTAACAATGCGAAAAATCCAAATGATTAAATGAAACTAAACTAGACTAGACTAAACTGAAACTACTGCTACGAGCTAATAACTAATCTTTTCGTGCCTTCAACTCATCGAATTTCTGTGAATAGTAGTCGAGTTGGTCGCAGACTAGATCCATGAAGCCTACCAGTTCGCTGTGCATGCCTGCGATATCAGCTTTTACATTAGTCAGAGCTTTATCAATGTCGTCCAATCTGAGTAACACGGCATTCATTTTGTCGGTGGTCTCCTCAGGGATAGGCTCAGGATAAGTATTGTAGTGTGGAGGAGTCGTAGGGTCTACTTCAGTTTCAGAGGCAGCGTCCTCATAGTACATATAGTTGTGTGCCTCAGAGATGTGGTCACTGTCATACATATAGTTCTGTGGTGTTGACTGTGGTGAAGGAGGTCCCATAGGCTCATCCAATTCGTAGAGCCAGTTATCCTTGTTGTGGATGCTTGTCATCAGATGATCAGGCAGTGTGAATAGCTATACTGGTTTTTCGTTAATAAGGTACTCATACGGTCCAGGTCCCATAGTTCCTAAAATGCGCCTGTTAAAGCAGAATTGTATGTTCATGGGTCTGATGGTACCAAAACGAGTGCTGGCATTTAAATGGAATCTAAGGCCAAGCTCGTGGGCAATCATTGTTACTAGGCCTCCTATGAGAATAGGTGTCTGAGGTTCCAGCGTGAGGCGTTTGAAAGATCTCATCATGAAAGGCACTGCATTTACTGTTCGTCCCTGAGAAGCACAGAACATGATGAATAACTCCTCCTTAGACACTGTAGTAATATTTTCTTCTTTTCCAAACAAGGTGTGAGCTAGTATCTTATGGAAGTATCTGAAGGCTGGGTTATGAATGTCATCATTATGCATTCTGGCTGGTTCGGGGTGATAGTCGCCTGTGATTCTACCCCAGAATTGATCGAGTTACAAATCGATATCGTCATCTTCTGCGCTGATGAACACATGCGGTCCGCTAGGGAATCCTAGGAGGTTAGCTAGTGACATCCGGCTATGGGTTTGGTCCATTCCAAATAATCGGAAGGTAATCAGCTCTGTGTTAGATCCAAAGCCATAGTTGGGTGTGTATCTGAAAGAACTAAGGAATTCATAGGTAAGATCCTTGTAGGTAGCGAAACGTGTTTTTAGAGCAGTGTTCTCCCAACCCAGTTGATTGAACAGGTATTGAATGCTATCTGTGATCCCTAGTTTATCCATAGTATCCTTATCATAATACAGCGTTAAGGCGAATTCTCTTTCGGTTAGTGCTGCAAATCTTGCCTTTTGAGCGAGTCCTCGGAAGTGAACCTTTGTGAAGTCGTACTCGACCATATTCGCAGGTAATTCGGAGAAAATAGAAGGAATGTTTTGAAGACTTTAAAAATCCTGAAAAGTTTGAAACAAGAAATTGAAGTCAGGATTTTTAGAAACGAAAAGCGGTAGAAACAAAAGACAAAAGAGAGAAAATAAAATAAGAATAAAAGTACGAAAATGAACGAAAGTAGTAAGTAGTAGTAATTTTAGAATTTTTGTTGGATTTTTCAAAGTAGAATTTTAAGGAAAAATGAAATGCAATAACGAGGGAAATTTGGGTTGCCTCCCAGTAAGCGCTGTTTTTAACGTCTAAAGCCTGACGATAGCTTGGTGAGAAGCTATTCGGGTGTCTGAGCTGGAAGCTCAAGCAATGTTATATTGCTTACTTGAGGACTGTTGTCGTTCTTATTGTAATGTTTTAGACGTTGCCCGTTTACGATAAATGGTGCATTCGTCTTATCGGTAATTTCGACAGCTCCACTCTGAAGTACTTTAGTCACTTCATAGGGTCCAGACCACCTAGATTTTAGTTTACCCGGGAAGAGTTTTAATCGTGAATTAAAGAGTAATACGATGTCTCCCACACTGAATTGTTTCCTGATTGAACGTTTATCATGCCACCTTTTAGTTCGTTCTTTGTAGATACGGGCATTTTCGTAAGCGTCTAATCGAAGTTCTTCCAACTCGTGTAAGTTCAAGATTCGCTTTTCTCCTGCCTCGGTGTAGTTGAAGTTGAGTGTCTTAATGGCCCAAAAGGCCTTATGCTCTAACTCTACAGGGAGATGGCAGGATTTACCGTAAACTAATTTATAGGGGGTAGTACCTATTGGTGTCTTAAATGCGGTCCTATAAGCCCATAAAGCTTCTTGTAGCTTCGACGACCAATCTTTTCTTGAGGTAGCGACGGTCTTTTCCAAGATTTGTTTTATTTCTCTGTTCGAGACCTCTACTTGTCCGCTAGTTTGCGGATGATAAGGCGTAGCTACTCGGTGCCGGACTCCATATCTAGAGAGAAGTTTATCGAATATTCGTGATATGAAGTGAGATCCTCCGTCACTAATGACGAGTCTCGGTACACCGAATCTAAGAAAGATTGTGTTTTTGAAAAGTTTGATTACTATTCGTGCGTCGTTTGTTGGAGCAGCTATGGCTTCTATCCATTTAGACATGTAATCGACAGCGACGAGTATGTAGTTATTACCAAAAGAAGGTGGGAATGGTCCCATGAAATCTATTCCCCAGACGTCGAAGATTTCTACCTCTAAGATTCCTTTCTGAGGCATTTCATCGCGTCGTGAGATGTTGCCAGTTCGTTGGCATCGATCACACTTTTGCACAGCGATGTGAATGTCTTTCCAGAGATTAGGCCAGAATAAGCCGGCTTGGAGAATCTTAGCGCATGTCTTGGACGTACTAGCATGACCACCATATGGTGCTGAGTGGCATTGGGAAATGATATTTTCTATTTCTTCCTCTGGGACACAGCGACGATATATGTTGTCGGCTCCTCTCTTGAATAGAGGTTCGTCCCAATAATAGTGTTTCAGATCGTGGAAGAATTTCTTCTTTTGCTGATAAGTAAGATCCGGTGGAAGCACGCCCGCAGCGAGGTAATTAACGATGTCAGCATACCAAGGTAACATGACTTGGGCATAGACGGCTTCTACGGCTTTTTCGAATTCTGGATCTTCCGAGATTGAATTGGGTGTGTCACTTTCTAGCTTGGCTATCAGACGTTTGTACGGGAAATCGTCATTTATCGGTACTGGTTCGTGTCTGATGCCTTCTATTCGGGATAAGTGAACCGCAACAACGTTCTCGGCTCCTTTTTTATCTTTGATTTCTAAGTCAAACTCTTGTAATAACAGGATCCATCTCAATAGTCTTGGTTTGGCGTCCTTTTTGCTTATTAGGTACCTTATGGCAGCGTGGTCTGTGTATATGATAATTTTTGCTCCTACTAAGTAAGAACGAAATTTGTCAAGCGCAAATATAACTGCTAGAAGTTCCTTTTCTGTGGTAGCGTAGTTCATTTGGGCAGGATCTAAGGTTCTACTGGCATAGTAGATAGCATGGAGTTTCTTGTCCTTCTTTTGTCCTAGAACTGCGCCTACAGCGTAATCACTCGCGTCGCACATGATTTCAAACGGTAGTCTCCAATCGGGCGGTTGCATGATTGGTGCGGTGATAAGGGCTGATTTCAATGTTTCGAATGCTTTTAGACAGTCGTCGTGGAAGACGAACTCAACATCTTTCATCAACAGGTCGGTCAGAGGTTTTGTGATTTTCGAAAAATCTTTTATAAATCTTCTGTAGAAACCGGCGTGTCCTAGAAAACTCCGTATTTCTCGTACGAATTTTGGAGGTTGGAGATCCTTTATAATCTCTATTTTAGCTTTGTCTACCTCAATCCCTCTATCTGATATGAAATGTCCTAGAACTATTCCTTGTCGGACCATAAAATGGCATTTCTCCCAATTTAGGACGAGGTTTACTTTTACACAACGTTCTAGTACCATTTCTAAGTTTTGTAGGCATCCTTCGAAACTTTGTCCACATAACGAGAAATCGTCCATAAACACTTCCATAATGTCGTCTATGAAATCTGCAAAGATTGCCATCATGCATCTTTGGAAGGTTGCTGGAGCGTTACAGAGTCCGAACGGCATTCGGCGGTAAGCAAAAGTACCGTAAGGACAGGTGAATGTAGTCTTTTCTTAGTCATCAGGATGGATGGGAATTTGGAAGAATCCTGAGTAACCATCTAGATAGAAGAAATATGAATGTTTGGCTAGTCTTTCCAACATTTGGTCTATGAAGGGTAGCGGGAAATGATCTTTGCGCGTAGCCTTGTTAAGCTTTCTATAGTCAGTGCACATCCTGCTTCCAGTCACGACTCTTTTTGTTATTGATTCGCCTTTTTCGTTTTTAACTACTGTGACTCCTCCTTTCTTTGGTACGACGTGAACTGGGCTAACCCATTCACTATCGGAGATCGGATAGATGATTCCTGCATCTAGCAATTTCTTTACTTCATCTCTGACTACCGTGCTCATGATGGGGTTCAGTCTTCTCTGATGCTCTCGAGAGGTTTTAGAGTCTTCCTCTATTGTAATTCGATGCATACAGATTGAAGGGCTTATACCTTTTAAATCGCTTATGTTATAGCCTAACGCGGTGGGGTACTTCTTTAGGACTTCTAATAACTTTTCGGTTTCTGGTTGTCCTAAGTCGGCATTGACTATCACTGGTCTTTTTAGTTCATCGTCTAGAAATTCATATCTAAGGTTTTTGGGTAGTGTTTTGAGTTCTAAGGATGGGTTCTTCGGACCTGGCATATGGTTTGGTGTCAGTGCTAAGCTTTCGCTTAGGCTGTCGTCTTTGTACGGTTTACGCCAATTATCGTCTTCGGAAATATCGGGTATTTGAATCTTTATTATTTCTGAATACGTGGTCTCTTCATTTTCAAGTTCTCTTATGCATTCGTCGATTTCGTCTACTAAATAGCAGGTGTCGTCTATTGCTGGTGCTTGTAAGAACTTGGTGAGAATGAACTCTATCTTTTCTTCTCCTACTTCGAATGTTAGCCTTCCTTTCTTCACGTCTATAATCGCTCCGGCTGTAGCTAGGAATGGTCTTCCTAGGATAATTGGGGTTACAGTGTCCTCCTTGATGTCCATGATTATGAAGTCGGTTGGAATGTAGAATTGTCCTATGCGTACTGGAACATTTTCCAGTATTCCGAATGGGTATTTTACTGATCTGTCAGCTAATTGTACGAACATTTTGGTTGGTCTGAGGTCTCCCATATTCAGCTTTTTGCATATAGATAAGGGCATAACACTGATACTGGCTCCTAAATCGCATAGAGCTTTGTCTATTACGAACTTTCCTATGACGCAGGGTATGGAGAAACTACCTGGGTCTTTTAATTTAGGAGGCATGCAGTTTTGAATAATAGCGCTACACTCTGCAGTAAGTGTAACTGTTTCGTTATCCTCGATCTTTCTCTTATTCGACAGGATTTCTTTGAGAAATTTAGCGTATGACGGCATTTGAGTTATCGCTTCTGTAAAAGGAATAGTAATATTCAGCTGTTTAAGGAGCTCTACAAATTTCTTAAACTGTCCTGAAGTTTTAGAGTTTATTAGTCTTTGCGGATAAGGGATAGGTGGTTTATATGGCGCTGGAGGTGTTTGAGTTTTTTCACTTTCGGTATCCTCCTTCTCGTTGTCCTCCCTCTTCTCTAACTCAGATTCCTTCTCTGCTTGTTCAGTTGGTTTTTGTTGCATGGCTGAGTTTTCGGTCCTCGGATCGATCGGTTCGTCCAATTCTTTTCCACTTCTTAGTATTACAGCATTTGCTTGGCCTTTTGGATTCTATTCGGGTTGTCCAGGAAATGTGCCAGCAGGTGCGGCAGCAGATGCTTGCTGTTGAGCCACTTGTGATATCTGAGTTTCTAACATTTTGTTGTGGGTGGCTAAAGCGTCTACTTTTCCTGTCAACTGTTTAATTTGCTCGCTAGTGTGTATGTTTTGATTCAGGAACTCTTTGTTTGTTTGAGCTTTAGTTGCTATGAACTTTTCCATCATCAATTCGAGGTTCGATTTCCTAGGTGCATTCTGAGCAGCTGGTTTTTGATATCCTGGCGGAGCAGTAGGCATTTGCAATGCATTTTCGCTTTTGTAAGAAAAGTTTGGATGATTTCGCCAACCTGGGTTGTAGGTATTTGCGTAGGGGTTTCCTTGAGCATAATTTACCTGGTCTGGTGGGATTCCGGCTAGCAATGGGCATTCGGGTGCATTATGAGTGGTGCTTCCGCATAACTCGCAATTTGGAGTTACTGCAGCGACAGTTGCAGTGGGGTTAACAGTCAGACTATCGATATTCTGTGCTAGAGCATCTACTTTAGCATTGAACTTTTCAAGGCTGCTGATTTCGTACATCCCACCTTTCGCTGTGGTTTTCTCAGTTGGAGTGCGTTCACCTCCCCATTGGCAATGGTTTTGTGACATGTTTTCTATCAATTGATAAGCTTCATCGTATGGCTTATCCATAAGTGCACCGCCCGCGGCAGCGTCTATTGTCAATCTAGTATTGTATAGAAGCCCATTATAGAAAGTATGGATTGTCACCCAATCTTCTAGACCGTGGTGAGGACATATTCTCATCATATCTTTGAATCGTTCCTATGCTTCATAAAGAGATTCAATATCTTTCTGTCGAAATCCGTTGATTTGAGCTCTAAGCATAGCAGTTTTGCTTGGCGAAAAATATCTCGCTAAGAAGACGTTCTTCAATTGCTCCCACGTCGTAACGGAGTTGGATGGTAACGATTGTAACCATGTCCATGCTCTGTCTCTAAGAGAGAATGGGAAAAGACGAAGTCTTATCGCGTCTGGAGTTACTCCATTTGCTTTCACTGTGTTTGCGTATTGTACAAACTTTGTTAGATGTTCGTTTGGATCCTCAGTTGTGTTTCCTGAGAATTGGTTTTGTTGCACAGCCGACAACAATGATGGTTTCAGCTCAAAATCGTTTCGGGTAATAGCTGGGGCAGCAATGCTACTTCTAGGCTCCATTTGAGATGGTGTAGCGTATGCCTTCAGCGGTTTGTTTGGAGGTCCTTCAGCCATCTCTGGTTCTTCTTCTTCTGATTTGGGAATGGGAGTGAGAGGTTCGGGAGTGTTATGTTTGAGTTGTTTGAGTTGGTACTCAATGATTCTACTTCTTAAATGTAAGAAGCGTTCTAGTTCCGCGACTGAAGGTTTTACAATATCGCTTTTCGGGCGATTTCTTGGCATACAATCGACAGAACTAGTAAAGGAAAAAATGAAAATTGTTAACCTAGTCTATACGGCGTAACAGAAGGTTACACTATTGACTAAACGGGTCCCCGGCAACGGCGCCAAAAACTTGATCGTGACTTTCTATGTCTAATACAACTAACTGCAAGTGCACAGTCTATCGCGTAGTAATAATAGATATCGATCCCACAGGGACTCGTAATCAAACTAGTGTTCTCGGGAGTTACTATGTTTAGCTAGGTAGAATATGTTTAAGGGAATAAGATTGTCACTAAAAGGGAACTAAGATTACTATTTAGATTATAATTAATTAAATCGATACGTAGTAATTGTGTTCTTCAGGGATTTGATAAGTTATGGTGTATGAAATAATTTTCAAAGTTTATTCAAGCAGAAAATGGAGATTTGAAAACTCTTGCCTCACGATGGTTATTGACGCTAATCATAATCCTAAGGGCCAAACGTATACTTTCGTATTTCGTTCGGGGTTAAAATTATTTTTTGGAAATCTCTAAGTTCTAATTCATTTTAAAGTGCTTTCGCTGTTATTAAAACAAATGCCTAGTGTTTACTATCTGACCTTACCGCAGCTTTCGCTTGTAGGTTCGTATCTTAATTAATTTCCCACTTTCGTGGCAAAACTACTTTTAAATAAGTTCTCGCTTTCGCGACGAAGTTTATTCAGTGAATCAATTTTAAACACTCAGACCATAGAGTACTTTTGTGAAAAGAAAGTTTTCAACCAATTGTTATCAAACCCCATTCGAATTATCACTACATATCGATTACCTAAGTTTAGCTAGACATGGATTTGGGAAAGATAAAATATAAATAAGAATAATAAATAATAATTTGCATTATAATAAAACTGAAGTCGATCAAAATGAAAACCTGTAAATATGCCAATTGGCCTTTGGGTAGATCCTCCACAGATGTTGGCAGGATTCTGGTCTTTATTGCCAATTTGATCGTACAGTACAATAGAAATTACAAAAGAGCGGAAATGGGAATAAGGAAATGTAAAGAGAAATGAATACAAATAAAACTGGAAAGTAATTGCTCTGGAAAGTAAATTCGGCAGCACTTCGTGGTATGAATGCAGCTCTCTTTTTGAAGTCCCCTGCTTCCCTTTTTATAGAGGTGGAGTCCCAACGGTTATCTCTGGAGATGATGGACTTTGAGGCAGATAATTTAGGGAGTAGTCGTCCACTCTGTGGGAATTGGAATTGTTTTTTTGACGTGTAATCTGAGTGGGGCGTTTTTTCCTGCATGACGGTCGTCACAAGGTGTGACGGTCGTCACCCGTGTGACAGTCGTCATGAAGCTGTGACGGTCGTCACATCAGCAAAAACAACTTGCTGCGCTTTTCATTGTGTTTTCACTCCTTTTTCGTCCATATTTCATCTGGGATTGCTTCTTTTCTTCATGTTGCCTTGTTTAGATGTGATCGTTGAATACCTGCAAAACATCAGACAAATACACGGAAATAACCCGAAATCAGATCGAAAACGGTTAGACTTTGGTTGAATTATGCATGAAAATATCTATATGATTTCGTGTTATCACTATGTTATAGAAGTTGTTGAACCTTAAGAATGTGAGGAAGAAATGATGGCAAGGCACAAGCCAATATGTTACTTTGTAATGAACAGCAGATGTGTTGAACAACAAAATGCAGTTTTTAAAGGCCCCATGAGAGCATGAAAATCCATTTAAAGTACCTTTTTAGGAGGGCAAAGGTGGAAAAGGTGACGATAAACAAATTTTTGGTGGATGGTGGGGCAGCTGTGAATTTGATGTCCCACTTCTTGTTGGAGAAAATTGGGAAGTTCGATATAGACTTGAGGCCCCATAACATGGTGCTTTCAAACTATGAGAGAAATGCTGGCCATATTATGGGAGTTACCAAAGTTAACGTAACAATGGGATCTGTAACTCGACCTACAATTTTTATGGTTATAACGTCGACGAATAGCTACAATTTGATTTTGGGTCGAGAATGGATACATGGAGTGGGGACAGTGCCTTCACCACTCCACCAAAGGATAACAATCTGGCATGAAGATGGAATAGTCAAGAATATTGAGGCCGATCAAGGACACTACATGGCAGAAATAAACCGTATAGGTAAGAGAAATTTTGATAATTATCTGACCAACATAGCGCCTTGCACACCAGCAGGGTTAGCGTACATGCCTCTAGAGGAGGCATTTTACTCGTTGAAACTTCACCTACCTTTGGATTTATATGGGACAGAGAGATCATGGGGGAGAGTTCTTATGATTCAGATATAATTCAGCCAATAGGCTAGGGCGACAAATTTAGTTATGATTCAGATATAATTCAGCCAATAGGCTAGGGCGACAAATTTAGTGATGATGACTTAATTCGACGCACTAAAGTGAATTTCGGCTTACGTAGCCGAGAACAGATTGAAAGCGACCTTAAAGACTGAAATATCACACATGGATGTCGAAGCCAATGAGTAGGAAGAGTTCAATGTAATTCAAAGAATAAATGTTGGACCTCAACCATTCGAAGAGCCGTGAGCACCAGGCTTAGAGAATGATGGTTTAAGAGACCAGAGGCACGATTGCATATATGATAACGAACCTTTAGGTTTTAAAAAGGATCATGTTGCGTATACAATAAAGATGCAACCTCAAAATCCACTTGAAGAAATTGATTTGGGTGACAGAGCTATCAAAAGGACGACTTGCATTTGTGCCAACATCGATCTGAATCTAAGGTTAGAGGTTATTAAGTTACTTAAAGAATTTAAAGATTGCTTTGCTTGGGAATATAATGAAATTCCAGGTTTAAGTAGGGAATTGGTGGAATTGAAACTGACAATAAAGTCTTGGGAGAAACCAGTCAAGCAGATGACCAGACAATTTCCCCCGTGGTCATGTCTTAGATAAAGGGAGAAATCAAAAGACTCCTAAGAAGTAAGTTCATAATAATGACAAGGTATTTCGAATGGCTTGAAAATACGGTTCCAATAATTAAGAAAAATGGAACGTTAATGGTTTACATCAACTTCGGAGATCTGAATGTTGCAACCCTAAAGGGCGAATATCCATTGCTTATCACCGAGATGTTGGTCAAATCATTAGTGAGTTTCGAATATCTTAATATGTTAGATGGTCATTCTGATTATAACCAAGTTTTCATTGTAGATGAAGACATACCAAAGACGATATTCGATGCCAAAGACGACATTCGATGCCCAGGAGCTTTAGGCACCTACGAGTGGGTAGTGATGCCATTTGAATTGAAGAATGTTGGGGCAACCTACCAAAGGGTGATGAACTCTGCCTTTGATGACTATATCGAGACACTTATGCAAATATATATTAATGATATAGTTATTCAGTCCGGTTAGGAAATGGTCACCTCGACCACCTTTGACACTCATTCAAAAGAATGAGAAAATATGGGCTAAAAATGAACCCTCTTAAGTGTACTTTTTGTGTGCACACAGAGAATTTTATTGGTTTCGTGGTCCATAAAAAGGGAATCAATATCAACCAGAATAAAACGAAAGCTATTAGAGAGACAAAGCCTCCTTCGACCAAGAAAGAGCTTCAATCTCTTTTAGAGAAAATTAACTTTCTGAGGAGGTTTGTTTTAAACCTTTATGGCAAGGTTCGGGCATTATCGCTGCTACTGTGTTTGAAGAAGGAAGATTTTAGGTGGAAGCTAGAGCATCAAAGGGTGTCCGACGAAATAAAGGAGTATCTAGAAAATCCTTCGATTTTTTCCCTCTAGCTAGAAATAGATGCATGAGGTTGTACATTTCTGCCTCAGAATTGACTGTAGGAAGTATGTTAGCACATGAGGATGATAATGGCGTCGAAAGGGCCATATATTACCTCAATCGAGTCTTGAATGATGCAGAAACTAGGGATAGTCTTATAGAAAATATGTTCCTTTGTTTGTATTTTTCTTGTATGAAATTGAAGTATTATATAAAGCCAAATTATGTCTATGTATCTTCTCATTTTGATATTATCAAGCATATATTGCCTAAACCAATTTTACATAGTCAAGTTGGGAAATGGGCTCTTACCTTAATAGAATACTCCTTGATATATGTGCCTTTAAAGGCCATGAAGGGACAGGTGGTCGCCAACTTTATCGTGGATCATGCGATATTCAAGACACTTTCGAGCTATTTGGAAACGGAACCTTGGAAGTTATACATCGATGGTTCCAACCATAAGAATGGGTATGGTGTTGGAATTTTGATTGTTTCTCCAAATAAGATTTTGAGTAAGTTTAAATATAGAATCCATGGTTCTTTCTCAAATAACGAGGCTGAGTACGAGGCTTTAAAGTCGGTCTTGAGATCTTGTTAGATTTGGGGTAAAAACAAGTCAAAATAAGGGGAGATTTCGAGTTGGTGGTGAAGCAAATAACAAAGAATACATATGTATTAAGGAAACCTTAATCATATATTTTGTTATAGTGAATCGACTAATCGAGTGTTTTGACTTTATGGACATCCAACATGTTCCTAGGCTTGAGAATCAAGAAGCGGACGAATCAACGTAACTTGCCTCAGGATATAAAGTTTGCAAAGAGAAATTAAAGGACTTGATTAAAGTTCGAGGAAGGGTGATATCGACAAGACTGTCCCCATAAGATCTAGCTGTGATTAAGTTAGGATCAGTAGATCTAGAAAACTTTGAGATCTGTGCTATTAAAAATTTGGATGACACTGATTAGAGAAAACCAATAGTCAATTACTTAGAAAACCCAGTTGGGTCAATTGATCAAAAATTTAAGTATAAGTCTCTAAGCCAGGCCATAATATTTCTCAAAAACCATCTTTTTAAATGAGAATGGGACATAAAAGGAAAACATGTTAAAAGATAAAAATAAAAACTGAAAATAAACATAAGGGACCAATGCATATAACACAAAGTTCAGAAACGATTTTGGTTCTTGAAGTTTGAGCAACAAGAAACATGTTAAGATCTCTATTAGAGTGTTACAATACAACAAATTCAAGTTTTGGAATTCAAGAAATAAATAGATGATAAATTTTTCATTTTGACTTAAGATCATTGATGTCGAATAACTTAGTCAACAAACAAGATTCATATAGTTTTTAGGCATATAATAGGTTAATTGATCCAAAAAATATCTACATTAATGCTTGAATCATAACAAATCAAAACCAATATCATTGGTGGTTGATCAGTGGTTTTTATACGTTATTTTACCATGAGTTTTAGTTAATTGTTTTATACTTTTAGTTGAATTTTATTTCCTTTTATCTCATTTTATGTGTTGGTTTGATATTTCTATTGTTTTTAGGTTCAGGTAAGCAATCAAGAAGAATCAGAGCAAACATCGAGAAAAACAACAGGAATTTGGAAGAGTTTTTGAAGGGGAACAATGGCCTGACACGACCCATGTCAGGAGGGTACCAAGATGAAGAAAATAGAGTTTTAGACTGTGGGCTGACACAGGTGCCCATGTCAGCAAGTCTGGAGCAGACAATTTTTTCATCAGATACCCAGGGGGCCAACACGGCCACCCGGGTCAGCTGACATGACCCGTGTTGGCTGAAGCAATTCATCTTCCAATTTTCTTATTTTTTGGGCCTTTGTGATACCTAAGGGTATTTAGGTTTTTTCCTATTATTGTGTTGGACCTGGGAGTATTTAAGACATATTTTGGGAAGGAAAAGAGGACTTTTTGGCCAGAGAAGAAATGCACGATCAGGATTAGAGAGATCAAGGTAATTGGGGAACTGAAGGTTTTCATTAGCAGAAGCAATTGAAGATCAAAGAATCCTATTATCTTGTAATGTCTAGTTTTTACTTTGTATTTTCTTCGAATAATATGAGTAGCTAAACCCCCAATGCTAAGGGGTGTCCCTGATTTGAATTTGTAATGACTCTGATATTAGTATTGCAATGACATTTCCTTTATTTTCATAACTGATTTGATCTCTAGTTGTTCTTAATGCTTGCCCTGTCAGACCAACAGGGTTTGATTTACGATTAACGATTAGGCTGGACCGCCTTAATGGTTTTGATTATTCTATAGTAGATATCACCTAGGACTAGGGATACCCTATAGGAACCGAAATATTCTTGATAATTGATTGCTTAATCTCACTTATAAGTCTCTATGGATATAGGAATTAGAGTAGACGATTAAAGGTTTTCTACCTAAGGACTTAGGAGTAAACATTCTAAATAATCGGTAATTAGTTAGTTGCAATAAGTTGTTGCAGTGTTAATTTAGAGTTGTTACTGAGTCAGATCATACACTTCCCCTAGCACGTTTCTCATATCGTTTTAAACCACTTAGTCAATTTCTCTCTTTTATTTGCAATTCAACAAAACAAACTCAAAACCCCAAGTGCTTTTATTCAACTGAATTATTTTAGAGCTTGTATTACCTATGCAGTCCTCGAGATCGATATTCGGGGAAATCTCCCTTATTACTCCATTGGCAAAATAGTACACTTGCTATTTTCCCGATCAAGTTTTTGGCACCGTTGTCGGGGACTGCCGAAATAATTATAATTCAATTGAATTTTTTTCGCTCTGCGACCAAAATTTTATTTTCACTTTGTTATTATTATTATTTTTATTATTTGCATTCTATTATTACTAATTTGCGTCTAACATTTTTATGCGAGGAGAATCCTCAGCTAATTTTCCTTTTGACGTAGAGATCGAAAGAACTCTACATGCGAGGCATAGACAAGCAAGACTAGTAGGTTCAGACTCAGATACTGAGACTATGGCTGGAGTTTGACCAGCAGAGAGACTACTTGGTGATTACGGTGGGGCTAACGCACTGGCTGGTAGGTTAACAATTGTAAACCAATCGGTGAATATGGCAAATTTCCAGTTGCATCCGAGCACTATCAACCAACTTGAGAGGAAACCTTTCAACGGAAAGGTTAATGAAGATGCCAACAAACATCTACAAAGATTTCTGACTCTGAGCACTACTCTCAAGATAGAGGGGCACACTGATGAAGCAAAGAAATTATGAATGTTCCCATTCACTTTCTTTGAAGATGCTGAAGAATGATTTTACTCATTACCCGCAGGAAGTTTATTGCTACTTGGGATGAGATGGAGAAGGTCTTTCTTAATGAGTATTTTCCTGCCTCTGTGTATATTCGTAAAAGATATGATAACATGAATTTTAAACAATAGGAGGAAGAATCATTGGTCGATGTGTATAAAAGGTTTAAACGTTTATTGGTTGCATGCCCTACTCATAACCTGGATCAAACTGAACAAATGCAAATGTTTGTGAATGGTCTTAAGATGAAGACTAAGAAACTGATTGATACATCAGTTGGTGGCTCATCAAAATTTACAACAACCACTGGTATTAAGAAGATCATTGGCTCCATTGCTGCAAATGAGCATTTGGAACTGTATGACCATAGTGTGAGTAAGCCGGAAGGAACGATTGATTTGAAGATAGTCACTCAAGTTGTGGAAATGGAAGATCAATCAAAGCTGAAGTATAAAGAATGCTTAAAGCAATGAAGGTAAGTACTCAACCTGTGGCTCAAGTTCAACCTATCCAAGTTGTGAGTTGTGAGATTTGTAGTGGACCTCATTCCACTGTGTATTATGTTGAGACTGCTTAACAAATTGAAGAGATAAAGTTTTTAAAGCAGAATAGTCCCTATTCTCAGAATTATAATCCAGGGTGGAAGAATCATCCTAACTTTTTTTGGAAAGATCAAAATCAACCTCATATCAACAGCAGTAACAGGCTCCTCAGAAAGCAGAATGGGAAATAGCTATTGAAAAGATGGCAGGTTATAATATTTAATTCCAAGAAGAGACACAGAGTAATCAGAGGAACACCACATCTTCTATAAAAAATCTTGAAGTTCATATGAGACAAATAGCCCAACAACTCTCCACACATATTCCAGGAACCCTCCCGAGCGCGACAATATAAAATCCAAAATATCATGAGAATGTTAATGTTGTCACCGCAAGAAGTCAGAGAGTCATGGAAGAAGAGGAAGAAAAAGAAACAAATGATTATCAGTGTATAGAAGTTGAGCTTGAAGTGAGAGAAAACGGGAAAGAACCGGAAAGAGTATTACCACCTATGAAGCCAACTGAAGAGAAAAAGAAAGAGAATGTTAAACCAAAAATCAAGCTACCTTACCCTTAGAGAGTTACAAAGAAGGATCAAAAAGAGAAAGACTTTGAAAAGCTCAGCACAATGTTCAAAAAGTTAGAAATCAATATGCTGTTTTTTGAAGCACTCGAGCAAATGCCCTTGTACAAGAAACTCATGAAAGAGGTAATGGGAAAAAAGAGACCAATGAGTGAGGAGCAAAAAATTTCAACTGAGCAGTGTAGTGAAATATCACAGGGAAGGATAATCCCCATCAAGCGGAAAGACCCTGGACCTGTAGCAATTCCTTGCACTATAAAAGATAGAACTTTCAAGAAGGTCCTCATTGATTCAAATGCTATTGTGAGTCTCATGCCTTTATCTATTTTCAAAAAGCTGGGTATTGGAAAAGTGAGCGATACGGGAACAAACTTGAAGTTTGCCGACCACACGACTAAGAGGTCATATGGGCTAGCAGAGGATGTAATGGTGACGATTGATAACTTTACCTTCCCAGTTGATTTTGAGATTATGGATATTTCAGAAGATGAAGAGACTTCCATCATACTTGGCCTACCATTCTTGCTCACAAGTCGGTGCAATATTGATATTGAAACAGGTACTCTAACCTTTAAATCTTTTGATAAAGAAATAACTTTAAAAGTTTTGGACATCAAGAAGCGAGGTAAAGAGGAAAATCATCAACCTTCAGTTGGAATGATCAAAATAATGAAAAAAAGGTAAAAGTTCTAAACCACTTCTGAAAAAAGTCTCTGGTGTAATTTATTAGGTTGCAATATCTCAGGCGTCCAAGGCACATAGCGAGACTCCAAAATTCATTCGAGGAGTCAAAAATAGAAAAGTTGGATGTGATTTGATACACAAAGTTGCATTTATCTCTGAACCTGACCGGTCCTTTGTTGCGGAAAGGTCAAGCAACAAAGCGTGGAAGCTGAGATACCCCCTATAACAATGGGGTATGATTTGTCGAGCCATGCAACGTTAAACGAAGCACTGCATGGGAGGAAACCCACATTTTTAATGATTGAGTATTTTCTTTTTTTTTTTTGTTATTTTGTTTTGTTTGCAGGTAATAAACGAGACCTTACAAGTGCAAACTAGAGTGTTGCATTACCCTCCAACTCCTCTGTAAGGATCATTGTGAGTACATCTCTCCCACTTCTGTTCTAAAACATTGAGGACAATGTTTAGTTCAATTTTGGGGGAGTTTTTACTGTTTTGAGTTTTCGTGTTAAGCACTTTTTAATTGTGTTTGGATCCTTTTGTTTAAAAATCGTTGTGACCCCTTCCCGAATGAGGACCGTAAAATATTTCTTGTGAATACTGTGATGTGTAAAGTAGTCAATAAAGTATATAGAGTTTGAGGGAAAAGGAGTTGAAACTAGGGAATTTGGGAAAGTTTAAAAATTGAGGTATAACCTGAACACCCTAGATTCCCCGAAGTTAACAAATCAAATATGCAGATTTGTGCCATAGTACTTGGATTTGAGGAGTATTCCTCAATTAGTTCATAGTGATGATCCGACATGATTAAAAAGAATCGCATGTATAAAGTTGATTGAGAGAATGACTTATGGCACCAGAAAAAAAGAGATGAATAATGACGGTAAAGACAACTGATCCTTCTAAGTTGGGTAACCCTCACCCGGTTATTTAGCCTAACGGTGGTTGAATCTCTATAGTCATCCCAAAGTGGACTAATAAACGCCAACGCGCGAGGAAAAAAATAATAAAGGTGCCTTGAAAAAGTCTCGATCCAATCTCATACATGTGAGGGAAAGCGATCAAAAGTGCCCTAATTTGATTATCTGAATGAAAGGGGTAGAAAATTAAGGAAAAGACTTAAGCCCAAAGCATAGTTGGAGAGGTGACCGAAATGGGGATTTAGGTATTTGGTTTTACCGCGGTATGTGTTTGTGTAATACCTTTGTTAACAGACGATTACCAAGAGAACTAGTTTTAGCTGATCGGAACAAAGACTCACGTATGAGTATCGACACACCTTACCTTCACAAGTCTTTTATTTGATATGTACCATTTGATCTGAAAAATGTTTATCCAAGCTTGTTGCTTAAGGTCAAGCAATGATTTAAGTTTGGGGGAGTTTGATCAGTGATTTTTATACGCTATTTTACCATGAGTTTTAGTTAATTGTCTTATACTTTTAGTTGTATTTTATTTCATTTTATCTCATTTTATAAGCGGGTTTGGTATTTCTATTATTTTTAGGTTCAGGTAAGCAATCAAGAAGAATCAGAGCAAAAACCGGGAAAAACAGCAGGAATTCGAAAGACTTTTTAATGGGGAACAATGACCTGACATGGCCACCCGTGTCACCTGACACGGCCCGTGTCAGGAGGGTACCGAGATGAAGAAAACAGAGTTTTAGACAGTAGGCTGACACGGGTGCCCGTGTCAGCAAGTCTGGAGCAAACAATTTTTGCATTAGATATCCAAGGGGCCAACACGGCTGCCCGTGTCAGCTAACACGACCCGTGTTGGCTGAAGCGATTCATCTTCTAATTTTCTTTTTTTTTGACCTTTGTGATCCGTAAGGGTATTTTGGATATTTTCCTATTACTGTGTTGGACCTGGGAGTATTTAAGACAGATTTTGAAAAGGAAAAGAGGACTTTTTGGCCAGAGAAGAATTGCACGATCAGGATTAGAGAGATCAAGGTGATTGGGGAATTGAAGGTTTTTATGAACAGAAGCAATTGAAGATCAAAGAATCCTATTATCTTGTAATATCTAGTTTTTACTTTGTATTTTATTTGAATAATATGAGTAGATAAACCCCCAAATGCTAGGGGAGTGTCCTTGATTTGAATTTGTAATGACTCTGATATTAGTATTGCAATGTCACTTCCTTTGTTTTCATAACTGGTTTGATCTCTAGCTGTTCTTAATGCTTGCCCTGTCGGACCAATAGGGTTTGATTTACGATTAACGATTAGGCTGGACCGCCGTTGTTAAGGCTTTGCTTTTGATCATTCTGTAGTAGATATCACTTAGGACTAGGGATACTCTATATGAACCAAAATATTCTTGATAATTGATTGCTTAATCTCACTTATAATTCTTTATGGACATAGGAATTAGGGTAGATGATTAAAGGTTTTCTCACTAAGGACTTAGGAGTAGAGTTGTTATTGAGTCAGATCATACATTTCCCCTAACATGTTACTCATATCTGTTTAAACCACTTAGTTAATTTCTCTCTTTTATTTGCAATTCAACAAAACAATTTCAAAACCCCAAGTGCTTTTATTCAACTGAATTATTTTAGAACTTGTATTTTCTATGCAGTCATCGAGATCGATATTCGGAGAAATCTCCCTTATTACTTCATTGACAAAATAGTACACTTACTATTTTCCTGATCAATGGTTTTTGTCCTATACCAACATGGTCCTCATCTAAATTCTTTCAATGACAAAAAAATATCAAGCTAGTTTATAATGGTAGTCATCTATGGTGGAGTATACCATACCTCCATCTTCTAGAACTTTTACGGAAAAACTTGGAATTATAAACAAATTTTAGTTTAAACCATAAGAAAATACTTAGCATACCCATTACAAGACAATATAAAAATAAGAGAACTGGCTTGATCTTGTCCAAATAGAAGCTTAAGCTCTCTTGCTAGTTCTTCAACATGCATTCCTCTCTCATCTAACATGCAATTTAAAACCAATTTCAACATTTCTTATCATAAGGTAAAAACTCATAAGACATGCCTAATTCATTTAAAACATAGCCAAATTGAAACAACAACATCAGTCTTAATTAACAAATATAAATGTTAATTAACAGAGGTAGACGTTAAATCTTTAAAACCAATCTAGCACTTAACTTTAGTGAACTAGCATTATAATTATTCTAAGCCTCACTAATTGAGTTTAACTTGTTTGATAACAACCAATAATGTCACAGTAGCATCAAATTTCATTGAATTAACGTTGATTCCAACATGTTCAAATGGCAGATCCCAACATTATACAACATCAAATGGATTTCAATTTAGAAATATGAAGAAAAAAAAAGGATTAGAAAACTTTTTTTAAAAATGGAAAATAAAAAGCTATCAAAATTAATATAGAGATCAAAACATTATTTGCCCAAAGCTCAATAAAATCTTAAGGGCGCATTTCGTGCGCAGGATATGATAGAGAAAAAATAGGTTATAAAGCAAAATAAAGATATGATATGATATATATCACAGGTTTGATTCACACAAAATACCAAACTATATAATATATGACAATTTATCTTTGTAAAACAAATACATTTTTTCCATTTTCTAAAATATTTTAAAGGCTAAATTATAGTTTTTGTCCCCGCGAAATTGTCCCCCTATTTTAAATTTAAACAGTTTTGGTCCCTCTATTTTAAATTTAAATAATTTTGGCCCCCTCTCAAACTTTCACACTCAAAATTAGTGATGTTTCCATTTTTTAAAACTTTATAGATAAAAATATTGTGAAATATGACAAATCATCGTATATAAATATATTGTTTAACATTATAGATAAAAATATGAATTAAAAAACGAACATCTCATCGATTTTTTTTTATGAAAAAAATATTAGAAGGAGACTAAAATTGTTTGAATTTAAAATACAGAGGTCAAAATTGTTTGAATTTAAAATAGAGAGACTAATTTCGTGAATCACACAAAATTGAAGGACCAGAAGTGTAATTTAAACTATTTTAAAATTGATAAAAAAACTAATAATCTTATATAATTAAAAAAAAACTCATTGACACGACCGAGTAAACAATTTTAATTTTTCTTAAAAGGATCATAAATTTTATTATATAGGTTGGATAAGCAAAATAAACTAAGTATATATAACATGTAAATGACAAAACTACCATTAAAATATATTTAATTTGATAAAAAAAAATAAAACTAGTATTCATATTTTTAAAATTATTCTATCTATTTTATTTTTAATACTTTCAATTTATTAGCTTTTAATTTTTTTATATTATATAAAATTACAAAATTATCCTTATGACAAAATCATACATATTTTTTAAAAATTATTTATTAATACTTTTAATTGAATATCAAATTAATCTTTATTTATATATTTTTATATTTAATTTTTTATTTTAGTTCTCCTATTTATAAAATTTTAACGTTTTAGTCATCTTTTTAATTTTTTCAGCATTTTAGTCCTTCAAATTGTCACTTTTTGAGTTTTTTTAGTCCCCCTCCTGTTTTGATTATGTGACGTTCAAAATAGTAATTGAACATGGTCAGTCAGATGTCAAGTCATTTAAATAGTTGTCAAGTTAATGACATGACATAAAATCAGTATTTTCATTATTTCTTTAAACCTGTGATCTTTTATATTTCAATTTAAACATTACCCAATTATTAACAAATACTAACTAATAATAATTAAAGAAATACACATTACATTTATCTTCACCACATACAAAAATATCATCTAAATCCAAAAAATTTATAAACTCATCTATCATCACCTTCAACCCAGAAAATTCATAAAGGCATTCTATCCATAAAATAAAACTCACAAACTTCCAACAACTCCAAACCTTAAAAATGAAAAAATCTAAATAATAAATGAATTTTTTTTCTTTTTTTTCTTTTTCTCACTACACTTATGTCTTTTTCTTCATCTTCTGCAAATTTGACAATATGACAATTTAAAAAAAAAAAAAGAAGGGAAATTGTGTTTACACTTTACATCCCCACCTTTTTTAGAATTACATTTTAATTCAATTTTTGGTATCATAATAACCTTCCATTAATTTTTTATTTTCAATTCCTCTAAGAAAGTGATCCCTGACTCACTCAAGTAAAAACTAAGCCTTTAATATTAAATGAAATATAAAAATCTAAAAAATGACTAAGATGGAGATTTGAAAAATGAGGTTTGGAAAATAAAACGTTTAACATCAAGTGAAATATGCAGATCTGAAAAATGACTTAAAATAAAAACTAAACATTTATCATAAAGAAGAAATAGGTGAAGCAAGTGACTAAGATGATGGAGGCCAATACATAGATCTGGAAAATAAATGGAGATTCTTAAACTGACCATTTCCAAAATGCAAACAAACCAACAAAAATAACCTAAATGAAAAATGAAATTGAGAGTGATTAAGATGTTTGAGTTTGAGATAATAATGAATTAGTTTATGATGGATGATTTAATTATTAATAGTTTTTAAAAATTGAAAGTAAATTATTTTAAACTAAAAAATTAAATAAATCTCACTTGGCTCCATGTTATCAATGTCACGTCATTAATGGGTACAAAATTGGAGGGGGACCATCCAAATCCTAGGGATCAAAAAACTAGTTTTTAAAATGGAGGGATTAAAAGTTAAAAATTATCAAATTAGGGGGACCAAAAGTGCATTTAAGCCTAAGTTTTATAAGAGTAAATTCATAAAGGGTTTAATTGTTATGCGTGTAAAAATCTTTTACGCTGTCAAAGACGAGAGGGTTGGGCTTAGAACAAGACCCATCAGTGGATAAGATCACATCTTTATAACAAAAGGTGTACACGTTCGGCCTCACTCAAGGTAATGGGCCAAATAGTAATATATCATTTTGTTATGTCATATAATAATTTTAAAATTTTTAATATGACTTAGCAGGATACATGGTTATCATTGATTGACGGTTTAAAATTCTTTTACACTATCTGTGTATCATCTTTTTTTCTATTTATAAATGATTTTTTTATCCTAATATGCTAGATTCTAACTAACTCATATTCAAAATAAAATAGTTCAAAATTTAAACAATTGACCTATGATAAAATAAGTTTGAAGATTAATTTATCATATTCTATTGTATCATCAAATATTAGATTAAGACATAATATCTTTTATTCAGTATATTAAACCAACCTTAATTTTTTCTGTCGCTACAAATTCAACCATTACCTACTTCTTTCTAAATTTATATGACGTATAAATCATTTAATACCGTTTAAATAATATTCTTAATTTTGTATGAAAAAAATGGTAATTCTAAGAAGAAGAAAAATAATAAATACAATGATATAATAGAAAAAAATTATTAACGTCGTGTTCATACAGTAAAAAATAGTTTTTTTTTGTTTAATTAAAAAAGTTACACGAAAAAGAGTAACCAAAAACTAACAAGAGGGTTTAGTTAGGATAGTATGTTGAGTGCTGAACTGTGCGTTCTTATTTCAAAATCCGAACCTCATCATCCAAAACCAAAATCAGAGTAGCCATGTTGCTTCGCCGTTTGCCGTGGACGGCGGTTTCCGCTGCTGCACCAATTCCACTGCATTCTTCCATTAAAGTTTTCACTTCCATTCCAAAGCAACTCGCCTTCTCCCCTTTATCCTTCTGCTCCACCTCCGACCTCCATCTCACTCACCATCCAGACAAACATGTAATTTCATTTTCACGCCATTTCTAGGGTTAACTCATTCAATTGTTTTTTGGTTCGCATCATTCACTGAGTTTGAATCTTCATTTGCAGGAACACGAACCCGATAATCGTCGCCCGCAGCATCTGAAACCCGGCCTTTATCTCGTCGGAACACCGATCGGAAATCTTGAAGACATCACATTCAGGGCTCTTCGAGTGTTAAACTCGGCCGATGTTATACTATCGGAAGACACAAGGCACTCTGGGAAATTACTTCATCACTACAATATCAAAACACCCCTGGTAAGCCTCTTCCTTTTCCTTCTACTCTATTTGCAAACCTAGGTCAATATTCGTCACTGTTTGGCATAATTGCAATTTACATTTTCTAATACTCGTTTCTAGATCTTCAGATGAGTTATCACAAATTCAATGAATCACAAAGGGAACAGCTTGTGCTCAGGAGGTTGAAACAAGGTGAGATTGTGGCACTTATAAGTGACGCTGGAACGCCAGGTATAAGTGATCCTGGTATGGAGTTGGTAAGTGTGCTGCTGTTACTGTGCTTGTTTATTCTTATCATCACTTCTATTCTATTTTGTTTCATAACTTTGTTCATGGTGATAACAATGCAGGCCAAATTATGTGTTAGTGAAAATGTTCCGGTTGTTCCAATCCCAGGTCCTTGTGCTTTGGTATCTGCTCTTTCTGCCTCGGGTTTATCCACAGATGAATTTACATTTGGTAATTAACTGATTGAACTGCATGGTTTGGGTAGATAATATAAATAAAATTTTGCATTTATGGACCTAAAGTGGTTACTTATTACATAAGTGATTACTTATTACATATATTTCTCCAGTTGGGTTTCTTCCTAAACATTCGGGATCAAGAAGAAAAAGGCTCATGGCTTCGGCGGAGCAAACAGCAACACAAATATTTTACGTTCCTCCTCACAAGCTTTCTCAGTTTCTCGAAGAGGGTTCATCAATTTTTGGTGATACAAGGTACTGCTAGGGACTTTGCCTTACCTGTAACTTTGTTGTTTTATTATATCATTTAACTTATATTGCTTAGTTTGATGAATAGGAGTACTATGCTCTTGTCAATCTTTTCTTTAATCAGTATCCTTCTCAACTTCCACTTTTATATTTTTCAGTTGGACAGTCCATTATTTTTTTTTTGCTTACTTTGTGAAAAACTAATCATTGACACCATGTATCACACATGTTTGTTTGATTTGTCATTCAACCCCAATTGAATTTTATTCTTCTTAATCTTATGTACTAGAACTCGAGAAACATAAGAAAGTTGCATCACTGATACTTATTTTCCTTAGGGAAATTGCATCATGTGCTAGATTGGTTGACTCTTCAATTTGATGATGTTGTAGGAAATGTGTTATTGCTCGAGAAATGACTAAGTTTCATGAAGAGGTAATTTTTGTATTCATCCTTCTGAAGTCAATAATTGGTAGTTTAAAACTTGATTTGATAGCCTTACATTTGTTAATCATCTTATTTCTGTGGTGGTGGCTGTTGATTCTACTAGTACTATTCACTAAACCCGTGAGAATAATAACAAAGAGGTTAGAGGTCTTTAGTGTCTTGACTCCTTATATGCCACACTAATGGAATGAATTAAATCAAGTTTATCATAGAGATGATGTCTTGTTATAGCCTTCTTAACTCTCATGTTCCTATTTTTCTTATGAAAAAATACATTTTGTTTTAGGTCATGCTAAAAATTTAACCACTGCTTAACTATAGTTGAAAGGAAGCTATAGGGTTTCATCTGGATTTGTCTGCCGTGATTGGGAGGTTATGGGGTTGGATTGTGAAATCATTCTCATGTTAATGTAAGGATGGGCTGCTTACAATAGATAATGGATCCTGTCATGATGGGAGCTTTATAGCATCAAATATCCCTTTTATTCCTCAACTATAGTAACTGTACTATGCCTGACTTCAGGATTTAACTTTTTTTCAAGAATTGGAAAGCTGGGGATTTATGTTTTTGGGTTTATAACTTCTCGGGCATACAACTTCGAGACTTTATGTTTTTGGTTAATAGAAGTGATTTTGTTCGCTGGATATCGCCTATGTAGTTTTCAAAGGGGAAAACTATTCCTGACAAGAAAAATAGTTACATGATGGCAAAGAATAAGGCTATGACAAGACATCATTATTATGACAAACTTGATTTAATTGAAGACAAAACACTAATAATGACCTCTTTGTTCTTGTTTTAATATTGTTCCCAAGGATACCAATTGTTCTCATTAATTTTTTTAATGCACATCACTTTTGTAGTTTTGGCGCGGATCACTTGGTGAAGCCAACCATGTATTTTCTACTCGTTTGCCAAAAGGAGAACTTACCATATTGATTGAAGGGCAAGCACATTCTAAAGTTGAACCTCCGTCTGACACCGAGCTTGAGAATGAACTAAGAGAATTAATTGAAAATGGCGAGAGTCTTTCCACGGTAATACTAATGACTTCTCAATAGATTGACATGTTTGGTTTTAGTTCTTCTAGAAATTTGATAAAAAGATCTAATTATGAACATGTTAGTTCATGGTTTGGCCAGTTCAATCCAAAGAAATGGTATGTGGATATCAACTTATAGGATTCAGTGTACTTGTGCAGAAATGATCCTTGCTACCAAATAATGGGCAAATAATCATTTTGAAGTGAATATTTTTGCCTTGTTCTTTCATTTAGTAGATATTACCTGCTCATGTTAGTAAATATGGGATGACCCTGGTCTAAATATGGGATGTTATCTGTTCATTTACTAGTCTAAATTTTACTCTTGTTTTCTTCCCTCAAAATTGAATTTTAATTAGTTGGAAATTTGCTTAAGATTATCTTACGCTTTGTATGGGAGTCAGGAGGGAAAGATATGGGATGACTCTGGAGGGGAGGGGATGAAAGGAAGAGTCCCTCATCTTGTTTGGGAGATTGTTTTGGAGGGGAGGAGAGAAGAATATATATGGGTGACATTTACTTGTTTTGAGAGTATTATAGGGGGGGAATGAGTTGGAAGTTTATTCAAAATCTCCAAATTTCTCCAAAGTCTCTTCCAAATGCATTTTTTGAGTTCCCATGTGTATAAGATTTTAGTCCAATGAAGAAAAATAAATCCTCAAGCAAGTGGGAGACTACTCCCCCCTTCCCTTTCCTCCTCTCTTTGTCCCTGCCCCTCCAAGCATGCAAACAAACATATTTTATCTCTAGGTTGATCTACTCTTATTAATTGGTCGCAATTCATTTTTCTTATATTTCAACAATTTTAGTGCATTTCTTAAATTTGACTGCTGACATGTTTTTAGGCTGTTAAACTGGTTACTGGAAGAACATCAGTGAGTAGAAAAACTATATATTCACTTGCTTTAAGAAAATTTGGTAAGCAACTTGAAGTGGAAGATGATTCAAGTTAGCAACAGATTCTTCCTGGAGGTAAGCTTGATATTACTGTGTTGGGGCTTCATTCATCCATGCCAACTGCTGTTTGTTATTATTCCCTTAAAACTTAAAGCACTCTGTAATTGACAGAGGCAGGCATCATGTAAAACAGTACAAGTATCTGCTGCTCTATCCTTCAATTAGGATGGACAATAATAGGTTTCCATCAAGAGGAGTAGTTTACCATTTGTTGAACAACTGTTGATCATGTATGGATGGGTTGGTGCACTAGCATTTACATTGCTGCCCTGGCTTCCCATGGTTTGGATCTTGAAAGCAACGCTCGGCAATAGGACAACAAAATTGATTGTACAGACTTGATCATGTAGAAATAGCAGAAGTACCATCGAGATGCGGGTTGTTAAATCCAAAAAGGAAAATTCTAAGATAAGCAAACTCCATCTCCCCCATCTTGTACTTATCCCAAATGTTCTTTCCCCGGCACATGACTTAGGGAGTCAGTCATTAGGTGATATTGCCATGAGAGCAGTTCCTTGATCTCAAATTGTCACATTTGATTTGAGTTAGTATATGTAATATAAATTTTAAAAGAAGAAAATGATATGAAGAGTAGTAGATATACAGAGTACCTCTACTCCACTTCTTGACCAGTTTTCCTTATTTATCGATGAGAATCATATCTTCACATGTCAAGGTTACATAATATACTAAGTAATTTTGTTCAATACTTCCTTTGATATCAAATATATGCAAATAAGTATTCATATTTTTGACGGCCTCAAATATAGTCATATCTAATTACTTTCACTCTATTTAACAATACCGTTCCTAATATACTCTGCAATTAATATATGTTTCTTTCTCACTCTGATGGAACAAATTCTCTTGAATGACACTTTTGATAATACACTTATTTTTGTGTGATTAAGATTAATTTATATTGCTTATACTCAAGACTGAGTGATTTTTATTATAGTTCTTAATAAACTTTTTTTATAACATTATTTACATAATGATAATACACTGCATTAGGCTCTGATGACATCCCCTTGAAGTTTCAGGAAGTGCTGGTATGTCAAAGGCATAATCAAATGCGTAGAGACGGCTTTGTGGGAATATGCATTTCATTCACTTTTAAAAAGTCACTTTAACAACTTAATATACTGTATGAAATTTATACTATGTACAAGGAATTGGATTCAGTAACTAAGTTAAAAGCTGTCTAATTAAAGGGTGAAAATTGTAAACATGCAGAAAAGTGGACCCTGGAAACAGCTGGCGGTAAGTGGACCAGACAACCAAATCAGACGGGCGGTCGGGATCACGGGCACTACACTGAGACATGTCATGTGTAATGTCATCCCCCTTCCTCCCCAAAGACCCCACATTTCTCTTACCTTGGAGTAACAAATTACATAACAATAATCCAATTCCATATCAATAATCTCAGATAGCAACGCCGCAACCACTATTATATACACATGCACCATCTTTTGGAAGGAGAAAAAATAATCTTCTAATAATTCCTAAGCATTATAGTACACTGTTTATTGTTTAAACTCTAATTTCACTGCTAAATAATTATTCACTATCTTCTATACAATTGTTTCCTGATTTTATTTTGTTTGCTGCATTACATGTCATCCTTAGAGATGACGGTGGAAGGTTCAAAATCAAATATTCGCTGCCCTGTTGCTAAGATTCGTTGAGGATCGAATTGCATCTTCATGGCATTGAATTGGGTCCACTTATCTCCAAAGTGGTCCTTCCACTCCTCTACTGTTGTGTAATGGGGCAGGTACTGTTTCACCTTGATCTTCGAGTCATGGCAGAATCTCAGAATCTGACGGTTCTGGTTACTCAGATACTCCAGTGTCTCAGCATCCAAAGCTGATCTCAGAAATGCCACCAGGTAAAACACCTCCTCCTCTGGTGTCACCACCGAGCTCCGATTGTCCCACCTAACACCAAAAACAACCGCTATAATAAGTTTAACCATCACTAAAATCATGTTTTTGATTTTTCTTTTCATACAAGCAACCAATGATGCAAAACGGTAGAAGATGTTAGTTGGATTTACTTACTACGTTGTTATCAATTGTATGACTTGTCAGACCAACGTGGAATCTGCATGTTTTTTTGTTATATGAAAATAAAATCTGTTTAACTTTTAATGACTCAGATAAATTCTGTGATTAAATTATTCTTAATGTTATTTTAATTAATAATATATTTAAATCTCACATCCATTCCTTCAGCTTTTTTAAGTGGCACTTATCTTTCTCAATTGCACTCATCTCTCATCTATTTTGTATAATTACAATTTAACTTTCTAATAAATAAAGGTCGGAAGATATTATGTTTTGAAGGCAATAACCAAATTAATATTTAAATTATTTCAAAACAATAAAATAAAAATAATATAATATTGCATCAGTTGATTGAATGTTAGACACTGTATCAAATAAAATTTAAAGGGTAAGGAAGTTTTAAACTTAACAAAATAGAAACAGTTTGATATCCATGTAAGGATATCTTATGCTATTAAAAAAGTAAGGATATCTAATGGGAAGTACAATTTCTTGTGTATGTTTTTTTTAAGAGCAATGATACCCTTCATATTTATATATTTTGGTGAAATCTCTTATGAACCATATTTTTAATGTGAATTGAATTAATTATTCGTTCAATTAAATTAATTACATAAATTTTAAAATTAACCATATTTTTGATGTGAATTGAATTATTTATTTATTCAATTAAATTACCTACATTTTTATGTGATTAATCTAATATCACATGTAGGGGTGGCAAATGATCACACCCATCTCGAAAAAAACAAGACGAGACGGAACTAACGTAAACACAATTGAGGGAACAAGTGTAAACACAATTGAGGGTTCGAGCTTAAAAATTTTGTCCACCTACATAAAAATGAGACGAAACGAGAAAATCTCGTAGACATTGCACCTCTAAAACCTAAAAATACAAAAATTTAAAATTCATACCTAAAAACAAAGATAGGATGGACGAATAAACAAACACGAGCCTCTTAATTGCGTCGTGTTTAAAAAATATTTGCATGAAACATTTTCCTTTTTTTTAATGAACTATATGGTTTTTTTAATCATAGATTTGGTAGTTTTTAAATAAAAAAAGAGTAACTGATAGATGATTTATCTATTCTATATTATTATTGGTGGTTGGATGTTGAAACGGCGGTGGCAATGGAACTAGGTCATAGTAGAATGACATCCCACCATTCTAGGAGTGGGTCCCTATTGAAGATCTTCTGACAGCAGAATCTTCCCATTTGTATGATCATAGACGATCATTTTTGTCTCCTTCTGCTCACAAATGGAAAGAAAAACACCTCCATCTCCTATTTGAAATGGTGGGGATGTTTAATGTTCTGCATGTTTCATGTTCTTAACCTTAACCATTCTACACCTTGTTATTTTATTAAGAGACTCTAACTAATGACACCCAATAAGAAGCTGTCAGCTATAAATATGTCGCTTACGAAAACGTATTATTCTATATACGACTATGACATGCATGAATATGATTCTTATTAATTTTGTCGAAGTATAAACTTACTTGTTTTTGTTCATAGGGTAGATGAGAATAGGCCCACTTGTCTTATTCCCCAAAATGCCCTTGAACACACCCTTGTCAAAATCTTCTATCCTCGATTTTGGAACAAAAAGATTCAGCCATGGATGTGCTACATCCCATAAACCCTTGTATCTAAGTTTCACTTCTGCCTTATGTACACGATCCAGAAAATCCACATAACCCACGTCCGTTGTGAACACTGATGTTTCTATAAAACTTAACTTTTTCAATAGTGCTTGTATTTCCTCATCAACAGAATCAGCATTTCCTTGGTGGTAGTTTTTGGTTATCTCCAAACAGTACAAAACACCTCCATCGGTATTAATGGAACTGATTTTAACAGGATTACTCGATGAAAAGAATGAGGATCTCCAATTATTAACAAGTCCTTCATCCACTATCACAAAACCTTCTACATAATCGAATCTCTGCCTCGCCGCTTTCCCATGCAGAGATATCAGAAACTCTTGATCCTTACTAAAGGTCGAAAAATTCGAATACAAAACTCGTATCCAACGAACCTGCACGTTTAATATATAAATTCATAATAAAATTTATACAAAGAAACAGCAGACAAACAGACAACAAATTGCGTTTTTGAGAGGTGCATACTCTTTGAGGAGCTGGTTGGAGAGCAATTCTAGCTCTTGTGATGATTCCAAATTGTCCAAGACCACCAAGAACAGCATGGAACAAGTCTGAGTTATGATCTTCTGAACATGTCAACACTTCACCTTTTCCTATTACACACCAATAAGTGAACAATATTAATAATAGAAATGCATGTTATCAGCGCCGTCTCTTAAATTTTTGGAGACTCTCTGTACTATACTAACCTGTAACAACATCGAGTTCAAAAACATTGGAGATTTGAGGACCTTGATTAAAGGTTTGTCCACTAATTCCAGCGTTAGAAAGAGTACCACCCACAGACAAATACAAGTAATCAGTCCAAGACATGGGTGCTAAACCATACTCCAATGTAGCTTTCAACACATGTATCCATAATTCACCACCCCAAACATCCACATACATTTCTCTCTCATACACTCGAGGAAGAAAATTAACCCTACTGCCTCTCCCCATTTCAATCACCACACCTTTCATTCTCGTATCCGCTTGTCCGTTTATCGAGTGTCCGTGCCCTCGCGCGGACACCGCGAACGGCGGCCAATTATACGCCGCTTTAACAACCCTCGCCACATCATTTTCCGACGCTGGTCGAACCACCGCTAATGCTTCTCCTCTACTGCTCAACCTCCCGAAATCCAATGAAACCGCTTCTAACTCCGAAGCTTCCAGTTTCACTTCACCTTCAAGACCTACGTGGAGAATCTCCGTTAAAGTTGGGTCGACCGTTAATCCTACCGTTAGAAATAACCGGCTTATGGCGAATGTTAACAGAATAATAACAAACTTGTTCTTCACTGCCGCCATTGATTCTTGATTTCTTTATACGACTATAATGTATATAATGGAAAACAAAACAACATGCATGTGCGTACCATATCAAAGAGAAAGAAAAATCTCGGAGCAGCTTTTGTGTGGTTTAACGTAAGTAGGATTTCACTTTAAAGATTTTGTACGCAAGCGAATTTGGAGAAAGATGAAAGATTCTTGCTGACTGTGTCTGTGCGTTATCTCTACAATA
This sequence comes from Lathyrus sativus, assembly GCA_963859935.3. NCBI lineage: Eukaryota > Viridiplantae > Streptophyta > Magnoliopsida > Fabales > Fabaceae > Lathyrus > Lathyrus sativus. Next base: position 665,949,092 of record OZ012739.1, read on the forward strand.
GGTGCAATATAGTGGATGAATACAAAGAACTGCTAGGGAATGGACGTAGCTATTGAGGGTACTTTTTCTTGTTTACGTTGGATATGAAGGTTGTGTCAGAAAGAAAAGAAAGAAAGAAGGGTTGCGTTGCGGCAAAGAAAGTTAGAAAGTGCGTGTGTGGTGTGGTGTGAGTGTGATGAATGGGAGTATGAGTCATTACTGTGTGTGTGTCTTGGTTTTAAGATGCAAACAAGAACCTCAAGAGGGCTGGCTGAGATGAGACTTTGATTTTGTTAGGAAAGGCACGTGGGAAAAGCCACCAGACACGTGTCTCATTGTGGAATTCTATAGTAAATTCATGTATGTGTCTTATTTAATTTTAATAGTAACATAAAATGAATTTAATTTACTAAAATATATTTATTTTTGATAAAAGAGAGAGCCGAAGAAGAAAGACTAGATTATATCAGAGATTATAAATGTGAACATAAAATGAATCTAACATGCCACGAATATTCTTCACCACAGCTTGACCAACTATACCTTTTATGATTTCTCACAACAGCTGCCATTGAGTCAACATTCAACTCTAATGCATCAAGCCATAAACTTTGAGCATACTTCAAATTTTCAAAAACTCTCCATAGCACAAAAAACAAAAATTTAGAAATTTGGAAAAAACCACTAATCCACTGCATTTATAATCTCTGATAACTCCTCCATACACTCTATTACTTTCCTTACCCACACCATCCGTGTTCAATTTCACCATCCCTTCCTGAGGTGGTTTTCAACCTATCCAACAAACAAAGAGACCTTTGTTCCCTCAACAAATCAATATTTGTTTGCTTCGCAATATAATAATCGTTCAAAATTTGCATAACATATTAGCCTGGATTATGCGGTTTCTGAAAAATCTCATTTATGCAATTCTCTTTTGTGCCACATCCACAAGCAGTGGCACACCGTCGCCTAATAGTCTCTCCATTGTATCCCACTTATTAGAAGTAATTTATATTCAGTAATTTTGTTAAGCTTAATTTAGTTAGTGTAAGTTAATATTTTGTCTACGTAACATTATTGTTTGTATATATAAATCAGTAACACGCGTGGCCATTAGCTATAATCAGTAATCATTTAGTGTAACTGTTTTGTAAGAGTAATAAAAGTTTGTTATTCAATTCTCTCTTTTCTTCCATCTTCATCTTATGCACCAGCAAATGATATCTAGAGTTCCGGTTCAGATTCACAGGAAAACACAAGAAAACACAAGTGAACGATGAGGCGTTGTGTGATTGATTTCGTTTCTTGAATTCGTGTTGAGTTTTTGATCGAAATCGTAACAAAATTACATTTCTTGATTTTGCAGGATTGGAAAAACTAGTGTTTGGTGAGATCTGAGTGTATTGCTATTTGCAGTGAAAATTCACAGAACAAATGCGAGTTTATATTAGTACTTAAGAGATCAAAATCGAAAATCTCTCAGACATATTTGTGTGTCGTTTTTTTAAAATCGAAAATATGGGTGTTCGTCGAAGTCAACACAAACTTCTAGAACGACGCCGTGATAAAGAAACGTGACTGAAATACAAGACAAATGCGAACGAAATGCAAGGTAAAACGAAGTAAAGTGCTTGCGTAGAAAGATAAAGTGCAGTAAGATAACGGGCTGGAAATTAAAAGACTTTTAAAGTAAAGTGCAGAAAAGTAAAGTTTGTTGAAAAGATAAAGGCAGTCGAAAATAGAGTGCGGAAAACGTAAAGGTAGTCGAAAGTAAAAAAGGGTTGAAATGCATAAAAACATGACGTTTTAAGATTAAAATGGTGGAATGTATTAAATTGGTGGAACGCATACATACACTTTTCTCACTCGTTTCTCACAACGCATGTACTTTAAGTGTAGCAGAAATGTGTACAATCTGCGGACCCTTTACAAAATAGAACTAAGTTGCTATATATAAAAGTCTAAAATAACTGTGCAAGACTCAAAACTATCCCCGTGATGACAGGTCTTCAGATCATGTAGTAGTTTTTTCGCTTGATGTGTCCACGTTCTGAGTAACCGTCGACGCATATGCAATAGTTCCCACCTCGCTCATTCTTTTGAATCTTTCAATTGCTTTGTTGGCACTAAGAACTAATAATCCTCGTCGAAACCTCCATCGTCGAATATATTAAAGTAACATGCTTCGATGTGTTGTCCACCATCATAGTGAACTCTACACTTAGCCAATATGACATAGTATTCCATTTCACTATGTGCTACCGTAGCATGATGATTAATTCACTAAGTCCCTATGCTTTTTATTAGACTTTTCAACAACACCACTTTCGACCAGCATCACTATAGGTGATCCCCGACCTTAAGTCATATTAATTACATTGACCCTATTTTTGTCTTCCACTTGGCACATTTATGGCTAGCCTCATGAATATTTGTCATTCATAGTTAAGTCGAAAAATACGGTGTAACAAATTGCGTCGATAAGGCCATGTTTCAATCTGCATCAAACAAGAGAGACATGACCTTTTTTATTGTAATTTTTTGACACCGTTTCACTGTTGCTGACGTCATCGTCATTATTGCCCTTTTTACGTCGCATTGTCACTTCCAATAGATTTACCTAGAATCTCATCATCGATCCTACTTTCTAGGAAGACGTGGGTTTTCACGTTTTTCAGTAACCGCTCCCACTCACCCTTAATGTTTGCATCGAAACCCCATGCAAACTCTTCAGTTTATCCCACGCTGGCGCCAGGTGTCAGATTTCACGCATGCATTTAAGCCTATAAATATCCTTCCTCAGCTCTTTGCTTTCTTTTCTTTCTCTTTGTTTTCTGGCGCATTCTGCCTTTTTCTTCACAGAAACACCAAACCCTATTTCCTCCATTTTAATTTCAGAAAAACTTTCCTTCACACTGTCTAAAGACCGGGTTCATTTCGAGCCCACCACTGGTAACAACCTGTTGGCCTTTGTGATTCCTCCCTCTGAAGACGAAGAGGTTAGGGATTTCATTCTTGAACCCTTATTTGATAATGGAAAAATTGTTATTTGGTAAAAACAAATGTTGAATCCATACTCCATAGAAAATAAACTTTACGCCTTTGCTGGAAATATCCTTCTAAACAATCCCAAGCTCAAGACACCTTTTTCCAGGTCATGTGCTCACAATGCCTTTTGAGCTTGGGACTGTTTAGAAGGATACGACCCAACAAAGAAAAATGCAATGGTTTCTGCATTTGAGCTTGCCTTTTACACATACTAGCATGCATATCAACCAAGGAACTTCTAATTAAATTAACATCAAAGATACGATAAGGGCCAGGGTAACCATCTACCATGTTTACATTGGCACTTCCATGTTTAGGCAATAAATTGGCTTGAACATTGGGTCCAAGATCCTTGAAGGACAGAATACCACTTCGAATTAATTTCTAAACTTCAACCTTTAATGCAAAACAATTCTCGATGTCATGGCCAGGTGCCCCTTGATGATAGGTACATAAATGATCAAATTTATACCACCAAGGAAGCTCTTTTGGAACAACCGGTGAATCTCTAGTATGTACAAGATTCTTTTGTACTAGAGCATGGTACAGTTTAACATACTGTTGCACCCTGAAATTTGCCCAACCTTATTCACTTGGTTTATGTTTCAATATCATTAGCATTTGCATATAGAGTCATGTACATAGTCTAACCATCTGCATAGCATAAGCATATCAAGTCATCCAACAGGGGACCAATCATTATTCTCATCTCTAGAGGCTTATCAAGAGGTCATTATCCAAATTCAATCTCATTCAAGTCATCAGAAAGAATTTGAAAGCAGAGAAGTCAATGGATCAAGCAGGGCATCTAGCTCCTATCTGAGGGTATCTGAGGATCAACAAAGAAATTGTGAGCTGGGGCTGAGCATGGAGAGTATGTGGGCATCATGGGAGACTTAGAAAGTCATTTGGAGAAAGAGATAAGTCATTGGTGTAGTCACAAGAATTTCAGTTGAGGACAGTCAACTAGGGTTTCATCTGGGTCAACCCTAGGTCAACTCTAGGTCAATTGACTGATTGAAAGGCATTAAAGGCTATTGGAGAGATGTGGGGTTCATCATTTGACATGAAGAATAAGGATATGATGATATGCTAAGAATAATTCAAGAGAAATCAAGGAGAAGAGGAGTTTCTAAATTAGGGTTTCTGTGTAAAATCCCCTAGTTTAGGTCAAATTTCCAAGCAAGATAAGTCAAAATGCAAGCTTCAAATGGATCCTTGTCCAACATGAAAACTTGTAGAGGATCTCAAGACCTTTAATTTGAGTGGTGGAAGACATCAAGGAGATTTATAGAACTCAAGTTATGGTCCTTGCAAGTTACAGGTCATCTGAGGTATCTGAAATTTTGTCTGTGAAAGTGACTTGACTTCCAAGCTATTTTTACCCCTCAAGGAGATTTCAAATGAATTTCTGGTCAACATAAGAATTGTTCCTCATTGTCTTAGCTTTCTATAATGGTATAGTATTCCTTCATATGATTTGTGGAACTCTACTTATGGTCTTGGCAAGCAAAGGGTATTTTGGTCATCTGGTGATTACAGGTCATTCTTAGCCTATGCCTAAAACTCATGCAAGGGAGCTTCAAATGAAAAACTTCCCAACATCAAAGTTGCTCAAAATGCCATTTTAAATCAAGAAAAGAAGTCATAGAAGTTTGGAAATGCATAGAATGAGACTTGACCAAAGTTGGTGAAAAATGGCCTAAAAAAGGCATATAACTTGAAAAAGTTCAAGTTGGAAAATGGTTTGAGAGATCTAAAAATCCAATATGAGTCATCCAATATACCAAATTGATTCCCAACATCATTTTAAAGACATTGGTTCAGCCACATTTTTGAGTTTAGGCTTAAAAATTGGACTTCCTTTGTAAATTTGTTTCTTGCATCATAAGGCAACATGGTAAAACTTAACACAAGGCAAGGAAAAGCTTGGTTTTTCATACATGCACTCCTAATATCTCATGAAAGGAGATTTTCACACAAGTTTACCCAAGGTGCAAGCATGACATGAGATGATTCAAAATACCATCAAATGATAAGTTCATGAAATTTCCACAAGTTTCTAGATCCCTCTAGGACCAATCTAGAAGCTTCTCATTCTGTTAATCATCATCTATATAAGGAAATGAAGCCATTTGTGCATTGGTTGGTGATTCTTTGAGCTTGCAAACACTACTTTGATTCCTTCACTCCCATTTGCATTTTCTCTTCAAACTCCATTGAAACTTCATCAATCATCTCAATTTCTGTTATCATCATCATCCACCATTATCATAGAGTAATTGGCAAAGGAAATTGAAGGGAATTCGTGGCTGGTTAGGGTGATCCAAGTCTACACTCCAACTTGCATGAAGAGGGGGATAAGGTGATTCAAGAAGATTGAGCCACAACCATTGCAAACAGTAGAAAGCACACCATTGGAGGAGCATCTAGAAGCCATTACAAGTCTTGAATTGCAGCACAACTACACCTGCCATCATCACTTGCAAGGTAGGCATTTCCCTTCGAATCTCCTTATTTATCCAGTTATAGATCATATGGTTAGGATAAAGATGCTTAGAGACCATAGGGGATTGAATTCTGAGAATTATGGAGACTTCTATGAAGTTCCATGGCAGGTCACCATTTCTTTAAGTTCCAAGAACAAGATGTGCATTAGGTTGTAATTGATATGGGATAGCATGGAATGATGAGGGTAGCATGTAGAACAATTTTAGATCATTAGGATTGAGTTCTAGCAAGGTTGATGTCAGAAGAGCATGGTGAAACCCTAGCTTTCGTGCCCTCTGTTTGGGATCTACAAGGAGAGTTAGCAAAAACTAAGATCAAGAATGGATTCCCTGTGATTAGTAGATCATTTTAGGGTTTTGAATTTTTCATTTTCATCAAGTAATCATGGAGAACGATCTGGTTGAATTTTCGTGCATGGATTATGTTCTGCTGAAACCCTAATGGCATTTGGAGAAGACAACGCGAGCACCGTTGGATCGTTCTGAGTATTTGACTTAATCCTCTCATCGTGCGGCCACGATTTGATGCTGAAAACGGAGGGAAAATTTAAATCCTCAAAACGCAGCGTTTGATTTAGTAGCCAGTCTGGGCTCAAATGCTTTTTGCGCCCCCCAACTTGCTGGGCCCAACGTGTATCATGTGTTTTTCTTACTTTTCATACCCCCCTGCCTTTTATTTCATTTTAACTTCTTTTCATTTTCATGCATTTTCAAAAAATCATAATAAATCATAGATTTCATATTTTTTAATGGTTCTTTTTGCATTAATTTCTTAAAGATGTATAGAAAATTATAAAAAATAAAAATTGCATTTTATCCTTTATTTGGTATTTTTCCCATATTTTTCAAATAAATGCCTATTTTAGGTGTTTCATTTTATACATGAGTTTGTTGATTTTTGTTCTAATAGTTGCTACAATATTTTTTGTCCATTCTTTTTAGGTTGATTAATAGACATTGTTAGCTTGTGCATACAATTTAGTGCATATTTTTAGGAATTAATTTTAGGTGATTGGTTTAGGTTTGAATAACATGAATAAAATTAGGGTTTTAAATCAACTTAGGTGAGATAGTTTATTTCTTTTAGGAAATTTTTCACTTGATTTTTGGGGTATGGACTATAGGGGTTATGGGTATAGGATAGATCCCCTTAGAAATCACTAGGATTCCCCTACTGCTATTAGTATATTACTGCTATATTTGATTGATTGGTGTGGTGTGCCCTCTGGGGATTATTGATTTGTCTGTGTGGGTATTGGGATTGTCTGGGGATTGGGGAAGCTGAAGACTTGTGATGTTGAAGCCATTGGAGATCCAGAGCTTGAAGACCAACTTCCAGAGTTGATGAGGAGATTCCTGCTAGCAGCTGTTGTGGAGATTAGGGTTTAGGAGCTAGGCAGAGCTCTAGATTAGAAAGCTTGAATCTCAAACATGGAAGGTTTTGACTGCCTCCATTCCTCTCTGTGATACAGAGTCTCTCTAAGACACTCACCCCCTTCCTTTGGAAGGCTTGGTGCTATTGTCTAAGGGATAGAACTCTTGAGAGAAAATGTCTTATGTGTTAGTAGCAATTGGTTTGCCACCCTTGGTAGTCAACTAATTGCTTAACACCCGATTCACTCTTGTGATTGATCCCTCAGCTTGGAAGATAGGACTTGAAGAAAAGCCATTATAGACTGAAGATTGATGATCAAGACCTTGCTGGAAGGATGTGGAGATGGAGATTGATGCTTGCTGAAGCTTGTTGCTGTCTGGAGAGGACTTGAAGATAGGTGTTGATGCAGAGCTGCTGATGCTGTTTATTTTTCTACTGTATTTCATTTCTGATGTATTGATTGGTTTTCTGGACTGTATTGTTTGCTGTTTACCCTGTTGGGTTGAAAGTGAAGTCTGTTCACTTTCGCCTATTGTTTTCAGGTTCGAGGTTGAGTGGGACTCCCTTGCCTCGCTTGTATTGTTGCATCTATGCATTTTACCGCTTTGCTGTATGTATCTGATATTGTTTTTGTTTCCGTCTATTCCCTTAGGATCTCTGTTCCTCTCTGTGCAAGAGAGGAGCATGATAGACATTAGGTCTTAACCCATGCATGATAACATTAGGTTAGTTTGATTCCCTTCGCAACCGTAGGTTAGGGTTCTGTCTCTTCTTTCTCAAAACAAACAGAAAAACACAATAAATATTTCAAACACACTAAAAGACACTTCTTCCATAAAAGAATGTGAACTCATCAAGACGTCATTTTCGTCCTCTTGGACTACTAATCAGAAAAACCTTTTTCAGAAGGAATAAAATCAATCAAAACAGACTTGTGTCGTACGTGGCCCGAACTACGTGTGCTCTGATCTTCCATGCTGTGTGGAAGTACGTAGGCATAGGATGTGATATCCTAGCGAGCAACCTTCCCCTCCTTTCCCGTAGGTAGGCGAACTACGTTGACTCTGATTTCTCGTTCCAGACGGGAATACGTAGGCATAAAGTGCGATACTTTGCCGAGTCATTTTATTTTCATTTTATTTTCTTTTAACCCTTAACCCTTAGTTTAGATAGAATAACAATCCATACCCGAAAACAAGCGTGGATCCCGTCGAGTACGACGGACGTGAGGGGTGCTAATACCTTCCCCTTGCGTAACCGACTCCCGAATCCAGGTTTTGGTTGCGACGACCATACCTTTCCCGTGTTGTGCGAGGTTTACTCTGAGCGTTTCCTTTCCCTCCCGTGGGATAAATAACGCACGGTGGCGACTCTTCTGTTCAGCCGGCGCCAATTTTCGCAGTAGCGACAGCTGGCGACTATGCTGGGGATCCAACGTCCCCTGGCTGCTAAGGACTGCGATAGTTCTTATGCATTTGGGATCCAACGTCCCTTAAGAGAGTCAATCCTAATGCTTGTTTTCCCGTCGGGGATTTTGTATGGATTTATATTTCTGACCTTTATTTTCAGCATAATATATTGATTATTATTGCTGTATTGGGGTGTGACGGGTGTTCTGATACTGAGTGAGAAGCCGAACCTGGGCTTGAGTGCACCTAGAATTAGAGTAGAGATTAGTTGGCGCCCGCTTGCTTTACTTGCCTTGGTGTCCCGCGAAATCTACACTCAGACGAGGTTCCTCTGGTTGGCCTCCTGCCCCTTCCTTTGGTTGGCGTGGGTTGCTGGTTAATTGAATTGTCGACTCTGGGGACCGATCATTTAGAAGTTGGCTAAGTGAGACCTCTTCAGGATTTGATGATGCCACTCCTTCTGGGAATCATATCATCAACCCTGAAAGTCTGTGACACCGACGACCGCATAGGATGCCATACCTTTGTCAATTACTAGGACATCCACCTGTGAGAGGGTTTGGGGTTATGCAGGTAACTAGACTTTCAGATACCGGTTATTTCTTGATCAGAGATCCTGGGTATTTATGGAAAGTTATGAGGTCTGGCAGAGACCATTTGGAGATGTGTTATGAGGTCTGTCAGAGACCAGTTGGATAGTTCTGAGGTCTGTCAAAGACCAGTTGGAGATGTGATTTGAGGTCTACCCGAGACCAGTTCGAGTTATGGTTTGAGGTCTGTCAGAGACCATTGTTGGAGCTTTGTTTTAGGTCTATCTGAGACCAGGGTTTGAGGCCTTCTAGAGAATTTATCTGAGACTTCTTGATATGGTTCAGGCTATTCAGCTACGGCAGTTGGTCCCCGTTGCATGTTACTTGCATTGCATCTGTTTACATACTCATCATCATTGCATCCCACTAACGTGTGTCTGTGCTGCAGGTGCATTTGCATTTCCCTAGTTCTAGTGTCCGGATTTCTGAGTGATTGGTCATGGCCAGCTTAAGAAGGACAGTTGCTTACAAATTGCCTGCTCCTGATGTTGTTCCCCTGCTTGGGTTGATCTCTCTGGCCGATGAGGATGTTCGTAGGAGCTTCAGAATGAGCTATGGAAGACTATTGAGATTGGTGCGCAAACCCACGGAGATAGAGCTAGACGGGCTGTACGCTTTGATGCAATTCTATGATCCTGCATTGAGATGTTTTACGTTTGCTGACTTCATTATGGGGCCTACCATTGAGGAGTATGTGGAGTTTATTGAGTTACCCGTGCAGAACCAGGTTCCATTCATTCATTCTGGCATTAAGCCCAAGCCAGAAGACTTGGCAAAAGCTTTGCATGTGGATGCTTCTGAACTGTTGACTACTGTTTCCCGTGGAGTTCCAGGCTTCTCACTCCAGTTCTTGATCGGTAAAGCTCAGGAGTACGCTAAAAGTGGGTGCTGGATTGCATTCAATGCCGTGTTGGCTCTGTGCATTTACGACATAATATTATTTCCCAATGTACCGGATTTTGTGGACTTCGATGCCTTCTACTTGTTCGCCGCTGGTAATCCTGTACCGACCTTGCTCGGAGATTTCTACCACTCACTGCATTACAAGAATGAGAAGGGAAGAGGAAAGAATGTTCATTTCTGTGTACCATTGCTGGATATGTGGTTTAAAAGCCACCTTCCCACGAAGGGATCTTTTGTGAGGAGTGCAACCACAGCTAGCTGGTCAGAGCGCCTGATGAGGCTATCTTCCGAAGAAGTTGAATGGTTTGATAGGGATCTGCTGGGATCCGAGCTTATATTCAGTTGTTCTGGGTACCCTAATGTTCCGTTGATAGGGAGGAAAGGGTGTATCAATTACAACCCTTCTCTGTTCATTCGCCAATTCGGATATGCGCTGAAGAACCCGCCAAAGGAGGAAGAAGTACAGGAATCTCTGTATTTCACCGGAGATTTGAAGGGGGAGTTGTTAGCCAAGTTGCAGCATGCCTGGACGCGTATTAACCGAAGAGGGAAGCCGCTGTTAGGAAAGAATGACTGTCAGGCTTATGCACCTTACAGGGTTTGGATCCAGGAGAGAGCAAGTCAGTTGCGGATGCCATTCCCAGACGCACCAGTTCTTGTTCCTATTCCGGTAGCTAAGCCAATTACTGTTTCTAGGGAGGCCTACGAGCAAGTGGTGAAAGAAAAGGAAGCCCTGATGAAGATCAACGAAGGGTTAGAGCAGGAGCTAGCCCAGATACACAGTGAGAAAAACAAGGCCGTGTATGCTTTCCAACAGCAGATTGAGCTAGTGAACAGGTTAGGGGCTGAGTTGACTGAGGAGAGGAAGAAACGCGAACGTCTGGGGCAAGAGTTCAGAAGCTCCCATGACATGTTTGAATCCAAGAAGAAAGCACTTGACATCGCTCACCGAGAGATCTCTTCTTGCAATAAGACCTGGAATGCCACGCTCACCAACAATAAGAAGAGGGAAGATAAGTTGAAGCAGCAAATTTCCGACCTCGAAGAACAGTTGAAGTCCAGCATCAAGAAGTGCGAAGAAGAAGTGATGACCCGGTATAGTCTCCAGAATGCACTAAACAAGGCCATCAAAGGCAGAGATGAAGCTGTGTCTCAGAAGCGTAAACTAGAGGATCGTTTCGGAAAGGGGGCATGGGAAGAAACTGCTGAAGACGTGCGGCGTGTTCTTAAGAAAAGGAACCAACTTGTTGAAGGGCTGCTTGCCAGACCAAGTCATCCGGAGACCAAGAAGTTGCTAGAAGAATACCAGACTTATGGGGGTGTTTGATCATTTCATGTAGTAACTTGTATGCTTTATTTGCATAGTGCTGACCATCACCAGGATTGTTGGTTGAGGTCATGCTTTCTTAGTGTACTCTCAGTAATATTGTATTCTTGGCTTATTGGTTTCTCAGCAATATATGAGGCTTTCTGTGATTCAACTCCGATCTTTGTATTGCTTGCACCGGCACCTTCACACTAGAATCGGGGAATGAATTTCCCTAATGCACAGACGCACACATTGCATTGCATTCATATTCATATTGCATTACAGGTAATCTTTGGATGGTGTCTTATTTCTTGCCCTGTAACAGGTATTTTCAGGATTGCAGATCAGCACCCGCACCGCTATTCCACTCGCACCAACTGTCGAAGAATCATGGATCAAATGCAGAACGAGATGCAAGATGTGCGCGAGAAGCTAGCTCTCTTTATGCAGACCATGGAAGCTATTGCAAAAGGTCAGGAGAATTTGCAAGCCATGGTCCAACCTCTGTTAGCCCGAAACGCTGGTCACGGTAACGAGGATCATCAGTCTGTGCGAGTCGATACTGTTCATGGAGATGGCACTCCCACGCCAGTGGCTCCACCTGTAGTCAATATACCTGCTGCTAATGTCAACAACGCTACCGCTGCTGGGAACGGTAACGTCGGAGTTGGGAACGAGACTGCTGTCCATAACATTGGGCTCGGTGATGTCAACTTGGGTGATAATATGGGAGGCAACGACTTTGGCAATGCTGGATTCGGGTTCAACGATCAAGGATTTGATAACGCTGGGAAGTATGGTTTCAATGCTCAGGGCTTTGGGCAAGATGGTTATGGTGTGGCCAATCAGGGTTACGGAGGTTTCGGAAATGGAAACGGCGCTGGGTTAATGGCTTTTGGGCCTGCTGGAGGTGTTCAGGGATACGGCAACAGAGGCCGAGGCCCGGTGATGAATCAAATTAGAGCTGGCCGTAATAATGGATATGATGGGTATGGAGCGAGGAATGGTATGTGGCAAGAAGATCAGCAGGAGGACGCTTTCTCCGGCGGAGGTTTCGAAGGGCCGATGGATGACTCCCAGAAGATCAGAATGCTGGAAGAGCAGATGAGGGGGGTCCTGAACCAAAGTGTTGTGGGCTTGGACATGGCAACAATGGGTCTGGTACCTGGTTTGAGGGTGCCAATCAAATTCAAAGCTCCTGCGTTTGATAAGTATAAAGGGGACACATGTCCGAAAGTGCACGTGCGGGCTTATTATAGAAAGATGTCTGCATATTCAACTGATGAGAGAATGCTAATGCATTTCTTTCAAGATAGTTTGTCAGGCCCTTCCCTAGAGTGGTACATGGGGTTGGAGCCAACCAATATCAAGACATGGAAGCAATTGGCAGAGGCATTTGTAGCTCACTACAAGTACAACAACGACTTGGCGCCCAATTGGGTCCAATTGACAGGGCTGTCGCAGAAGAAGGGGGAGAGCTTTAAAGAGTACGCGCAAAGGTGGCGCGACATGGCTGCCAGGGTCCGTCCTCCTTTAGAAGACAAGGAAATGAATGACATGTTCGTCGGCACATTCACAGGCTTATTTCATGACATGTTGTTTCATACATCTATGGCCAGTTTCTCAGATTTAATTCTGATGGGAGAAAAGATTGAACGTAACATCAAGCAGGGAAAGTTCCAGGCTGAGGAATCAACTGCATCTGGCAGTAATAGGAAAGCTTTTGGTGGGCGCCGTCAGGGCGAGGCAAGCGCAGTATTTGGAGGCCGAGGCCGAGGCCGAGGCAGGGGTCGAAACCAATATCATCAGCCGCAGCAGGTGGCGAGTGTTACTATCCCGTATCAACAACAACCACTTCAACAACAGCCAATTCAGCAACAACAACAGCAGCAGCAGCAGCAGCCACAGCAGGCTCAGCGAAGATTCCAGGGTGGTAAACCAAGAAGAGTGTTTGAGAAGCCTCCCTCAACCTATGCAGATTTATTGCAGACATTGTTGGGTTTGAACCTGGTAGAGAAGAGAACTCTGGCACCTATAACGGGAACTCCTCCGTATGGTTATGATGCAAGCAGGCACTGTGAATTTCATTCTGGGGCTCCGGGCCACGATATAGAGGGTTGCCATGCTTTTAAGCATGTTGTGCAGGATCTTTTGGACAATAAGACTATCAATTTCGGAACGGCAGGTCCGAATATAGTGCAGAAGCCCATGCCTAATCATGGGGCAAACGCCATTCTGACTGAGGCAGGGTTGAATCTGATTATGAATGTCGACGATTTAAAGACGCCACTGAGCGAGATAAAAAGCAGACTGGTGCAAGGGGGTGTTTATCCAGGATGTGACGAGTATTGCTTAGAATGCTGGACCCTAGCTGGGGGGTGTGATGATTTGAAGAAAGGCATCCAGGCTTTAATTGATGGAGGCACATTGCAGTTCGACCGAGCAGCAACTGAAGAGCCCGCGGGGGCAGTAGCAGATGATCATAGTGATGTGGCTACTGTAATGATTCCTCGGAAGACAATCACTATTGCAGCACCGGTCCAGCGACCACCGATCACCATAACTAAGGCCGGACCGATCCCGTACGAGAATACAAAAGCAGTCCCCTGGTCATATGGGTTGGAGGTGTATTGTGACGGGATAAAGATTGATGTTAGTAAGCAGCCAGCCGAGACTGTAGACAATGTTGTTGGTTCAGGAGGTATGACAAGAAGTGGTAGGATCTTTATATCACCTGAAGTCGAGGCCGAAAGACTAGCGAAAGGAAAGGGGAAAATGGTCGAAAATGTCCCAGTGCCGGCAAGCGAAAAAGAAGCGGCATCGAAAGATGTAGAAGAGTTCATGCGCTTGATTCGAAAAAGTGATTATAAGATTGTGGAGCATCTGCAGCAGACGCCGTCTAAAATATCCATCTTGTCATTGCTCTTGTGTTCGGAAGCTCACAGAAATGCTTTGTTGAAAGTCCTGGATACTTCCTTCGTACCCCAAGACGTCTCCGTGAATCAGCTGGAAGGAGTGTTGGCACATGTGAATGTCGGCCACAGTTTGGGCTTTACCGACTTCGATTTGACCCCGAAAGGGAGAGATCATAATATGGCGCTGCACATATCTGTCGAGTGTAGAGGATCAGTAATGTCGCATGTATTGGTCGACACCGGATCGTCTTTGAATGTGATGCCCAAGAAAGCGATGATGAAGCTAGATGTCAGAGGAATCCTGTGCACGCCCAGTGACTTGGTAGTTAGAGCCTTTGACGGCACGCGAAGAACAGTCTTTGGATCGATCACATTGCCTCTACAGGTGGGGCCGGAGGTGTTTGCGACGGAATTTTATATCATGGATATACAGCCTGCATATAGCTGCTTGCTCGGAAGACCCTGGATTCATGGGGCTAAGGCAGTCACGTCTACCCTGCATCAGAAGTTAAAATATATGGTCGGAGACAGCGTAGTCACCGTATGCGGAGAAGAAGACATCCTGGTCAGCCATCTGTCGTCATTTAAATATGTGGAGGTCGACGGAGAGATCCACGAAACACCCTGCCAGGCGTTTGAAGGGTTGCGTGTCAAGGACAAAGGTCCCGGGCCGAGCAAAGTGTCAGAGATAGCCGTCTCATCGTATAAAGAAGCTCAAGCTCTGGTAGAGGCAGGAGAAGCAAAGGGCTGGGGCAAAGTGCTGGATATTCCTGTGAAAATGGACCGGTTCGGGCTGGGATACCAACCGTCGTCGTCAACACCCGCTGTGGGAGCACCCCGTTTCAGAGGGCCAATAACCATCTCTGCCAGTGAAGTATGTCATGAAACCATCAACGCTACTTCGGAGTCTGACGAAGGAGACAGCGACTGTGATATGGATACCTGGATTCAGCCAAGCACGCCAGGACAGGGACTGTGCAACTGGTCTATTCAGGAGCTTGTTCCTGTGACTCTTAAACAGTAATGCTTTGCTTTATTAATTGTTGAATAATCTGATGTCTTGCCCGGGGCATCAGGATTTGCTTAGGGCTGTGTTGTTATGAACATTATGTGTTAATCATTAAATAAATGGCGTTTTTTCATGTGCAAATACTGTAATCTCTGTCTTTCTTATTTTGTATTTTTCAATAAAATGGCGACGTGGTTATTCGCTTTATACGCATTTTGAAGCACTTAACCATTCCTTTTGCAGGATAACATTTTCAGATGACATCCTTGAACCACCTATGACTCGTCCCGACTTTGAGCACCCGGTATTTCAGGCCGAAGAAGAGGTTGCCGAAGATAGTGACGTTCCTGAAGAACTGTCTTGGTTAGTGAAGCAAGAGGAAAGAGCCATTCTGCCTCACGACGAGGTCATCGAAATTATCAACCTAGGGTCGGAAAGGGTTGAGAAGAACATTCGTATCGGTGCCGCACTGCAGAGCGATATCAAGCGAAGACTGGTTGAAATGCTCAGGGAGTATAATGATGTATTCGCTTGGTCGTATGAAGATATGCCAGGGCTCGATACAGATATGGTTGTGCACCATCTGCCACTGAAAGAAGAATGTCCACCGGTCAAACAAAAGCTTCGCAGAACTCGGCCAGATATGGCAGTGAAGATCAAAGAGGAAGTTCAAAAACAGTGGGACGCTGGTTTCCTGGCTGTGACCAAATATCCTTCATGGGTTGCTAACATCGTACCAGTGCCAAAGAAAGATGGCAAGGTTCGGATGTGCGTGGATTATAGAGATTTGAATAAAGCAAGCCCAAAAGACGATTTTCCGCTTCCTCATATTGACGTGCTAGTTGATAATACTGCTCAATACTCCGTATTCTCCTTCATGGATGGCTTTTCAGGCTATAATCAGATTAAAATGGCGCCAGAGGATATGGAGAAGACCACTTTCATAACGTCTTGGGGAACATTTTGCTACAAAGTGATGCCCTTTGGCTTGAAAAATGCTGGGGCAACATATCAGCGGGCTATGACGACTCTTTTTCATGATATGATGCATAAAGAGATCGAAGTTTATGTTGACGATATGATTGCCAAATCCCAGACGGAGGAAGAGCATCTGGTGAATCTGCTGAAGTTATTTAAGAGGCTTAGGAAGTTTAGGCTGAGACTGAACCCTAACAAATGCACCTTCGGGGTGAGATCGGGTAAGCTGCTGGGGTTTATCGTAAGCGAAAGAGGAATAGAGGTCGATCCTGCTAAAATAAAAGCGATACAAGAAATGCCGACGCCTAAAACAGAGAAAGAGGTGCGCGGGTTTTTAGGGAGGTTGAACTACATCGCTCGGTTCATATCTCACCTAACTGCCACGTGTGAACCATTATTCAAGTTGTTGAAGAAAGATCAAGCTGTAACATGGAACGAAAATTGTCAAAAGGCGTTTGATAAAATAAAGCAGTATTTGCAGGAACCTCCTATTTTGATACCCCCAGTGGCAGGTAGACCCTTGATTATGTATTTGACAGTTCTTGAGGGGAGCATGGGTTGTGTTCTCGGTCAACACGACGAGACAGGGAGAAAAGAGCATGCAATTTATTACTTGAGTAAGAAATTTACAGATTGTGAATCTCGATACTCAATGCTGGAGAAAACTTGTTGCGCGCTAGCCTGGGCCGCCAACCGTTTGAGGCAATACATGCTGAATCATACAACCATGCTCATCTCTAAGATGGATCCTATCAAATATGTATTCGAAAAGTAGGCGTTGTCAGGAAGAATTGCCCGTTGGCAGATGGTCTTGACTGAATATGACATCCAATACGTCTCGCGAAAGGCTATAAAGGGGATTATGCTGTCCGAGTATCTGGCGGAGCAGCCTATTGAAGATTACCAATCAATGAGGTTTGATTTTCCTGACGAGGATATCATGTACCTAAAGATGAAAGATTGTGCAGAGCCGTTGCCAGACGAAGGACCAGAGTTGGGTTCCAAATGGAAGATGATATTTGACGGAGCTGTGAATGCTTACGGTAGCGGAATAGGGGCAATCATCACTACGCCACACGGGTCGCACATCCCGTTTACTGCCCGATTGACCTTTGCCGTTACCAATAATGAAGCCGAATACGAAGCCTGTATAATGGGGCTTGAAGAAGCCATTGATTTGCGAATCAAGAATCTAGACGTATACGGAGACTCAGCTCTGGTGGTGAATCAGATCAAAGGGGAATGGGAGACACGTCAGCCCAATTTGATACATTACATGAATTATGCAAGGAGACTGTTGCCTTTCTTTGACAAAGTTGAATTGCATCATGTACCGCGGGCAGAGAATCAAATGGCTGACGCCCTGGCCACTTTGTCTTCCATGTACAAAGTCAATTTCTGGAACGAGGCTCCCCGAATCATTATCTCTCGGCTTGACAGACTAGCTTTCGTATTTGCTATTGATGAAGCATCCGACGACAAACCGTGGTATTTTGATATCCTTAATTTTCTGAAGAATAAAGAGTATCCGGCTGGGGCATCCAGTCAAGATCAGAAGACTCTCAGGAGATTAGCGGGTAATTTCTATTTGAATCCGGATGGCGTCTTATACAGAAGAAACCACGATTTGGTGCTGTTGCGTTGTGTAGACGAAAGAGAGGCAAAGCTGCTCATGGAGGAAATACACGAAGGTACCTTTGGTACGCATGCTGGTGGACATGCTATGACGAGAAAACTGCTGCGGGCGGGTTACTTTTGGCTGACTATGGAAACTGACTGTTTCAAGTTTGCAAGGAAGTGCCACAAGTGCCAAATCTATGCTGATAAGATCCATATACCTCCGAGTCCTCTGAATGTAATGTCATCGCCATGGCCATTCTCGATGTGGGGAATCGATATGATTGGAAAGATCGAGCCGACGACTTCTAACGGGCATCGGTTCATCCTAGTAGCAATCGATTATTTCACCAAGTGGGTGGAAGCGGCGTCTTACGCAAATGTAACTAAGCAAGTGGTGGCCAGATTCATCAAGAGAGATATCATTTGCCGATATGGGATTCCCGAGCGGATAATCACGGACAACGGTTCGAACCTGAACAACAAAATGATGAAGGAGCTCTGTCAGAATTTCAAGATCGAACATCACAACTCCTCCCCTTACCGACCCAAGATGAATGGCGTTGTTGAGGCGGCCAATAAGAATATCAAGAAGATCGTTCAGAAAATGGTGGTGACCTATAAGGATTGGCACGAGATGCTACCTTTTGCTTTGCACGGTTATCGTACGACGGTACGCACATCAACCGGGGCAACCCCGTTCTCATTGGTATACGGAATGGAAGCGGTATTGCCATTGGAAGTTGAGATCCCTTCTCTGAGGGTATTGCGAGACGTTCAGCTGGACGAGGCAGAATGGGTGAAAGACAGGTTGAACCAATTGAGTTTGATGGACGAGAAGAGGCTAGCTTCTCTAGCATATGGTCGTTTGTACCAGAGCCGAATGAAGAAAGCATATGATAAGAAGATACATCCGCGAAGCTTTCAGACGGGCGACCTTGTGCTGAAAAGGATTCTCCCGCCGCAGGCAGATCACAGGGGTAAGTGGACCCCCAACTACGAAGGGTCATACGTTGTCAGGAAAGTCTTTTCAGGGGGAGCGTTGTTGTTGTCCACTATGGACGGTGAAGACTTTACGTCGCCTGTGAATTCGGACGCAGTTAAAAAATACTTTGCTTAAAATTGACCCGCTGGACAGAAAAAAGAGAGTCCAGGCAAAAATGGGGCATCCTGGCGAACCAAAAACAGAATGAAAGGTTCGGGCAAAAGTTAGGGATAAAATTGAAAAAATGTACACCCGCGAAGCTGAAAACCTACACTGGGCGGCTTCGGCAAAAAGGGGTATCCCGGTGAACTGAAAACCCGTAAAGGGCGGTTCACGCAAAAGTTAGGGATTCGAAAAGCAAATGACTGCGGTCCGAATTTGATACTACAGTGAGCATCAGTGCGGGAGAATATACCTGAGGGGGGCGATTATCAGATACAACCGCTTCGGAAGTATGGATACCGGGAAAGCATTAGAGTCGGATAAGTCATAGGAGGATTAGTTCGTGGTGTTCGTCTGCACCCCGTTGCCGACATGTGTACAAAATTTAATTTGTCAAATATTTATGCTTCTTGTGCCTACTTGTGTATTTGCTTCGCGTAGCTTCCTCATTTCAAGAGTTACATCCCGTGTACAAAAATTCCGCCCATTCAGGGGCCCAATCAATAAAATATGTTATTCAGTACTTGATGCTGGTTCTTTACTGTTTTGTGCATGATAAAACGCCTAAGTTTATTGAAACTAGCATATGTATAACATCACTGGCCCTTGCCAACAATCGCTAAAGCTTTGAATTAACTGAAAATAACGTCACTAACCTGAATCGATTTGGTTGCATAGGCTTGTCTTGTCTTGTTTGTGTTGTTGCAGGTTTCATAACCGTACGAGGAAGATGACCAAAAGATTGCAATAACGAAAGACTTGATCTCCACGCAGGTCATGCATGTTCTTCCTGAAGAAGGATCGAATTCTTCAGCTAGTCGTAGCCTATCCAGAAGGCATTCTCCAGCAAAGTCGTTTATCCTCAACAGAATTGACGATTCCAAGATTATAAGGCTGTATTCAGACAGTGTATCTCAAACAGAGCGGTTTAGCCGTAGAAGATTAATCTGTGAGCGGTACTCAGACAAGTTCACCTTTCCCCGCAGGGCCATTTATTCTCCCCCCGGCGGAGCCAGTGGATGTTCCCCAAGAGAATCATCCCATCCCCAGTGGAGTTCTCTTTCCAACCAGTGTCTTCATTCCTCCCAGGGGAATTCAAAGATTAAGGCTCTCCCCGAAAGAGTTGGTGTGGGTCTTGGCATTTATTTTGTCAGGCGCATATGCTATTCTCTAGCAGAGATATATCCCCCTGCAGGGCGTTACTTCAACGAGGTGTTTGGTTTAAGTTCCCTGTTTGCCAGCTAAGTCAACTTCCCTGTTCCAGCATTTATTTTGCTGGAATAATTCTATAGCACCCGGCTATCCCCAACGGAGTTGGCATTATCTTCAGCATTTATTTTGCTGAAGCAGTTTCTGTACCCAGCAGTTCGGGACTGCATTTGCATTCGCATATAGTGTCATATTGGCATCGGCATATAGTGTCGTACTTGTATCCACCAAATAAAAGTGTAACATTTCCATGTCAACGGGAATATTGCATCATTGACAAGCGCATACATTGTGAAACATAAACTCGGTTGGCTGACCTTTTGTTTCAAGTATTGTTTCTCTTGCAGGTAGAGAGAGCCCTTGCTCAGGTGAATCAATAAAGCATTCAGGATCTCGACGTGAGACATTCGACGAAGTGTCAGCTTTGGCACTACTCACCACAGAGTCAGCAGGATAAATTTCTCTTGGTCCCTAAGCAGAGTTACTTATTTCCCCGCCAGGGTTCTTGTTGAAGTTTCTCTAGTCCGACCAGCGGATTGCTTTCTTTAAAGTTGTTGTTACGTCAGCATTAAAAGGTTTCATGAACCAGAATTTCAGAGGCTACCGCCGGTTATCAGAGCAGGCATCCAGTAGTTTGGTTTTCAGATATCCCCAGTTTAGTCAGCTCCGAAGTTGCTGTCACGTCAGTGATAAGAAGTTGGCGGACCAATGGAGAAATGAGTCCTAACGTGGACAAATTTTATTGACGAGGTTTCTTCGTGCTAGAGAAGTGAGAGTCCTAACGTGGACAGATTTATTTTCTCATGGTTGATAAGATGTGCTAGTCCTAACGTGGACAGGTTCGATTTTTCAAAATTGTTGTTATGTGGAGTCCTGACGTGGACATTTCCTCAAGTTGACGATATGTGTTAGTCCTAATGTGGACAGGTTCGATTTTCCAAGATTGTTGGAATGTGGAGTCCTGACATGGACATTTCCTCAAATGGATGATGTGTGCTAGTCCTAACGTGGATAGAGTCGAGCTCTCGGTGCTGATTGAATGTGAGGTCATAACGTTGACAAGGTTGATTACTCTTCGTGTCGGAGTCCTGACGTGGACCATTTATTTCCAGCAGATAGCTTTATTCGTAATGGTGAAATGTGCGTCCTGACGAGGACAAGTTTGTATTTCTTTGCGATGACAAGATGCGAGAGTCCTGACGTGGACAAATTTATCCTTCTTCGTGTTGGTGGCAAAGTGTGTGTCCTAGCATGGACGGGGTTTATTTCCCCAGCAAGTCGAAGACGCGCAAGTCCTGACGTGGACAGGTCCCATTACTTCAGCAGGTTGAGATGTGAGTCCTGACGTGGACAAAGTCTCACTTCCCCAGTGGGTCAAAGGTGCATGAGTCCTGACGCGGACAAGTTTTTATCCTCAGCGAGTCGAGTGGTGAGTCATAACGTGGACAAATCAAGAAGATTATTATTCCTAACATGGAAAAGTGGGTCCTAACGTGGACGATATAGTACTTACGTGGACATATCAAATTGTTTTCCTTACGGGGAAAGTTTGTATTCCTTACGTGGAAGAAGAGATGGTGATTCCTCACGTGGAAAGAGAAAACGATTCCTTAAGTGGAAAAGAGATTGTGTTCCTAACGTGGAAAGGCGGGTCTTAACATGGATGATGTATTCCTTACGTGGAAAGAAAGTTGCAAAGAGGTGTTCCTTACATGGAAAGATGACATTCCTAACGTGGAAAGGAAGATTGATGTAGTATTCCTCACACGGAAAAATTAGAGTCCTTACGTGGACATATCAAGAGCATTCCTTACGTGGAATAAAACGGTTTCCTTACGTGGAAAGACGAGTTCATTCCTTACGTGGAAAGATTGAGTCCTTACGCGGACATATCAAGATTGACTCCTGACGTGGAAAGATAGAGGTATTCCTAACGTGGAAAAGGTTTTGATTCCTTACGTGGAGTAGAAGAGTTGATTCCTAACGTGGAAAGAAGGTGCATTCCTAACGCGGAAAGTGTAGTCCTGACGCAGACAAATCCAGACGAAGTCTTAGTCCTAACGTGGGCGGTGTTATTCCTAACATGGAACGGTTATTCCCTACGTGGAAGGACAAATAATCCCCAGCACGGTCACTACGAGATCAGTTGGTTGTCGTAACAGTCAGATTCAGCTGATGAATGTCGTTCCCCCGAGCAGTGGTGCAATTTATTTCTGCGGTTGGCAAGTTTCTGGGTTCTTAGTATTCAACCGTCTCGTACCGCGAATGTCTGAAGGCTCCGGGCTCTTCACCCAATCGGGTCCAAGTCGCTTGAATAGGGGCAGCTGTTGCACCCTGAAATTTGCCCAACCTTATTCACTTGGTTTATGTTTCAATATCATTAGCATTTGCATATAGAGTCATGTACATAGTCTAACCATCTGCATAGCATAAGCATAGCAAGTCATCCAACAGGGGACCAATCATTATTCTCATCTCTAGAGGCTTATCAAGAGTTCATTATCCAAATTCAATCTCATTCAAGTCATCAGAAAGAATTTGAAAGCAGAGAAGTCAATGGATCAAGCAGGGCATCTAGCTCCTATCTGAGGGTATCTGAGGATCAACAAAGAAATTGTGAGCTGGGGGCTGAGCATGGAGAGTATGTGGGCATCATGGGAGACTTAGAAAGTCATTTGGAGAAAGAGATAAGTCATTGGTGTAGTCACAAGAATTGCAGTTGAGGACAGTCAACTAGGGTTTCATCTGGGTCAACCCTAGGTCAACTCTAGGTCAATTGACTGATTGAAAGGCATTAAAGGCTATTGGAGAGATGTGGGGTTCATAATTTGACATGAAGAATAAGGATATGATGATATGCTAAGAAGAATTCAAGAGAAATCAAGGAGAAGAGGAGTTTCTAAATTAGGGTTTCTGTGTAAAATCCCCTAGTTTAGGTCAAATTTCCAAGCAAGATAAGTCAAAATGCAAGCTTCAAATGGATCCTTGTCCAACATGAAAACTTGTAGAGGATCTCAAGACCTTTAATTTGAGTGGTGGAAGACATCAAGGAGATTTATAGAACTCAAGTTATGGTCCTTGCAAGTTACAGGTCATCTGAGGTATCTGAAATTTTGTCTGTGAAAGTGACTTGACTTCCAAGCTATTTTTACCCCTCAAGGAGATTTCAAATGAATTTCTGGTCAACATAAGAATTGTTCCTCATTGTCTTAGCTTTCTATAATGGTATAGTATTCCTTCATATGATTTGTGGAACTCTACTTATGGTCTTGGCAAGCAAAGGGTATTTTGGTCATCTGGTGATTACAGGTCATTCTTAGCCTATGCCTAAAACTCATGCAAGGGAGCTTCAAATGAAAAACTTCCCAACATCAAAGTTGCTCAAAATGCCATTTTAAATCAAGAAAAGAAGTCATAGAAGTTTGGAAATGCATAGAATGAGACTTGACCAAAGTTGGTGAAAAATGGCCTAAAAAAGGCATATAACTTGAAAAAGTTCAAGTTGGAAAATGGTTTGAGAGATCTACAAATCCAATATGGGTCATCCAATATACCAAATTGATTCCCAACATCATTTTAAAGACATTGGTTCAGCCACATTTTTGAGTTTAGGCTTAAAAGTTGGACTTCCTTTGTAAATTTGTTTCTTGCATCATAAGGCAACATGGTAAAACTTAACACAAGGCAAGGAAAAGCTTGGTTTTTCATACATGCACTCCTAATATCTCATGAAAGGATATTTTCACACAAGTTTACCCAAGGTGCAAGCATGACATGAGATGATTCAAAATACCATCAAATGATAAGTTCATGAAATTTCCACAAGTTTCTAGATCCCTCTAGGACCAATCTAGAAGCTTCTCATTCTGTTAATCATCATCTATATAAGGAAATGAAGCCATTTGTGCATTGGTTGGTGATTCTTTGAGCTTGCAAACACTACTTTGATTCCTTCACTCCCATTTGCATTTTCTCTTCAAACTCCATTGAAACTTCATCAATCATCTCAATTTTTGTTATCATCATCATCCACCATTATCATAGAGTAATTGGCAAAGGAAATTGAAGGGAATTCGTGGCTGGTTAGGGTGATCCAAGTCTACACTCCAACTTGCATGAAGAGGGGGATAAGGTGATTCAATAAGATTGAGCCACAACCATTGCAAACAGTAGAAAGCACACCATTGGAGGAGCATCTAGAAGCCATTACAAGTCTTGAATTGCAGCACAACTACACCTGCCATCATCACTTGCAAGGTAGGCATTTCCCTTCGAATCTCCTTATTTATCCAGTTATAGATCATATGGTTAGGATAAAGATGCTTAGAGACCATAGGGGATTGAATTCTGAGAATTATGGAGACTTCTATGAAGTTCCATGGCAGGTCACCATTTCTTTAAGTTCCAAGAACAAGATGTGCATTAGGTTGTAATTGATATGGGATAGCATGGAATGATGAGGGTAGCATGTAGAACAATTTTAGATCATTAGGATTGAGTTCTAGCAAGGTTGATGTCAGAAGAGCATGGTGAAACCCTAGCTTTCGTGCCCTCTGTTTGGGATCTACAAGGAGAGTTAGCAAAAACTAAGATCAAGAATGGATTCCCTGTGATTAGTAGATCATTTTAGGGTTTTGAATTTTTCATTTTCATCAAGTAATCATGGAGAACGATCTGGTTGAATTTTCGTGCATGGATTATGTTCTGCTGAAACCCTAATGGCATTTGGAGAAGACAACGCGAGCACCGTTGGATCGTTCTGAATATTTGACTTAATCCTCTCATCGTGCGGCCACGATTTGATGCTGAAAACGGAGGGAAAATTTAAATCCTCAAAACGCAGCGTTTGATTTAGTAGCCAGTCTGGGCTCAAATGCTTTTCGCGCCCCCCAACTTGCTGGGCCCAACGTGTATCATGTGTTTTTCTTACTTTTCATACCCCCCTGCCTTTTATTTCATTTTAATTTCTTTTCATTTTCATGCATTTTCAAAAAATCATAATAAATCATAGATTTCATATTTTTTAATGGTTCTTTTTGCATTAATTTCTTAAAGATGTCTAGAAAAGTATAAAAAATAAAAATTGCATTTTATCCTTTATTTGGTATTTTTCCCATATTTTCCAAATAAATGCCTATTTTAGGTGTTTCATTTCATACATGAGTTTGTTGATTTTTGTTCTAATAGTTGCTACAATATTTTTTGTCCATTCTTTTTAGGTTGATTAATAGACATTGTTAGCTTGTGCATACAATTTAGTGCATATTTTTAGGAATTAATTTTAGGTGATTGGTTTAGGTTTGAATAACATGAATAAAATTAGGGTTTTAAATCAACTTAGGTGAGATAGTTTATTTCTTTTAGGAAATTTTTCACTTGATTTTTGGGGTATGGACTATAGGGGTTATGGGTATAGGATAGATCCCCTTAGAAATCACTAGGATTCCCCTACTGCTATTAGTATATTACTGCTATATTTGATTGATTGGTGTGGTGTGCCCTCTGGGGATTATTGATTTGTCTGTGTGGGTATTGGGATTGTCTGGGGATTGGGGAAGCTGAAGACTTGTGATGTTGAAGCCATTGGAGATACAGAGCTTGAAGACCAACTTCCAGAGTTGATGAGGAGATTCCTACTAGCAGCTGTTGTGGAGATTAGGGTTTAGGAGCTAGGCAGAGCTCTAGATTAGAAAGCTTGAATCTCAAACATGGAAGGTTTTGACTGCCTCCATTCCTCTCTGTGATACAGAGTCTCTCTAAGACACTCACCCCCTTCCTTTGGAAGGCTTGGTGCTATTGTCTAAGGGATAGAACTCTTGAGAGAAAATGTTTTATGTGTTAGTAGCAATTGGTTTGCCACCCTTGGTAGTCAACTAATTGCTTAACACCCGATTCACTCTTGTGATTGATCCCTCAGCTTGGAAGATAGAACTTGAAGAAAAGCCATTATAGACTGAAGATTGATGATCAAGACCTTGCTGGAAGGCTGTGGAGATGGAGATTGATGCTTGCTGAAGCTTGTTGTTGTCTAGAGAGGACTTGAAGATAGGTGTTGATGCAGAGCTGCTGATGCTGTTTATTTTTCTGCTGTATTTCATTTCTGATGTATTGATTGGTTTTCTGGACTGTATTGTTTGCTGTTTACCCTGTTGGGTTGAAAGTGAAGTCTGTTCACTTTCGCCTATTGTTTTCAGGTTCGAGGTTGAGTGGGACTCCCTTGCCTCGCTTGTATTGTTGCATCTATGCATTTTACCGCTTTACTGTATGTATCTGATATTGTTTCTGTTTCCGTCTATTCCCTTAGGATCCCTGTTCCTCTCTGTGCAAGAGAGGAGCATGATAGACATTAGGTCTTAACCCATGCATGATAACATTAGGTTAGTTTGATTCCCTTCGCAACCGTAGGTTAGGGTTCTGTCTCTTCTTTCTCAAAACAAACAGAAAAACACAATAAATATTTCAAACACACTAAAAGACACTTCTTCCATAAAAGAATGTGAACTCATCAAGACGTCATTTTCGTCCTCTTGGACTGCTAATCAGAAAAACCTTTTTCAGAAGGAATAAAATCAATCAAAACAGACTTGTGTCGTACGTGGCCCGAACTACGTGTGCTCTGATCTTCCATGCTGTGTGGAAGTACGTAGGCATAGGATGCGATATCCTAGCGAGCAACCTTCCCCTCCTTTCCCGTAGGTAGGCGAACTACGTTGACTCTAATTTCTCGTTCCAGACGGGAATACGTAGGCATAAAGTGCGATACTTTGCCGAGTCATTTTATTTTCATTTTATTTTCTTTTAACCCTTAACCCTTAGTTTAGATAGAATAACAATCCATACCCGAAAACAAGCGTGGATCCCGTCGAGTACGACGGACGTGAGGGGTGCTAATACCTTCCCCTTGCGTAACCGACTCCCGAATCCAGGTTTTGGTTGCGACAACCATACCTTTCCCGTGTTGTGCGAGGTTTACTCTGAGCGTTTCCTTTCCCTCCCGTGGGATAAATAGCGCACGGTGGCGACTCTTCTGTTCAGCCGGCGCCAATTTTCGCAGTAGCGACACATACGACATGGGAATTAGATTGAACCGAGTTTTCTTCTGAGTGCGGTTCTGTTGATTATGTTGCTGATGAGTTCTTTGTTAAAAAATTGGTTGATAAGATGAAGTAGCTTGAGCAACCGAAGCAGTGTTAATAACAGGCGTGACTGAGGCTACCTGTTGTTGAGGATGATTACTCTTTCCTCGGTGTCTTCTATGCCTCTCTTGGGAAATGGCATTGGAGTCTCCCACTTTCTTTTTAGAAAACGCACTGCCATATTTCCTAGTATTACTAGTAGAGTTACCTTCTTTGGCCAATCTTCCTTCACAGACCACTTCTTCCAGGCGCATATCCATGTTTACCATCTTGGTGAAGTCACTGGGTGCACTAGCAACCATTTGTTCATAGTAAAAAAAACTTAAAGTCTTCAAGAAAATCTTTGTCATCTCTTTTTCTTCCAAAGGAGGATTAATCTGTGCAGAAATTTCACACCACCTCTGAGCGTACTCTTTGAAAGTTTCTTTCTCTTTTTGCGACATAACATGGAGTTGATCTCGTTTCGGCGCCATATCCATATTGTACTTGTATTGTCGAATAAACGCTTCCCCCAAATCGTTGAAAGTGCGAATCTGAGTATTGTCTAATCCCATGTACCATTTGAGAGCAACACCAATGAGGCTTTCTTGAAAATAATGAATTAACAACTAATTATTGTCTGTATGAGTGGACATTTTCCTTGCGTACATTACAAGGTGACTTTGAGGACAAGTGTTTCCTTTATACTTCTCAAAATCAGGGACTTTAAATTTGGCAGGAATCTTCACGTTCAAAGCAAGGCACAACTCATGAGCGTTCTTCCCAAACAGTTCTTTCCCCTTAAAGATTTGATTTTGTAACACCCCATTTAAATTATTTAGTCTTTTTATAATTTGTTGTGTGCACTTTGGTTGTGATGACTTTGATATGGGTACGAGGTTAATGACAGGAGTAAGAGCTGACCTTAGTTGGGGTACCTATAGTAATAATGCTAATCAATTAATAATAATAATCAAATACTATAGTTATTGATATTATTATTTAAATATCATTAATAATGATATTAGCCAGATAGTAGTCATTATTATTATTATTATTATTATTATTAATTAAAATAAATGAATTAAAATATAATTAAGAGGGTTATTGGAAAATTAGTCAGTTAACACATGACAGAGGAAAAAGACAGAGAAATGAGAGCTAGGGCAAAGAAGGGCCAAATCCCCATTGTTGTCAAGGAAAAGCTTCAATTCAAGGTAAGGGGGAGAATGGATTTCAATATGGATGAATTAACATGAGAGGATAGTGAGAGGTCCTTTCTCTCATAGGATTTATGTCTGTTTTGGTTTTCTTGATCTGAAACTCGTAACATGATGAATCCCCTAAATTTTTTGTTATTGTCGAATGATTATTATGTGATGTTGTGTGTATGAATTTGGGACTGATACGAAAATTCATGTAAAAATCCATTGATGTTGTAGGTAACTCTGACAGTTAATAGAGCTGAGAACTAATGGGTTAACCGTAATCGAAACTAGATCTAATAATTAGAATCTTGACAGATTAGAAGATAAGATTAATGGAATTGATCTAAGATCTGAGAATTAGGATGAAGGAGAAGGTAGAATGATGAATCTGGAGAGGGAACTCGTGAGAATGTTGAGATCTGAGTTTCTTGATAGATCTGCTGGTCATACGCGTATTGGGGGTGTCAATACGCGTATGAGGGACTTCCCAGGAGCTGTACGCGTAGCAGACGTGCCCTGTCCCCAGTGCCAGCATGACCATCTGGAGATATGCGGATGGTACGCGTATGGGCCTAGGCAATACGTGTATGGGGGTAGTCGTACGCGTAAGATTTGACCCTGAGGGATTTTTGAGAGGTTTAGGCCTCTGGTCTTATGCGTATGGAGGTCTGATATGCGTATGACAGCAGGCAATACGCGTATGGACCCTGTTAGTACGCGTATGGACAGGCTGGGATGAATTTTTTCCTAGTTTTATGATTTATGTCCAGCGTTCGTTCGAAACGCATTTCCGTTGATTCGGTAGGGTTAATATGAATAAAATGAACCTAGAAATAAGAGTAATGAATTAAATCGGAAAAACGTGAAATGATATGGGTGTGCCCTAAGAGGTGTGTTTGATGATTGTGAGTCATGATTGCCGAATGTGGATAATCTTGTGCGATGGTGGTAATCCCCGAGAGGATTACGATGAGCGGATGGCTCGTATAGATCATTGATGATCGTGAACTATGCTTAAATTATTATATTGCATAATTGTGTTGTCATGCATTTCATATCATGTGTCTTGTGGAGATGGCTAGGTGGGAATCCATGATGGGTGCATAGTTTCATCCGGACTTCATATGAAAGTCGTTGTAGATAAGTTGTAGTTCAGAGGAACGTATACGACTTATCCGGATTCCGATGGGAATCGGGTTCTAGGGTGAATCGTATGTTTTTGTGTTGGTACCACATGCATTGTGTCAAGTCAATGAGTCACATTGCATATTTGTATTTGAATATGGGCTATTGATGCCGAGTGATTGAGAGGGACGTGTATGTGCGTTGTATGTGTATGATTGTATGTGTGGTGTATAACTACTCCTTAGCATGTGTATTTCACCACTTATTTATTAAATGTAGTTCTCACCCCTTTTCTGTTTGTTGTGTCTGTGCTCCTTGGGGAGTGCAGATGACCAGGTACAATAGTAGTGCTTGGAGTGTGTTGCTATTTGATCGAGTCTTATGAGTCGCTCTGATGCGTAACATGGGATGACAAAATTACGTTATATTTTACTTATTTTCTTGATTTGTTGTTACGTATCTTTTAATTGTTGGATTGAGGATGTATAACCACCGGTTGTGGAGATTATATTTAAACATTGATTTTATTCTGCTGTTTAATTAAAAGCTAGATAGCTACTAGTTTATTTGAAATGAAGAAAGTGACTTAGTGTGACATCCTACTGATTTTGGAACTCTGATGTATTTTCTATAATATTCCGATAATACGCGTACGGGGTAAAGTGGGGAGTTATAATTGGTATCAGAGCAGGTCGGTTCGTTCGGCCAGTGTTGTAGTAGAGTCTGACTATAGGATGGTTATAGTCATGTGTTTTTCTAACCTGTGTTTTCGTGGATGTTGAGCAGTATGGATGGTAGGAACGATGATGTGATAGCTGTTGCGTTACAAGCTATTGCGCAGGCAGTGGAGAGCATTGATCAGAATATCAATCAGAATGCTAGGAACGGAGAGTTCTGTAATTTGGAGAAGTTCTAGAATAGCAAGCCACATAATTTCAAAGGCAGACATGATCCAGATGCAGCACATAAATGGATGAAGGATATTGAGAAGATCTTCAGAGTCATGGGATGCTCAGAGGATCAGAAGGTACAGTTCGGTACCCATATGCTGGAAGGTGAGGCTGAGGACTGGTGGGACAACACTCGCCAGAGATTGGAAGCTGGTGAGGGTCCCATTAATTGAACAGTGTTCAGGGCAGAGTTTCTGGAACGGTATTTTCCAGAAGATGTCCGCAGAAAGAAAGAGATTGAATTTATTGAGTTGAAGCAGGGGAACATGACGGTGGCAGAGTATGCAGTTAAGTTCAAAGAGCTGGTAAAGTATTGTCCCCATTACAATACTGATGCAACTATGAGTTCGAAGTACATTAAGTTTGAGAATGGGTTGCGTCCCGAGATCAAACTGGGTGCCGGTTATCAGAAGATCAGGTACTTTCCTGAACTGGTGAACAGGTGTAGAATCTATGATGAAGACAACCATGCTAGAATCGCTCACTATAAGAATCTAAGTGACAGAAGAGGCAAGCGGAGACATGAGCATACACCTTACTGTGCTCTGGCTGATAAAGGAAAGCAGAAAGATGCTTCTGGGAAGAAACCAAGTGGGGGAGGAAATCCTTCCAATCCTTCCAATCCACCATGCAAATGAATGTTAGAATAAGGTGAAGAAGTGTTTTAAGTGTGGAAAGCCAGGTCATGTGGTCGCGGATTGTAGATCCAACATACCAACCTGTTACAGCTGTGGTGAGCAGGGTCATATCAGCACCCACTGTCAGAAACCGAAGAAGTCTCAGACCAGTGGGTGTTTGCATTGGTGGGAGCTCAGCCTACCAGTGAGGATCGTTTGGTCAGAGGTACGTGTTACCTTCATAACACTCCTTTGACTGCTATTATTGATACAGGTGCAACTCACTCGTTTATTTCTGTGGATTGTGTGAGGAGACTGGGGCTTGTGCCTTCTACTTTGAGTAGAGGGATGGTGATTTATACTACATCTATTGGATCAATCACTACATCTTTAGTGTGTTTGAATTATCCAGTGTCGATTTTTGGTAAAGATTTTGGAGTGGACTTGATTTGTCTACCACTCAACGAGCTGGATGTTATTTTAGAGATGAATTGGCTTGAGAGCAAATATGTTTATATTGATTGTTATATGAAGAGGTTGTTATTTCTGACTCCTGAAGAAAAAGAAATGGATAGTCTTATATCTACTAAGGAGTTGAGAATCTTGGTGGAATACGAAGCCAAGGTATTTTAGGTGTTTGCTTCATTATCTATGGAGGGTAAGTCATCGATCGAGGAATTACCTATTATGAGAGAATTTCCTGAAGTGTTCCCAAAGGATGTTGCAGAGTTACCTCCGGAGAGGGAAGTAGATTTTACGATTGATCTTGTCCCTGGTACCAGACCTATATCTATGGCACCATACAGGATGTCAACGTCAGAATTGGAAGAGTTGAAATCTCAGTTGGGAGAATTGTTGGATAAAATGTTTATCAGACCCAGTGTGTCGCCATGGGGAGCGCCGATTTTGTTAGTAAAGAAGAAAGATGGCAGTATGCGTTTGTGCATCGACTATCGCTAGTTGAATAAAGTAACCATCAAGAATAAGTATCAACTTCCAAGAATCGACGATCTGATGGATTAACTCGTGGGAGCTCGTGTGTTCAGTAAAATAAATTTAAGGTCAGGCTATCATCAGATTTGTGTGAAAGAAGATGATATCCAGAAAACAGCTTTCAGAACTCGGTATGGGCATTATGAATATGCAGTGATGTCGTTCGGTGTGTCCAATGCACCGGGGGTGTTCATGGAGTACATGAATCATATCTTCCATGCTTATTTGGACCAGTTTGTAGTAGTTTTCATTGATGACATTTTGATTTACTCTAAGTCAGAAGCAGATCATGTAGGACATTTGAGGGTTGCGTTGCAAGTGCTAAAGGATAATAAATTGTTTGCAAAACTTTCGAAGTGTGAGTTTTGGTTGAGTGAAGTGAGTTTTCTTGGACATGTTATTTCTGGAGTAGGCATAGGGGTGGACCCGTTGAAAGTGAGTGTTGTGCTTCAGTGGGAGGCTCCAAAGTCAGTGACAGAGATTAGAAGTTTCCTAGGCTTGGCAGGCTATTACCGTAAGTTCATCGAAGGGTTTTCTAATTTGACTCTTCTGTTGACTAGAAAAGGCCAAACATTTGTGTGAGATATTTTGTGTGAAGAAAGTTTCCGAGAACTGAAGAAAAGGTTGACTACCGCACCAGTGTTAACCTTACCAAATCTAAATGATCCATTTGTGGTATATTGTGATGCGTCTAAAATTGGATTAGACGGTGTTTTGATGCAAGATGGTAAAGTTGTGGCTTATGCCTCACGACAATTGAGGATTCATGAAAGCAACTATCCTACTCTTGATCTTAAGTTGGCTGCAGTGGTTTTTGTACTAAAGGTTTGGAGACATTATTTGTACGGGTTGAGATTCGAAGTGTTCAGCGACCATAAGAGTTTGAAATATCTGTTTGACCAGAAGGAATTATATATGAGACAACGAAGATGGCTGGAATTTCTGAAGGACTATGACTTTAGCTTGAGTTACCATCTCGGTAAAGCTAACATCGTGGTAGATGCTTTGAGTCGGAAGACGATTCATATGTTGACGTTGATGATTAGAGAACTAGAGTTGATTGAGCAGTTTAGAGACTTGAGTATGGTTTGTGAGTTAACTTCGGAAAGTGTAATGTTGGGGATACTAAAAGTGAATAGTGAGTTCCTTCGTGAAATAAGAGAAGGTCAGAAACTATATTTGAAATTGGTAGGCTTGATGACCGTAGGCGTAACGAATAAAGAAGGAGACTTTAAAGTAGATGATTCTGGTGTGTGAAAGTTCAGAGGCAGAATTTGTGTGCCAGATAATCCTGATTTGAAAAAGGTAATTTTGCAAGAAAGTCACTAGAGTAGCTTGAGTATTCATCCAGGAGCTACGAAAATGTATCAAGACTTGAAGAAATTATTTTGGTGGCCGGGTATGAAGAAAGACATAGCCCAGTTTGTGTATGCTTGTTTGAATTTCCAGAAGTCAAAGGTGGAACATCATAAACCATCCAGTTTGATGCAACTGATGGAAATACCAGAGTGGAAATGGGATAGTATTGCAATGGGTTTTGTGACTGGATTGCCGAATACGGTAAGAGGGTTTGACACGATTTGGATAACTGTGGATAGATTGACGAAGTCAGCGCATTTTATACAGATTGACATCAGTTTTCCTTTGACGAAGTTAGCAGAAATTTATATCAAAGTGATAGTGAGGTTACACGGGGTTCCGTCGAGCATCGTATCTGACAGAAATTTTGGAAAAGCTTGCAAGAAGCTTTGAGTTCTAGTTTGAAATTGAGTTCTGCTTATCACCCACAGACAGATGGTTAATTTGAGAGGACTATCCAGTCATTGGAAGATTTGTTGAGAGCTTGTATACTCGAGCGAGGAGGCGCTTGGGATACTTATTTACTGCTGATTGAATTTATTTACAACAACAGTTATCATTCTAGTATTGGAATGACATCTTTTGAAGAATTGTATGGTAGGAGGTGTAGGATACCTCTATGTTGGTATGAGTCGGGCGAGAGTATGGTACTCGGACCCGAGATTATGCAATAGACTACAGAGATAACCCAAATGATTAGAGAGAAAATGAAGAAGACCCAGAGTAGGCAGAAGAGCTACCATGATAATAGGAGGAAAGACTTAGAATTCAGCGAGGGTGACCACGTATTTCTTAGAGTCAGTCTGGTGACCGGTGTTGGTCGTGCACTGAAATTAAAGAAATTGGATCCCAAGTTCATTGGACCGTATCAAATTCTGCAGAGGGTTGGAGCGGTTGCCTATAGAATGGCATTACCACCCAAACTTTCGAATCTGCATGATGTGTTTCATGTATCGCAACATCGGAAGTATGTTGCTGATCCATCTCATGTACTTCAGAGAGATGAAGTGCAAGTTTGAGATAACCTTACGGTGGAGGCGATGCCGTTAAGGATCGAAGATCGCAAGGTGAAGCAATTAAGAGGGAAAGATATCCTGGTGGTGAGAGTAGCTTGGGGAGGAGCTGCTGGAGGAAGTGTGACTTGGGAATTAGAGAGCAAGATGCGAGAGTCATATCCATAATTGTTCTCATCAGGTACACTTTCGAGGACAAAAATATTCTATGTGGGGGAGAGTTGTAACACCCCATTTGAATTATTTAGTCTTTTTATAATTTGTTGTGTGCATTTTGGTTGTGATGACTTTGATATGGGTACGAGGTTAATGACAGGAGTGAGAGCTGACCTTAGTTGGGGTACCTATAGTAATAATTCTAACCAATTAATAACAATAATGAAATACTATAGTTATTGATATTATTATTTAAATATCATTAATAATGATATTAGCCAGATAGTAGTCATTATTATTATTATTATTATTATTAATAATAATAATAATTAAAATAAATGAATTAAAATCTAATTAAGAGGGTTAAGAGAGGGTTAGTGGAAAATTAGTCAGTTAACACGTGAAAGAGGAAAAAGACTGAGAAAGGAGAGCTAGGGCAAAGAAGGGTCAAATCCCCATTGTTGTCAAGGAAAAGCTTTAAGTCAAGGTAAAGGGGGAGAATGGATTTCAATATGGGTGAATTAACATGAGAGAGTAGTGAGAGGTTCTTTCTCTCATAGGATTTATGTTTGTTTTGGTTTTCTTGATCTGAAATTCGTAACATGATGAATCCCCCAAATTTGCTGTTATTGTCGAATGATTATTATGTGATGTTGTGTGTATGAATCTAGGATTGATATGAAAATTCGTGTAAAAATCCATTGATGTTGTAGGTAACTCTGACAGTTAATATAGCTGAGAACTAATGGGTTAACCGTAATCGAAACTAGATCTAATAATTAGAATCTTGACAAATAAAAAGATAGGACTAATGGAATTGATCTAAGATCTGAGAATTAGGCTGAAGCAGAAGGTAGAATGATGAATCTGGAGAGGGAACTCATGAGAATGTTGAGATCTGAGTTTTTTAACAGATCTGATGGTCATACACATATTGGGGGTGTCAATATGTGTATGGGGGACTTCCCAGGGGTTGTACGCGTAGCAGACGTGCCCTGTCCCCAGTGCCAGCACGACCATATGGAGATACACGTATGGTAAGTGTATGGGGGTAGTCGTACATGTAAGGTTTGACCGTGAGGGATTTTTGAGAGGTTTAGGCCTCTGGTCTTACGCGTATGGAGGTCCGATACGCGTATGACAGTAGGCAATACGCGTATGAACCCTGTTGGTATGCGTATGGACAGGCTGGGATGAATTTTCCCCAGTTTTGTGATTTCTGTCCAGCGTTCGCTTGGAACGCATTTCCGTTGATTCGATAGGGTTAATATGAATAAAATGAATTTAGAAATAAGAATAATGAATTAAATCCGAAACACGTGAAATGATATGGGTGTGCCCTAAGAGGTGTGTTTGATGATTGTGAGCCATGATTGCCGAATGTGGATAATCTTGTGCGATGGTGGTAATCCCCGAGAGGATTATGATGAGCGGATGGCTCGTATAGTTCATTGATGATCGTTAACTATGATTGAATTACTATATTGCATAATTGTGTTGTCATGCATTTCATGTCATGTTTCTTGTGGAGATTGCTAGGTGGGAATCCATGATGGGTGCCTAGTTTCATCCGGACTTCATGTGGAAGTCGTTGTGGAGATAAGTTGTAGTTCAGAGGAACGTATACGACTTATCCGGATTCTGACGGGAATCGGGTTCTAGGGTGAACCGTATGTTTTTGTGTTGGTACCACATGCATTGTGTCGAGTCAGTGAGTCACATTGCATATTTGTATTTGAATATGGGCTATTGATGCCGAGTGATTGAGATGACACGTGTATGTGCGTTGTATGTGTGGTGTGTAACTGCTCCTTAGCATGTGTATTTCACCGCTTATTTATTGAATGTAGTTCTCACCCCTTTTATATTTGTTGTGTCTGTATTCCTTGGGGAGTGCAAATGACCAGGTACAATAGTAGTGCTTAGAGTGTGTTGCTATTTGATCGAGTCTTAGGAGTCACTTTGATACGTAACACGGGATGACGAGATTACGTTATATTTTACTTATTTTCTTAATTTGTTGTTACGTATCTTTTAATTGTTGATTGTGGATGTATAACCATCGGTTGTGGAGATTATATTTAAACATTGATTTTATTCCGTTGTTTAATTGAAAGCTAGATAGTTACTGGTTTATTTGAAATGAAGAAAGTGACTTAGTGTGACATCCTACTGATTTTGGAACTCTGATGTATTTTCTATAATATTCCTATAATACGTGTACGGGGTAAAGTGGGGTGTTACAGATTTCAGCTTACATCTTTTGAAATTGGTCTTGGAATTCGTCCATACTTTCATAAACGCCCAAGCTTTCACTAGGCTCAGCATGAAAAATATGCTCTTCAATTTGTGGGACAGCATGCACCACAGGTGGTGGAATAGTCATGAAAGGTTGAACAGTTGAAACTTCAACAACGGGTTTGTAACCTTCAGAAACAAAATTCAACTACATATCCGAAGGAAATCCAACAGGCATTTGGTGTGGCAGAGCACTAATCGAGGCCACAGAAACGAGCACTGACAAAACTTCAGGAATCAGGGTAGTTTGAGGCTAAGTTGCCAGAGGAGTAGGAGGAGATTGATTCTGGAGAGCAACAAGATATTCAACCAGGGAATTAAGCCTATTTTGAAGGTGAGAAAAATACTTAGAAGGGGGGGGGGGTTGAATAAGTATAACAAATAATCACAGATTATAACACAGTTATTTTTATCCTAGTTCATTGAACTCAACTACTCCAGTCCACCCTCTCAAGAGTGATTTGCCTTTCTCAGTCAAGGACTTAATCCACTATTTAATCAAACAGATTACAATAGTCACACCTAAGAACAACTGTTTTTAGTCTTCTCAAGAGCTACTGATCCCAACTGGATCCTCTTAAGGAAACCTTTTACAATCAATGTAAAACTATTACAAGAGTAAGAATGCTTCTAAAAAGTTATTATCACAACTGTGATATTTCTCTTAAGTTTTTAAGAACAATGTTACAGCAAATAGAATATAAAAGCTTTTGAGAGATTTGCTTTGAGTGAATTTTTGCAAGTGGTTCGTTGTTGAAGAAGATGGAGTGGACTTCTTTATATAGGCACTTAGATCCATGAAGTCTTCTCAACGTTGGAGGCTGTGCTGAAAAGCCTAGTGCCTTTTGTCTTTTCATTGGAGGCTGTGCTGAAAAAGCCTGGAGCCTTTTGTCTTTTACTTTGCAGAAACTTTCCTTAGAATGGAATGCACAGATAAAACCTTTTTGTCTGTGTTTTTGTGTCTAGCATAAAAGAGAAAAGAGCTGTTGAGATATGCCAACGTACATATTCAAATCTTCTTCACTAAGTAAATTCAGCTATCAACATCAGAGTCTGGATCTTCAGAATCTCCAGAGTAGAGATCTTCTGGATCTTCAGAGTCTTGGGATGTTCTTCAGATTATGCTGAATCAGAGTATATGCAGCTTGTGTGCTTGAGCGTTTAGTTCTGTCAGATCAGAGTCTTCTATATTAGATTCTCAATACTTATGCAGCGCAGTATCTTCAGAGTCTTCTGATGACTAAGCTTCTGAACTCTCAGAGTCTTCTATTCTTTAGAGGCTTCTGCTTCACAATCTTCAGTAGATAGCACTCAGATTCTTCTGGGAGCAGCGTTCAGATCTTCATTTAAGATGCTCTTGATCCTTTGAAGCCTTTCATAATATCATTGTTCAGATCCAAATTTGCTCTTTTTAAGAATATTTTCTTTAGTACCTGTAGCAAACAGTCTAGAACAAATTTAGAGTATATAATTATTGAATACAAAATTCATAAGTGTTATCATCAAAACATAGAGATATTACTAAGAAACAATCTGTGTTCTTACAATCTCCCCCTTTTTGATGATGACAAAACATGAGAAATTTTGTTCAATAAAAATATGAATTATAACTCCCCCTGAGATTAACAATCTCCCCATGAAATAAATACTCTAATAGAAGAAAACACTTCCCTTTTTGATTAAGTATATTTCAGATTCAGAGCCTGATGCAAGAGGTTTGACTTTCAGAATCAAATCTTGATACCAAATAATTATGACTTCCTTTAGTCAGAGCGCCTGGTTATCATCTTGCTTGACTCATCTTTCAGAGTAAAGGTATCAGAGTAAGATATCAGAGTTGATTGAATACTCAGATTTGCTTTGAAGATCAGGTTCTGATTGGAAAAGTCTCAGGGTAACTTCAATGAATTATGTCAGATATATCAATTTAATCTGAAAGACTTAAATTCAAAGTTAGTTAATAAAATGTCTGAGTTTCAGTTTTAGTAATTGCTTATAGGTTGAACAATCAGATTCTCTGTTTCTCCCTCTTTTTGTCATAATCAAAAAGATTTTTAAAGACATAAAGATACAGAAGAAAAGAAGCATATAGAAGACAAAACATCAACATACATTTAAACATATCAAAGTTCACAATCAAACAGATTGATGCCAAAAAACATAACACAACAACAAGAAAACAACAGAAGCAATAACATGTGCAAGAACATTAAATAAAACTAAGTCTGGCGTGAGGCAATAAGGGTCAGAAGCTCTGTCATTTTAGCAGTTGACTC
This sequence comes from Lathyrus sativus, assembly GCA_963859935.3. NCBI lineage: Eukaryota > Viridiplantae > Streptophyta > Magnoliopsida > Fabales > Fabaceae > Lathyrus > Lathyrus sativus. The sequence goes on from OZ012739.1 coordinate 665,988,203, forward strand.
TTCTTGCTTGAACATCCAGGTCTTAATCTCATCAGTTGTCTTCTCTTGCTTTACCATCCAATCTTTTATTTCCTTGACATCATTCACAAGTTCTGTGACCACAGATGAAGAAGGAACAGATGCAGTAGCAGCAGTGTTCTCTTCAGACTGGTTCTCTTCAGAAGCTTGTTCAACCATTTCAGATTCAGGAGCCTCTGGAGGAGCAGCTTCCAGAAGCAACACAGGAGGAGGAGGAGGAGGCATGTTCATCAGAGTTATCTTGATTAATTCTGCAAACTGAGTCTTAGCAAGCTTAGAGCATTTAGCTCTAACTTTTAAAGCAGCTTTGTTGAACATCCAGATGAAACGCTTCCAAGCAGCATTTGAAACAACTGGATCCAAACTTGACATGCACACATCCTTAACACGAGCATATTCAGAATCTATTTCCTTCTTGAATATTTCAAACATAGCATTAACACATGATCCTAGATCTGACTGTTCAGACTGTTCAGAGGGTTTAGGATTAGGAGTGTTAACAGGAGTAGGTTCAGATGGTGTAGGTTCAGATGGTTGTGGTTGAGGTGATGTTGGTTGAGATGTTTAGATGTCATATTGAGGGAGTTCAGATGGTTGAGGAATGGTTTGTGTTTCAGATAGATTGGTTTCAGATGGTTGAGGGATGGTTTGTGTTTCAGATGGTTGAGAGATGGTTTTCTGAGGTGGGGAGTTGGGTGGAGTAAGAAACATAGAAATGTTAACATGTTCCTTCATAGCAATGTTAGAACGTGCTTGTTTGAAAGACTCTGGTTCAAAATCAGATGAATCAGATGATTCACAATCAGAAGATTCTTCTGAGTGAACAGATGTTGAAGAAATGTTAATGGATTGATTAAGGGGTTCTATATCCAGAATATCTTCAGAAAGATTTGGATCTTCTGATGGAACTGGTTGTTCAGAGTGTTCAGTTTGAACAGTCTCTGGTTGGTTTGGTTCTGAGATGATTATATCTGGTTGGGGAATTTCTAATTGGGGATTTTCTGGTTGTGAAATTGCTGGTTGTGGAATTTCTGTTTGTGAAATTTCTAGTTGAGTAGGTTGAGAGGGTTCAGATGTAGTATGAGGTTGGGGAATTGGTACAGAAGATGGTTGTGAATGTACTGGTTCAGATGAAGGTGGTTCAGATGAAAGGTTTGCAGATTGTTTGGGTTTAAAAGTTCTATGTCTAAGGTTTGGAGAGAGTTGAGGTGATGAAAGGGGTGAATGAACAGCAGGTGTAGGATCAGATGTTAATACCTGATGAATAGTGTCTCTTATCTCTTCCAAAGTAGCATCCCTAGAATTGATTATGACTTTCTTTACTCCTTTCTTCTTCTTCCTTGGAACTTCTGATACTTTCCTTTTTTACTGAACTGATCCTTCTTCAGCTTTTCTCTTACTACGCCTTTCCTTCATCAGATTGGGCATTTCTTCTCCTTGTTTCTGAACAAGGTTAGCAGGTAGAGGAATTCCTTCCTTTAGACATTCTGCAATGTAAGTCCACACAATACTTTTTGGTTCATCAGCACTAAACATTGGAAAATCTTCTATGGGTATCCTTCTGCCATTGACCTCCTCAGAGTTTATCTTCCTTAGTTTACCATTAAGCTCTGAAATGATCTTCATCCTTTTCAGAGTGAGTCCATTTATCTCAGATCCAATGATGAATGACAGATCCTCTATTATCTTTGCATTTGTCAGATGCTTCACCAACTTGTTTTCTATAAGGATGTCTGAAATAAGTCTTCCCAGAGGTATCCAAGTTCTAACTTTCCCAGCTTTAGCTCTGACCTCTTCTCTAGTCTCTTTAACATGAGTCAGAAGATGACTGAAAATCAGATAGGGCAGATCCACCTTAATATTCTGGCTGATGCAGTACATGAAGTACAGATGCTCTGAACTCACATAGTCTGGTGAGTTGGTTGACTTTCTTTGAAAGATTGTACTCATTAATATCTTTGCCCAGATCCTATAGATAGGTTTCAGATCTTTAACCTTACTTGTTGGTGTTCCATCTACAGTAATCTCTTCATATACCTTAGCCATATCAATACGTGAAGAGGCTAGGTTTGTAACACCATCAGATTCTTCATAACTGAACAGTTGCCTGATTAGTTTCTCAGTTATCACTATCTCCTTCCCAAGGACAGATGAGTGAATGAACTTAGGACCAGTACTAGCGTGAATCCAGAATTCCTTTACAAGAGTTGGGTATATAGGATCCATTAGTCTCTCAAAGTACTTCTCCCATCCTTGAGCTTTAATGGAAGTTGTTAGGTCAAACCCATTTTCTTCTATTGATTCAAGATCAACGAAACTCTCACACAGAACCTCAAGATCCACTACTGGAGTAAAAAGAGTGCGTTCTGGTTTCTTGTACATTATATTTTTGTTGGAGATTTCAGCAGCATTTGATGTAGAAGCCATTGATGAAGATGAAGATCTTGATTTGGGTTTAGGGTTTTGGTAGAGGTTGAAGAGAGAACAAAAACGCATAGGTGTGGTGAGTGTGAAAAGTGTGAAAATAGTGTGATAGGTGGTATTTATAGAAAACTAAAAAATCAAGCATTTGGCACATTAAAAGACACATACGCACGTTTACACAACATTTAATGAAAGTAATCATTTCAATTTAAAATTATGACAATTGGGGGGAAATCCAAGAAAAATGAGATTTTCAAAGCAATACCTCAAACGTCAATTCAGTAGAGCACTCCATCTTTTCAGATACTGAGTGACACGTGTTTGCTTTGTATGTGCATCTGATATCTCTCAAGAAATGAAACGTTTCCAACGTTCAGATCTTCTGAGTTTGTTAGTTCAGAGTTTCACACAAATAAATCAATTAAAGATAAATGATCAAATAATCAGATGAAATACTTCAGATCTTTAAACATTTTGCATCTGATAAGTTGCCTCTGATTAATATTACTCTGGACAAAAATCCATACAAATATTTTTCAGAATGAACTTAAACCTATCTTCAGCAAGGGGTTTTGTGAAAATATCAGCCCATTGATGATCTGTATCAACAAAAGCTAGATTTATTACACCCTTCTGAACATAGTCTCTGATGAAGTGATGTTTAATTTCTATATGTTTAACCTTAGAATGTAAGATTGGATTTTTTGACAAACATATAGCAGAAGTATTATCACAGAAGATAGAAAGATTACTCTCATAGATCTGATAATCTTCTAACTGACTCTTCATCCAGAGCATCTGGGTACAACATCCAGCAACAGCAATGTATTATGCCTCTGTAGTTGATAGTGCAATAGTGGGTTGCTTCTTGCTGTACTATGAGATCAGATGACTTCCAAGAAACTGACAGCTTCCAGAAGTGCTTTTACGTTCAACTCTGTCTCCAGCATAATCAGCATCACAGAATCCAACTAATGAAAATTCATCAGATCTTCTGTAACACAGACCCATGTTAGTAGTACCTTTCAGATACCTTAGAATCCTCTTAACAGCTGTTAAGTGTGATTCTCTAGGATCTGATTGGAATCTTGCACACAAGCAGACACTAAACAGAATATCAGGTCTAGAAGCAGTCAAGTATAGAAAAGATCATATCATACCTCTGTAGAGTTTCTGATCTACCTTCTTACTTACCTCTTCCTTACCTAGAGTGCTTGTAGGGTGCATTGGAGTTTTTGCCATCTTACTATCAACCATGTTGAACTTCTTCAGAAGCTCTTTAACATATTTGGTCTGATGTATGTAGGTGCACTCTGGAGTCTGGTTGACTTGGATTCCCAAAAAGAATCTCAATTCTCCCGTCATGCTCATCTCAAACTCTGCCTGCATACATTTAGCAAACTCCTTTCCAAGCATAATATTTGTTGATCCAAAAATAATATCATCTACATAAATTTGACAAATCAACAGATCTTTCTTGAGAGTTTTACAGAATAAAGTTGTATCCACTTTTCCTCTGATAAAATTTTTCTTCAGAAGGAAATTGCTCAACCTCTCATACCAAGCTCTGGGAGCTTGTTTTAAGCCATAAAGAGATTTCTTTAGTTTAAAAACATGATCTGGAAAGTTTTCACTTTCAAAACCAGGAGGTTGGTGGACATATACTTCCTCTTCTATAATACCATTAAGAAAGACACTTTTAACATCCATCTGATATAGAGTGATGTTATTTTGTGCAGCAAATGAAATAAGAAGACGTATAGATTCTAATCTTGCCACTGGAGCATAAGTTTCAGTGTAATCAATACCTTTTTGTTGACTGTATCCTTGAGCAACCAGCCTTACCTTATTCCTTTCAACTTCTCCCTTTTCATTCAACTTATTCCTGAAGACCCATTTTGTTCCAATAACATTGAATCCTTTAGGTCTAGGAACCAGATCCGAAACTTCATTTCTGGTGAATTGATTTAGCCCTTCTTGCATGGCAATAATCCATTCATTATCTTTCAGAGCCTCATCCACAGATGTTGGTTCAATTATTGACACTAAGCCAAACAATGAAGATTAAGATGTTCTTAGATAGGATCTTGTCCTGATTGGATCATCTTTCTTTCCAATAATCACATCTTCTGGGTGAGATGCCTTGATTCTGGAAGAAGATCCTCTAACATTTGATCTTTCAGAAATGTGTAAGTTGTCCAATTGAGAAGATAAGAGAATAGCATCTGGAGTTGCTTCAGATTCCTTCTCTTTAGCCTTTTCTGCCTCTGATCCTTCAGAGTCTGTGAGAATCACTTCTCTATCTGCAGAATTCTCAAACTGCTTTGGCTTTTCAGAGCCAAGCTTATCATCAAATCTTACATGAATAGATTCTTCCACAATCTGTGTTTCAGTATTGAATACTCTGTAGCCTTTAGAGCGTTCAGAATAACCAAGCATGAGACACTTCTGTGTTTTGGAATCAAACTTGTTAAGATTTTCTTTAGTGTTAAGTATATAGCAAGTACATCCAAAAGAATGAAAATATGATATGTTGGGCTTTCTGTTCTTCCACAGTTCATATGGAGTCTTTTTCAGAAGAGGTCTTACAGACACTCTGTTCTGAATGTAACAAGCTGTGTTGATTGCTTCTACCCAAAAATGTTTTGCCAGATTTGTCTCATTGATCATGGTTCTGGCCATTTCTTGCAGAGTCCTGTTTTTCCTCTCTACAACCCCATTTTATTGTGGAGTTCTAGGACAGGAAAAATCATGAGCAATGCCATTTTCAGAAAAATATTTTTCAAAATATTTATTTTCAAATTCACCACCATGATCACTTCTGACTTTTATAATTTTGAAATCTTTTTCATTCTGGACTTGCTTGCAGAAGTCAAAGAACACAGAATGTGACTCATCCTTGTGTTTTAAGAACTTTACCCATGTCCATCTACTATAGTCATCAACAATGACTAATCCATACTTCTTGCCTCTGATGGATGCAGTTTTCACTGGTCCAAACAGATCAATATGAAGTAATTCTAGTGGTTTGGAAGTAGAAACAACATTTTTTGATTTAAAAGATGATTTTGAAAACTTCCCTTTTTGGTATGCTTCACTAAGAGCATCTGAGGTGAACTTCAGATTAGGAAGTCCTCTGACAAGATTAAGTTTATTAATCTGAGATATACGTTTCATATTAATATGGCCCAATCTTCTGTGCCAGACCCATTGCTCTTCATTAACAGACAAGAGGCATTTAACATTCTGAACTTTAAGTTCTGAAAGATTTATTTTATAAATGTTGTTTTTCCTCTTACCACTAAATAAGATAGAGCCATCCTTTTGACTAATAGCTTTACAACATTTTTGATTAAAGGTAATATCATAACCATTGTCACTTAGTTGACTTATGGACAATAAGTTATGTTTTAAGCCTTCAACAAGTAAAACATTAGTTATAGAGGGAAGTTTACCATTTCCAATGGTGCCAGATCCAATGATCTTTCCCTTCTGATTCCCTCCAAACTTCACATCACCTCCAGATCTAAGTTCCAGGCTTTGGAACATAGACTTTTCTCCTGTCATGTGTCGTGAGCATCCAGAGTCCAGGTACCATGACTGGCGTCCTGATCTTGCTACTAAGAACATCTGCAACAGGGATTATTTTGCTCTTAGGTACCCAGATCTTCTTGGGTCCTTTAGGGTTAGTTGGTTTGTAGGTTTGTCTAAACTTCTATTTTTCAACATAATGTTTATTCTGACTTGCCTTAGGTTTAAACACATAAGTGTTCTTCTCAGAGCTTGTGTGTTTAATGTCATTTAAGTGACCAAACTTAAATTGAGAGTACAAAGGTGTCTTCTTGATGAAGAGTTTGTCAACAGATTTTGGATTACTTCCAGAGGAAGATTCATATCCAATACCTCTTCTGTTATTCCCACTAACACCATAGATCATAGAAGCCATCTTGCTTCTGTCTAAGCTCTTAGTAAGGAATCTCTGAAAGCTAGAGTCATATTTTTCTAAAATTTTTTCACATGACTTAGTTTCAGATTCAGATTCTTGTTGAGCTATTTCAAAGTCATTTTTGATTTTCAGATTAATTTCTTTTTGCTCAACAAGTTCTGTCTTCAGAAGATCAATCTCAGATTCAAGACTGCTTTTCAGCTTCTTGTATTTGAGTTTGATATTGTTATAACTTTTCAGAACTTCTGATAATACTTTGATAAGTTCTTCTTTAGTAAGTTTAGCCATTACCTCTTCAGCGTCATCGTCAGATTCAGAATCTGATTCAGATCCTGAAGTTCCTTCCTTCTGATCTTCTATGCTGGCCATCAGTGCAACATTGGCACATTCTTCTTCTGATTCAGAAGATGATTCAGATTCATCTGAGTCATCCCATGTTGCCATCAGAACCTTTTTCTTTTTGTCAACCTTCTTCTTGGGTTTTTCTCTTTGAAGTTTGGGACAATCATTCTTGTAATGCCCAGGTTCTTTGCACTCATAGCATACAACTTCTTTCTTGCCAGATCTTCTGTGCCCAGAAGATTCTTTTCTATGATCATATTTTCTGAAGTTGTTGAACTTCTTTCCCTTGTGCTCCCAGAGTTTGTTGATCCTTCTGGACATCATGGATAGTTCATCTTCGTCTTCAGAAGAGGATTCTTCAGAGCTTTCTTCAATAACCTGCAAGGCTTTAGCAGATTTATTAGATTTTAAAGCAATAGATTTACCTTTCTCTTTCTTCTGAGGTTCATCTTCCTCAAGCTCAATTTCATGGCTCCTCAGTGAGCTGATGAGTTCTTCTAAGGAGATCTTGTTCAGATCTTTAGCCATTTTCAAGGCAGTCACCATTGGTCTCCATCTGGTAGGTAGACTTCTGATGATTTTCTTTACATGATCTGATGTGGAGTATCCCTTTTCCAGAACTTTTAGACCAGCTGTGAGGATCTGAAATCTATAGAACATAGTTTCTATATTTTCAGATTCTTCCATTTTGAATGCTTCATACTTCTGTATAAACGCCAGAGCATTGGTCTCTTTCACTTGAGAATTTACCTCATGAGTCATTTTAAGTGACTCAAACATTCCATGAGCTGTTTCTCTGTTTGTAATCTTTTCATACTCAGTATGAGAGATTGCATTAAGCAATATTGTCCTAGCCTTATGGTGATTTTTGAAATCCTTCTTCTGGGCTTCTGTCATTGATTTTCTATCAACTTTCTTGCCATCCTCAGTTGTAGGATGTTCATAGCCATCAATGACCAAGTCCCACAAATCAGCATCATACCCAAGGAAGAAACTTTCTATTCTGTCCTTCCAGTAATCAAATTTCTCTCCATCAAACATGGGAGGCTTTGTGCTGATTCTCTCCCCTTCATGTTTGTTACAGTTGGATGTAGAAGTATCACCCATAATGACAAACAGATATATATCAAAGTAACTTTTCTCACTGGATCTTTACTGACACGGTTAAGTGGTAGCACACGCAGAACCGGAGCTCTGATGCCAACTGAAGGTGAGAAAAATACTTAGAAGGGGGGGGGGGGGTTGAATAAGTATAACAAATAATCACAGATTATAACACAGTTATTTTTATTCTGGTTCGTTGAACTCAACTACTCCAGTCCACCCTCTCAAGAGTGATTTGCCTTTCTCAGTCAAGGACTTAATCCACTATTTAATCAAACAGAGTACAATAGTCACACCTAAGAACAATTGTTCTTAGTATTCTCAAGAGCTACTGATCCCAATCGGATCCTCTTAAGGAAACCTTTTACAATCAATGTAAAACTATTACAAGAGTAAGAATGCTTCTAAAAAGCTATTATCACAACTGTGATATTTCTCTTAAGTTTTTAAGAACAATGTTACAGCAAATAGAATATAAAAGCTTTTGAGAGATTTGCTTTGAGTGAATTTTTGCAAGTGGTTCGTTGTTGAAGAAGATGGAGTGGACTTCTTTATATAGGCACTTAGATCCATGAAGTCTTCTCAACGTTGGAGGCTGTGCTGAAAAGCCTAGTGCCTTTTGTCTTTTCATTAGAGGCTGTGCTGAAAAGGCCTGGAGCCTTTTGTCTTTTACTTTGCAGAAACTTTCCTTAGAATGGAATGCACAGATAAAACCTTTTTGTCTGTGTTTTTGTGTCTAGCATAAAAGAGAAAAGAGCTGTTGAGATATGCCAACGTACATATTCAAATCTTCTTCACTAAGTAAATTCAGCTATCAACATCAGAGTCTGGATCTTCAGAATCTCCAGAGTAGAGATCTTCTGGATCTTTAGAGTCTTGGGATGTTCTTCAGATTATGCTGAATCAGAGTATATGCTGCTTGTGTGCTTGAGAGTGTAGTTCTGTCAGATCAGAGTCTTCTATATCAGATTCTCAATACTTATGCAGCGCAGTATCTTCAGAGTCTTCTGATGACTAAGCTTCTGAACTCTCAGAGTCTTCTATTCTTTAGAGGCTTCTGCTTCACAATCTTCAGTAGATAGCACTCAGATTCTTCTGGGAGCAGCGTTCAGATCTTCATTTAAGATGCTCTTGAACCTTTGAAGCCTTTCATAATATCATTGTTCAGATCCAAATTTGCTCTTTTAAGAATATTTTCTTTAGTACCTGTAGCAAACAGTCTAGAACAAATTTAGAGTATATAATTCTTGAATACAAAATTCATAAGTGTTATCATCAAAACATAGAGATATTACTAAGAAACAATCTGTGTTCTTACATATTCATCCCATCCTTGAGGGTTGTCACCTCTTCATGGAGCTCACAATTTTCTTGCTCTAAATGATCCATTTTCCTTTGATGGTTAGCTCGAGTGTTATACGAGTGAGACAACTTGACTTCTGAAAATACCAAGAGAAAAGAAATAAGACACCTGTAAAACCCTCAAAAGCAAGACCAGATGCAAAATGATGCATGATATTGTTAGATGCCCAACCTTTCTTATTTGATCTATCAAATGTGGGCATCTTTCAATCCTTTTTGTCAAGAAAGTGTTAAAAATCACTTTTGCTTTGGTTTTTTTTGCAACATTATGTGAAAATATCTTGGTACTTTTGATTTATGTGTTATTGTGAAGGAATTAGGCATGAAAGAGTGGAAATTAAGACACAAGAAAGATGACAAAGAAACCAAGATAGCATGCAAACAACAGCAAGTTCGCTAGGCGAACTTGCTAGCGAAGCTACCACCAAAACATCATCAAGTTTTCTAGGCAAACTATATAGCGAAGGCCAGGAATCCAAAACAGTAAGGAAAGGGCCATAAACTCGCTAGATGAAGGAGGCAGCGAAGAGCTCGCTAGGCGAAGTGGTAGCGAACACTCCCAGACTTGAGACAGTAAGGAAAGAGCCATAAACTCGCTGTGCGAAGTTTGCACCAAAAGCTTCGCTAGGCGAACATTTCTTCGCACAACGAACATTGGGATTTCTGTTTGGGGAGCTTTCACAGGACATAGGCATTTCAGGTGCCATTTTGGGTGTTCGCTAGGCGAACAATTCGTTCACACTGCGAACGTGACAGCTCAGCAGTCACTTCTATAAGTAGTATGAGCTACTTTTTGTAAAAATATCTAATTTTTTGTACTTGCATTTGATAGGATTTTCTGACCTAGAAAACTCATTCCTCCATTTCTCATCATCTCTTAGCAATATTTCACAAAAAGAAGGCGGATTCCCATCCAATCTTGATTATTCGACTCGGATGGTGATCAACCTTCTTCCGAAACTTGTTGCTCAAGCTATCATGGAAATGGTTGGCTAAATACCTCTTTGTCAAGGTTAGAAGTAGTTGGTTCAGATTTTATGTATTCCATTTAATCTTTTGTATGTGAACAAATGTTGTGATCAGTATAGATGAAGTTATTTGCTACTCTTTGTAAATTTATGGTTTGGATTGCTTTAGACATGAACTTTCCAAGTATTGACCTAATATCTTCATATATCAACTATACAAATTCTAGACATAGGTTTGAAAGTTGATATCCGCTTTGTATTGATCTTAATGCTTATTGTTTCGATTGTTACTTAGAGAGATCATTTAACGGTCGAAACAATAACATTCACGAAATCGCTTTAGAAATGAACGTTTTTGCGAGGATACACGATTATGTTGGTTAAAAATTCGTTCACATATTTGATCGGTTGGATACGTTTAGGATAGTTTAGCGAGCTCTAATCTTGACATGTTTTTATCAAACTTAGACCAAATTTTATTCCGCTTTCTATCTTGCAAACTTTAGTTATGAAAGTTGAAACCATTCTAAAAACCCCTTTTCTTAAGATATTAAACTGTTGAACGACAAGCATTTATATTCTCTTCAATCCCTGTGGAGACGATAAAACACTACCCCAAAATACTTTCTAACAAATTGGCGCTGTTGCCGGGGATTGTTAGTAGAATATTGCAAGCATTACAATAGTTTAGTGATTTTAAGATTTTTGTATTGTAAATCTCTTATCTTTGTAATTCTTTGTGCTTTTTAATCTGTTTGGTTCGTGTGCAGAATTTGTTTATGCAACGACAGGTTCGGCCTGAAAACCTTCTTTTCGATCCTGAGATTGAGAGAACTGCTCGCCGCACCAATAGTCGCACAAGGCAAAGACGACAACAAGCTATTGAGATACAAGAGCGCGGAGAATCTTCTTCATCCACTCCACCTAATTCACAAATTATGGCAGCACCACCACCACCACCTCCACCTCCAGTTTCAGTTCCATGTACAAACAGTCAAAGACACACCGCTCAGTTTGCGCGTAATCTCCAAAATGGAAGACAAGCCGAGATGAAAACAAGAATCCTTGCACTCATTTATCAAAATTCTTTCACGGGGTTAGATCATGAGGATCCGTTTACACATCTTACCAAATTCTATGAGATTGCGGGTGCAATGGGAGCAACAGAAGCTGATGAATAGTCATTGTTCAGAAGGCTACTTCCTCGTTCTTTCTCTCGATCAGTCTATGAAAATTATGACGAATTGGAATTTATTGGAAGAGATGTAGAAGCAAGCTTCAAGTCCTTTGTGTTTTAATGAAGACAACTCATACAAGCTTGGTACACAAGATACTTATGCTATACACCCGTAGGGGTATATATTGAAGATGAAACCAAAATCATCATTCTTCCGAAGTCTTTGCAAAAAGCAAGAGACGCGAGCAAGCAAACAAAGATCAAGAGAGTATCATCACATACGACTTTATCGATCAAAGCTTCATCTACAAGCTACAAGTGAAAATGGTGATTCAAAGAACAGTATAAACATTTTTTACTTTAGAAAATTTATACAAGTGTTCTTTAAAAATCACATTTCACTACACCACTTACACTAATACTTTCAAAACATTTTTAAAAATACTCTTTCTATTTTAAATTAAGTATTTTTACAAAAACCTTCAGTGTTAACCGATTAACCATATGGGTTAACCGATTAACACAATCTAAAATTATGTTTTTGGGACTTCATAACAATATCGACCGATTAACCATATGGGTTAACCGATTAACACATGAAAATTTCAAATATTTTTAAACATTGGAAAGGTGTTAACCGATTAACCTATTTGGTTAATCGATTAACACTGTAACAACAACAAAAAATAGCAGCTTTTCATGGAGAATTGCATTGTTCTATATTTTCTTACTGGCTATTTTTTTACTGTCCCAATTGTCGCTACTGCGAAAATCGGCGCTGGCTGAACATAAGAGTCGCCACCGTGCGTTATTTATCCCACGGGAGGGAAAGGAAACGCTCAGAGTAAACCTCGCACAACACGGGAAAGGTATGGTCGTCGCAACCAAAACCTGGATTCGGGAGTCGGTTACGCAAGGGGAAGGTATTAGCACCCCTTACGTCCGTCGTACTCGACGGGATCCACGCTTGTTTTCGGATATGGATTGTTATTCTATCTACTCTACAGGTCAAGGGGTTAAAAGAAAATAAAATGAAAATAAAATGACTCGGCAAAGTATCGCACTTTATGCCTACGTATTCCCGTCTGGAACGAGAAATCAGAGTCAACGTAGTTCGCCTACCTACGGGAAAGGAGGGGAAGGTTGCTCGCTAGGATATCGCATCCTATGCCTATGTACTTTCATACAGCATGAAAGATCAGAGCAAACGTAGTTCGGGCCACGTACGACACAAGTCTGTCTTGGTTGATTTTATTCCTTCTGAAAAAGGTTTTTCTGATTAACAGTCCCAGTGGACAAAAATGACGTTTTGATGAGTTCACATTCTTTTACGGAAGAAGTGTCTTTTATTGAGTTTGAAATTTTATTGTATTTTTCTGTTTGTTTTGAGGAAGAAGAGACAGAACTCTAACCTACGGTTGCGAAGGGAATCAGACTAACCTAATGTTATCATGCACGGGTTAAGACCTAATGTCTATCATGCTCCTCTCTTGCGCAGAGAGAAACAGAGATCCTAAGGGAATAGACGGAAACAGAAACAATAGCAGATGTATACAGTAAAGCGGTAAAATGCATGGATGCAGCAATACAAGCGAGGCAAGGGAGTCCCACTCAACCTCGAACCTGGAAAACAATAGGCAAAAGTGAACAGGATTCACTTTCAACCCCAACAGGGTAAACAACAAACAATACAGTCCAGAAAACCAATCAATACATCAAGAATGGAATACAGCAAAAAAAAAACAGCCACAGCAGCTCTGCAACAACATCTGACTTTAAGTCATCTCCAAACAGCTACAAGCTTCAGCAAGCATCAATCCCCATCTCCACAGTCTTCAAGCAAGGGCTTTGGTTATCAATCTTCAGTCTACAATGGCTTTTCTTCAAGTCCTATCCTCCAAGCTGAGGGATCAATCACAAGAGTGAATTGGGTGTTAAGCAATTAGTTGACTACCAAGGGTGGCAAACCAACTGCTACTAACACATAAGATATTTTCTCTCAAGAGTTCTATCCCTTAGACAGTAGCACCAAGCCTTCCAAGGGAAGGGGGTGAGTGTCTTAGAGAGACTCTGTATCACAGAGAGGAATGGAGGCAGTCAAAACCTTCCATGTTTGAGAATCAAGCTTTCTAATCTAGAGCTCTGCCTAACTCCTAAACCCTAATCTCCTCAACAGTTGCTAGCAGGAATCTCCTCATCAACTCTGGAAGTTGGTCTTCAAGCTCTGGATCTCCAATGGCTTCAACATCACAAGTCTTCAACTCCCCCAATCCCCAAGCAATCCCAATACCCACACAGACAAATCAATAATCCCCAGAGGGCACACCACACCAGTCAATCCAATACAGGCATTAATATACTAATAGCAGTAGGGGAAACCTAGTGATCTCTAAGGGGATCTATCCTATACCCATAACCCCTATAGTCCATACCCAAAAAACAACTTAAAATCTCCTAAAAGAATTAAGCTATCTCACCTAAGTTGATTTAAAACCCTAATTTTATTCATGTTATTCACACCTAAGCCAATCACCTAAAATTAATTCCTAAAAATATGCACTAAATTGTATGTACAAGCTAACAATGTCTATTAATCAACCTAAAAATAATGGACAAAAAATATTATAGCAACTATTAGAACAAAAATTATCAAACTCGTGTATGAAATGAAACACCTAAAATAGGCATTTATTTGGAAAATATGGGAAAAATATCAAATAAAAAATAAAATGCAATTTTTATTTTTTATAATTTTCTAGACAGAATTATTGACCCATAGAAAAAACAAGAATCAGAAAATATTAATTTTTCATTTTTATATGATTTTTTAAAGATGCAAAAATATTAAGGGAAATTAAAACACAAAAAATGGAAATTAAATGGGAGGGGTGAGAATAGCATCTTCGCCCAGTTCAAATTCCAGGTGGGCCATGAAATCAGGGGTGTGAATATCAAATTCACTAGGCCCAGCGCGTCAGAAAATGAGATGAAAAAGTAAAAGAAAAATAAAATGCAAGCGGTGCAGAAAGTAAGGGTTTTACGTTTAAATTTGAATTGGGCCAAGCGAGGGGGTGTGGGTAGCGAAGTTTTCTGAGCCCAGGATGCACCAATAATTGAAACGCTGCGTTTAGCTCTAAGTCTTTCCCTCCACTCTCAGAATTAAATCGTGGCCGCATGATGAGAGGATTAAGTCAATTGCCCAGAATGATCCAACGGTGCTCGCGTTGTCTTCTCCAAATGCCATTAGGGTTTCATCAGACCATAATTCATGCGCGAAAATTCAACCAGATCGTTCTCCATGATCCTTTGATGAAAATGAAAAATTCAAAACCCTAAAATGATCAACTAATCACAAGGAATCCATGCTTGGTCTTAGTTTTTGCTAACAATCCTTGTAGACCCCAAACAGAGGGCACGAAAGCTAGGGTTTCACCATGCTCTTCTGACATCAACCTTGCTAGAACTCAATCCTAATGATCTAAAATTGCTCTACATGCTACACTCATCATTCTATACTATCCCACATCAATTACAACCTAATGCACAACTTGTTCTTGGAACTTAAAGAAATGGTGACCTGCCATGGAACTTCATAGAAGTCTCCATAATTCTCAGAATTCAATCCCCTATGGTCTCTAAGCATCTTTATCCTAACCATATGATCTATAACTGGATAAATAAGGAGATTCGAAGGGAAATGCCTACCTTGCAAGTGATGATGGCAGGTGTAGTTGTGCTGCAATTCAAGACTTGTTAACCTCCAATGTTGATCTCCAATGGATGCTGATTCTTCTGTTTGCAATAGTTGTTGCTCAATCTTCTTGAATCACCTTATCCCCTTCTTCATGCAAGTTGGAGTGTAAACTTGGATCACACAAACCAGCCACGAATTCCTCTCAATCTTCTTTGCCCATTACTCTATGATGATGGTGGATGATGATGATAACAGAAAATAATATGTTTGATGAAGTTTCAATGGAGTTTGAAGAGAAAATGCAAATGGGAGTGAAGGAATCAAAGTAGTGTTTGCAAGCTCAAAGAATCACCAACCAATGCACAAATGGCTTCATTTCCTTATATAGGTGAGGATTAACAGAATGAGAAGCTTCTAGATTGGTCCTAGAGGGATCTAGAAACTTGTGGAAATTTCATGAACTTATCATTTGATGGTATTTTGAATCATCTCATATCATGCTTGCACCTTTGGTAAACTTGTGTTATAATCTCCTTTCATGAGATATTAGGAGTGTATGTATAAAAAACCAAGCTTTTCCTTGCCTTGTGTTGAGTTTTACCATGTTGCCTTATGATGCAAGAAACAAATTTACAAAGGAAGTCCAATTTTTAAGCCTAAACTCAAAAATGTGGATGAACCAATGTCTTTAAAATGATGTTGGGAATCAATTTGGTATATTGGATGACCCATATTGGATTTGTAGATCTCTCAAACCAATTTTTTATTTCAACTTTTTCAACTTATATGCCTTTTTTAGGTCATTTTTCACCAACTTTGGTCAAGTCTCAATCCATACATTTCCAAACTTTCATGACTTCTTTTCTAGACTTAAAATGGCATTTTGAGAAACTTTGATGTTGGGAAGTTTTTCATTTGAAGCTCCCTTGTATGAGTTTTAGGCATAGGCTAAGAATGACCTGTAATCCTCAGATGACCAAAATACCCTTTGCTTGCCAAGACCATAAGTAGAGTTCCACAAATCATATGAAGGCATACTATACCATTCTAGAAATCTAAGACAATGAGGAACAATTCTTATGTTGACCATAAATTCATTTGAAATCTCCTTGAGGGGTAAAAATAGCTTGGAAGTCAAGTCACTTTCACAGACAAAATTTCAGATACCCCAGATGACCTGTAACTTGCTAGGACCATAACTTGAGTTCTATAAATCTCCTTAGTGTCTTCCACCACTCAAATTAAAGGTATTGAGATCCTATACAAGTTTCATGTTGGCCAAGGATCCATTTGAAACTTGTATTTTGACTTATCTTGCTTGGAAATTTGACCTAAACTAGGGGATTTTACACAGAAACCCTAATTTAAAAACTCCTCTTCTCCTTGATTTCTCCTGATTTCTTCTTAGCATATCATCATATCCTTATTCTTCATGTCAAATGATAAACCCCACATCCCCTCAATAGCCCTCAAGGCCTTTCAATCAGTCAATTGACCTAGAGTTGCCCCAAAGTTGGCCCAGATGAAACCCTAGTTGACTGTCTTCAACTGCAATACTTGTGACTTCACCAATGACTTATTTCCTTCTCCAAATGACTTTCTAAGTCCTCCAAGATGTCTAGATACTCCCCATACTCAGCCCACAGCTCACACTTACTTGTTGATCCTCAGATACCCTCAGATAGGAGATAGATGAACTGCTTGTTCCATTGACTTGATAGCTTTCAAATTCTTTTCTGATGACTTGAATGAGATTGAATCAGGATAATAACCTCTTGATAGGCCTCTAGAGATGAGACTAATGATTGGTTCCCTGTTAGCTGACTTGCTATGCTTATGCTATGCAGATGAGTAACCTATGTACATGACTCTATATGCAAATGATAATGATATTGAAACATAAACCAAGGGAATAAGGTTGAGCAAATTTTAGGGTGCAACAGCTGCCCCTATTCAAGCGACTTGGACCCGTTTGGGTGAAGATCCCGGAGCCTTCAGACATTCGAGGTACGAGACGGTTGAATACTAAGAACCCGGAAATTTGCCAACCGCAGAAATAAACTGCGCCACTGCTTGGGGAATGACATTCATCAGCTGAATCTGACTGTTACGACAACCCACTGATCTCGTAGCGACCGTGCTGGGGATTAATTGTCCTTCCACGTAGGGAATAACCGTTCCACGTTAGGAATAACACCGTCCACGTTAGGACTAAGACTTCGTCTGGATCTGTCCGCGTCAGGACTACACTTTCCGCGTTAGGAATACACCTTCGTTCCACGTTAGGAATCAACTATTCTATTCCACGTAAGGAATCAAACCTTTTTCCACGTTAGGAATACCTCTATCTTTCCACGTCAGGAGTCAATCTTGATATGTCCGCGTAAGGACTCTAATCCTTCCACGTGAGGAATACTACATCCATCTTTCTTTCCATGTTAGGAATGTCATTTTTCCACGTAAGGAACACCTCTTTTCCACGTTAGGAATCTCATCCTCGATCTGTCCACGTCAGGACTCCAACTTGATATGTCCACGTAAGGACTCAATCTTTCCACGTAAGGAATCACATCTTTCCACGTAAGGAAACCACAATCTTTCCACGTAAGGGAACCCCAATCTTTCCATGTAAGGAAACTCTTTCTGATCTGTCCACGTAAGGACTCCCATCTTTCCACGTAAGGAATTCGTCCTCTTTCCACGTAAGGAAACCAATCTTCTTCCATGTAAGGAATAAAATTCTTTCCACGTTAGGAATCAACTTCTTTCCACATTAGGAATTCTTCGTTCCCCGTAAGGAATCACCATCTTTCCACGTCAGGAATACAAACTTTCCACGTTAGGAATAACTTGATCTGTCCACGTCAGGACTAATTTTTTCCATGTAAGGAAACAACTTCTCTTTCCACGTAAGGAATAGACCTGTCCACGTTAGGACTCTCGTTTCGTCTTGATTTGTCCACGTCAGGACTCGCCTCTTGACTTACTGAGAACATAAAACTTGTCCATGTTAGGACCCATATCTCAACCTGCTGAAGAAATAAACTTGTCCATGTCAGGACTTGCGCGTCTTTGACTTGCTGGGGAAATAAGACTGTGTCCACGTCAGGACTCATACTTTGCCCACAACACGAAGAAGGATAAACTTGTCCATGTCAGGACCCTATACTCAATCAATACCGAGAACTCGAAGCTGTCCACGTTAGGACTAACACATACCGTCAAACTGGAAGAAATGTCCGCGTTAGGACTCCACATTCCATCAATTCTGAGGAATCGAACCTGCCCACGTTAGGACTAGCACCTCCCATCAGCCCGGGGAATTAAAACTGTCCACGTTAGGACTCCGTTTTTCTAGCACGAAGAAAAACCTGTCAAGAAATTGTCCATGTTAAGAATCATCCTTCCTTTGATCCCAAACCACAAACTTCTTAGCACTGACGTGACAGCAACTTCGGAGATGACTCTACTGGGGATATCTGAAAACCAAACCACTGGGTGCCTGCTCTGATAACCAGCGGTAGCCTCTGAAATTCTGGTTCATGAAACCTGTTAATGCTGACGTAACAACAACTTTGAAGGAAAAAATCCGCTGGTCGGACTAGAGAAACTTCAACAAGAACTCTGGCGGGGAAATAAGTAACTCTGCTTAGGGACAAAGAGAAACTTATCCTGCTGACTCTGTGGGGAGTAGTGCCACAACTGACACTTTGTTGAATGTCTCATGCCGAGACTTCGAATGTTCATTGATTTATTGGAGCAAGAACTCCTCCCACCTGCAAGAGAAACAAATACTTGAAACCAAACGGTTAGCCGACCTAGTTTATGTTTCAAAAATGCGTATGTTTGACAATGATGCAATGCTCCATTTTGACATGGAAACGCTGCGTTTTCTTCATTTGGATGATGCAAGTATGACACTATATGCCGATGCCAATGCAGACTCGAATTGCTGAGATACAGGAACCGCTTCAGCAAAATAAATGCTGAAGATAGTGCCACCTCCGCTGGGGATAGCCAGATGCTATAGAACTATCCCAGCAAAATAAATGCTGGGAGAGTGAAGTCGACTCAGCTGGGAAATTGGGGACTCAATACCAGTCACCTTATTGAAGTAACGCCCTGCTGGGGAATATAACTCTGCTAGAGAATAGCAGATGCGCCTGGTATGATTGAACTTCTGCTGGAGAGTGAACCGGGCGTCACACGGTATTCCGATAAAATAAATGCCGGGACCCACAACCAAATCTTTCGGGGAGAGTCTTAACCTTCGAGTTCCACTGAGAGGAATGAAAATACTTGCTGAGAAGAGAACTCCACCGGGGATGGGACGATTCTCTTGGGGAAAATCAACTGACTCCGCTGGGGGAGAGTAAATGACCCTGCGGGGAAAGGTAAACTGCCTGAATACAGCTCACAAATGTTAATCTTCTGAGGCTAAACCACTCTGCTTGAGACAAGGAAACCTTCTGGGGGACACCACACTGCCTGAATCCAGCCTACAATTTTGGGATCGTCAATTCTGCTGAGAATAAATGGCCTTGTTGGAGCGTGCCTTCTGGATATGCTACGACTAGCTAGGGAATTCGATCCTTCTTCAGGAGGTACATGCACGACCTGCGTGGGGGTCGAGTCTCTCGCTATTGCAATCTGTTGATCATCTTCCTCGTACGGCTATGAAACCTGCAACAACACAAACAAGACAAGACAAGCCTATGCGACCAAATCAACTCAGGTTAGTGACGTTATTTTCAGTTAATTCAAAGCTTTAGCAATTGCTGGCAAGGGCCAGTGATGTTATACACATGCTAGTTTCAATAAACTTAGGCGTTTTATCATGTACAAAACAGTAAAGAACCAGCATTAAGTACTGAATAACATATTTTATTGATTGGGCCCCTGAATGGGCGGAGTTTTGTACACGGAATGTAACTCCTGAAAAGAGGAAGCTACGTAAAGCAGACATACAAGTATGCACAAGAAGCATAAATATTTTTACAAATTAAATTTTGTACACATGTCGGCAACGGGATGCAGACGAACATCACGAACTGATCCTCCTATGACTCGCCCGACCCTAATGCTTTCCCAGTATTCACTCTTCCGAAGAGGTTGTATCTGATAATCGACCCCTCAGGTATTCTCCCGCATTGATGCTCCCCGCAATATCAAATTCGGACCGCAGTCATTTGCTTCTTAAATCCCTAACTTTTGCGTGAACCGCCCTTTACGGGTTTTCAGTTCACCGGGTACCCTTTTTTGCCGAAGCCGCCCAGTGTAGGTTTTCAACTTCGCGGGTGTACATTTTTCAATTTTATCCCTAACTTTTTCCCGAACCTTTCATTCTGTTTTTGGTTCGCCAGGATGCCCCATTTTTGCCTGGACTCTCTTTTTTCTGTCCAGCGGGTCTATTTTAAGCAAAGTATTTTTTAACTGCGTCCGAATTCACAGGCGACGTAAAGTCTTCACCGTCCATGGTGGACAACAATAAATCTCCTCCTGAAAAGACTTTCCTGACAACGTATGGCCCTTCGTAGTTGGGGGTCCATTTGCCCCTGTGATCTGCTTGCGGCGGGAGAATCCTTTTCAGCACAAGGTCGCCCGTCTGAAAGCTTCGCGGATGTATCTTCTTATCATATGCTTTCTTCATTCGGCTCTGGTACAAACGACCGTATGCTAGAGAAGCTAGCCTCTTCTCATCCATCAAACTCAATTGGTTCAACCTGTCTTTCACCCATTCTGCCTCGTCTAGCTGAACGTCTCGCAATACCCTCAGAGAAGGGATCTCAACTTCCAATGGTAATACCGCTTCCATTCCGTATACTAACGAGAACGGAGTTGCTCCGGTTGATGTGCGTACCGTCGTACGATAACCGTGCAAAGCAAAAGGTAGCATCTCATGCCAATCCTTATAGGTCACCACCATCTTCTGGACGATCTTCTTTATATTCTTATTGGCCGCTTCGACAACGCCATTCATCTTGGGTCAGTAAGGGGAGGAGTTGTGATGTTCGATCTTGAAATTCTGACAGAGCTCCTTCATCATTTTGTTGTTCAGGTTTGAACCGTTGTCCGTGATTATCCGCTCGGGAATCCCATATCGGCAAATGATATCTCTCTTGATGAATCTGGCCACCACTTGCTTCGTTACGTTTGCGTAAGACGCCGCTTCTACCCACTTGGTGAAATAATCGATCGCTACTAGAATGAACCGATGCCCATTAGAAGCTGTCGGCTCGATCTTTCCAATCATATCGATCCCCCACATCGAGAATGGCCAAGGCGATGACATCACATTTAGAGGACTCGGAGGCACATGGATCTTATCAGCATAGATTTGGCACTTGTGGCACTTCCTCGCAAACTTGAAACAGTCAGTTTCCATAGTCAGCCAAAAATAACCTACCCGCAGCAGCTTTCTCGTCATAGCATGCCCGCCAGCATGCGTACCAAAGGTACCTTCGTGTATTTCCTCCATGAGCAGCTTTGCCTCTCTTTCGTCTACACAACGCAACAGCACCAGATCGTGGTTTCTTCTGTACAAGACACCATCCGGATTCAAATAGAAATTACCCGCTAATCTCCTGAGAGTCTTCTGATCTTGACTGGATGCCCCAGCCGGATATTCTTTATTCTTCAGAAAATTAAGGATATCGAAATACCATGGTTTATCATCGGATGCTTCATCGATAGCAAATACGTAAGCTGGTCTGTCCAACCGAGAGATAATGATTCGGGGAGCCTCGTTCCAGAAATTGACTTTGTACATGGAAGACAAAATGGCCAGGGCGTCAGCCATTTGATTCTCGGCCCGCGGCACATGATGCAACTCAACCTTGTCGAAGAAAAGCAACAATCTCCTTGCATAATTCATATAATGTATCAAGTTGGGCTGACGCGTCTCCCATTCTCCTTTTATTTGATTCACCACTAGAGCTGAGTCTCCGTATACGTCCAGATTCTTGATTCGGAAATCAATGGCTTCTTCAAGCCCCATTATACAAGCTTCGTATTCGGCCTCATTATTGGTGACGGCAAAGGTCAATCGGGCAGTAAACGGGATGTGCGACCCGTGTGGCGTAGTAATGATTGCCCATATTCCGCTACCGTAAGCATTCACAGCTCCGTCAAATATCATCTTCCATTTGGAACCCAATTCTGGCCCTTCGTCTGGCAACGGCTCTTCACAATCTTTCATCTTTAGGTACATGATATCCTCGTCAGGAAAATCAAACCTCATCGATTGGTAATCTTCAATAGGCTGCTCCGCCAGATACTCAGACAACACACTCCCCTTTATAGCCTTTTGCGAGACGTATTGGATGTCGTATTCAGTCAAGACCATCTGCCAACGGGAAATTCTCCCTGACAAAGCCTGCTTTTCGAATACATATTTGATAGGGTCCATCTTCGAGATGAGCATGGTTGTATGATTCAGCATGTATTGCCTCAAACGCTTGGCGGCCCAGGCTAGCGCGCAACAAGTTTTCTCAAGCATTGAGTATCGAGATTCACAATCTGTAAATTTCTTACTCAAGTAGTAAATTGCATGCTCTTTTCTTCCTGTCTCGTCGTGTTGACCGAGAACACAACCCATGCTTCCCTCAAGAACTGTCAGATACATAATCAAGGGCCTCCCTGCCACTGGGGGTATCAAAATAGGAGGCTCCTGCAAATACTGCTTTATTTTATCGAACGCCTTTTGACAATTTTCATTCCACGTTACAGCTTGATCTTTCTTCAACAGCTTGAATAATGGTTCACACGTAGCAGTTAGGTGAGATATGAACCGGGCGATGTAGTTCAACCTCCCTAAAAACCCGCGCACCTCTTTCTCTGTTTTAGGCGTCGGCATTTCTTGAATCGCTTTTATTTTGGCAGGATCGACCTCTATTCCTCTTTCGCTTACGATAAACCCCAGCAGCTTCCCCGATCTTACCCCGAAGGTGCATTTGTTAGGGTTCAGTCTCAGCCTGAACTTCCTAAGCCTTTTAAATAACTTCAGCAGATTCACCAGATGCTCTTCCTCCGTCTGGGATTTGGCAATCATATCGTCAACATAAACTTCGATCTCTTTATGCATCATATCATGAAAAAGAGTCGTCATAGCCCGCTGATATGTTGCCCCAACATTTTTCAAGCCAAAGGGCATCACTTTGTAGCAAAATGTTCCCCAAGGCGTTATGAAAGTGGTCTTCTCCATATCCTCTGGCGCCATTTTAATCTGATTATAGCCTGAAAAGCCATCCATGAAGGAGAATACGGAGTATTGAGCAGTATTATCAACTAGTACATCAATATGAGGAAGTGGAAAATCGTCTTTTGGGCTTGCTTTATTCAAATCTCTATAATCGACGCACATTCGAACCTTGCCGTCTTTCTTTGGCACTGGTACGATGTTAGCAACCCATGAGGGATATTTTGTCACAGCCAGGAAACCAGCGTCCCGCTGTTTTTGAACTTCCTCTTTGATCTTCACTGCCATGTCTGGTCGAGTTCTGCGAAGCTTTTGTTTGACCGGCAGGCATTCTTCTTTCAGTGGCAGACGGTGCACAACCATATCTGTATCGAGCCCTGGCATATCTTCATACAACCAAGCGAATACATCACTATACTCTCGGAGCATTTCAACCAGTCTTCGCTTGATATCACCCTGCAGTGCGGCCCCGATACGAATATTCTTCTCAACCCCTTCCGACCCTAAGTTGATAATTTCGATGACCTCGTCGTGAGGCAGAATGACTCTTTCCTCTTGCTTCACCAACCAAGACAGTTCTTCAGGAACGTCGCTATCTTCGACAACCTCTTCTTCGGCCTGAAATACCGGGTGCTCAAAGTCGGGACGAGTCATAGGTGGTTCAAGGATGTCATCTGAAAATGTTATCCTGCAAAAGGAATGGTTAAGTGCTTCAAAATGCGTATAAAGTGAATAACCACGTTGCCATTTTATTGAAAAAATACAAAACAAGAAAGACAGGGATTACAGTATTTGCACATGAAAAAACGCCATTTATTTAATGATTAACACACAATGTTCATAACAACACAACCCTAAGCAAATCCTGATGCCCTGGGCAAGACATCAGATTATTCAACAATTATTAAAGCAAAGCATTACTGTTTAAGAGTCACAGGAACAAGCTCCTGAATAGACCAGTTGCACAGTCCTTGTCCCGGCGTGCTTGGCTGAATCCAGGCATCCATATCACAGTCGCTGTCTCCTTCGTCAGACTCCGAAGCAGCATTGATGGTTTCATGACATACTCCACTGGAAGAGATGGTTATTGGCCCTCTGAAACGGGGTGGCCCCACAGCAGGTGTTGACGACGACGGTTGGTATCCCAGCCCGAACCGGTCCATCTTTACAGGAATATCCAGCACTTTGCCCCAGCCCTTTGCTTCTCCTGCCTCCACTAGAGCTTGAGCTTCTTTATACGACGAGACAACTATCTCCGACACTTTGCTCGGCCCGGGACCTTTGTCTTTGATACGCAACCCTTCAAATGCCTGGCAGGGTGTTTCGTGGATCTCTCCGTCGGCCTCCACGTATTTAAATGATGACAGATGGCTGACCAGGATGTCTTCTTCTCCGCACACGGTGACTACGCTGTCTCCGACCATATATTTCAACTTCTGATGCAGGGTAGACGTGACTGCCCCATCCCCATGAATCCAAGGTCTTCCGAGCAGGCAGTTATACGCAGGCTGTATATCCATGATATAAAACTCAGTTGCAAACACCTCCGGCCCTACTTGCAGGGGCAATGTTATCGATCCAAAGACTGTTCTTCGCGTGCCATCAAATGCTCTAACTACCAAGTCACTGGGCGTACACAGGATTCCTCTGACATCTAGCTTCATCATCGCTTTCTTGGGCATCACATTCAAAGACGATCCGGTGTCGACCAATACATGCGACATTACTGATCCTCTACATTCGACAGATATGTGCAGCGCCATATTATGATCTCTCCCCTTCGGGGTCAAATCGAAGTCGGTAAAGCCCAAGCTGTGGCCTGCATTCACATGTGCCAACACTCCTTCCAGTTGATTTACAGAGACGTCTTGAGGTACAAAGGAAGTATCCAGGACTTTCAACAAAGCATTTCTGTGAGCTTCAGAACACAGTAGCAATGACAGGATAGATATCTTTGAAGGCGTCTGTTGCAGATGCTCCACAATCTTATAATCACTTTTTCGAATCAAGCGCATGAACTCTTCTACCTCTTTTGATGCTGCCTCTTTGTCGCTTGCTTGCACTGGGACATTCTCAACCATCTTCCCTTTTCCCTTCGCTAGTCTTTCGGCCTCCACTTCAGGCGATATAAAGATCCTACCACTCCTTGTCATACCTCCTGAACCAACAACGTTATCGACAGTCTCAGCTGGCTGCTTATTAACAGCAATCTTTATCCCGTCACAATACACCTCCAACCCATATGACCATGGGACAGCTTTTGTGTTCTCGTACGGGATCGGTCCGACCTTAGTTATGGTGATCGGTGGTCGCTGGACCGGTGCTGCAATAGTGATTGTCTTTCGAGGAATCGTTACAGTGGCCACATCACTATGATCATCTGCTACTGCCCCCGCGGGCTCTTCAGTTGCTGCTCGGTCGAACTGCAATGTGCCTCCATCAATTAAAACCTGGATGCCTTTCTTCAAATCATCACACCCCCCAGCTAGGGTCCAGCATTCTAAGCAATACTCGTCACATCCTGGATAAACACCCCCTTACAATAGTCTGCTTTTTATCTCGCTCAGCGGCGTCTTTAAATCGTCGACATTCATAATCAGATTCAACCCTGCCTCAGTCAGAATGGCGTTTGCCCCATGATTAGGCATGGGCTTCTGCACTATATTCGGACCTGCCGTTCCGAAATTGATAGTCTTATTGTCCAAAAGATCCTGCACCACGTGCTTAAAAGCATGGCAACCTTCTATATCGTGGCCCGGAGCCCCAGAATGAAACTCGCAGTGCCTGCTTGCATCATAACCATACGGAGGAGTTTCCGTTATCGGTGCCAGAGTTCTCTTCTCTACCAGGTTCATACCCAACAATGTCTGCAACAAATCCGCATAGGTTGAGGGAGGCTTCTCAAACACTCTTCTTGGTTTACCACCCTGGAATCTTCGCTGAGCCTGCTATGCCCCCTGCTGTGGCTGCTGCTGCTGCTGTTGTTGTTGCTGCATTGGCTGCTGCTGAAACGGTTGTTGTGGTTGAAGTGGTTGTTGCTGATATGGGATAGTAACACTCGCCACCTGCTGCGGCTGATGATATTGGTTTCGTCCCCTGCCTCGGCCTCCAAATATTGCGCTTGCCTCGCCCTGACGGCGCCCACCAAGAGCCTTCCTATTACTGCCAGATGCAGTTGATTCCTCAGCCTGGAATTTTCCTTGCTTAATGTTACATTCAATCTTTTCTCCCATCAGAATTAAGTCTGAGAAACTGGCCAGAGATGTATGAAACAACATGTCATGAAACAAGCCTGTGAATGTGCCGACGAACATGTCATTCATTTCCTTGTCTTCTAAAGGAGGACGGACCCTGGCAGCCATATCGCGCCACCTTTGCACGTACTATTTAAAGCTCTCACCCTTCTTCTGCGACAGCCCTGTCAATTGGACCCGGTTGGGTGCCAAGTCGCTATTATACTTGTAGTGAGCTACAAATGCCTCTGCTAATTGCTTCCATGTCTTGATATTGGTTGGCTCCAACCCCATGTACCACTCTAGGGAAGGGCCTGACAAACTATCTTGAAAGAAATGCATTAGCATTCTCTCATCAGTTGAATATGCAGACATCTTTCTGTAATAAGCCCGCACGTGCACTTTCGGACATGTGTCCCCTTTATACTTATCAAACGCAGGAGCTTTGAATTTGATTGGCACCCTCAAACCAGGTACCAGACCCATTGTTGCCATGTCCAAGCCCACAGCACTTTGGTTCAGGACCCCCCTCATCTGCTCTTCCAACATTCTGATCTTCTGGGAGTCATCCATCGGCCCTTCGAAACCTCCGCCGGAGAAAGCGTCCTCCTGCTGATCTTCTTGCCACATACCATTCCCCGCTCCATACCCATCATATCCATTATTACGGCCAGCTCTAATTTGATTCATCACCGGGCCTCGGCCTCTGTTGCCGTATCCCTGAACACCCCTAGCAGGTCCAAAAGCCATTAACCCAGCGCCGTTTCCATTTCCGAAACCTCTGTAACCCTGATTGGCCACACCATAACCATCTTGCCCAAAGCCTTGAGCATTGAAACCATATTTCCCAGCATTATCGATTCCCTGATCGTTGAACCCGAATCCAGTATTGCCAAAGTCGTTGCCTCCCATATTATCACCCAAGTTGACATCACCAAGCCCAACGTTATGGACAGCCGTCTCGTTCCCAACTCCGACATTACCGTTCCCAGCAGCGGTAGCGTTGTTGACATTAGCAGCAGGTATATTGACTACAGGTGGAGCCACTGGCGTGGGAGTGCCATCTCCATGAACAGTATCGACTCACACAGACTGATGATCCTCGTTACCGTGACCAGCGTTTCGGGCCAACAGAGGTTGGACCATGGCTTGCAAATTCTCCTGACCTTTTGCAATAGCTTCCATGGTCTGCATAAAGAGAGCTAGCTTCTCGCGCACATCTTGCATCTCGTTCTGCATTTGATCCATGATTCTTCGACAGTTGGTGCGAGTGGAATAGCGGTGCGGGTGCTGATCTGCAATCCTGGAAATACCTGGTACAGAGCAGAAAATAAGACACCATCCAAAGATTACCTGTAATGCAATATGAATATGAATGCAATGCAATGTGTGTCTGTGCATTAGGGAAATTCATTCCCCGATTCTAGTGTGAAGGTGTCGGTGCAGTGACAATACTAACAATATAAAGATCGGAGCTGAATCACAGAAAGCCTCATATATTATAGAGAAATCAATAAGCCCGGAATACAATATCACTGAGTACAACAAGAAGGCATGACCTCAACCAACAATCCTGGTGATGGTCAGCACTTATGCAAATAAAGCATACAAGTTACTACATGAAATGATCAAATCCTCCCATAAGTCTGGTACTCTTCTAGCAGCTTCTTGGTCTCCGGATGGCTTGGTCGATCAAGCAGCCCCTCAACAAGTTGGTTTCTTTTCTTAAGAACACGTCGCACGTCTTCAGCAGTTTCTTCCCATGCCCCTTCTCCGAAGCGATCCTCTAGTTTACGCTTCTGAGACACAGCTTCATCTCTGCCTTTGATGGCCTTGTTTAGTGCATTCTGGAGATTGTACCGGGTCATCACTTCTTCTTCACACTTCTTGATGCTGGACTTCAACTGCTCTTCGAGGTCGGAAATTTGCTGCTTCAACTTATCTTCCCTCTTCTTATTGTTGGTGAGCGTGGCATTCCAGGTCTTATTGCAAGAAGAGATCTCTCGGTGAGCGATGTCAAGCGCTTTCTTCTTGGATTCAAGCATGTCATGGGAGCTTCTGAACTCTTGCCCCAGACGTTCGCGCTTCTTCCTCTCCTCAGTCAACTCAGCCCCTAATCTGTTCATTAGCTCAATTTGCTGTTGGAAAGCATACACGGCCTTGTTTTTCTCACTGCGTATCTGGGCTAGCTCCTGCTCTAACCCTTCGTTGATTTTCATCAAGGCTTCTTTTTCTTTCACAACTTGCTCGTAGGCCTCCCTAGAAACAGTAGTTGGCTCTGCTACCGGGATGGGAACAAGAACTGGTGCATCTGGAAATGGCATCCGCAACTGACTTGCTCTATCCTGGATCCAAACCCTGTAAGGTGCATAAGCCTGACAGTCATTCTTTCCTAACAGCGGCTTTCCTCTTCGGTTAATACGCGTCCAGGCATGCCGCAGCTTGGCTAGTAACTCCCCCTTCAAATGTCCGGTGAAGTACAGAGATTCCTGTACTTCTTCCTCCTTTGGCGGGTTCTTCAGCGCATATCCGAATTGGCGAATGAACAGAGAAGGGTTGTAATTGATACACCCCTTTCTTCCTATCAGCGGAACATTAGGGTACCCAGAACAACTGAATATAAGCTCAGATCCCAACAAATCCCTATCAAACCATTCAACATCTTCGGAAGATAGCCTCATCAGGCGCTCTGACCAGCTAGCTGTGGTCGCACTCTTCACAAAAGATCCCTTCATGGGAAGGTGGCTTTTAAACCACATATCCAACAATGGTGCACAGAAATGAACATTCTTTCCTCTTCCCTTCTCATTCTTGTAATGCAGTGAGTGGTAGAAATCTCCGAGCAAGGTCGGCACAGGATTACCAGCGGCAAACAAGTAGAAGGCATCGAAGTCCACAAAATCCGGTACATTGGGAAACAATATTATGCCGTAAATGCACAGAGCCAGCACATCATTGAAGGCAATCCAGCACCCGCTCTTAGCATACTCTTGGGCTTTACCAATCAAGAACTGGAGCGAGAAGCCTGGCACTCCACGGGAAACAGTAGTCAACATTTCAGAAGCATCCACATGCAAAGCTTTTGCCAAGTCCTCTGGCTTGGGCTTAATGCCAGAATGAATGAATGGAACCTGGTTCTGCACGGGTAACTCAGTAAACTCCACATACTCCTCAAGGGTAGGCCCCATAATGAAATCAGCAAACGTAAAACATCTCAATGCGGGATCATAGAATTGCATCAAAGCGTACAGCCCGTCTAGCTCTATCTCCGTGGGTTTGCGCACCAATCTCAATAGTCTTCCATAGCTCATTCTGAAGCTCCTACGAACATCCTCATCAGCCAGAGAGATCAACCCAAGCAGGGGAACAACATCAGGAGTAGGCAATTTGTAAGCAACTGTCCTTCTTAAGTTGGCCATGACCAATCACTCAGAAATCCGGACACTAGAACTAGGGAAATGCAAATGCACCTGTAGCACAGACACACGTTAGTGGGATGCAATGATGATGAGTATGCGAACAATGCAATACAAGTAACATGCAACGGGGACCAACTGCTGTAGCTGAATAGCCTGAACCATATCAAGAAGTCTCAGATAGATTCTCTGGAAGTCATCAAACCCTGGTCTCAGATAGACCTAACACAAAGATCTAACAATGGTCTCTGACAGACCTCAAACCATAACTCCCACTGGTCTCTGGTAGACCTCAAATCACATCTCCAACTGGTCTCTGACAGACCTCAGAACTATCCAACTGGTCTCTGACGGACCTTATAACACATCTCCGAATGGTCTCCGACAGACCTCATAACTTTCCACAAATACCCAGGATCTCTGATCAAGAAATAACCGGTATCTGGAGGTCTAGTTACCTGCATATCCCCAAACCCTCTCACAGGTGGATGTCCTAGTAACTGACAAAGGTATGGCATCCTATGCGGTCGTTGGCGTCACAGACTTTCAGGGTTGATGATACGATTCCCAGAAGGAGTGGCATCATCAAATCCTGAAGAGGCCTCACTTAGCCAACTTCCAAATGATCGGTCCCCAGAGTCGACAATTCAACTAACCAGCAACCCACGCCAACCAAAGGAAGGGGCAGGAGGCCAACCAGAGGAACCTCGTCTGAGTGTAGATTTCGCGGGACACCAAGGCAAGCAAAGCAAGCGGGCGCCAACTAATCTCTACTCTAATTCTAGGTGCACTCAAGCCCAGGTCCGGCTTCTCACTCAATATCAGAACACCCGTCACACCCCAATACAGCAATAATAGTCAATATATATAATGCTGAAAATAAAGGTCAGAAATATAAATCCATACAAAATCCTCGACGGGAAAACAAGCGTTAGGATTGACTCTCTTAAGGGACGTTGGATCCCAAATGCATAAGGACCATCGCAGTCCTTAGCAGCTAGGGGACGTTGGATCCCCAGCAGAGTCGCCAGCTGTCGCTACTGCGAAAATCGGCGCCGGCTGAACAGAAGAGTCGCCACCGTGCGTTATTTATCCCACGGGAGGGAAAGGAAACGCTCAGAGTAAACCTCGCACAACACGGGAAAGGTATGGTCGTCGCAACCAAAACCTGGATTCGGGAGTCGGTTACGTAAGGGGAAGGTATTAGCACCCCTCACGTCCGTCGTACTCGACGGGATCCACGCTTGTTTTCGGATATGGATTGTTATTCTATCTACTCTACAGGTCAAGGGGTTAAAAGAAAATAAAATGAAAATAAAATGACTCGGCAAAGTATCGCACTTTATGCCTACGTATTCCCGTCTGGAACGAGAAATCAGAGTCAACGTAGTTCGCCTACCTACGGGAAAGGAGGGGAAGGTTGCTCGCTAGGATATCGCATCCTATGCCTATGTACTTTCATACAGCGTGAAAGATCAGAGCAAACGTAGTTCGGGCCACGTACGACACAAGTCTGTCTTGGTTGATTTTATTCCTTCTGAAAAAGGTTTTTCTGATTAACAGTCCCAGCGGACAAAAATGACGTTTTGATGAGTTCACATTCTTTTACGGAAGAAGTGTCTTTTATTGAGTTTGAAATTTTATTGTATTTTTCTGTTTGTTTTGAGGAAGAAGAGACAGAACTCTAACCTACGGTTGCGAAGGGAATCAGACTAACCTAATGTTATCATGCATGGGTTAAGACCTAATGTCTATCATGCTCCTCTCTTGCGCAGAGAGAAACAGAGATCCTAAGGGAATAGACGGAAACAGAAACAATAACAGATGTATACAGTAAAGCGGTAAAATGCATGGATGCAGCAATACAAGCGAGGCAAGGGAGTCCCACTCAACCTCGAACCTGGAAAACAATAGGCAAAAGTGAACAGGATTCACTTTCAACCCCAACAGGGTAAACAACAAACAATACAGTCCAGAAAACCAGTAAATACATCAAGAATGAAATACAGCAAAAAAAAAAACCCAGCCACAGCAGCTCTGCAACAACATCTGACTTTAAGTCATCTCCAAACAGCTACAAGCTTCAACAAGCATCAATCCCCATCTCCACAGTCTTCAAGCAAGGGCTTTGGTTATCAATCTTCAGTCTACAATGGCTTTTCTTCAAGTCCTATCCTCCAAGCTGAGGGATCAATCACAAGAGTGAATTGGGTGTTAAGCAATTAGTTGACTACCAAGGGTGGCAAACCAACTGCTACTAACACATAAGATATTTTCTCTCAAGAGTTCTATCCCTTAGACAGTAGCACCAAGCCTTCCAAGGGAAGGGGGTGAGTGTCTTAGAGAGACTCTGTATCACAGAGAGGAATGGAGGCAGTCAAAACCTTCCATGTTTGAGAATCAAGCTTTCTAATCTAGAGCTCTGCCTAGCTCCTAAACCCTAATCTCCTCAACAGCTGCTAGCAGGAATCTCCTCATCAACTCTGGAAGTTGGTCTTCAAGCTCTGTATCTCCAATGGCTTCAACATCACAAGTCTTCAGCTTCCCCAATCCCCAGACAATCCCAATACCCACACAGACAAATCAATAATCCCCAGAGGGCACACCACACCAGTCAATCCAATACAGGCATTAATATACTAATAGCAGTAGGGGAAACCTAGTGATCTCTAAGGGGATCTATCCTATACCCATAACCCCTATAGTCCATACCCAAAAAACAACTTAAAATCTCCTAAAAGAATTAAGCTATCTCACCTAAGTTGATTTAAAACCCTAATTTTATTCATGTTATTCACACCTAAGCCAATCACCTAAAATTAATTCCTAAAAATATGCACTAAATTGTATGTACAAGCTAACAATGTCTATTAATCAACCTAAAAAGAATGGACAAAAAATATTATAGCAACTATTAGAACAAAAATTATCAAACTCGTGTATAAAATGAAACACCTAAAATAGGCATTTATTTGGAAAATATGGGAAAAATATCAAATAAAAAATAAAATGCAATTTTTATTTTTTATAATTTTCTAGACAAAATTATTGACCCATAGAAAAAACAAGAATCAGAAAATATTAATTTTTCATTTTTATATGATTTTTTAAAGATGCAAAAATATTAAGGGAAATTAAAACACAAAAAATGGAAATTAAATGGGAGGGGTGAGAATAGCATCTTCGCCCAGTTCAAATTCCAGGTGGGCCATGAAATCAGGGGTGTGAATATCAAATTCACTAGGCCCAGCGCGTCAGAAAATGAGATGAAAAAATAAAAGAAAAATAAAATGCAAGCGGTGCAGAAAGTAAGGGTTTTACGTTTAAATTTGAATTGGGCCAAGCGAGGGGGTGTGGGTAGCGAAGTTTTCTGAGCCCAGGATGCACCAATAATTGAAACGCTGCGTTTAGCTCCAAGTCTTTCCCTCCACTCTCAGAATTAAATCGTGGCCGCACGATGAGAGGATTAAGTCAATTGCCCAGAATGATCCAACGGTGCTCGCGTTGTCTTCTCCAAATGCCATTAGGGTTTCATCAGACCATAATTCATGCGCGAAAATTCAACCAGATCGTTCTCCATGATCCTTTGATGAAAATGAAAAATTGAAAACCCTAAAATGATCTACTAATCACAAGGAATCCATGCTTGGTCTTAGTTTTTGCTAACAATCCTTGTAGACCCCAAACAGAGGGCACGAAAGCTAGGGTTTCACCATGCTCTTCTGACATCAACCTTGCTAGAACTCAATCCTAATGATCTAAAATTGCTCTACATGCTACACTCATCATTCTATACTATCCCACATCAATTACAACCTAATGCATAGCTTGTTCTTGGAACTTAAAGAAATGGTGACCTGCCATGGAACTTCATAGAAGTCTCCATAATTCTCAGAATTCAATCCCCTATGGTCTCTAAGCATCTTTATCCTAACCATATGATCTATAACTGGATAAATAAGGAGATTCGAAGGGAAATGCCTACCTTGCAAGTGATGATGGCAGGTGTAGTTGTGCTGCAATTCAAGACTTGTTAACCTCCAATGTTGATCTCCAATGGATGCTGATTCTTCTGTTTGCAATAGTTGTTGCTCAATCTTCTTGAATCACCTTATCCCCTTCTTCATGCAAGTTGGAGTGTAAACTTGGATCACACAAACCAGCCACGAATTCCTCTCAATCTTCTTTGCCAATTACTCTATGATGATGGTGGATGATGATGATAACAGAAAATAATATGTTTGATGAAGTTTCAATGGAGTTTGAAGAGAAAATGCAAATGGGAGTGAAGGAATCAAAGTAGTGTTTGCAAGCTCAAAGAATCACCAACCAATGCACAAATGGCTTCATTTCCTTATATAGGTGAGGATTAACAGAATGAGAAGCTTCTAGATTGGTCCTAGAGGGATCTAGAAACTTGTGGAAATTTCATGAACTTATCATTTGATGGTATTTTGAATCATCTCATATCATGCTTGCACCTTTGGTAAACTTGTGTTATAATCTCCTTTCATGAGATATTAGGAGTGTATGTATAAAAAACCAAGCTTTTCCTTGCCTTGTGTTGAGTTTTACCATGTTGCCTTATGATGCAAGAAACAAATTTACAAAGGAAGTCCAATTTTTAAGCCTAAACTAAAAAATGTGGCTGAACCAATGTCTTTAAAATGATGTTGGGAATCAATTTGGTATATTGGATGACCCATATTGGATTTGTAGATCTCTCAAACCAATTTTTTATTTCAACTTTTTCAACTTATATGCCTTTTTTAGGTCATTTTTCACCAACTTTGGTCAAGTCTCAATCCATACATTTCCAAACTTTCATGAATTCTTTTCTAGACTTAAAATGGCATTTTGAGCAACTTTTATGTTGGGAAGTTTTTCATTTGAAGCTCCCTTGTATGAGTTTTAGGCATAGGCTAAGAATGACCTGTAATCCTCAGATGACCAAAATACCCTTTGCTTGCCAAGACCATAAGTAGAGTTCCACAAATCATATGAAGGCATACTATACCATTCTAGAAATCTAAGACAATGAGGAACAATTCTTATGTTGACCAGAAATTCATTTGAAATCTCCTTGAGGGGTAAAAATAGCTTGGAAGTCAAGTCACTTTCACAGACAAAATTTCAGATACCCCAGATGACCTGTAACTTGCAAGGACCATAACTTGAGTTCTATAAATCTCCTTAGTGTCTTCCACCACTCAAATTAAAGGTATTGAGATCCTCTACAAGTTTCATGTTGGCCAAGGATCCATTTGAAACTTGTATTTTGACTTATCTTGCTTGGAAATGTGACCTAAAATAGGGGATTTTACACAGAAACCCTAATTTAGAAACTCCTCTTCTCCTTGATTTA
Source organism: Lathyrus sativus (assembly GCA_963859935.3). NCBI lineage: Eukaryota > Viridiplantae > Streptophyta > Magnoliopsida > Fabales > Fabaceae > Lathyrus > Lathyrus sativus. The sequence continues at coordinate 666,023,449 of OZ012739.1, forward strand.
TCCTGATTTCTTCTTAGCATATCATCATATCCTTATTCTTCATGTCAAATGATAAACCCCACATCCCCTCAATAGCCCTCAAGGCCTTTCAATCAGTCAATTGACCTAGAGTTGCCCCAAAGTTGGCCCAGATGAAACCCTAGTTGACTGTCTTCAACTGCAATACTTGTGACTTCACCAATGACTTATTTCCTTCTCCAAATGACTTTCTAAGTCCTCCAAGATGTCTAGATACTCCCCATACTCAGCCCACAGCTCACACTTACTTGTTGATCCTCAGATACCCTCAGATAGGAGATAGATGAACTGCTTGTTCCATTGACTTGATAGCTTTCAAATTCTTTTCTGATGACTTGAATGAGATTGAATCAGGATAATAACCTCTTGATAGGCCTCTAGAGATGAGACTAATGATTGGTTCCCTGTTAGCTGACTTGCTATGCTTATGCTATGCAGATGAGTAACCTATGTACATGACTCTATATGCAAATGATAATGATATTGAAACATAAACCAAGGGAATAAGGTTGAGCAAATTTTAGGGTGCAACACCAATCACACCTTTTTGGAAAGGTTTTTCACCAATATAAATTGATTTCTATTTCAAAATCAAAAACAACCTTCAAGAAACAAATTAATCAAATTACTCTTTGTCTTCAACCTTTTGAATTTTCATTAAGTGTTCAAATTATATTTTAAAAGAAGCCATTGAAATAACTTTCACATTCTCACAGTCTTCTTTCATAAAGAACACTTGTATATTTTATCTGAGTATAATTTGTTTTGAGAAGAAGATCAACCTTGAAGATTGATAAACAACTTTCCATCAATTATTTTATCAAGAACATTTTGTGTATTACCTTGTTATCCAGGACTATTGGAAACAAGTGAAGTGTATTGAAGAGGATTGTTCTTCAACACTTGGAATTACCTATAGGTTTAGATAGTAAGCATCACTTTGGATGTGATTAGGCTTTACAAAAATTCTGAACTATAGTGAAATACTCTTTCGAGTCGAAAGGGGAGTGGAGTACCTTCGGAGTGTGAAGGGAACCACTATAATTTCCTATGTCTTTTTCTTTCTGCCTTTACTTTCCGTCAATAACTTAACAACCAAGAAAAAGAACCAAGGAACCTTAACAAAATTGCTAATAATTTTTGAAGATCCTAATTCACCCCCCTCTTAGGCGCAGTTACTACTTACAAGAGAAGTTTCTTGAACGGTTCTTTCCACATAATCATTTCATGGAAGCAAAAACTGCAATAGCTGTATTTTCACAAGGAGGAAATGAATCCCTCAACGAAGCTTGGGAGAGATTCAAGTCTATGTTGAGGAAATGCAAAGGACACGGTTTGACGAACTTACTAAAGTTCATATTTTCCGCAATGGTCTCCTTTCGGTTCACAAACTTATTGGATGCTACGACGGGGGGTTCTTTGATGTCTAAAAGTGCTGAAGATGCAATCACAATTATTTACAAGATGACACTTAATGATCACCAAGGGAATCATAACCGTGGAGTAGCTCAACAAAAACCAGGCGTGCTAGAGTTAGGTACTAATGATGTTATTCTTGCTCAAAACAAACTTCTTTCACAACAAGTGGAGCTTTTAATGCAACAAATGTCGAAACTTCCACAACAAATCAAAGAGATGCAAGAAGTTCCTATCCAAGTTCAAGTGGCAAGTTGTGAATTATGTAAAGGCGACCATCCTACCGGGTATTGTCCTCCGGTATTGAAAGAAGTCAACTATGTCAGAAATCAAAATCAGGGCTACCAACAAAGACCACCTTATCAACAAGCAAATCAAGGTTATCAAAGACCTAATCAAGGGTACCAATAACCTTGGAGGCCGCAAGAAGCCAGAACTTCGAACCGTCAACAATACCAAAATTACACTCAACCTCCATAAACTCAAAGTGCACCGTCAAAGATGAAGGAAACTCTTACTCAATTCACGCAAATGTCAATGTCAAATAAAAAGAACACCGATTGAGCCATGTAAGTCTCATGCTATGTGCTAGAGCATTGAAAGTCTTAATCAAGTAGATTGATTGAGCAAAAGTCTTGGGTTCGTGGAGTCTAAGCAAGGAAGTCTCGGATCGAGGGTCTAAGCAAGGAAGTCTTGGGTCTGTAGAACTTGAGTAAGAAAGTCTTGAATCTTAGGGGTTTAAGCTAAAAATCTCAGACTTGGGGTATGAGCATTGTAAAAGTCTTATGCAGAATGCATAAGCGATTGTAATCATGATTTAGTTATTGTGAAAATCTCTTGTGAAGCAAGGGGACTTGACTACTCTCAGTTGGAAGGAACCAGTATAAATCTTTGTGTCTTCTGCTATTATTTATTTGGTTATGTTAACATTTCAGTGCTAAGTATAATCAGAATCTGAACACCAATTTAGATTCTGAACTCTGACCAGACGCAAATTAAAAAAACGGAAAATACAATTCAAACCCCTTTCTTGTGTACTTTTTTCTCACCTTCATAGACTAATCAAAATAATAATGAATAATTAAAATGGAAATAAAATAAGTAAAAGAGAATGAGAATGTAAAATATAATATAGTCAAAACTATAACCCACAAAATAAAAGAAAACCAGGAATAAAAATAAAGAATAAACAATTTAAAAGAAAAGAAATAAAAAGTAAAAGTAAGATTAAAAAAAGCAGAGTGAGCGTTATTCTTAGAGATGTGGAGGGAGTTTTCAATTTTTTTTTCAAGTTACACATAACCAAAAAATAGGCGACATGTGGCACAACAAATTTAAAATAAAAAATAAAAAAAGAAAAAGAAAACAAAATGAAGAAGGACCCCACATCCCTTTATCCTTTTGTGTTCATCCTCCCATTTATTTCTTGTAACAAAAAAAACACAAATAGAACCGTTATGCTCTCTCTCTCTCTACCCATTCTTGCGTCGCTCACTCTCTCTACTCGCATGATTCATGTATTTTACTTTCAAGCATGTAAGCATGAACTTTGATTTTCCTAAATTCTCAGCAAAAACATAATGAGAAAAAATAAATCACTTGGACACCAAATCCAAACATGAGCAAGTTCAACACAACACATTTGGAGTAAAATTTTAAACACAATAAAAATGAAAACAAGTAAAACTAAACCCCAATATTGATGTTAATCAAACTCAAGTGAAGCACCCAAAAGGCTAAAAAAGGTTCAGCAACCACAAAATCCTAAAAAGGAAGAAAATGTGTGATTAGAAACCAAGTTTATCGGTGGCGAGAACGAAGGTTGCGTGGCAGGTTTGTCCCTTCCTTAATGGTTTGATGGCATTGTAATCATGGAGGTGTGGAACGCAACCTCCCAGGTTCGTCGGAGGAAGATTATGGTGAGAGCAAAGGCATGTGTAGGGTGGTGATGAAGTGTGTTTGAAGGCTGAAGCTTGGTTTACAGCGAGTTGTTGTGTTTTAATGGTTTTTATGGAAGGTTGTCGTGGTGGATGGACCATAGCAATATAGGAGGTACGAGCGTGAGCTTTTAGTTTGGATGTTGTGGTGATGGATAGTTAGATCTATGGAGGTTGTTGAAGAGTTTTGGGTGTTTGATTCATGGTTGTTTCATGGGGTTTGGAGGAGACTTAGTGTGATGTGTAAAAGAAGAAGGAAAGATAGTTAGGTGATGTTGGGAAGATGATGAGAGAAGGTGGAGGCGAGATACTTATATGGTGGAGGGAAAGAAGAGTTGGTGTTAGAGGTTTGTATGATTTTCTTTGTGTTAAATTTTCTTCAAGGTGTTATGGTGTATATATTGTGAAAATTGAAGAAATGTTTTTGCTAAAGGCAAATAGCAAGTTGGAACATGGTTGGTGTATAGAGAATGTGGAAGACGTGAGAGAGAGTATCACATTGAAAAAAAGTTGGTTCACCTTTAGTTGCAGGGAGTATGTATTGTGTTGTTTTGGAAATAAGAGTGAAATAGAGATGGAGAAATATGTGAGATGTAGTGTGGTTGTTTTCTTTTGCATCCATGAATTAGATATGAATAGTGGATTTTTTGTCACTTTGTGGAGGAGAAATAATTGGAAGAGGCACTGCCAATTCAATTTGTGGGAGGATTATTGTAACCTTATGCATGATTCAAGATAAGGTCATTTTTTCAATAAAATAGAATCCCTTTTTAGGCTCTGTTTTGCAAGACATATTTTTGAGCTTATAGATTATAAGCTCAAACGATAATTTAGATTTCTTTGGTAACATTTTTTTCACTACGAGCTTATAACTTATTTTACTAATTTATAGCTTATTTTTCAGACGATATTTTAAATAGTGTTTTAGCTTATATCTTATCAATTTTTCTTCTACTTTTATCCTTATTATTTTAATAAAAATCCACTTTTATCCTTTATAATTGATTTTAATTTAAAATAAAATAATTATGTATTAGATATATGTTATGTCATTTTACATCTGTAAGTTAGTTTTACCCAACACATCAATTAGCTTATCAGATATTAGTCATCAACCATCAACTATAAGCCATCAGCTATAAGTTATCAGCTAGCTTATCAGTCAACCACTACTTTTACCAAACAGAGTCTTATTATAAAAAAAATGGGGAGAGTTACAATAGAAAAAATGGAGCCTTTCATGTGTTGGATTGGCTATCCCCCCGAAGTTCATGCATTATATATATATATATATATATATATATATATATATATATATATATATATATATATATATATATATATATATATATATATATATATATATATATATATATATATATGAGGTGCCTATGGTTTATTATTTTCTAAATGCTAACAATGTCCTTTTGATTTTTTTAGTGATAAAATGAATTAAAATAATTTAAAATACAAAATTAAATATGTTAAAATAATCAGAATAAAATTAAAGTGAAACTACAACTAATTCTATTTAATTATCTTGAACATTTTGACGAAAAAATAAAATTAAAATGACTCAAAACGAAAAAAGTTGGGCGCAAAAATATCCGAAAAATCAAACTGAATGCACCAAAATGCTCAGCATTAAATAAACTTCTCGAAAACATACATGTTTTGATCAATTTCTGAAATAAAATTTGACCGGTAAAAATGCTTAAACTAATCAAAATGCGACCGAACAAGTGGTAAAAAAAATGAGCACACCAGGTTAAACTACGCAAAATGTAGATTAGTGATATTGACGTCTGCATGCTTGATTTTGAAATTCTTCGCCCACAAATTTTACACACAGTTGAGAATAAGTTTGTTCGGTTTATCTGTAGATCCAAAAAAATTATTCTGATTGATATTTTGGGCATTATGCGAGATGAAATACATGTTATGCTATGCAAATTGTGCAAATGTTATGATAAATGTATTGATTCAACGATTCAGGGTGGAAATTGGGATTTGACAATTGTTTGTATTTAAGTATTTTTAATCAGATAATATGAAGAAAGACACTCTTCATATGATCGCGGTGGAAGATAGTTAAACACTACAATACCGAATTTTGTCCCTGAATGCAGATGATATGATATGCTATGAATGCGTGAAGGACTCTTTTTTTTCGGTTTTGATTTGCTGGGGATATGTTGTGATATGAGATGAACCCTAGCATGAGATTTTGTGATGGATGAAAAATGAAAGGTTGACATGTGGGGAATGATGGACATATGTGGTAGCGATGGTCCATAGGGAATGACAATGACAAATGGGTGAAGAGTCATCGGGAATGACAATTTGCTAGGGAAAAAATACTGAGAAATATTCAAAGTGTGTTTTATCAATAGGTTTAGACATGACCTGAAGACACTTTAGAATATACCTGAGAATTTTAAAGATTTCTGACAAGAAATTCATCCTACACAAAGTTATAAAGATCCCTAACAAGGAATTCATCCAACACAATGTTCTGAAGTTTTCTAACAAGAAAATCATCCAATCAAACAAACTGGAGATCCCTAACAAGGAACTCATCCAACAAACTCGGGAGCTTTCTTACAAGATAAGTCATCCATGCAAAAGAAAAACATGGAGATTTTTTACAAAGAAATTATCCAGGACAAAACTCGGGACTTTTCTGACAAGAAAATCGTCCACACAAAAGGCTACGACAATTCTTATACAAAGAAATTAATCAAGACAAATATCATTGGAGTTTTCTAACAAGAATGACATCCAAGCTTCTGGGAATTACTTAAAATGAAGAGTCATACATGACTTTCTAGGAACCATCAGGAAAAGTAAGGTAATCAAACTCTTCGTAGGTGTTAAACAAAGTTGGACTTAGAACGTAGGCATTGGTTACAACCAGCTTCTAACAGATTGGTACCTGTTATAACTGGACTTGAAATGGTGTTGGTAACAACAAGACATTAGGTACCAATTACAATTGGATTTATAGACGGAGTGCCAGTTATAACAGAACTTTTAAAGAAAGCCAACAAAATTGGACCTTAAGAACAGAGTCCCAGTTACTACCAGACTTTAGGTAAGTACCAATGACAATTAGATTTTGAAAGTCAATAACAAATGGGTTTTGAAGATAATGTCGGTGATAACTAGACTTGGAGATGATAAACACAATCGGGCTTTAAAATGATACCAGTGCCAACTGGATCTTAAGGACACCATTAACAATTGAAATTTAAAACGAGATACCAGTGACAACTGGACTTTAGATACCAATAACAATTGGATTTTGAAAAATGAATGGATTCTAGTGACAACTGGACTTTAAAATGACACCAAAAAAATTGAACTTTGAAAATAGATGCATGATGACAACTAGAATTTGAAAATAGCGACTGTGGCAATTGGACTTTGGATGCCAATGACAATAGGATTTTAAAAATGATGCCAATAACAATTACACTTTGTGTTTGATGCTCCTTTTAAAATTACATGTTTGTTGGAAGAAATTCTTAAAAATGATCAAAAAATTTAATTTTTAAATGAACATTAAAATAACTTAAATTTAGTCGATACAAATCTATCACTCATTAACGAATATTTAGGCTCAGTTTTTACAAAGAGAATGTGGTGTTCAATTTCTGAAAGGTTTCAACTGCATGCATCCATGTTGGCTTTACAGTTTGGTTATGTTGGTTTTCATTGTCAAGAGCCGCCCTTAATATGGGAATTAGCAAATATGTTTTTCCTGTATATAGGAATATTATTGCTCTTCTTCTACTTCTCCCGTTTGCATATTTCTTCGAAAAGTTAGTACCATTAAATATTTATGTATATTATACTAATTACATGATAAAAATTTGTCAAAAATATATTCACATGATATAAATATAACATATAGTTTTTAAATATTAGTATTATATGTTTATTTATTTAATTATATTAACTGTATCGTCCTCAAATAGTCAACCATAGGCATAACACGGACTAACAATTAAGGTTGGGTTTCATGGCATGTAAGGCTCCCGGACAATGTGGTATCAGAGCCTAACAGAATAGAAGGGGTGCATATGGTATGAATATAATAAAGAGAGTGAGTAAGGGAGAAATCACTTAAACATGGAAACACCTGAACCAAACACTCAACCGATTACCACTACTTCTTCTTTATCACTTCCTAAACTTTGTAACAAGACTAATTCTCATAAAATAGAAAACCTTATTGAGTACTCTCATGTTCCTGAAGATGCTCAAATTTCTGAAACAATACCTCCTCTGTTGAATCCGTACAACATCTTCAAAAGACAAAGAAGTGTTACCAGATCCATCTGAAATCTTATCTCTACAAACCGCCCTCATATGAAAGAGTACGTCCAGTCATCTAGACTAGACCAATGCAGCCTAAGAGCTATAAACCAAGAGTAATATATAGATCTGGATATTCCCCCAATATCTCGTAAACCACTGAAAAACTGAAGGATATACAGCCTTACACTTTGGGGCTGTCAGACTCATCCTTTCTCTTCATGGAAGGAAGAACCAACCCGTCTTTTGCAAAATAGCTCTACTGGGCTCCGGCTACCTCCACTATGAAAATGCTGTGATAGGAACTGTCCTAACTACACTTCATGCAGGAAGTGTTGTCCTCACCATCTTCCCAAACTATAACGTGAGTCTTAATGATAACACCTTATCCACAAGACTGAAAATACATATCCAAATCACTGGAACTGACCAAGTGCCAGAAGCTATGTCAGCTACCCTCCATCACCAGATAATATACCGCTTACAAAACCACTCGATAGATATTCCTATCTCAGGATGCTCTTCTGATTCACTATTGGTTGTCACCAATAGAGAAGAAGACATACCCTTCATAGTTCAGATTCCAAGAAAGATCACAAGGGAAGAGTTAAATCAGTTAATTCCCCTTGAATGGATAACCAACTATGAGAAACTTCATGTTGATAAAAGACCTATCCAATCTCAAGAGGCTACTTTCAGGAGATCCGCTGACAAGACAGTCAAGACGATCTTTAAAAAGCCAGACGAAGGGTCGGGCTCAATATCTCCGATCTTCCAGACAATGATGATCCAACCAGTTCTCAAAGAATATTGGTGTCCTGTCTACGCTGTTACAACAGAGGGAAAACCCATCTACACTGATAAAATAGATGGCCACTTCATTTGGGATGTTGATCCAACAAGATGTGACCCAGATTCTGGCTGCTGGATGCACGACGATGATATTGACCGAGATATCATTCTTCCCAAAACAAAGAAAAAGAGAATGTGTAAACCCTCACCACCTCCTCAAAGGAGATCTGATCTAGATAATGGTCCATGGGTAGGAATCCATGGAAAAAAGAAACCCCTCTATATCTATGAGGAAGGACTTAAAATCCTCAAGAGAGAAGGATTGTTACCACCTGATGATCCGACCCTTGTTACATGGTCACCAACAGACCATTGTAAACCGTTATATCCCCCATCTGTTGCTCAGCCAATTCCTTGCTTCATGTATTCAACCACAAATTCAGAGTACGGCCGACAATTTCCTGCTTTGGAAAGAAAGATGGATCCAATCACAGGCAGAACATCCAAACCCTTCATTCATCTGAGTGAAGTCCAACCCGATGGGAAGCTTAAACCTTTAACTCAGGCTGAGGAAGTTCTGAATTGGCAATCTGAAAACATGGTTTCTCAAAATGAAATTCTTCAAAACCTTGACAAAAAGGTAGATAAGATTGCTGAAAAATAGACGAAACAGATGAAGATCTCAAGGTTTTATCCCAAAAAATGCAGAAACATTACAGAAGCTTGAAAGCCCAAGTATCCCAGCTAGATCGGGATTTGCGGTAGATGTTAGAAGAAAGAGCTTTTGGTAAAACATTTGATCAAAAGGAAAGAGAAATCAGAAGTCTACAAAGCCAAGTAAAAGAGATAGATTATTTCTTAAGAGCCTCTCATGAAAGAAAGCCCAAACCGGTTGAAAACTCTTTCTTGGACCCTCCTACTTTTCCTATATATTTCAAACGACTAGAAAGGCCTTCTCCTTTCTACCCCACCTATGTTTCATCACCATCAGACCCAGTTAAATACATACCAACAACTTACAGACCAAAATCTTCCAGAACTACCACTACCTCAACCTCCAATACAAAGGGGAAAGCTGCCTGCTTAAGCGCTTCATCCTCAGACTCTCAAGATATCCCTGAAACACCCCCTTCAAAAATCCAAAAGGAAGAAGAAATTCTTAATAAAGGTTTTCAAGCCATGGCAATCACTACAGATCATGAATCTTCTCAGAAAGATCACCCTGAATCATCAAATCAAAAGGGAGACGAGTCCTTCTCAGATGGTGACAACAACTCTGATCCAGAATCATCTTCTGATGAGACACCAAGGTCTTTTTCAACTAAATCAGAATCTGAAGACAACTATTTCCCAAGACTCTTCATGGCGAATGTAAAAGAGGAAGAATCCTTTTTTTGAAGAGGAATCACCTGAAGAAACTCTTGTCCCTGAAAGGACTAAACCAAACGGAGGCCCTTGGTTCACTTTTGATGATATACCACCTAGCCGCTGAAGAAAAAGACTACTTGAATTTGGAGCTTGGCTTGACACCCAAATGATGAAAACAAGTGCAGATAGCTATAAGATCACTGAAGAATTCTGCTGTAGAATGACGGGCACGATGAAAGAATGGTATCACAATCTTGGAGCTTTCAAACAAGATGAGTTACACCGTCTAGAAACTACAGCTAGTGTTCTTGGGGTTCTTCACCGAGAATTTATCGATGATATGGAAATATTTGATAGGAAAATCAGACAAGAATTCTTTGAGATGAAGTGTTGTTCTCTCAAAACAAAAGACCTCGACAAACACTATCATAGGATGGCATAAAGGTATTATGTCCTTAATGGGTACAATGACCCAAGTCTCAAGAATACCTATGTATCCTCTCTACCACAAGAACTTCATCCAGAAATTCATAGAATGTTAGCCACAGCTCAAAAGGACATTAAAACTATGAGTCTCGGCCATATTCACCAGGTGACCTTAGAAGCACTTGAAAAGCTTTGCAGTTTTCATCATCAATTTTCTGAAGTTATAGAACAAAAGTCAAAGTTCACCCAAGCATGCAAGAAACCCTACCTGGAGAACAAAAGTCAAAGTTCACCCAAGCATGCAAGAAACCCTACCTGGAGATTAAGTGTAAAGACAAAAGGTGTAGTTATCCAACAAAAAAGAAACATATAAAATACACCAAATCTCACAGGACCTTCAAGGGAAAGAAAAGAAAGAATATGAAGTTCTTTAGAAGAAAACCTTTCAAAGGGAAGGGGAAAAATCAGAGATGCTTTATTTGTGGGAAAAAGGGCATTTCTCAAAAGAATGTCCTAATAACACCCATAAAGCTACAAAATTGATTAACTCTCTTCAACCTCTAGAAGGAGACTTAGAATCTTTGTATTCTGAACAAAGCTCTGCTGATAAAGAAACAATTTTTGCCCTTCAAGACTCTTCGTCTGATGAAGCATCATTTTCGGAGTCAGAAGATGAAAGATATCTCCTGGTTTACTCCATCAAAGAGATAGGCAGTTCTCTTCCTACTACACCACTTCCTTGTGTTGAAGTCCATGTTCTCGCAACAAAGTTTTCTCTGTGAGGGCAAGTTGTCTCACAATACAGGCCTCCAAGTTTTCGATGATGACAAAATACAACCTTGGACAAATTAGAAGCATCATGCAATACTTCAACATGCTATACCTCTCTTTCATTATTAAACCATTATACCTTAATGTGATTCATAACTGAATGTGGCAAGATGCACAAAATGGAGAAAGTTGTTATTTTTGCAGGTTTCTAAGCATTGAGTCGACCATACAGTCGGCGCATGAAACCTGACATTTCTCACGGCTCAGCGCATGGAAGCAATGCGTCGACCGTACAGTCGGCGCATGAGTGTTTTGATTTTCCACGGATCAGCGCATGAAGACATGCGTCGACCATGCCACTCAGCGCATGAAGCTGTGTATTCCCCACGGGTCAGCACACGCCGACCCTATGGTCGACCGTTCGCGCGCTGTGCAGTTTTTTTTACTGTGTTTTGAAATTCTGTTTTGTTGACTGTTTTGGTTACTACTATAAATAGAGTTTTGCTTATTTTTAACAACTAACAATTGAACTCTTGAGAAAATTGTCAGGGCAAGAAACGTGAAATAGGTGCAACATATTTCTTCATCTTCATCCTTCAAACAACACACAAATCCTCAAATACACACAATCATTTTTGCTGTGATTGGTGTCTTGTTCAAGGGTGATAAGGTTCGAACGCGTTGATTGAAGATCCGGTTCGAGTGGAAATTGGGGCAGGTGTTTCTTGCAGAAAACCTTGAAGGTTTTGCCCATCAAGACTCGAAGGTTTTGAGAGCTTTTTCTACGAAATAGTTCGTTCAACATTCAAGCAAGTGCGAAGGTAATTGATCAACGGAAGGTTCATCAGTTTAGTAGCTAGGGCGTTGAAGTGTTGAAGACTTTCCGGGTTTGATTTGTTGGTGTCTAAGATCAGCCGAGCCAAAGGTTTGAACAACGGAAGGTTATTCATTAAGGTGGATGGAATCGGAGGTCATTCACAACAAATTGAAGGGCTTGATTCATCTTGAATCAAGGTGCAAGAAGTGATAGCAAGCATCAACATCATTTGAGATTGTTTGTATCATTGTCTATCAACTCTTGTGTAAAATGTTCATTCCAACAGGTGATATATATTCAATATATCTCAATTCTAGTTTTAGAATTGAGGGCAGACGTACCCCGAAGCGAGGACGACGGGGGAACTGCCTCATCAAATCGTGTGTTCTTTAGTTTCTGTCATTTTCAATTCAGCTTATAAAATAAGTGATTCTAGCTTAAGTGATTATTGTCAAACTGTGATACAAATTGAGTAAGGTGTTGAAACTCTGTTTTTATCTACTAAGTACAATAAAAATATTGTACTAGGGCATTTCCAATCTCTTACTCAACATAAATATCCCTTGAGGTATTTGTGCACACAAACTGTTCGACAAAAGTGCTGAACTAAAATTGTCTTATTTTGATTCTAGTTTTTGTGTGTCTTGTTAATCATTGGAACTAGGTAACCTTGCAAATTGAAGTAAATAATTGATAAGCATAGTTTGTGTTGTGATTCTATTTTTTCCGAATTGTCATAAATCCATAGGCTTACGTGTATCCGGTTTTCCAATAACCGTTCGTTTTAGACTATATTTTTCCTCGGCCGCTTCCGCACTTAAAACATTTTTAAAACCAATTTTAAATTGGTAGCGCCGACTCAAATTTTAATTGGGGATCTATTCAACCCCTCCTCCTAGATCCGTGCCATAGTCTAACAAGTGGTATCCAGAGCTCCGGTTATTCGGTGCTTCAAATACAACGAGATAGAAAATGGCAAACGAACCTAAAGGGGCGTATAATAGGGCTCCTGTTTTCAACGGTGAAAATTATAGTTATTGGAAAGACTGTATGCGTGTGCATATAAACTCCATAGACAGAAAAATATGGAACGTTATCCTTAATGGTCCAATAGAAATTACTATGACCAATGCGGATAATGTAGTTGTGCCAAAGCCTGAAGCACAATGGACCGATGACGATGAGAAAAAATATAATTATGATTGGAAAGCTAAAAACATCTTAATCTCCTCATTAGGTGTAGATGAATACAATCGTGTATCCCATTGTCCTACTGCTAAGGCCATGTGGGATTCACTACAAATAGCCCATGAGGGGACAACCGATGTTAAGTTAGCTAGAATCAACACTCTAATACAAGAGTTTGATCTATTTTTCATGGAGCAAGGGGAAACCATTGCCGACATGCAAAAGAGATTTACTCATCTCATCAATCGTTTACATTCATTAGGTAGGCCTATTTCCAATGATGTTGCTACTAATAAAGTCTTGAGATGTCTTAACAGGGAATGGCAGCCAAAAGTGACCGCCATCAAAGAGGCAAATGATCTTACCATATTAGACTTGACAACATTGTTTGGCAAATTGCAAGAGCATGAACAGGTACTCTTGAGCTTAGACCAACGTGAAAAGATGGAAAAGAAAGACAAAACGAAGATGAGTGAAAAGAAATCGATAGCTCTCAAGACTTCCTCCTCGAAGTCTCAAGCAAAAGAGCAAAATGATTATTCCTCGAGCGACGAAGAAGAAGAAGACACAAGCGAAGATATGGGGTTGTTTGTTAAACGGTATAACCGTTACGTAAGAAAGAACGGCATACAACATTCCGAGAAGAACTTGGTAAACTTCCGGAAACAATCAAGACACTCCAAGGATGATGACTCGAAAGGTAAAAAGACTAGAGGGACGTGCTACAAGTGTGGAAAGCCCGGTCACTACAAACCGGACTGTCCAATGAATAAAAAGGGAAAGGACAAGGAATCATCAAAATCACACAAGAAATCATCAAAGCCGAGGAGAGCGTACATAGCATGGGAAAGTGACAGCGACTCTTCCTCCTCTGATGAAAGTTCTAGTGATGAAGAAGAGTCCGTGAATCTATGCCTCTCCGCCAATCAAAAAAATAAGAAAAAACAGGTACGTAACTCTAAATATGATAAGTCATCAAATATGTCGCATTCAGAATTACTAGCCGCATTTCATGCCTTACATAATGAATCAGTTGAAGCCTTCAAGAAACTTGCTTCTAATAAGAAAATCTTTACGTATTTAGAGCATAAGGTTAAAGAATCCGAAAAGAAATTAGAGGACCTAAAGGCTTCCATTGTGAAAGGCAATGAATCGGATTGTAAAGACGATAGAAACCCTTTCAACTTCGGGTGTGGCACTTGTCATATTTGGCAAGGTGAGGTTAGAAACCTCAAGGCCAAATTAAACAAGGCACTTGAGCCTAAAGTTACATTTGCTATTGATAAAAAGGATTTTAGAAAAAGTATGATTAATCCATACCAAAAATATGCATATGTAATTAGGGATCAAGCAAGTGAAAGTGTCTCTAAAGTTGATTTTGCTTGCTTATACTGTTGCAGGAAAGGCCACTCCATTGGTAAATGCCGTTTTAGAAGATTTCTTGTTCCTAAAGGCATCTACCAATGGTTGCCTAAACGCAACCATTTTGTCGCTAACCTATTAGGACCTAATATGCCATTGGGTACCTCCTTGTGCTAATTATGTTTTGACAGGTGAAATGTGTCGAGACCACCGAGAGAAGATGGGTTCTCGATAGTGGGTGCTCAAGACACATGTTTGGAGACATATCCCTATTCATAGACTTTGTGGCTAAGAAGAAAGGGTATGTAACTTATGGTGATAACAACCGTGGAGCAATACTAGGTAAAGGTAGTGTAGGTAATCCCGCCTCTACTATGATTTCCGATGTATTGCTTGTAGAAAACCTTAAACATAATCTGCTTAGCATTAGCCAACTGTGCGACAAAGGATACAATGTATCCTTTTCAAAAGATTGTTGCAAAATTGTGCATGAAAATGATAAGAAGAATATGTTTAATGGTTTTAGAGTAAACAATGTATATATGCTTGACTTAAATGAAGTATCATTAACAAGCGACAAATGCCTCATAACTATGAGTGAAGACTCATGGCTATGGCATAGGCGTTTAGCGCATGTTAATTTTGACTTACTCAATAAGGTAGTCTCAAAAGACCTAGTCTTAGGACTTCCCAAAATAAAGTTCACCAAGGATCACCTTTGTGATGCTTGTCAAAAAGGGAAGCAAACGAGGATCTCATTTAAATCCAAAAAGATAATTTCAACAACGAGACCTCTTGAACTTCTACACATGGACTTGTTTGGGCCGTCTAGGATCAAAAGTCTAGGAGGAAACTATTACGGGTTCGTAATAGTGGACGACTTTTCTAGGTTTTGTTGGACCATATTCTTAGTAAGTAAAAGTGATACATTCGCCGCTTTTGAAAAGTTTGCTAAGCTTTCCCAAAACAAGTTAAATACAAACATAGTGTCCATAAGGAGCGACCATGGAGGTGAGTTTGAAAATCATTTGTTTGAACAATATTGCGGTAACCATGGTATTGATCATAACTTCTCCGCTCCACGCACTCCTCAACAAAACGGGGTTGTGGAGCGCAAAAACCGTATTTTAGAAGAATTGGGAAGAACAATGATTAATGAGAGTGGTTTACCTAAATATTTTTGGGCCGACGCCATTAGTACGGCATGTTATGTTTCGAATAGGGTACTTATTCGCCCCATTCTAAACAAAACACCGTACGAACTCTTAAAAGGGCGAAAGCCAAATGTCTCTCACTTGCACGTGTTTGGATGTAAATGTTTTGTATTAAACAATGGAAAGGAAAAGTTGGGCAAATTTGATTCCAAAGCCGATGAAGGTATCTTTCTCGGATACTCTCACTCGAGTAAAGCATATAGAATATATAATAAACGTTTACTTGCTATAGAAGAGTCTGTGCATGTTACCTTTGATGAATCCTACCCGGGAAATGTCGGAAAGGATAGTGTTGTTCATGGTGCAGGTACATCCACTGAAGACATACTCAAAAGTGGCGAGATAGGGATTGATCAACCTGACGAAGCCAAAGTTGAGGAGGATAAGGATGCACACCGTGATGCAACAGAGGAAGTTCATCCGCTTTCAAACGACGATCTTCCTCATGAATGGAAGTTATCTAAAGACCATCCTATTGAAAACATTATTGGAGACATCACAAAGGGTGTAACAACTCGTGCTAAGCTAAGTAATTTCTGTTATTACTTCGCTTTCGTGTCACAAATGGAACCTAAAAATCCTAAGGAAGCCCTACTCGATGAACATTGGTTTCTGTCAATGCAGGAGGAACTAAATCAGTTTACTAGAAATGAGGTTTGGGACCTTGTCCCTCCTCCGCGAGGTCATCGAGTAATCGACACCCGATGGGTGTTTAGGAACAAGCTGGACGAAAACAGGGTAATAACCCGTAACAAGGCGCGTTTAGTCGCGCAGGGGTATAACCAAGAGGAGGGCATCGACTATGAGGAAACTTATGCTCCCGTTGCCCGACTCGAGGCTATACGCCTTCTACTTGCTTTCGCATGTGCGAAAGATTTTAAGTTATTCCAAATGGATGTCAAGAGTGTGTTCCTTAACGGGTACATAAATGAAGAGGTCTACGTTGCACAACCTCCGGGTTTTGAATCTCATGAGTACCCCGATTATGTTTATAAACTAAAACGGGCGTTGTATGGTCTCAAGCAAGCTCCTAGAGCTTGGTATGAGCGCCTAAGTAAATTCCTACTTGATCAAGGTTACTCAAGAGGAAAGGTTGACACGACACTCTTTATTAAACGTCAAGGAAAGCACTTGATATTAGTTCAAATCTATGTTGATGATATAATCTTTGGATCTACTAACATGAATCTCGTGAGAGAGTTTTCTGTTCTTATGCAGGGTGAATTCGAGATGAGTATGATGGGAGAGCTCACATACTTTCTCGGCTTGCAAATTAAACAATTCAAGGAAGGAACTTTCGTGAGTCAAACAAAGTATTGTTTGGATCTTCTCAAGAGATTTGACATGGCAAAATCCAAGGCCATAGACACCCCCATGCCTACATGTGCAAATTTGAATAGGATGAAAGCGGTAAGGACGTAGAGGTAAAAAGGTATAGAGGTATGATTGGATCACTTCTCTATCTCACTGCGTCGCGTCCTGATATTATGTTTAGCGTGTGTATGTGTGCAAGATACCAATCATGTCCTAAGGAATCGCACCTAAAAGCTGTTAAAATAATACTTTGGTACCTATCCGGTACTCCAAAGTATGGTCTGTGGTATTCCAAAGGTAGTGATTGTTCGTTGGTAGGTTATTCCGACTCCGACTTTGCGGGTTGCAAATTGGATAGGAAAAGCACTAGTGGTACGTGTCACTTGTTTTCAAATTCTTTGGTTAGTTGGCATAGCAAAAAGCAAGTTTCAGTTGCTTTATCAACCGCCGAAGCGGAATACGTTGCCGCCGGTAGTTGCTGTGCTCAAATCCTGTGGATTAAGCAACAATTATTGGACTTTAATCTCAAACTTGAACGTATTCCAATTCTATGTGACAATACCAGTGCTATTAATCTTACCAAGAATCCGGTATTGCACTCTCGCACTAAACATATCGAAATTCGACACCATTTTCTTCGAGATCATGTTGAGAAAGGTGACGTTGTATTTAAACATGTTGATACTAAGAATCAACTAGCGGATATTTTTACTAAGCCGCTAGCCACTGAACCTTTCTTTCATATTCGTCGAGAACTCGGTATTCTCGACATTTCGGAGCGGGAGTCATAATTTGCTTATTTCAGCTTATTTCATTCACATCCATCTTTTGTACTTCTAACAACTTGATGTTTTTGCAAGTACAAGTATGTTGTTTATCAAGCTTATCTGGCATTGAGGTGATATTGTTCCTCTTCCTTCTCTCTACATACAATTTTTGTGATCTCAAAGTATAATATGTTAACTGTGGTGCATATGTGAATCATCTGTTGTGTATTTAATTGCTTGATTGAACATTTTTTGTGTGGCATTATTGTCTGCATTTACTAAGCACCATGTCATATGAAACTAGGCAAAAATTCTGCTTTTTCAGGTCTTGAGTCGACCATACCAGAACAGAGGTCGACGCACTCTGTTTCAATTTTATGTTTATTGAAAATCTTACAGCATGCGTTGACGCATGCAGAGCTATGTTCGACGGCTCGCTAAAAATTTCAGTTTTTTTTTGCATGTCGTTTCAGCACTCCTCATTTAAGGCAGTTACACATGCATTCACTCATATTCCTAGGGAGTTGCATCTACTACCCTCCACTACTCCTCCTTGTCTCTTCCACTCTCCAACAAACCCTAAGTTTCACTTAAAAAGGGGGAAACCATTTTCTGAACCCACATCACCTCTCATTTCAGAATCTTCTCATTTCACATTCACAAAATCTTTACCCATGGCTTCTTCTTCTCATAGACCCACCAAAAAGAGGTCAAGAGGGTCAACATCTGCCTCAGTACCCATTACCGCCGAATCACTTGTTCATCCATCCCTCCGTGAAAACTTCAACAAGGATATTGGTCGAAGAAAGGTTGTACGACAACATGCATTCTACGAACTTGTCGCCGAACGCATGCATCTTGGAGAAATCATGACCTATCTCACATATCACGGTATTGAGAAATTTCTTGAATGCAATGCCAAGTACAGTGAAGACCTGGTACGTATATTCTATACTGGTCTCAATGATAAATTTCATGGTGAAAATTTCCACTCCGTTATCGGACCCACTAAGGTATCTCTAACTTCTGAAATTTGGAACAAATATTTTGATATGACTGTGGAGGAAAATGAACCTCCTCTAGCTGAGGTAACTGATTCACACACAATTGAAGGTTATGAGTTCAAAACTGCACTGAATGGTATGCTTAAGCGACCCTATCCTGCCCACATTGTGAACAGTGCTGCTTTTCCACGATCTGTCACTTCCGGAAAACTCAAAACTTCAGCAAGAATTCTTCAGTGGATTGTGGCGCGCATTCTGCGGCCCAAACAGGGTGGATTATCAAGGGTGGAACAGGCTGAAGTTCATCTCATACATATCCTGGGTCACGGTATCAAAATCAACTGGCCATATTACATTGCGAGTCGCATGTATGAATTGCGTGACTCCAAACGAAGTACGGCACTTGCATATGGATCTTTCATCCAAGAGGTCCTCAATTCTGCAAATGTGAACTACCCCTCCTTCGCATACACTTCTATTTCCACTGACAAAGAATTCAGTCCAAAAGTTTTCTCAATGATGGGATACGTATGGATTCGCAAATACCAGAAGTACAAATTCTATCGTCGCTCAAACATGCCTCAGTCCGATTCATCAAGTGAAGAGAGTGCAGATGAGTCAGAAGGTGAAGAGAATGAAGCAAGTGCAGATGGTTCAGATGAAAGTGAAGAAGAACAAGAACAGGATACACAGGCGGCTGACGCAGTGCAATCGGACCAAGCGGATCATACAGAACGTCAAACATATGAGCCTCCAGACAACTATCAAGAGCCGCCACCAAATTCCAACCTCAATAATGACTGGACTCCTTACACGGGTCAACAAGAAACTGACAGTGAGGAAAATAACCAAGGTTGGGGTGAATGGCAATACACTGGGTGGACCATACTTGGGAGA
Source organism: Lathyrus sativus (assembly GCA_963859935.3). Lineage (NCBI taxonomy): Eukaryota > Viridiplantae > Streptophyta > Magnoliopsida > Fabales > Fabaceae > Lathyrus > Lathyrus sativus. The sequence goes on from OZ012739.1 coordinate 666,043,060, forward strand.
TTTTATCATCCCTATCAAGCTAGCTCTGAGGCACCTCCTTCTCCTCAGCAGCCATCCAACAACTCCGACATTCTGGAAATGATGCAGTCCATGCAATTAGACCAACGTAATTTCATGACCACTATGCAAGAGCAGCAGCAAAATTTTATGAGAAATCAGGATGAACGGATGGAACAAGTTCGCTCTGAGCTGCAAACTCAAAATGAGCGGCTCAGTGGAATTTCCACACAGCTGGATGCTCGCTTTGAGATTCTCGTTCACTCCCATCAAGCTGAAGAACGGGCAATTACTGACAGTCTCGACTTCCTGAACAACATAACTGAAGAATTCACTGATTTGGCTCATCCTCAACGCCATCCCCATTACTATGAGAGGCGTGGCCATGGTCGTGGACGTGGACGGGGTTATTAGCTTGTGTTCGTCTTACATTTTTCATTTGCTATTTTGATTGCATGCATCATGGTTTCTTTCGTTGTTTTTGGACGCAAACTTTGTTATGGTGTTTTTTTTATTTCTAAATTCTGTCAAGACTTTATGTGCTGCTATTTTATGTTATCTTCTATCTCCGTTGCTTATCAATATTATGTATCAATATTGGTGTATGTTTAATTATTATCTGTTGGATATATTGTATGGATTTTCTTAATTTTATGTTAGATATATTGTTAATCCGTCAAGACTTTATAGTTCTCCGTTTCTTTTTGATGTTGTCAAAGGGGGAGAAAAGCGTCAACCACAACTGCTTTGACTGAAAAAGAAAGGGGGAGAGCGTACAACTATGGCTATGATTGAAAAAGAAAGGGGGAGAGCGTACAACTATGTTAAAGACATCGCATGTTGTGTGCAACAGGTTGTCATCATCAAAAAGGGGGAGAATGTGAGGGCAAGTTGTCTCACAATACAGGCCTCCAAGTTTTCGATGATGACAAAACACAACCTTGGACAAATTAGAAGCATCATGCAATACTTCAACATGCTATACCTCTCTTTCATTCTTAAACCATTATACCTTAATGTGATTCATAACTGAATGTGGCAAGATGCACAAAATGGCGAAAGTTGTTATTTTTGCAGGTTTCTAAGCAGTGAGTCGACCATACAGTCGGCGCATGAAACCTGGCATTTCTCACGGCTCAGCGCATGGAAGCAATGCGTCGACCGTACAGTCGGCGCATGAGTGTTTTGATTTTCCACGGATCAGCGCATGAAGACATGCGTCGACCATGCCACTCAACGCATGAAGCTGTGTATTCCCCACGGGTCAGCGCACGCCGACCCTATGGTCGACCGTTCGTGCGCTGTGCAGTTTTTTTTACTGTGTTTTGAAATTCTGTTTTGTTGACTGTTTTGGTTATTACTATAAATAGAGTTTTGCTTATTTTTAACAACTAACAATTGAAATCTTGAGAAAATTGTCAGGGCAAGAAACGTGAAATAGGTGCAACATATTTCTTCATCTTCATCCTTCAAACAACACACAAATCCTCAAATACACACAATCATTTTTGCTGTGATTGGTGTCTTGTTCAAGGGTGATAAGGTTCGAACGCGTTGATTGAAGATCCGGTTCGAGTGGAAATTGGGGCAGGTGTTTCTTGCAGAAAACCTTGAAGGTTTTACCCATCAAGAATCGAAGGTTTTGAGGGCTTTTGCTACGGAATAGTTCGTTCAACATTCAAGCAAGTGCGAAGGTAATTGATCAACGGAAGGTTCATCAGTTTAGTAGCTAGGGCGTTGAAGTGTTGAAGACTTTCCGGGTTTGATTTGTTGGTGTCTAAGATCAGCCGAGCCGAAGGTTTGAACAACGGAAGGTTATTCATTAAGGTGGCTGGAATCGGAGGTCATTCACAACAAATTGAAGGGCTTGATTCATCTTGAATCAAGGTGCAAGAAGTGATAGCAAGCATCAACATCATTTGAGATTGTTTGTATCATTGTCTATCAACTCTTGTGTAAAATGTTCATTCCAACAGGTGATATATATTCAATATATCTCAATTATAGTTTTAGAATTGAGGGCAGACGTTCCCCGAAGCGAGGACGACGGGGGAACTGCCTCATCAAATCGTGTGTTCTTTAGTTTCTGTCATTTTCAATTCAGCTTATAAAATAAGTGATTCTAGCTTAAGTGATTATTGTCAAACTGTGATACAAATTGAGTAAGGTGTTGAAACTCTGTTTTTAACTACTAAGTACAATAAAAATATTGTACTAGGGCATTTCCAATCTCTTACTCAACATAAATATCCCTTGAGGTATTTGTGCACACAAACTGTTCGACAAAAGTCCTGAACTAAAATTGTCTTATTTTGATTCTAGTTTTTGTGTGTCTTGTTAATCATTGGAACTAGGTAACCTTGCAAATTGAAGTAAATAATTGATAAGCATAGTTTGTGTTGTGATTCTATTTTTTCCGAATTGTCATAAATCCATAGGCTTACGTATATCCGGTTTTCCAATAACCGTTCATTTTAGACTATATTTTTCCTCGGCCGCTTCCGCACTTAAAACATTTTTAAAACCAATTTTAAATTGGTAGCGCCGACTCAAATTTTAATTGGGGATCTATTCAACCCCCCCTTCTAGATCCGTGCCATAGTCTAACAATTTACTCGTCCAAAGAAAGTTATAGCTTATATGGACACTGGGGCCCAGATTACCATGATGAATCCCAGCATTCTCCCTGCAGAATCATGGGTGACACATGCTGCATACTTTGTAGCAGCGGATGGAAAAGTTTTCAAGACAAATCTAATGACCAAGGAGAAAATAGGAATTAAATTCTTCCCAGACTGCATAGTCTGGACCAAGGTCATTGGCAGTAATCTTCCAAACAAAGATATTGTAGTAGGAATGGATGTCTATTCAGCAGTAATTAAACTCCAGAGTCTCCCTACAGGAATCAAATTCAAAAGAGAATTCAAACCTTATTCTGGGATACTCAAACTATATTCACTTTCTAAGGTTCCTGCTGGCTATGAAGAGATCGAGTCCAACCTTCTCAGACTATGTGCAGATAGCCATGAAAAATTCCGCCACCCAAAACCTCTATGGAAGAATAAAGACTTCTTTGTTCAAATTCCCTTCAAGCTCAATGAAGATGTTAATCTAACCAAGGCCACTCATCCAGGGATGAGTCCATCAGATTACACATTAGCTAGGGAAGAATGAAACCAACTGCTCAAACAAGGTCTGATAGAACCCACCAAATCAGAATGGGCTTGCCAAGCATTCTATGTGGAAAAGAGATCTGAAAAGTTGAGGGGAAAAAAAGGCTAGTAATTGATTACAAACCTCTAAATCATTTTCTCAAAGATGATAAATTTCCCATTCCAAAAGCCTCGTCCTTAAATGTTTTCATCAAAGATGCCCAAATCTATTCTAAGTTCAACCTTAAGTCAGGATTTTGGCAATTGGGTATCGACCCCGAAGATCGCTATAAAACGGCGTTTCTGCGCCTAGTACCAATGGACCGTGTTACCATTTGGGCTTAAGGTAGCCCCATCACTCTTTTAAAAAGCCATGACTAGAATTTTTGAGCCCATCCTCAACAGTATCCTCATCTATATTGATGATGTGTTATTGTTCTCAAAAGATGAAAAAACCCATAAACAATTATTGGGCCAATTTCTTCAAATAGCCCAACAGCATGGAATGATGCTCTCTGAAAAGAAAAGTCAATTGGGACAAACATAAATTGATTTCCTAGGGATGAATTTCTCTCAAGGGAAATATCAACCTCAGCCTCATATTGCCCAAGAACTATTAAACTTTCCTGATGAAAATCTCACAATTAAGAAAATCCAACAACTTCTTGGTATAATTAATTATATCCGAGATTTCCTGCCGAAACTGGCGAGATACACGAGTCCTCTATCCCAAATGCTAAAGAAAAAACCTCCACCATGGGGAACACAACAAACCAAAGCAGTGAAAGCCTTAAAGAAAATCACGCAATCTCCTCCTGCTCTAAAAATTCCTGGGAATGGAAAAAGAATTCTACAGACCGATGTCAGTGATCATTATTGGGGAGCAGTTCTGATAGAAGAAACTGAAGGGAAAAGATACTATTGTGGCCATGCCAGTGGCCAATTTAAAGAAGTTGAAAAACACTACCACACCACCTACAAAGAAGCCCTCGCTGTAAAGATGGGGACCCAAAAGTTTCCCCCTAAGAGGCTACCAATTTGAAGTCCAGATGGACAACTCCTCTTTCCCTAAGATCCTCGAATTCAAGAATAAGATGCCTCACGATCCTCAAACTCTTAGGCTCAAAGATTGGTTTTCCAGATATGATTTCTCGGTAAAACATATCAAGGGAACCCAAAATGTAATCCCAGACCTACTATCCAGACCCATGAAACCCATCTAGATCATCACAACCAAGCACACTTTCCCTCTAATTCTTATGGTCAAACCACTACCAACCCATGCATCCAAAACAAAGAATCTTCCTCCAGGAATAGCAACATCCTCTTCACCGTCCCAACTCAAGCAGTATGACAGGAACAATCTTTTCTATTACATGACAAAAATTATAAGGAACAAATTACCGGATCATAGTCCTTATTTCCCAAATACACCTTTTCTCCTTCCAATTTTAATAAACCCAAATGCTAAATTCACAAAAAACCATTTGTGATATATTTGGTGTGCCACTTGTTTGTACTACATGCATGCTCTTATTCCCACTGAGGCCATGTATCAGCATATAATGGATCCTGAGAAGCACAAGTCTTTGATTTGGACCACTCTTGAATGGTATTCTCCATTACAATGGTGAAGACATCAATTAAAACCAGTCATAGACGAGGTCAGAGAACGAAGATTACCTTCAGAAGATGTCGGAAAACTCAAGTCTGTTTTCTTTCTACACAGGCTCTATCTGACAGATCCTGTAACTAAGTTGCTCAATTATAAGAGTTATGTTCACCTATGGGAAACCATTGATGAATATCCTCCCATTCTAAAAGTCACAAGGGAATTACTGGAATATGTTAACTACATCAATCTCTATGATCCAAAGAAACTTGATGAAAGTTCAACTTGCATACATCATGAAAAGTTCATAAGACTGGAAGTTGGAGAAAGCTCGACTCAAGCCACACAACAGAAACCAGATTCTCCAATGGAAGCTGAATTTTCTGAAGGACAAGTGGAAGAAGCTAATATGAGACTAGCAGATCACACCTACATGATGGATGATAGCTGGCAGCGTGAGTCATCTCGCTATGAAGATTGCTTTTCTGATGAAAATTTATCTGATCAAAATATGTCCCCCTCTCATGAATCCATTTGCAAAGACTAAATGGACAAGTGTCCTTCAAAGATCACAATCATGCTTATGAATAGTAACTTTTTGTCTTTCTGTGCAATAAGACTACAATCATGTAATCCATTAGAGATAAGTGTGTCGGACTTTTAAAAAAGGCATTCATATAATATTATAAATGCCATGTTTGTAAATAGTGTTGCTTTTTTCCTATATGTACCCCCTTGGCTATAAAAGGAGGGCTCTTGTAACATATTTTCATCAAGCATTCACAAATAAACTCTCTTGTGTGCTTAAGAACAAACATGTTCTAAAAATCTCTTCTTTCTCCCTCAAAGCTTTAGTTATTGTATTCATATCATAATTCCCCCATGGATGCAAGTATTGCTCTACACCTGCCTCTAAATGAGGATCTTGTGTATCAGAAAACATCTGACCATTGATCCATACTATAGTCCTTGCTATTATGAATTTCAGTTTTAATTGTTAGTTTGTGTTATGCCTATGGTTGGCTATTTGAGGATGATACGATTAAGGCTGGGTTTCATGGCATGTAAGGCTCCCGGACAGTGTGGTATCAGAGCCTAACAGAATAGAAGGGGTGCATATGGTATGAATATAATAAAGAGAGTGAGTAAGGGAGAAATCACTTAAACATGGAAACACCTGAACCAAACACTCAACCTATTACCACTACTTCTTCTTTATCACTTCCTAAACTCTGTAAAAAGACTAATTCTCATAAAATAGAAACCTTATTGAGTACTCTCATGTTCCGGAAGATGCTCAAATTTCTGAAACAATACCTTCTCTGTTGAGTCCGTACAACATCTTCAAAAGACAAAGAAGTGTTACCAGATCCATCCGAAATCTTATCTCTACAAACCGCCCTCATATGAAAGAGTACGTCCAGTCATCTAGACTAGACCAATGCAGCCTAAGAGCTACAAACCAACAGCAGTACGTAGATCTGGAGATTCCCTAATAATCCATTTATAAAAAAATTAATAAAATAAATTAAAATTTGAAATAAGTTTTTCTTTTGAGTACTGTCCCAACCAATACTCATAGGTAACTAATAATTTTCCCTTTTTTAATGATAATGTTTTGTTCAATTTTTAAAATATTATAACATTTTGTACAAATTTGTTACCTTTTCGCATCTATTAATTAAAATATACTTTACTTTTGTCTCTTTTATTTATTTTTATTTTATTCATATAATAATATTTCCTTTTTATTATAGGATCATTGGGGCAATATTGATTGTAGCTGGACTATACTTTGTTTTGTGGGGTAAAAGTGAAGAAAACAAATTTTCAAAGGAGCAATTTGTAATTGTATCATCAACTACGGAACATAGCAACATTAGGCCCACAAGTTTTGCTAAAGAATCATCACTTCATCAACCATTTCTCTCTTCATCAACCGAAAATGTTTGATTAAGATATTAAATTAAGTATTACTATCTTATGACGTTTCTGGGTAATGTGATCCAATGTTTTTTATTTAGAATATGAGTTTAAATGGAAATATTGTAAGAGCGTATATCAATTAAAATGGGGCCTAGAGCTTTATGAAACTATCCCCATATGTATTTATATATGTTAGTTGATAAATTTATTATTTGATTTAAGGAAAGAAATTTTTTAAGATTTTCATATATAATTTATAGTTACTATCATGCATGACATGAATGGGACGAGCATAGTGAGCCATATAATTTCATAATATTTTAATTGGTTACTGTTCCACGCTTACCACAGACCCAATGACAGAGAAGCTCAATCATGCAACGCCTTTGAAAGACTGTCTATTGTCAAATATAATCAAATCTTCTCTCACGTGTCATATTAAACTAACTTTAACATTGGAGTACTGACCTTATAGGTCTTCCACGTTCTACCCTAACGTAGATAATCTGTCGTCACCCTTTCCAAACTTATAGACTCACATATATTATTTCCGGTTCTTGATCAAAACAGTGGAACTATATGTAAGAATCAACTTTAGCTTCTCAGAAATTCCCACAGTCAAATCTTTCTGATCCCGAAATCACAAATCACTTCAATGATCTCCCTCAAATGACGTTGAAGACGTTTCATCCAACTGTTAAGATCACCGTAGGTTTTCCAACTCCAAGATCATCCCCTTCCCTTATCATCAATCCAATTGATACTGAATCATCTAGAAAGATAGAAAGGGATGAAATAAATCCACCATGAAATCTCGGGAATCAACGATGTCAACATGGAGAAAGGAAGAGTACATACCTATGTTAGGGTTTTGAGACAATGAGAAAATGAATGATGTTCCCAATGCGACGCTTCCATTGGTCTTAAATGCCGCCATAAGAAACCACTTGTATTTGGGATCCTCATTGACGGTCATAGTTCTTGCAATATTATGTACATCGACATCTTTATATATCTAAGGTTACGCGACTAAGTCCTCATGGCATATGAAGGTAGAAATATTTTGGCGTTCAACTATTCTACCATTCATCCATGAAAAGCTATGTGTTGCACCCTAAATTTTGACTCCTTAGATCTTCATCATCATTATAGGAGCATCATCATTGTTTATCTAACCTTAACCTATTTCAAGTTTGTCTTTGTCAAGATACAAGTGAATTAGGGTTTTGTACAGACAGGAATCGAGGTTTCGATGGTTTGATCAGTCAATTTCTTGGATTGATTATCCATGAAACAAGTATCTACATCATCAAATATACTACATTGGGTCAAGTATGAATCCAATTTGAGGTTGTCACCCAAAGATCAAGAGCAGTGCAGCTCAGGATCCCTGACTAGGGTTTCTAATCAAGAAAAGTCAACTGTAGTTTGACTTTTGATTTAAAAGATGTTCCAATGATGGAATCATGGTCCATAAATATCATATGGATTAGTGAAGTCAACCCAAGAAGTTTCAAGACCTCAAAAGATCCAGAACATCAACAAGTCGATCCGGTGGCTATCGATCGATCGGTTCGTTTGACTGAAAAGTCAACTCTTGGACCATAAGGAATTTGACCTCAAAGTGTGAAGAAAATATGTTCCTAATAACATATTACACCTATCCATGAAGTTTCATGACCATTGGATCAAGGATTGAGGAGCAATCGAAAAAGTCGAGAATTAGGGTTTTGAAAGGGGCAAGACCATAACTTCCTAACCACACATCCAAATGAGATGGTTCAAAGCTTGTTAGAAATTCTTGACAAGCCCTACAAGAGTGTCACAGTGGTCCATGTGCAAAAAAAACATATATTTGGAGTTATAGACAAAATCATCACAAGAGGGAGAAAAACACTTAGAAAATTTTAAGTTTTTTGGCCATTTTAGGCATGTTTTCACCCAACTTTGAGGGTTTTTTGACCTAGTTCCACTTGAAGTTTGAAAATTCTTCAAACATGAAAGTTCTAGAGATCTATGAGGGCTTTCCAAAAAGTATTAGAACTCCTCCATAACCCTTGTGAGCTGAGAGTTTCGAATTGAGCAAGTTGGACCTGAGCACTAGTTTGTCATCTTGTCAAAACTCAACATAGACTTGGTTTCCAACTATATACTTCACTTCTAACCATGAGAAAGCATCTGATGTGATGTGTTAGAGGAAGCCTTGAACCAGATCTAAGGAGAATCCAATCAAAGCCAAGAATCCCTCCATAATCCATTTGTTTAATATAAAAGGTACAAAAGTACACATGAGAGTGAGTGTTGGTTTTGCTAGCTTGCCTTAGCACCTCTACAGCCCCTGCATACCAGCTCAAAAGCAGCTGTTTAGTGAGGTTAATGACTGTTGGAAATAAGATAAAGCCAGCAGGTGTGGAATCACATTTGAAATGCTAAGGATTTTTCCATCAAAATGTAAGTTTGCATTGCAAATGTCAATTCTGCCCCAACCTTCACTCAACCTATAAATAGAGGCTCCATTTCACACCACTCCACACACCAGAGCTCTCAACATACAAGAGAACACATAGCTCCCCTTATTACCATTCTTGCTTGTAAGTGAAGAAAAACACCAAATTTGCTCCCTTTGCAATTTTCACACCAATCCTATTTCCAAACATAAAACCACCTCAAAAACCATACACACACACACACACACACACACACACACACACACACACACACACACACACACACACACACACACACACACACTCAAAATGATCATTTAAAGTTGTTCTCACCATTAGTTTCATCAAAAGAAACCTAGAACAAAAAGTCAACCTTCATACCACTTTACTTTGACTTTTGTACAAGTTTCTCACTAAATCACTACATAGACTATTTTCCATCATCATAACACTTGGAACACCTCATGTTCATGATATATTAGCTGTCTAAAACCTCAAACAACCGCTAGAAGTGCATTCACTCAAACTGCTCACAAAGTTGCATTGTTTCTTCAAAAGGAAGCAATATTCTCAAGCTTGCATAAAGGGAAGGAATTCTTGCTCTTGTTTAGCTTAAGTGTGGGAAGACTACAAGAGGTATGTAGCTTTGAACCCTCTCATTATTATGCATCATGTATTGATTGGTATATTTACACATTGCCATGTTGATTTGGTTTGATAACCATGCTGTCAAACTTTGTGTACCATGTGCATTTTCTGTTAGAATGCTATTTAGTGTATGTGTGTTTGCCACCTTTGTGAAGGTATGATGTGGAACTTGATGAGTTTATAATTTGTACATTGTTATGTTAAAAAACTACCAAAACTGTTTTGAAATTTGTTAACATGAGGGGGTCCAGGTTAGTTGCTTAAATCTTAAACATTGTCATGTTTCTCATTGTGAGGTTTAACTTTATGCATATTTGAACCTGTCTAGCATATGTTGGTTTGCTTTGTGACTGCCCTTAGAGTTTTGTGTTAGAGCTCTTTGTGTGGTTGGCATGGCTATTTTGAAATGATTCACACAAGGTTTGTTGAAACATACCTTGACCTATGATGATCATTAGTGCCATATTAGGGTTTGTGTGTGCTTGTTAAAGTCTTAGGGAGCACATTGGTTTAAGGCATAATGATTGAAACAATAATGCCTTGTTGCTGCTAAACTAATTCCTCATTGTTTGAGTTTTGTTTTGCTGCTGTCTTGAGGTTGCTGTGATAGTTATGTTGAAATGATCCACTTGGCTTTTGGAGCATTTGATTAACATTGTTATGTTGATATTTGTCATTATGAAGTCATAACTGTCATAAGGTTTTGGTGTGTGATTGTGTGGCTTTGTACTGATCAAGTTGTCACTTTCATCTGAGGAATTTAACCTTGTGTTTGAATAGATCTAGGTGATTTTTTTTATGCTTCTGTCATCAGAGCATTAGAGGGGATGCTTGTCATACCGCAAATTTGTCCTACCTTTTTTTCAAAATTCTCATTTGCCCGACTTTGTTTTTAATTTACCTCGCTTATACAGCGTAGCGTATTTTTCAGCAAAAACAGGCATTTTCGCTTTTTAGCCCAATAAGAGTATGCCACGTGGCATTTGTTTTTTATATATATCTATCTTTTTTTTATATAATTTCATTTTTCTCGTGATAGGTTAATATAATGTTTTTTATTTTTTTAATTAGTTTTGGATTAGAAGTTAGAATTTAAATTTAAATTTTTTTAATTAGATAGATTTAATTTAGAACTTAATTATAATTTAGAAATTTTAATTTTAAAAAAAATATAGATTAAAAAAAATATAGAGTTAGAATTTAATTAGGATTTATTTTAAAAAAATTAGATTAGATTTTAATTAATTAGCTTAGATTTAAAATTGTAATTAATAGTTAGAATTAAATTAAATAGGAAATAGGTTTATTAATTTAGTTTATTATTTCAGAAAAATAAATTAAAAGAAAATATTAAAAAAAAAGATGAAAATTAATTTGTTTGAGGACACGGTGATTAGGGTTGGTTGTTCTTTGGGATAAATAGGGGACCCTAATCTACTGTTCAGGGGAACCCTAAAAAAAACGGCCGCCCCTAATTTTGAAGGGCAACCCTAACCGTCGCAAAACCATCTCCCTAGACCCTAATCTACTGTTCACCGTCTCTCCGGAAGCGAAAACGTTGCCTCTCCAACAGAACCCTAACGACCATATCTTCTCCTTCATTTCCCAGCCACTACCTTCTCATCATCGCAAAATCTTCCCTCAAATCCTCAAATAACAGCCGCCGCGCTTCATATTTCCACTTCCTTCATTCCGTTTCCAGCATTATCAACCACCTTCTCCTTCGTTTCCCTCCTCCGCAAAACCCTCAAGAATCCTCTGCCGTTTTCCCCTTTTTGCTCCCGTTTCATCGAATCGCAATAACCACAAACCCACCAGCATCCCTTGTAAATTTCCTCTTCGATAATCTTACTACCATACACCGGAGTCGATTTCTCAAACCCGACGATTGAGCCTTTTTTCCAGCTCGTCGAAAGACGTAAATGCTCAGGTTGTCCTCAAAGCTACTAACCTAGATGGTGTATATGACTGCAACTCCCGAGACAGTAATTTCACTTTCGAACACATATCCTTCAGGTAGCTAGTGTCTAGATGATCCAGCAAATCTAGTGCGTGTCAGCTGCGTGTCACGATCTTGGAGAGGCTTTGTGGCTGCAAACAGCCTTTCTAAGCAGTTGTGCTTGAGAATGTTTCCTCAATTATCTAGAGTTTCCTGTGTTGTTGAACTAAACCAGGACGGAGTGAAGGATCACACAGAGGTTGGATCTAGTCATTATAATGAACATCTAGCTCTACGGAAAGATCATAGAGTCAACAATTATCTTGCTAGATCCTGTTTATCACTTGTTGCTACAGATTGCCTGGCTATAGCAATCAGTGCTTCTAGCACTGATAATTTCCCTCAGGAGAGTATTGATAATACTCCAGATGAAAGAGACAACATTTCTGATGGATTTTCCTATTGGTCGAGTAACGGACAAAGCAATCTCAATGTGCCTGAGACATTAACATACCAGTTAGCTTCTCAAATATGTGTTATTATAGAATTAATATTCAGCTTTTCCTAGATGGGGTCACCAATATTCATCAAAATCTGTTAGGTTTAAAATGGGTCATCTTAAAGCCTCTTTAGATGATTTAAGGGATGCGTTTGGTTGGACCTATATATCACCAGAGTTTCCAATGGTGGTATCTTGCAGATTGAGCTTTTGGAGAGGGTGCATAGCCAAGAAATGGATGGCTTAATATACATTTGGTGTGAAGTAAGATTCAGACTCGAGAAGCTTTCGTCACGACAAACATACAGGCTCTTGCACATGCTGTAGAGCTTATAGATAGCTTGAGATTTGCGAAGGGTGATTTGTTCCTGGAATTTCAGAATGAATTGTGTCGGATGAGATTGGATGTCCCATTCCTTGATCAACTTGTTCGTGAGTATTGTGTGTACCGAGGCATTGTCAATTCTGCATTTGGGAGGCAACATTTACCAGAACTCTGTTTTACTCTTCCAACTCAAGGCAGCAGAGACTCAATAATGCCTAGCAGCAACGGTTCTTTTTTTTCCGATTGGCATATGAACAATGGAGGCAGAAACAGGTTTCTAGTAGTTCCTTTGCTTAAACCATGGATGGAGAAATTTTCTTCTATTCCAGTTCAGTCTGAAAATCCAGATGATTGGAGTATCGAAATGGAGGTCCTGAAGTGTTTGAATCAGCTTATTCAGAATTTCTCAAGTGAATTTGAGGTTGTATTGCAACCATTGTGCATACACGTCGAGCCGCTCAAAGTTCCAGGGATACGAAAACAAGGCGTTTTCAATCGAGCTTTGTCTTTGTCGGTTTCAAATACGATGCAAACTCGGCAGCACCTTGTTCTGTTTCAAGTCCAGCATCAACAATAACTCTGCAACAACAAGCAGAACCAGCTGCAATGGAATTTCTCATTCATTTTGGCTCAAATTGCGGTACAGCAGCGGTTCATCAACAACAGAGTAGTTTGTAGCAGCGAAAGCCCATCGAGATCAATCTCTCTTTATTGCCGACGTTGCCGAGTTGCGACAACTCCGGCAACAACTCCGTAAGCCATCAAGGTTTTAACAACAGTTCGTGGTTTCGAACAACAACAACTTTAACATAGGAATGACTTACGTTTTTTCAACGACAACCAGCTCTTTCCCACAAGACATAACAAAAGCGGAAACAAAGTTCATATCTTTCTTTGACAATAACTCGCCGTTTGGTAACGCTCTAATCTAACTCGTAATTTGTTATTGTTTAGAAGTTAAAATTTAGTATCAACTGCATACATTTTATCCCTGGTTTGTTAGAATGTATAGATCATGTAAATAACTTAAGTTTATTTCCTGGGTTCTGAGTGTGTAAGATGATTGTTTAGTGGATTACTTTAATTTGTTAAGTACTGCTGGAAGATAGTTGTGTCTTTGTTGATGTGGTCATTCCTATCAGGTCTGGGTGTTGTGCTGATTGGACATGATTTGTGTGTCAAGGTGTTAAACTCTTGCTTCAAATTAATTACGATAAAATGCATTGCGTGCTAGCGACTTGCTGCATATTGAATTGTTGGTTTACGATATCCTATTTTTCATTCTTATGTCAGTAATTGTTTAACAGAGAACATCTTTTGGTGTTGTTGATAAATTGGTATTTCAAAAACATATTTGGTCAACATGTGGAATCATCATGACACCGCAAATTTTTTGCTTTAACTCTGATGTACTGGCTTTATTTTCAATATTATGAGTCATGTTTTCATATACATTTTGACTTCTGCTGCAGCTGGGTGAGGTTTTGAGCCAATTTCAAGTTGTTTTCATCTGTTTCACTTTAACGATGTTGTGATACTTTGTTATTTGATGGTTGAAGTTGTAATGTTGATGACAGATTAATGCTTGCGCCTATTAGTTGATTGCTGCAGGTTGATTTGATTTCGGTGCGCGATCACAACACTGCGGAGCACGCAGGTTCGGCGAGCTTAGTAACGTTAGGCTGGTATTATTGTGCAGTGCGCGTCTGGCATTTTCAAACATTGAAGATAAAGCCTATCGGCTAGATTAGGTGGAGGGCTCATTTAGATCATTGAAGAGCCACTTTTTTTCTTTTCTCTGTTTTTCTTTGTTGGATGCAGGTTATAGGAGTTTGAATCCAACTTGGTTCAGATCAACAACATAACAAATTCGCAACAGAGTCGCAATTTGCAGTTGCCTCCACTAAACACTCTGAATTCCTTCAGCAGTCCTTTCGTTTTCACCTTCAGCTGCCATATTGAAAGCATCCCGGCTAGTACATCTACAAAACCACAACCGCAACAATAACGCCCTCCAGGATTTGTGTTGCATCGTTAGCAGGGCTAACAACAGGTTTTTTTTCAACGACGTTGACGAAAACGGTGTCGGTAATTTTGCTTATTGTTGTTCTGCGTGAGTTCTTTTTTGGTTGTGGTCTGATTGAATCTTATAGCATACTAATACCATACCTCTTGCAGATTCAAGAGCCTTCGGTTTTTTTTGTTGTTCATATGATGTTATCTTGCTGTTAGATTTAGATATTACTCATATAGCTGTGAACTCATTTAAATATGGTGCATTCTGCATTTTCAAACCATGGTTGAACTAATGGATGAGTACATGAAACAATGATAGCTACATACGCCTCTGTTTCAATGGGATGCGAGATTAGAAGAGGACCACGCTGCTGCAATTATGTGCATGAGTACGGGTTCGAGGACGCCATATGGTTGTTTCTATTTGCAGGTTTCTGATGGTGCCGAGTTTACTCGCCATTCGCAAACGGTCGTGGTTTATGACACTTAGATGTTCAAGCTACTATAACTATGTCAATGTCTATGCGTTTTAGCTCAAACTTCACGCGACAGTTTCGCAAAAAGTCGACAACACGAAGCTTTGAGTTTCTATGTTTCGACAACGTATGGTTCAACTTTCTCAGCTTGTAGCAGTGTTTGTTTTGATTTCATATGTTGTCATGTTTCAGTTTCAGGTCCAAGAAATCACGCATAGATTTTTTTTTGTTAACGAAACTCTGTTCTTTCCCTGTTTGATTCCGCCACGACGCATCGTAACCATGTTCTGGTTTGACATATTTGTTTTGGTCTTTGAAAGAATCACTCTGTTTTTGTTCAAATTATTACAGGTATGAATGTCGCGGAAGAAACTATAAAGTCGAGCCAGCTCTGACCATTTTGCCGGATGCCCGAATGTGTGCGGCTGGAAGCACAACTAGGATGGAAAACAATGGTTTAAACATCGCAGTGACACAACTCCCGGTTCACCATTATAGCAACTTGTAGATACTTGTGCATTGTTGTTCCTCAATTGAAGGTCGATTCGAGTAGCTGAATGTATAGAGCAAAGCTGCAGCAGCTCTGCGGTAATGTTTCCACAGACATAAACGTGTACGCAAGTCTCCAACATTCCAATTTGTTTAAGAGTTGATGATTCAACAGCTCCAGATAATACAGCAGTGGTCGCACGTCTCATGTCGGTCGGTTTCCTTGACCTTTTGTTAGCTAGTTGCCGTCTTGTTTATTTTTCTGTGGTTTCTGACTGTTCTATTTTTGATTATGTGGAGATGCTGCGATATTTATTTTTACTATGATTTTAATTTGTCAAGTTGTGCATCTGACGTTGTTATCTCAACTATATATTTTCTTGCGAGTCGGTTTTGCTTCAATTGAAAATTGTTGCAAATATGTTGTTGGTTGTCATTGCCGGTAATAATAGGTGTTGTTGTTTCTGTGTGAATTGGTTTCATGACAGTGGTAATGTTTGTAGTTATTCTCCTCCGATTTTGTCAGCATTGTGTATGTGCTTAAGTTACTTTTCTATTCTACTTCGTAGCTCTGTTAATATGCGTGGCTATTCGATTTGATTCTCATGACACTGTCAATGTATGTTTGAAATTAGATTTCTCTACGAGACTTCGTTTTTATGCTATATCATTCTCGACATACTGATATTGGTGTGCGATTGTGTTTACTGCTGAAATACGTATTTCAATCTACCGCATCATGTTTGTGTTGCCCGGTTTATCATTTAAAGCTTTGCTTCAGGATTGAAAATGTATACTTAAAGTTATTACATACTGTTGTTGTGGCTCCTTGCTTGATGCTCAAAACTAGTTAGCACTGTGATAGATATTGTGGATTTCATGACAACTTCTGTGAATTGATTATTGGCCGCACAATGAACACCGGGTCTGATTGATAGCTTTGTACGTTTATGTTTTTTTCGATACTATCATAACCCTGCAGATATTCCATGATATTGCTATTGCTATTTGCTGTGGGCAATTTGCACTTTGTTTGCATTTCGGTAGTTTGGTGATCATGGACTGACATCATTTCGTATACGTTGTTGTTGTTGCTGCTAGTTATGATTGTATATGTGAGCTTCGATTCGGTTGTTTCAGCATTTTTTGGTTTGGAATATTATGATAATCATGGAATGATGACCACTGTTTGGAAATATGGATTGAGACAGGATCCATTATTTTCGTTTCTGCATTTCAATCACAAACCTCACTTTGTTTTATTAAAGTTTGCATTATGTGTCATATGGAAATTTGTCATTTTGGATAATTCAAAACTTTCACTTTACATATTCACCATGCCTACTAATATCTTCGCACTTTCGATTGCAATGCCGGTTAGTGATTCGAGTTGCTTGCTACTAGTTTCTGTTGTTGATTAAGGCTTTGGTTCTGTTATTAGAATTTTGTGACTCTATTTTCTCACGCATACAATTCAGCATAGTTATATATTATCTCATAAGTTCCACCTTTATTCCAATTAAATTGATTTGGTTTTTTTTTTATATAAATAATTTTAGCAATTAAATCTAACTAATTTGATTATGTTGGTTAATTTTAATATCACTTTTTTTAAATAAGGATTATTATTATTTTAAGTGGTAATTAATCTCATACTAATTAGATTTGCTAAAATAATTTAATTTTCTTTTTCTTCTTGCCAAAGACAAATATTTTTTTTCCTAGTCTTAATTAAAATTTAAAACATCTTAATTCAATTTGTTTTTTATATCAAAATATGTTCCTAATTAAATTATTGAAAGTAGTGGGTTTTTGGGGTCTAGCACCCCTTGAATTCTTGGACAATCGCTCTCGAGGCGCACGCGCTTGAGTTGCAGTTGTTCCGTCTTTCGATTTCCAAATTGTTTTTCTTACTCAATTTAAATATTCTAAAAGATTTTTTTATAAAAACAATTTTTATTAATTAGACATTTTTTAAAGAAATTCAAATTATTCTTTTAAAAAAATAAATCTCAAAATTATTACCAAATAAATGTTTTAAATATTAATTTTTTAGAAAATTATACTCTATTAGTTAAGTTAACTTTTTTTTCTAAGATATTAAAACTGTTCTCAACACAATTAGTTATTACTAGCTTTTCTCAAAAAAATCTTTTATAAACAATTAATTAATTAATTTATATATGAAAATTAAGACTATTTTTATATATAAATTAAACTATTTTTCAAAGTCAATTTTCAAAACAATTAAATTCTTGGATCTCGCATTCCTTGAATTTTTTAAGCGACCGCTCTCGAGGTGCACACCTCGAGTTGTGACTCTTCCGATCTTATTTTCAAGAATACCTAGCGCGCCTAGTCCAAGTACGCTAAACTATTCAAAATATTTTCTAAATCAAATCACGAAAGAGTCGAGTTCTTGGAGTCGCGCATTCCTCGAATTCGAGAGGGACTACCATTGAGGCGTACGCCTTGAATGACGTGTCGTTCAAACTTTCATTTCTAAAATACCTCCTTTAATTATTTGGACAAGTATTTACTGTCCAACAAACATATTTTATAATTAATAGAATGAAAAAGATGTCGTTGGGATCTAGCATTCCAACGATATCCCGACTAATTGGTTATGAGGCCGACGTCTCGTTTATCGAGTAGTCGTCATTCCTCCTAATTTTTTCAAACCGCATAACCTCATTTCTCACCCTCGTGTGATTGAATCAAAATCTCTTTCAATTCAAACTCTTTCGCGTCTAAACTATCCATCAAACATATTTCGAATGAAAAAGGTATCGTTGGGATCGAGCATCCCAATGGTGTCCTGATTGATTTGATTACGAGGCCAACGTCTCGTTTATCGAGTAGTCGTCATTCCTCCTAATTTATTTCGACCCGTCTAACCTCGTTCCTCGCCTTCGTGCGATCGAGTCTAAACCCCAGTTTGTTTCTAAACCATACGTAAAATCCAAATTATTTTCTTAATTAAAATTACGAAATAATGGAGTTCTTGGAGTCTCGCATTCCTTGAATTCTCGAGTAACCACTCTTGGGGCGTACGCTTTAGGTTGTGGTTCGCTCGACCTTTCGTCTATAAAACACGTGCCCTAACTATTTGGACAAAATATCGCCATTGTCCATTAAAATACAATTTCATAATTATTCGAATGAAAACATGTTATTGGGATCTAGCATTCCAATAATATCCCGATTAATTGATTGCGAGGCCGACGTCTCGTTAATCAAATAGTCGTCATTCTCCATCAAATTACCTAGCTAAAATCCTCTTTCTTGCCCCCGTGCAATCAAAACCTTAAACCTATTAAAATCTACCCTCCTTTTCTAAAAACTAAAACATCCAATGCGATAAACACAAATTCCTCGCCCTCGTGCGATTTCCAACCAAAACACCTTTTGTCAAGAACATTGTTTAGTCCCTTCTTTCGCGCATAACAAACTCGTGCTTTAGCCTCCCCTAGGGAGCAGACAAGCCAACGTTTAGCAGTTAGAATGCGACCTAAACACTCGTTCGCTTACCCACCCTTTTACCGTAGTTAGCCGAACTACGGCTGCTCTGATTTCTCATTTATCAATGAGAATACGTAGGCACAAGATTGCGATGATCTTGGCGAGCACATTCCCCTCTTTTTTCTCGTAGTCCCACGAACTACGAATGCTCTGATTTTCCACTTCTTACAAGTGAAGATACGTAGGCACAAGGACCCCAATCCTTGGCGAGCACCCTATCTTAAAAACACACATTCCCCCTATAGGAGAAACCTTAAAAGAAAACAAATAAGCGTAGTTAACTTTACTCTCGAATCGAATCAAGAGGTTCCCGTTGAGTACAACGAACATGAGGGGTGCTAATACCTTCCCCTCATGTAATCGACTCCCGAACCTAGAACATTGGTTGCGATGACCATGTTCTTATCTCTCTTTAAAGGTTTTATCGATATTTTCCTGTTCCATCCTTGGAATGAATAAAGTTCGGTGGCGACTCTGTTTCGAACAGCATTTTCCGCGTCCATCGCGAGGATTGTATTTTTCGAGGTACGACAATGCTGTTAAAATTTATATTAAGTATCAGTCAACCCTTGAGGACATGTTTAGAACTGTTGACTCTTTGTTTTTGCTTGCTCTATCCTTGACTTGTTACTGTTGAGTTCTGTTTTTAGTTTCCTTATTTTGACTAAGTTGAATTGTAACTTAATACTATGAGCTTTAGTTTGAGAGAATGATTTGGCAAATGTTTAGGTTGAAACCATATTGTCAATGACTGTCCTTAAGGTCTGAGGTTGTCAGCTCAATCATACCTATTTGTGGTTTAATTTTAGTTTCTCATCATTTAAAAGTATGGTCATACTATGATTTTCAGTTGAAAGGTTTTGCTTGGAACTGAAGTTAGGGATCAATATGTGTTGATTCTATTAACAAAAACACTCTTGTTTGTTGGTTTTCATCTTTTTAACTTACTGTTGGAGCTATGATGGGAATCCATCAGTGGATATTGATTGGAACACCTGGAGCTGGAAGTCCACTGATGCCTTAGAGTTTTGTAGCTTTTGGTATCAACAGGTTTTAGTTTGGTCAACTACCATTTATGTGTGCTTTGGATCATGACTCGTTGCAATTTGAGTTGATTCATGTTGTTGTTGGATTCATGTCTTTGGGGCATTGTCTTATTAGTTTCATTGTAATTTATTGCTTGAAATCTTTGTTGTCCAGCCTCTGTTGAGGATTCATAATTTTCTTGTTTAGATCAATTAGTTTTCATGTTTAAACTTTGCAAAGAGAACCTGAACTGTTTAATATTTGCCCTGTTGATTCTCAAAACCAAGTACTTGTTGAACCACTGTTGTGTTGAGGGGATCTTTTTTGCAGAAAAACATGAATTTTGTTTGCTGTTCATAGAAACCATGCTTTGTCTCAGTAGGAGTTTGAGACCTTTTTTCTTAGAAGTTATCATAAGCAATCTGTTTAGAACTAGAGCAGGCATGTGTTGGTCTTTGAATTCACTTTTTCGATCACTTTGTTTTGGTTTAGATTCAAGTCATGTTCATGTTATAAACTCACATACCTTTATCTTGTTCTGAGATCTCTTGATTAAATCTCCTGTTGGAACTCATCCCATACCATATTTGAAACTTGCTCAGACCTTTACTTGCCCTAAAATGCATCTGTTTTGATCTTTGAATTTCAATTGCACTTTAAAACCTTGTCTTGCATGATCCTTTGTGTTTTCAATTAGGTGAATTATTTCAAAATTTGGTTGATACCATCTTCATCCTCATAAAAAATCAAGCAACTTTGACTCTTATTCCATTAAGTTTGGTTAAGATTTGGTGAGACGAGAATCAAACCCTTTTGAAGCTTTGTCTTGAGGTTTGTCTTGGTTGTGGCCCAAAAAACACGCCTTTTGGTATATGTTTCAATGGGGTGGCTTGATACATTGGATGTATCGCCACCCCAGTGGTTGTCACCTTGCTTTCAAGTACTTTGCCATGCCAATGATACCGAGTTTGACCCTCAGCGAGGGCACTTTTTCATCATTTTTATAATTTTTATGACTTCCAATACTTGTCCTTCCATTTCCATCTTGTATTCACACGCATTAAATGGTAGGGTTGGCATTGTTTTATGTCCATGATCTCAAGGTCTTGGGTTCAAACCTTGAAGGAGACATTTCTTTATTTTTTAACCACTTGTTTATTTGTTTTTTATTTAAAATTCAAATTAGCATAACTTCTCCAATTTTAATTATTTTTAAATGATTCTTTTTGCTAAATTCTTATTTTATTACATATTTCCATATGATGTTTAAAGAATTATAAAACTCATATTTTAGAAACACTTTACATTAAGAGGAAGTTGTGATCCATTTTAGGGTTTTCACCCTCCTATCTCTCATTCTTCATTTTAAAACTTTAATTCCATTTGAGTTTAATTTAAAATTGACATGAACATGGCTTGTTAGCTCACTTTGTAATTAATTTTTGAATTTCAACTTTTTTTTGTAAACATTTAGGTGATTCATCTTTGAACTTATGATTGTCCCCATGAAGTTTTGAACTTCTTACATTGTTGTAACATTGTTTGATTGTCCATGCTTGATTGTTATCAAATGTTTGATGTTTGCTTATATGATTAAATATGACATATTTTGAAGTATAAACTTCTTACCTCAAGTTGAAACTTGTTTTCATTTATTGATACACTTTCATCTTTGTCAAGATATATCCCATCTTTGTTAAGATTTGTCATTGTTTTTCACCTTTTGTTTCGAGTCTTGTAAGAACTTCTCTATAGATATTGTGATATCTTTGTGTAACCATTTGCCTTACTTATAATCCTTGCTTGATATTATCACATGCTTGCATGCTCTTGGTTATAACCATACCTCTCTTATAATCATCATATTTGAATGTTTATTGCTTTATTAAGTCATCTCCCCAAGTGATGGAACTTTTTAGTTCTCATCCAAGTTGTCTCATATTTTTCCTTCCAAAGTAAAGTCTCTCTATTGACCCTTGGGTCATAGATAGCTCATTACCCTCCCCTTGACTTTGTTAAGTCACCTTGAACCCTAGCTTAGTTAAGTTAGAACCTATATCCATTAGACTTTGCTTTAAGTCTAAAAGACCTACCCCTTGTTATGAATATTCCTTCAACTAGAACTTTAAGATAGAGTTTGTTAACTCTATGTGAGAATCATGGTGATGATTACTTACTCCACTTTTGGCTTTTGTCAAATTCAAATTTCCTTTGAGTGTTAAACTTAGAATAGAGAGATTTGTTAAACTCTACACAAGCATTGTTAAGTTTGTTCCCCTTGAACCTTGATCATAATCAAGTGTTCTTCTTTCCTTGTGAGGTGAACTACGGTTGCTCTGATTCTATCCTAGTTAGGATACGTAGGCAGAGGATACAATATCTTTGTGAGCAAACTTAGAAACATCAACCTTAGTTATTTACCTGCAACCTAACCTTATACCCTAACCCATAACCATAGCAAACATCTAGCAAGCTTAGCATACAAACATACAAAAGGTTCTTGTAGGATACTACAGATGTTTAGGATATGAAATACCTACCCTAGGCATAACCAACCCCTGATCCCCGAATCTTTAGCATTGTTGTTACATCTGCAAAGGGTTTTTCGATCTTTAACCTTTCCTTTGGATAAATTAAAGTCTGATTGTGAATTTAATGAATTAAGATTCAAGTTAATCAATAGCTTGGTATCACGATTCTCACTGCAACACTATGGAAATACTAGTCTTTATTGAATAAGAGAAGAAAAATAGGAATGTGAATGTGAACTTCTTGGTAATCCATTGTCAAAGTGTCTAGAATGGAAATTTGGAAATTTTTTGTCGACTTACGTGGAGCATGCTCGATACAACCTCGACGTACTAGAAGATGAAAACCCATGAAATTATTATATCAACTCACTATTGAGGATCAATGCAAAATCCTTGAGGCCGGTTCTAGACAGAAACTTTGAGTTTGACATCTTGATGATAATTTGGCAAGACTAGTCAGTATAGCAGCCTATTTAGCATTAGTAGGGAAGATGAAGTTTATTGAATAACTTAAAGGAAATGTCAAACTTTTTGTAATTCCTCCCAAGAGATGTCTGACATAGATCCTAGTGTGGCTTACAGCCAGTTGAATATTGACCCCGTAGTTTGTTATGTGGACTAACAAAATAGACAAAAATCCTTTGAAAAGGTTGAAGCAACCATGAGTACAGTCCAAGGCCTACATGACACCAAATTTATTTCTGAAGTAAGATACATTGAATGAATATCAAATATTATATTATTCAATAAATCATCAGATAAGTAGAGAATGTATATTGACTACACCGACCTCAACCAAACCTTACCAAAATATTCATATTCACTCCCTAACACCGCCAAACTAGTGGGAAACTAAGCCAATTACACATTGTTGACATTAATGGATGTGTATTTTGGATATTACTAGATACTCATGTGTGGAACCATGTTTTACAGGTCAAGGAAGCTTTAATGTTGAATATTCTTTTGATGTTGACAACTAAAGTCAAGTATAAAGAGCTTAAGGATTGAAACAGACTAAGTAGGGTTTGATAAGTTTGACGATTACTACAAACATCATTTGTTGATGGTGCCTAAATGGAATAAAACTCAATCCTCATTTACAAGTAAAGTTCAAGCAAGTGTTTATAAGATTGAAGTACATGACAACTCTTGAAGTGTGTACAATCTTGCCTTGTCGCATTAGAGTAAACATTATTGTAAAAGAAAAAAGGAATTTTTGTAAAGTTATAAGGATAAATAACACAAAAAAAACATGTTTTAAAATATATTTTCTTAAAGAATTACTCATGAAAATGTTTTGAAGTCGCGTCACTTGAATCAGGAGCTGTCTGAATAATTTTGGACAAAATTGTACAATCCAATCGTTTGACACCTATACCCAACCGATTAGGTTAGTGTGAAAAATAACCTTAATTGTTTAGGACGGTGTCTAAATTAAACCTAACAACTATAAATATTTTCTTTCCTTTTTGAATAACCTAAAAGAATGTTTTTATGCCTACCAATCGATTGGTGCATGATGTCAATCAATTGACTCATTAAATTTAGCCCCAAAAAGCTTCCTTTTTATGCCACCCTCAGCTTATAAATAAAGGACCCTTACTTCATATTTTCACATGAAAAATTATGAGCTCTCATATCTCACTCATCACTCTCTCCAAAATATTTTCTCACTTTCTCCCACTTATAAATTTAGTTGTAGTTCTTTTGAGGAAGGTTTTTTTGCAAGTGAGGAATTTGTATAACTCTGGAAGGGTAGAACTGTAAATTCACCAAATTTTTTTACCCTGGTTGAATAATTTACCAGTATAATATCTTACACTGGTTCGTGGTAATCCTGGTAAAAACTCTGGTTTGTTTTGTAAGCCAAACCCGATTAAAAGCTTGAGATAAGCTCGATATAAAATCTCATAGGTTAGTGGTCATCCCATCAAAACCCCGGTTCAATTCGTAAGTTTAGGCTGAATTAAAAGCTCACCTAAGTTTGATATTAGCCCATGTGAATCCTCAATTTATGCTTAGAGACTAACCGCTTCAAGTTACTGTTTAAAAAGAAGATTCATCGCTTCTCTCCTTATTCATTGTTTGGTTGGAAGTTAGACGGAAACTTCATTTTATTTGTGAAGTCAAGCTTCTCCAACTATTGATTTTGATGAAGACAACATAGAATAAAATGTTCATATCCAAAGAATGGAAAAAGTCTAATGATCAAAGCTAAAGCATCAAGTGTTCAACGTCATTCAACTTTATGAAGACTTGCTTTGGGATTTTATGTTAGATCACATGCTTTTGAGATACATACTGCAATTTCATTATGTTAATACTTAAGTGCTCTAGAAAAATCATGTTGATCATTTCCATATGAATACATTCATTTTAAAATATTTTGGAACTTGGTTGAAACTAATTATTGAGGTATTTTTCATTTTCAAAGCAGGTGTAACCGGTTACACCATTCTTAGTAACCGGTTACATGAAAGCATTTTTGCATATTTAGTTTGGCAATGTCATTTGTAACCAGTTATACTATTTCTGGAAACCGGTTACACACACGAAAACTTTGAATTTTTTTATACTGCTTCAGGTGTAACCGGTTACACCATTTCTAGTAACCGGTTACCGCTGAAGCAATGACATTTTTTCATTCAAAATTTGATTTTAACTAATATATTTTTTCATCCCTCAAGCATGACATCTTTTCATGATTACATGCACATTCAGAAAGGTATTAAGGTACTATAAATACTCTACTTATCAGATTTTGAAAACTCACCTCTTTCATTGCAATTCAAACTCATTACTATCTCAAACTCTGAAACAGGTGTGTTGTGATACAAAATGTGTGTGAAACTTAGTGCATTAATCTTCATTGCATCATTTAAAGTTTCAACATTAATTTTGAGCACTTGTATAACATATTGTGAATTGCTTACTTGATAGAGAAGATTAATTCTAGTAATTGATATACATATTATCCAACTTCAAACTCTTGTATAAAATTCAGATTCGTGTGAATACCTTGTTGTCCAGGATTGTTGGAAGCAAAGAGTGAAAAAGAGAGGATTGTTTTCTTCTTTCACTTTGTAAAGATCATAAGGGGATTGTCTTTATTGTTTGAGTTAGGAACTTATGTATAGTGGTTAGGATAGGCTTGTAAAAAGTTCTAAACATACAGTGAAATCTCTTACTACATAAGGGGACTAGATGTACTCTCAGATTATGAGAGGACCCAGGATACATCACCCTATTCTTTAGATTTCTGCATTTTACCACTTTCTAAATCATCACCAAACCAGAAAGTTAAAAGTATAATTTCAATAAACTAAAAATTTATCAAAGTACTTAGTTCACCCACTCTTAGTTTCAATCTCTACTTACATTCCTTGTATAAGGGGGTTCGAGAGTTCAACCTACTAAAAGCTCTTAAGATTTACTAGATACTCTCAAGAACATTTATTGTGGAGAAGATTAGGTCTTTTCTTTTTTACCAAACCTCTATAATTTTGGGTGTTATCTTTGCATCCCTTAACTCTTTAATTTTCTCATTCTTAATTTCCACTAATTATTTTTTAAATATTTTTGAAATGAATTTAAAATATGAAAATAATCCTAAGAGTTTCTCAAACTCAAGTATTTCTGAAACCCACAATTCACCCCCTCTTGTGTGTGGAGTCATAAGTCCAACACCATGTACATGGTAGACAGAGACAAAACAACTTTCATGACTGAGTAAGCCAACTACCAATAAAACGGTGTGACCTTTGAATGAAGAATGCAGGAGTAACCTACAAGATTATGAAGAACAAAGTCTTTAAATAATATGTTGGTGAACTGTTATAAGTTTACATAGACGATATGAAAGTCAAATTCAGCAAAGAAGGATTACATGACAAGCATTTAGAAAGCGTGTTTTGACGGGTTCAAAAATACAATATGAGAAACAACCTAGAAAAATGTACCTTTGAATTAGAGCCAACAATTTCTTGGGCTTCTACCTAACATAGAGATGCATAAATGCAAACCCGGATAATTGCAAAACACTCATCAATACGGGAGGGTATAATGAAGAAATAGGTGTTAAAATAAATGGTATGCACCCGACCATAAAAACATTCATCTATAGGTCTGATCAACATGCATTACCGTTTTACAATTTTCTAAAAAAGAAGCACTTTCAAGTGGACCATTGTATATGAACAAGCGTTCGTATCTCTAAAACATCCTTATTAACCTACCACTTTTATGTAGACCGGTTATTGGGAAAGTTTTGTTCTTTTACGTGGTTGTCTCTACTGAGGTAGTAAGTGTCTTTCTCATTCGAGAAATAAATTCTAATTAAAACCTGATGTATTTTTACATCCAAGACGATGGCCAGACCTAAAACACATTATCGAGAGATTGAAAAGGCAATATTGGCATTCTTAACTACCTCTAGTAAGTTGTGACATTACTTTGTGGCGCATGTTCTCATAGTTTCTACTAGCCTAGATCTAAAAACAAGTTCTTCACGGCTTGGATCTCATAGGGAAGTTGACCAAGTTTTATATCGAGATCTCTAAACTCGAAGTCTCTTTGGAACTTAAGAAAGCACTAAAAGCTCAAGCGTTTGCAAAATTTATTACAGAAATGACACTAGTTACATCAGAGCCGACCAAAGCAAAGGTCATATTCACTCATGGGTCTTCTAATAGTAGACAGAGCTTGGCTAGTATCATACTAGAAATGAAGTCGTCCATGTAATTGAGGTATTCATATGTTTCTTATTCCCCACTACGAATAACCTGGTTGAGTATAAAGATTTCGTTGCTGGTATCACATTAGTAGTTGAGATGGAGGAAGAAAATATTAAGCTACAAATTGAATGAAAACTAGTGGCATTGTAAGTCAAAAGGAAATTTCAAACTACAGACCCATTATTGTTGTTGTATATCAATTTGACTAGAGAAAAATTGGTGAAGTTCTAATCACATGAAATCTTGCACTTCCCTAGAGAGCAAAATACCAGTATACTAAAATCTCTAGTGTCAATCATTACTTCATCCAATAAACCCTGAGGATTTGAAGCATCAAAACTCATACTATGGCAATGGAAATTTTATAAGACAATTCATGATCCTCCTGGATCATTCCTATCATGTCGTATATTGAGCACAATGTGCTACCTACAGATCCAACCAAACCTAGTCCCATGAAAATAAGATCCAACTCTTATTCTGTGGTAGGATAAATTTTATTAAAAATAGAGGCTTATGGACCCCCTCTGTTGACATGCTCGAAGGGGAAGAAGTTGTGTACGCCTTCATCTAGGTACATGAGAAGGTTTCTTGACAGCACCTCAAAGTTTGGGCTCTAGGGACGATTATTATTGGCGACTAAGGTCCAAGACGCCAAAAAATTTGTGAATAAGTGAAAAAAATGTCAAAAACATGAAGATGTTAATACGCTTCAGTCGTACCTCGAAAAATACGATCCTCGCGATGAACGCGGAAAAAACGTTCGAACAGAGTCGCCACCAAACTTTATTTATTCCAAAGAAGGAATAGGAAAATATCGATAAAACCTTTAAAGAGATAAGAACATGGTCATCGCAACCAAACTCTAGGTTTGGGAGTCGATTACGCAAAGGGAAGGTATTAGCACCCTCTACGTCCGTTGTACTCAACGGGAACCTCTTGATTCGATTCGTGAGAGAAGTTAGTTGCGTTTGTTTATCTTCTAAAGAATTTGCTTACTAATGGGGAAATGGATGGTTTTATGAATAGGGTGCTCGCCAAGGATTGGGGCCCTTGTGCCTACGTACTCCCTTGTGCAATGGGAAAGTCAGAGCATCGTAGTTCGTGGGACTACGGAAAAATGAGGGAATTGTGGAATTGTGCTCGCCAAGATCATCACAATCTTGTGCCTACGTATCTTACATTCATAAGAGAATGAAGAATAAGAGCATCTGTAGTTCGGACTATGGTTTGTTGGTTTGGTAAACGCACGAGTGTTTAGGTCGCATTCTAACTGCTAAATGTTGGCTTGTTTGCTCGCTAGGGGAGGCTGAAGCACTAGTTTGTATGCGCGAAAGAAAGGATTAAACAATGTTCTTTGGGAGAAAAGTTGTTTGAGTTGTAGATTGCGCAGGGGAGAAGAATTAGTGTTTGGAGAAGTTTCGATCGCACGAGGGCGAGAAAAGAGAGTTTGTCATATTGGATGTTTTGGTTTGGAAAAGATAATATATTTGAATAGGTTTTAGAGTTTCGTTCGCACGGGGGTGAGGAAACGAGGTTTAATGTATCGGATATTTAGCTAGACGTGACGATTACCTGAAGCTTAAGAAAGGCTCACCGGGCCCAAGTAATCGAGAAAGTGAGTCAAAGACTTGACTCCCTCTCTTTTTCAACCTTAATTGCGAAAGGATGGGATGTGGTTCGAGTAAGCTGTTCGAATGATGATTACTTGAAGCTTAAGAAAGGCTTCTCGGGCCTAAGTAATCAGGAGAGTGAGTCAAAAACTTGACTCTCTCTCTTTTTCATCTCGAAAAGGGGTTGCGTAGGAAAATCATTTTGAATGATAGAAGATAGTTAAGGTATTTTAAACGGATAAGGATTACTTGAAGCTTAAGAAAGGCTCCTCGGGCCCAAGTAATCAGAATGAGTCAAAGGCTCGACTCTCTCTTTCTCACTCTTGTATTATGAAAGATCTTTGATATAATTAGAATGTGTTAATTCGGATGACGATTACTCGAGGTTTAAGAAAGACTCCTTAGGCCCAAGTAATCGGGAAAGTGAGTCAAAGGCTTGACTCTCGCTCGTTTTCATCTAAGTGTTGAAGGACTGGATATGGTTCGAGTAAGTTGATCGAATGACGATTAATCGAAGCTTAAGAAAGGATTCTCAGGCCCAAGTAATCGGGAAAGTGAGTCAAATACTTGACTCCCTTTCTTTTCATCTCGAAAGGAGGTTGTGTTTGGAAAGTGTTTCGAATGATGGGAGATAATTAAAGTATTTTGAATGGATGAGGATTACTTGAAGCTTAAGAAAGACTCCTCAGGCCCAAGTAATCGGGAGAGTAAGTTAAAGACTTAGCTCTCTCTCTTTTTCATCTAAGTATTTAGAAAAATAGATTTGATTTTGTTTATCGGATTAGAATCTTTTAGAGAAGACAATTGTTTGGACTAAAGAAAGGTTCCTCGGGCCCAAACAATTGAGAAGAGGAATCGAAGACTCGATTACAACCCCCCTTTTCATCTTTTATTAAAATTGTATTTAAGTATGGTTAAGTATATTGATTTGATTTGAAGAAAATACTCGATGATAATCGAGGTGTAAGTTTTGAATATGAGATGGTTGAGATTTAAACTTTAGAGTTTCAATATATGAACAGGCAATTAGATCGGATTTTAATCGTGTATACTAGCAAAGTGGGCTGGTCTTCTAAATGACCAACTAGAAATAATTGATCAAATAGGTCTCACTGTAAGGAAGCACAGGAGTAAGCTTTGAATATCGTGTATGGTGATCAAAGGTTGATGGCGATGCTTTGAAAGCAATCGACTTACATGGGTGAAAATGGCTCGACGAATCGAGAATGTATTTTTTAAAAATGGTTTTAAAGTATTAAAGCAATCAAGATACAAGTACTAAACTTATTACATTTTTATTGGACTTGGGATACATTTGTCGAATAGGGATGGCATAGCACGAGAGTGAGCATATAAGATGAATCGAATCGAATTCGTCACAATATGCTATAGAGCCGATTTGTGTGTAAGAGTTATTTTACGAAATAACGACACCAAATTACCGAATCCCTGAACTTAACAATGAAATCCTATAATTTTAATCAAAATTGAAATAAACATCTTCTAGAAAAAAAAATATGTATAAATAAATGGACAATGAAACTTTTTTAATTGT
This sequence comes from Lathyrus sativus, assembly GCA_963859935.3. NCBI lineage: Eukaryota > Viridiplantae > Streptophyta > Magnoliopsida > Fabales > Fabaceae > Lathyrus > Lathyrus sativus. The sequence goes on from OZ012739.1 coordinate 666,073,569, forward strand.
TATATAAATTTTTTTTCTAATTTTCTAACTATTATGAGATGAAATGAAGGGAAAAACCAATATTATTCAAAAGCCTAATCATTCGCCTAGATCAGAAACCATATTCCACGAAACTCCCAATATTTTGATCAACTATTATCACCAAAATCCAACTGAAATTAAAGTAACTTCATATACAAGGAAATGCACCATAAATTCTAAAAAGAAAAGAAAAAACTACCAGATTAATCAGGACAAGTTTATGTACGATGCTCATCACAAATGCAAAATCCAAACACCGAAAAAAATTGTCATTGTCGTAAGACTGAACTACAAACAGTAAATACATTATCAATGCCATGAAATCGGTTCGAACCTGTTATGATGTTCCAAAAACATAATAAAAAGTGTTTTATACCAACAGTAGATTATAACAATAATAAGCAAAATCTTGATTATCACTACGATTTCATGTCTTAAATTCTAAAGAAATCTACCATTTACACGCTTATACTGACACTAAAACCAATCACAGCATTAGAACCAAACATCTACATTCGCGGATCGCACTCACCATTCATCAAAATCGATTCATGAAACAAACTACCATCACAAAGACCCCGAGCCACCGACATATTTATAATTGCAACGTACGAAATGGCGATGGTAATTGTTAAGATTAATATTTTGATATTTATTTTTAATTAAATTAAGTATTGCAGCACATTAGAATGTGTCAGCTTATTGTTAGCTATTTTATTGTTTCAGTCAAAGTCAGTACCTAGATTTTAGGAAGGAATAAACTGCTCCACATATAATGGGGCAGTTAGGGAGATCGTGTGATATTATGTAAGCCTATTTATTGGCCTTTTCTTATTCAATTAAGTAAGTTTTCCAGCATTTGATTCTAACATCTGGTATCAAGAGCAGAAAATTTCACAAGAAATCAAGAGAGAAAGAGCAGATGGCGTCCGAAGGCGGCGATCGTTTTAATCTACCATCAATTCCTAAATTTGATGGTGATTATGATCACTGGAGCATGCTCATGGAGAACCTTCTCCGTTCGAAAGAGTATTGGATTGTTGTGACCACAGGCCTCGTTCAACCCGCTGCAGGAGAAGTGCCGACGGCTGCACAGAGAAAGAAGGCGGAAGAGATGCAGTTGAAGGACCTGAAAGCCAAGAATTACTTGTTTCAATCTCTTGACAAGTCAATTCTGAAGACAATCCCAAAGAAGGAAACATCGAAACAAATCTGGGATTCAATGAAGATGAAATACCAGGGCAATGTTCGAGTTCAGCGATCCCAACTCAATTGATTGCGCAGAGAGTTTGAGATCCTTGCCATAAAGCAAGGAGAATCAATCAATGATTACTTCGGTAGGGTAATGATGATTGCAAACGATATGAGGAATTACGGTGAAGATATGACTGATGTCAAGGTCGTCGAGAAGATTTTGAGAACCCTCACTGAAAAGTGGAACTATATTGTGTGTTCCATTGAGGAAGCCAATGATATGGACAAGCTTACTGTCGATGAGCTGCAAAGCTCCCTTCTTGTGCACGAGCAAAAATTCAAGAAGGAAGTAGATGAAGAGCAAGCACTCACGGTGGCATACGGTGAGAACAATGGTGGAAGAGGACGAGGCAGCCGCGGAGCTTTCATACGAGGAAGGGGCAGAGGAGGCAGAGGCCGGCAACCCTATAGCAAGGCAACCATTGAATGTTATAAGTGCCATCAGTTGGGTCACTTTCAGTATGAGTGTCCAAATATGGCTAAGCAAGCAAATTACACTGAAATTGAAGAAATTGAGGAGATGTTGCTCATGGCTTATCATGAATCGTTTGAGCAAAGCAAAACTGATGTGTGGTTTCTAGATTCAGGATGCAGTAATCACATGTGTGGAGACCCGTCATTATTTAATCGGTTGGAAGATGGATTTCAAAGAACAGTGTGGCTAGGGAATCATATGCAGTTAAATGTGGTTGGTAAAGGTACTGTCAGGCTATACTTTGGAGGCAATAGCTATCTTGTTCAGGATGTCTTCTATGTTCCAGAACTAAGGAATAATCTTCTTAGCCTTGGACGGCTGCAAGAAAAAGGATTAACAGTGGTGATGAAGGATAATAAATGCTGCATTTATCACTCAACAAAGGGCCTCATCCTTCAGAGCAACATGACCTCCAACCGTATGTTCGTTGTGCTCTCTGATAAGTATTCTGACAAGGACACAAAAGAAGTTTGTCTGCAGTCCACAACCCAAGATTCGGTACAAATTTGGCATCGAAGGTTTGGCCATCTCGGTTACACAGGATTGCGCATGTTGAAGGACAAAGAGATGGTGAAAGGGATGCCGTGTCTTCTTGGACCTGATTCCACTTGCACAGATTGTCTGAAAGGAAAACAACATAGAGAAAATATTCCAAAAAAAAGCATATGGCGTGCTTCAACTAAGTTGGAATTAATCCATGCTGACATCTGCGGACCCGTCTCACCAGCTTCAAATGGCCAAAAGAGGTATTTGCTTTGTTTCATTGATGACTTTAGTAGGAAAGCATGGGTCTATTTCCTTGCTTATAAAGCTGATGCATTTGCTGCCTTTAAGCAATTTAAGAGTAGTGTTGAAAAAGAGTCTAGTCTGTCTATTAAGTGCTTAAGAACAGATCGGGGAGGAGAATTTACATCAAGTGCTTTCAATGATTATTGTAAAGATAATGGAATCAAGAGACAACTAACCACAGCTTACACGCCGCAACAAAACGGAGTAGCCGAGAGGAAGAACAGAACAGTGATGAACATGGTAAGAAGTATGATGGTTGATATTCCTAAGAGTTTTTGGCCTGAAGCTGCGAGTTGGGCGTTCTACATGCTTAACAGAAGTCCAACTTCTTCTGTGAAGGACATGACACCAATAGAAGCTTGGAGTGGGATAAAGCCATCTGTAGAACATTTTAGGGTGTTTGGTTGTATAGGACATGTACATGTGCCTGACGCCAAACGCACTAAACTAGAGAATAAGAGCAGAAGTTGTGTACTGTTTGGGGTTAGTTCAGAATCAAAAGGCTACAGACTATTCGATCCCATAAGCAAGAAAGTCATTGTTAGTCGGGATGTTGTGTTTGAAGAAGAGAAAAAGTGGAGCTGGGATAAGAGTTATGACAGCTTGATAAGCCTTGATCTAGACTGGGGAGATGACATAAATGAAGGAGAAATTGAGACTCAAGATGTTACCAATGAAGATTCTGATGTTATTATAGAAACTGTCACTGAAGAAGATAAAGCAAGCATAGATGAAGAGGGAAGTGATAGAGAAAACACTATGGCAGCGGCTGCGTCATCTCCTGAAGCCACAAATACAAGGGAAGGAGATTGTGTCAGAAGGACAGGTCGTATCAAAAGGAGACCAGTGTGGATGACAGACTATAACGTCAATGATGAAGCTGAGACTGCTGAAGCAAGTCAAGATCACACCTCACATTTAGCCTTATTCATAGAATGTGATCCTATTAGCTATGAAGAAGCTGCTAAGAGCCAAGAATGGAGAAATGCTATGAATTCAGAAATTCAATCCATTGAGAAGAATGAAACATGGTTTCTCACTAATCTACCGGAGGGAGCCAAAAGTATAGGAGTAAAATGGGTTTATAAGACTAAATTGAATCAATATGGAGAAGTTGAAAAGTACAAAGCTCGGCTAGTTGCAAAAGGATATGCACAAGAACACGGAGTTGATTATGAGGAAGTATATGCACCAGTCGCTCGGATGGATACCGTGAGGATGATTTTAGCATTGGCAGCTCAGAAAAGTTGGATAATCTATCAGCTAGATGTAAAGTCAGCTTTCTTGCAAGGAGAACTCTCCGAAGAAGTGTACGTAGACCAGCCAAGAGGGTATGAAATCAAGGGTGCTGAAAGAAAAGTGTACAAGCTTCGTAAGGCCCTATATGGATTGAAGCAGGCACCACGTGCATGGTTCAGCAGGATAGATACTTACTTTCAGAAGATGGGATTTGTAAAGGATGTCAGCGAGCAAACACTCTTCACGAAATTCAACAAACAAGGTAAATGCCTAATTATTAGCTTGTATGTTGATGATTTGATCTACACTGGTAATGATCAAACTATGATGAATGAGTTTAAAGAATCCATGATGAAATAATTTGAAATGACTGATTTGGGAAGAATGAAATACTTCCTGGGAATTGAGGTGTTGCAGCTTGATAGTGGAATTTTCATGTGTCAAAGAAAGTATGTGAAAGAGTTACTAACAAAATTCAGAATGGAGGAAAGCAACTCTGTCTTAAATCCTATTGTCCCGGGGTTTAAGATTCACAAAGATGAAGAAGGTGTGAAGGTAAATATCACACTCTATAAGCAGCTTGTGGGAAGTATGATGTATGTGACAGCCAATCGGCCAGATGTAATGTATGTTGTTAGTCTGATTAGCAGATACATGTCTATGCCAACTGAACTTCACTTTGCAGCAGCCAAAAGAATTTTGAGGTATTTGCAAGGGACTATTGAATATGGGCTATTTTACAGGAAAGAAGGAAACAGAGAGCTAGTAGGATTCACTGACAGTGATTACGCTGGATGTGTGGAGGACAGAAAAAGTACATCCGGGTATACCTTCATTCTCAGTGATGCAGCAGTGGCATGGTCCTCCAAGAAACAACCAATTGTTACTCTAAGTACAACCGAAGCAGAATTTGTGGCAGCAGCAGCTTGCTCTTGTCAGTTAATATGGATGAAAAGAGTGTTGGGCAAAATTGGCTATGAAGGAAGCAGCAACCCTGTTATTTTCTGTGATAACAACTCAACAATCAAGCTATCAAAAAATCCGGTGATGCACGGCAAAAGCAAACACATCGATGTAAGGTTCCACTTCCTACGTGAGCTGGTGAATGAAGGAGTTGTTCAGTTAAAATTTTGTAGCACGCATCAGCAGGTTGCAGATATATTTACTAAGCCACTCGACACAAGAACCTTCCAGGGACTTAGAAAGAAGCTAGGAGTATGTGATGCACCAAAGTTAAACTGAATTGGACTGTTCAGTTTAGGAGGAGATGTTAAGATTAATATTTTGATATTTATTTTTAATTAAATTAAGTATTGCAGCACATTAGAATGTGTCAGCTTATTGTTAGCTATTTTATTGTTTCAGTCAAAGTCAGTACCTAGATTTTAGGAAGGAATAAACTGCTCCACATATAATCGGGCAGTTAGGGAGATCGTGTGATATTATGTAAGCCTATTTATTGGCCTTTTCTTATTCAATTAAGTAAGTTTTCCAGCATTTGATTCTAACAGTAATCAAAAGCAAACCTCCATACAACAATCAAAATGAAACTTGCTAATCTAAAATTGAAACATCCTCCAAATATTACACATATACAAAAGCATAATTGACTGTAGTTTGAATTTTAGAGCATGGTCAGTCGGACAAACACACATACTCTATTCACAGTTTATCTACCTGACATGAGTATTCAATCTTCAAAAATATCTTACATTTATAAACTTATACACCAACTTCAGACACACATACAACAACAACAGTAAAAAAATATGGCTTCAATTCAAAATTATCATAATATTTCCAGACCAAAATGCAGAGCATAACAAATTGAAACTCATTGTGATAACCATAACTAGAAAAACGAGATTAGTTTTGAGTGTTACCGAAACGATATCGTAGTCGAAGTTAATTCGGTCCTCTTAGCCTGCTTCACAACATTCAAGACTTCACTGATTTGAACAAAACACGAATGTCTCTCGCTGTTATATGTCATCTTGCATTGTTGTCGTCGTAAGACCGAACGTAATGTCAAGCCGTAGTTGAAGCTAGTCAAAATATATGGATGTTTCCGTCATGCCGTGTCGTACGCTGAGGAGAATGTAAGATCAATGCAGCTTTTGTTGTTGTAGAGTTGGATATGTCGAAACTGGGATAACACACGCAAGACGTCTTTGAAACAGGGGGCTGAACCATGTGTAGTCGTTTGTTGACTCCAATCGTGATTGTTGTTGCTGGTTTGAGCTGTTAGCCGTGTGTGAGCTGTTGGTCCGCTGGTATTCCTTTCTTACCTTGGATCTTAGCTTTAACATTGTCGACGATTTTGGAAGACTCGTCCTCGAGGGTGATGGTTTTCCCAATTAGGGTCCTCCAGCCTTAGGGAGGTCCAACTTGTCTTCTTTTAGTTCTAGGCTTCTTTGTGGGAGTGTCGTGTTCAACCGTCTTCTTTGTGAGGCTGTCTTGCTCAGCAACCTGTTCAACTGTCTTTTTCTTGGGGGGACCTTGATCAGCCACCTTTTTACCTTTCCTTGTCATAAGCCTTTTGGCCATGCCAGGATTGATTTTTGCTATTAGATCATTATCATAATATTCATCAAGGTCCACCAACTCAGCATTCTTGGTGCCTTGCACATCATCACCTACACTATCAGACATTGCACCCTTGTTCTTCTCTTCTGATGTATGATCTTTCAAGGTTCCAACATTGGGCATAACATCACTTTGATCATGCACAGTTGGAACAGACCCCTTATTGCTGGGTGGAATGGGTATGTTCAGAGCCCTAGCTACCATACCAGCAATGATGTTGTGGGTTTTCTTGGCTCCATCATCATTAATATCAGAAGTTGTAGGAGTAGGAGTTTTACCTGAGACAAGGTCTTTGGGCCTTCTTGCATGTTGGCTCCTTGGGTTCTTTATCAGAACTCCTTCTGGAGTCATCATGTGCATGTGTGCTATTTCAAGCACTGAGTTAGGGCTGCTTGACTCAGTTCCTACCTCAGACCCATTGGTGGATATTCTCTTGGAGGGAGAGGATTTTGATGAATGTTGAGACATTGCGCAAAATGTTGATCGTGTGGAAAAGAGTTTTCGTTCGTTGGAGGCTGTAAGGAAGATGAACAGTTTGATCGTGAACCAAGTGGTGTAGGAGTTTGATGTGTAGGGGCTCAATAGATGATATGGCAAATGAAGAGGGAACTTAATGTTTTGACCAATCAGTAAATGATTGAATTTTAAATTATAATTCCCTATTCCCGTTAATTACTATAACTCACCATTACTCAAGGGCCTCAATGTTTGTAGATCATTTTTAAATTTATGGTCCTTGATACTTCTTGCACCGATAGCAACCCTATTTATTGCATAATCATCAGGTATTGCACAAATCCCTTGCCATTTACACAAGTTACCCCTGAGCATGCCCCCCTTGAACTTACCAGAACTTGGTTGAATGGTGCGCTGGATGTCACATAACTCATGACATCCGGAGTAACATTGCTTCCTTTAGGCAGGGTAGCATCCATGGACTCCCTCAGGTTCCAGTATAGCCTATCTAGCTTTCCCTGATGACCAATATTTGGGTATCCCTTCTTGGCTTGCTTCCCCGCATGAATTTTCTTACATCCTGTCCTTCTTTCTGAAGCATGCTTTGAAGATCTTCTTGCTGATGTGTTGGACCTTCTATTTTGTCTGTCTTTCACCAGCCATAATTTGTCCTTAGTTTCCTTTTTATCCAAGTTATTGAGGATACTTCTGGGCTCCTACAAGTAGCAATTATTCATTGCTCTGGATCCCCTCATTTCTTCCTCACCTTCTTCATTGACAACCACACACTTATCCTTTGAAAAGTGGACTTTTAAACCTTGGTCACATAGCTGACTTATGCTTATTAGGTTAACAGTCAGTCCTTTAACCAGCAAGACATCCTTCAATTTTGGAGTTTTAAGACTGTCAAGTTGTCCAACACCTATGATTTTTCCTCTAGCTCTATCACCAAAGGTTACATGATTGGATGTATGAGGGTTGAGTTTTGTCAAGTGATCCTCAATTCCAGTCATATGTCTGGAGCAGCCACTGTCAAAGTACCAATCCTCTTAGGTTGACATCCTTAGAGAAGTGTGAGCTGCTAAGGCCATATTCTTGCCAACCCAATGTCTTTGCTTGTTAGGGGCACCCTTCTTAGTTTTTGCTTAATGCTGCCTTTTGACATGAGCTCTCTGTTCAGATTTCCCTTGATGAGGATGGCTAGGAAATCCATGCAGCCAGAAACACACAGATTTGATTTGACCAAGTTTTCCATAGTGGTAACATCTATACCCTTGGAATCTACTTTTGACTTGATTCCAGTTTCTGTTAGTTGGATGTTGTGACATTGGTCGTGACATCTTCTTTAACTTCTGGATCTCAGGTTGTAATCTCTTGAGTTTCAGCACAGGTTTTTGTTTATCAACAAATCCTAGTCCAGACCTATCTTCTGAGGTTTGTCCAATCTGAAGGATTTCCTCTAGGGTGTCAGTCCCAGAATTGAGCATCCTTATGGATTTTGTCATTTGATCATTTTTACCTTTCAACTCATTCACTTCACTTCTGAGTGTGTTTATTGTGGCTAGATGCTCTCTCTTTTCAGCTTCTAACTCCTTGATGATTTTCTTCTGTTGCTCTCCTTGCTGATACAGTTTTGTGCTTCTGATATGAAGCTTTTGATATGAGGCTGCAATTTCCTCAAAAGTCAATTCCTTTTCACTAGAGTCATCATCAGAGATACACGCTGTTGAGGGCAGTAACATGTTTAGCTGACTCCTCTTCTGATCCACTGTCAGAATCTCCATCTGACCAAGTAACAGTTAGGCCTTTTCCCTTCTTTTTGAGGTATGTGGGACATTCCTTTCTGATATGACCATATTGTTGCACCCCGAAATTTGACCAACCGGTTCCCATATCTGGTTTATGCTTCAACGCATTTTGCATTCGCATTTGCATACTGCATGCATTGCATTTTTCTCAGTCAGATCGATTTTATTGGGATTGCGACCCCTGGCGTTTCAGGCAGTTCAGGCCGGTTTGAATAAGTGTATTTTGAGAATTGGTGCTCGTTCCCTGTGTTTTCAGGCCATCTCGGTGCCCGGGTTTCGTTATGGTTGCGCAATCGTTTTATAATCGATTTAATCGACCTCCTGGCATTTTTTAGGATTTTTCTTTTATTTTTTTAGATTTTTAATGCAGTATGTTGTTTTTAGAATTTAGTAGTTTTTTTTAAAAATAATTTTTAGAATTTTTAAATAAATATTCCTTTTTGTTTTTAGAGTTCAATAGATTTTAAAAAATTTTTAGATATTACTTTTCCTTTAATAGATTTTTTTTAATAGATATAACTAGATTTTATTTTTCTTTAATAAGAATAGATTTTTTTAAATAGATATTCATGTTTTTTTTATAGATTTTATTAGATTTTATTTGTTTTTTTTTAAATTTAATAGAATGGATTTTTTAAATAGATATTAATGTTTTTTTTAGATTTTATTAAATTTTAAGTGATTTTATAGAATAGATTTTTTAAAATAGATATTAAGTGTTTTAGATTTTATTAGATTTTATTTGATTTTTAGATTTAATTAGATTTTTAAATAGTTTTTTAGATATTAAATAAATCTTTTCTGTTTTTTTTAATAGATTAATTAGGATTTTATTTTTAATTTTCGTTTTAGGATTAATTAGGATTAATGATAGATTTTAATTAGGTTTTATTTTTAATTTTCGTTTTAGGATTAATTAGGATTTTTTTCAGTATTAATTTTGTTTTTAGAGTTTAATCAGAGTTTAGTCCAGTGGGCTTTTTATCCATTAATTGAGCCCAAATCAAAAGTCCAGTAATGCCACTTGTCAGCATAAAAACGTTGCCACGCGTGCGTTTCTGTTTTCAGCCACCTCATTTCTCAGACCCCACTCTCTCTGCCACCTAGCACCCACACGCGTCTCTTTCTCTTCTCTCTCCACTCCCACGTGTCCTCCCCTCCCTCCTCCCTCTGCACGCGTCTACCCGCCGGTCCCTTCACCGCCGGCCATGCAAAGCTCCCGGTGACCACCATAACCGTCATCGCCGGCCGCCGTAACACCCCTCTAACCGTCGCCGGAAAACCAAATTTCGCCGGAAAATGCTAATCTTCATCTTCTCCGATCCAGATTCATCATCAGAATCATCAACCTCTCATGATTCGCCAGTGATTTTCCAGAAGTTTTCAACAAGTGTTCATTTGTCAACATCAATGTTCGTCTGAATTTTCCAGGAATCATCAATAGGCTCGTACGATCTGGAACTCTGTGTGTTCATCCTCCATCAACTTTCCTGAAAATTGATCAAGAACTTTTATCATCATCTGGATTCGCGAAGAACACTCGTCAACACGCAATCGTTTTCCCTATTTCCTATTCGTTCTTCAACAACCTCTGATCAAGACCTTCAACGACTCTCCTCAACGCATCAAGCTTGTTTGACTCTCCATCTTCGTGAAAGAATTCCAGTAATTATCTCCGACCTACTCCGAATCTTCAACAAGTCCTCTAACATCAAGATCTTCATCCGTTCGGTAACACCAAGCTCCTTCGTGCACCTCCAGAAACGTAAGTTTCAACCATCGTCGTTCAGCAAATTCGCCCGGTGCTTCAAGATTCGTCAATCTACGAACTCCTTCCCCTCAAAAACTTTCAAGATATTCTTCCAGACGTCGCCATCTTCGTCGCATCACCAGGTTTGATCACTTTCTCGAACCCTTGAGCTTGCTGTTGGTTAAATCTGTAGGATTAGGTTTGGTGTGGTTAGGATAAGTGGAACTTCTGTATCTGTGAAGATAGATTGAGGTTAGGTTAGGATGAGGTAACCGGAGTTGAAGATTGGATTAGTTTAGTTGGGGAGGGTGTTTGAGAGAGTCTCAGAGAGAGAGGGTTTAGGGTAGCGCCGCTAGGGTTTCGGGAAAGAGGGCAATGAACAGTAGCGAGAAGATTTAGGAGAGGTTAGTTTTGTTTTGCTGAGGATGAGTGGGAGTGGGCTCGGGCATTAGGCCCAGTCACAAGGGATTGCTGATCATACTCCATGTTTACCATTAACCCCCCCCCCCCCTCTCCCTGTGGCGTTTTGGTTTGGGCCTTAGGCCGTTTGCTGGTTACACCCCCCCCCCCCCCCCCCCCCGTTTGGGGCCCAAACGTGAATGCAAGGCGAATCCTCGCTATTCGCACCCCCCCTGGTTTATTGTTTTGTGTGGTTTTTCAGAACCTTTAATGGGCCTAGCGCGTTTGCTAGCAGTACCCCCCTCCTGGGCCCAGTGTATTCCTGCAGTGTAAATAATTGCTTTTGCCACCCCCTGTCTTAATTGAATTTTCATATTATTTCATATTTGCATATAGTTTATAAAATAAATCATAATAAATCCAAAATTAATCAGAAAAATATTTCAAAAATACCTCCATGATCTTGGATTTATTTGTAATTTTATGAAAATAATAAATTTCATATTCGCCCATTTTTCAATTTAATTTGGTTTTTCCCATTTTATTGATTTCTTTAATTTTGTACATTTGATACATGTTTTTGTAAATTTGCTTGTGACCAATTGGTGAATAGTTTTGAGTTGATTCTTGTTGGGTTGCTTAGATTAGAAGTATAGGTTCCCTTAGAGATTTATCTCACATTTTTTTGATTTAATCTTGTTTAGTTTTGATTAGAGAACATTAGGGTGATAGTAGTAGGGTTCAAACTCAACATAGGTGCATTATAACATTTTATTTTGGGGTTTTTAGCATGAATTAGGTTCTGGGACATATAGGGTATGTAGGGTAGATGTAAAAATCCCCTTAGAATTAATCTTAGAATTTTAAATACTATATTACTATTTTTAGTATATTTTACAAATGGAGTGTTTGTTTGGTGTTCCCACTTGGGGTTTATATTTGTTTGCTTGGGCTTTTGGGCTTTTCTATAGGATATGGGGCTTGGTTCGAGCTTGTGGAGCATGAAGAATCAAAGGTGTTAATTGCAGACAAAAGAAGATCCTTGGAGCTTGGAGATCAAAGGTGTTGATTGAAGACATAGGAAATAATAGGAGTAAGCAGAGCCTTAGAATAGACTGAATTTTTTTGTACAAACATGGATGGCTTCATGTGCTTCCATTCCTCTCTATGACATAAAGTCCCTCTATGGTATTCACCTCCCTCCTTTGGAGGGATAAGTGGCCTTACCTTAGAGGTAGAACTTTGAGAGAACCATTCTTCTATAATGTTAAACTGTTTGTAGGCTTCCTTTGGTAGTCAATGAACTGTTTAACATTCAACTCATCTTGTTAAGTGACTATCATCTAGGAGAGCTTGCCTTGAAGAAAGAAGCCATTGAAGATAGAGATGAAGATCAAAGATTGACAAAGATGAAGATTATTCATGTCAAAACTGTGCAGCTGTTAAAGCTAGGGTTTACTGCTGTTTGGAGCTATCTGCTGTCTGATGCTGTCAATTGTTTGAGATTTTGTGCCTGCTTGAGCTTGGTGATTTCTTGGAGATAGAAGCTTGTTGTAGCTTGGGTATCATTGGAGTTTGACTTTGGGGTTCATTGGAAGATTGTTGTTAATCAACTGTCAGAGTTGTATGTTTTTAGAGCTGCTGATGTAGTAGTTGGGGTGCTGTCAGAGCTGGTTTTGGGGTTTATTTTTCTTTGCTGTATTGTTTGTTAACTTTCCCCTTAGGTTTGAAGTGAAGCCGTTTCACTTTGCCTATTGTTTTCTAGGTTTGAGGTTGAGTGGGACTCCCTTGCCTCGCTTGTACTGCTGCATTCATGCATTTTACCGCTTTACTGTATATTTGATGTTTCTTTTCCGTCTATCCCTTAGGATCTCTGTTTCTCTCTGCGCAAGAGAGAAATATGACAGAAATTAGGTGTTAATCCATGCATGACAACATTACGATAGTTTTGATTCCCATCTCATCTCAAAACAATCAAAAACACAGTAATAAGATTTCAAACCTCAATAAAAGACAGTTCTTGCGTAAAAGACTGTAAACCAATCAAAAACGTCATTTTTGTCCGCTTGGACCCGTAATCAGGAGAAAACCTTTTTCAGAAGGATAAAAATAGTCAGACTTGTGTCTTTCGTAGCCCGAACTACGTTTGCTCTGATCTTTCATGCTGTATGAAAGTACGTAGGCATAGGATGTGATATCCTAGCGAGCAACCTTCCCCTCCTTTCCCGTAGGTAGGCGAACTACGTTGACTCTGATTTCTCGTTCCAGACGGGAATACGTAGGCATAAAGTGCGATACTTTGCCGAGTCATTTTATTTTCTTTTAACCCCAGACCTGTAGAGTAGATAGAATAACAATCCGTACTAGAAAACAAGCGTGGATCCCGTCGAGTACGACGGACGTGAGGGGTACTAATACCTTCCCCTTGCGTAATCGACTCTCGAATCCAGGATTTGGTTGCGACGACCATTCCTTTCCCGTCTTTGCGGTAGGTTTACTTCGAGCGTTTCCTTTTTCTCCGTTGGGATAAATAACGCACGGTGGCGACTCTTTTGTTCAGCCGGCGCCGATTTTCGCAGTAGCGACAGCTGGCGACTCTGCTGGGGACTCCAACGGTTCCCTACGCGAGTCAATCCTAGCGCTTGTTTTCCCGTCGTGGAGTTTGTATGGATTTACGTTTTCTGTATTTTACATTCAGCATTATATATTGTGATTATTGTTGTGGGTATGAGGGGGTTCTATGATTGAGAGATAAGCCGGGCCTGGGCTTGAGTGCACCTAGAATTAGAGTGGAAATTAGTGGGCGCGTGCATGCTTTGCATGTACTAGTGTCTCATGAAATCCACGCTCAGACGAGGTTCTCCCGGTTGACTTCTTTTTCAACCCTTTGGGTTGAGGGGGTTGTTGGTTTAGAGGATTGTCGACTCTGGGGACCGATCATTTGGAAGTTGGCTAAGTGAGGCCTCTTCAGGACATGATGATGCCACACCTTCTGGGTATCGTATCATCCGTCTTGAAAGTCTGTGACGCCAATGACCGCATAGGATGCCATACCTTGTGTCAGTTATTAGGACACCTACCTGTGAGAGGGGTTGGGACATGCAGGTAACTTGACCTCCAGATTACCGGTTTTCTTGATTGAGGTTCAGTGGTATTGGAGGACAATGTTATTGGGTCTGTCAGAGACCGGGTTGGAGCATTGTGGATGGTCTTGAGCAGTTTGTGGGTCTATTTGAGGCCAAGATTGTGGATTGGATTTCTCAGCCAGGGGCACGTGATCCCTTGTTGCATTGTTTGCATCATCATGTGCATATCATTAACGTGTGTCTGTGCTGCAGGTGCATTTTCATACTTCCCAATTCTAGTGCTCCGGACTTCTATCTGTTATAATGAGTACTTTGAGGAAGACTGTTGCGTATAAGTTGCCTAACCCTGATGTGACTTCTTTGTTGGGTATGATCTCCCTAGCTGACGATGATGTGAAGAGAAGTTTTAGAAAGAGTTATGGGAAGCTACTGAGTTTGGTTTGCAGACCAACCGCATACGAGCTGAATGGGTTATACACATTGATGCAGTTGTATGATCCATCCTTGAGGTGTTTTATGTTCCAGGACTTCATTTTGGCTCCGACCATGGAGGAGTACGCCGAGTTTCTAGAGTTGCCTGTTCAGAACAGAGTGCCCTTCATTCACTTTGAAGCTAAGCCTAAGCTGGAAGACTTAGTTGTTCCCTTGCATATGGATCCTGCAGAGTTGTTGTTGACTTCCTGGCATGGAGTTTCGGGGTTTTATCTCAAGTTCTTGGTTAGCAAAGCTCAAGAATATGCCAAAAGTGGCTGCTGGATTGTGTTTAACGCTGTTCTTGCCTTGTGCATCTATGGGATTATACTGTTCCCTAATCTGCCTGAGTTCGTTGATTTGGATGCATTCCACTTGTTTGCTGCAGGCAACCCGGTGCCTACCTTGATTGGAGATTTCTATCATTCCTTACATTATAAGAATGAAAACAGGAGGGGGAAGAATGTCCATTGTTGTGTACCATTGCTGAATATGTGGTTTGAGAGCCATCTGCCCAAGAAGGGTCCTTTTGTTGAATCTGCAGATACAACTGAATGGTCCAAGCGTCTAATGGGACTTTCTTCAAAAGACATTGTCTGGTTCGATAGAGACTTATTGGGGTCAGAGATTATCTTCAGTTGCGCCGGGTTTCTCATCGTTCCTCTAATTGGAAGGAAAGGCTGTATTAATTACAACTCATCTTTGTTGGTTTGACAGTTTGGGTATGCTTTGAAGAGTCCACCGAAGGAGGAAGAAATACAGGAATCTCTGTATTTCACTGGTGACCTGAGTGGGGAATTATTAGCCAAGCTTCAGCGCGCTTGGAATCATATCTGCAGAAGAGGGAAACCATTGCTTGGAAAGAATGATTGTCAAGCTTATATGCCTTACAAGATGTGGATTCAAGATAGGGTAATGCAGGTGCAGATGCCTTTTCCAGCAGTATCACGTCCCGTTCCCATTCCAGTTGAGGCACCGACTACTGTGGCTATTGAGGTCTATGAGCGGGTTGTGAAAGAAAAAGAAGACTTGATAAACATCAATGAAGGGCTAGAGAAGGAATTGGCTCAAATCCGGAGTGAGAAGAACAAAGCTGTGTATTCCTTCCAACAGCAGACTGAGTTGGCAAACAGGCTAGGTGCCGAACTGACAGAAGAGACAAAGGCTAGGTGCCGAACTGACAGAAGAGACAAAGAAACGTGAACGCCTGGGAAAATAATTCAGAAGCTCTCATGATATGTTAGAGTCCAAGAAGAAGTCACTTGATGCCGCCTACCGGGAAATATCTTCGTGCAACAGAACGTGGAATGCTACGCTAACCAACAACAAAAAGAGGGAAGAGAAATTGAAACAGCAAATTTCTGAACTCGAAGACCAGTTGAAGGCTAGCAAGAGAAAGTATGAAGAGGAGGTTATGACAAGATATAGTCTTCAGAACTCATTGAACAAAGCCATCGAGTGCAAGAAGGAGGCTGTGTCTCAGAAACGGAAGTTAGATGACCGCTTTGGAGAAGGGGCGTGGGAGGAATCTATTGGTGATTTACGACGTGTCAAGCGAAGAGATCTACTTGTCGAGGGTTTGCTTACTCAACCAAATCATCCCGAGACTAAGAGATTATTAGAGGAGTACCAGGCGTATGGTCGCACTTGACTATCTCATATATTGATGTGTATGCTTTATTTGCATTGTGCTGTCCATCACCAGGATTGTTGGTTGAGGTCATGCCTTCTTATTGGACGCTCATTAATATTGTATTCCTGACTTGATGGGATTTTCTGCAATGTATGAGATGTTTTTCTATGATTGGGTTTCGAGCTTCTTATTGCTATCACTGTCACTGCACTGGCACATTGGCACTAGAATTGGGGAGTGATATTCCCTAATGCACATACACATGTTGCATTTGCATACACATTCATATTGCATTACCAGGTAATTATTGAACTGTATCTCATTTCCTGCATCTCCCCAGGTTCTTCCAGGATTGAAAGTCAATGTCCTCACCGATACTCTACTCGTACCAACTGCAAAAGAGTCATGGACCAGATGCAAAACGAGTTGCAGGAGATGCGTGAAAAGCTGGCGCTGTTCATGCAGACCATGGAGACAATTGTGAAGGGGCAGGAAAACTTGCAAACTTTGGTGCAGCCATTGCTGGCGAGAAATGCTGGGAATGGAAACGAAGACCCCAATTCTGTACGTGTTGAAACCATTCATGGGGATGGTACTCCTACACCTGTAGCTCCACCTGTGGTGAATATACCTGCTGTGAATGTGAACAATGGCACTGGCGCCGGGAATGGTAATACGGGAATTGGTAATGAGACTGTCATTAACAATGTTGGGTTCGAAGACGCCAATCTGGGCGGTGATAACAATGGAGGTAATGGCTTTGGTAACAACGGACTCGGCTATAACGACCAGGGGTTCGATTATGTCAACCAAGATGGGAAGTTTGGCTTCAACGCTCAGGGTTTCGGACATGATGGATTTGGTAATGCTAATCATGCCTATGGTCGATTCGGTAATGGAAATGGTGCTGGAATGATGTCTTTTGGACCTGCCGGGGTCGCTCAAGGGTATGGTAACAGAGGACGGGGCCCTATGATGAATCAGGCTAGATTTGGTCGTAACAACGGGTATGATGGGTACGGAAATGAGAATGTTAATTGGATGGAAGACCAATAAGAAGATGCTTTCTCTAGTAGGGGTATGGATGGACCTGTGGATCCTGTTCAGAGGATCAAAATGCTTGAGGAGCAGATGAAGGGTGTAGTGAATCAGAATACTTCTGGTTTAGATATGACCACAATGGGATTGGTGCCTGGCCTAAGGGTACCGCTGAAGTTTAAAGCTCCCACCTTTGATAAATATAAGGGAGACACTTGTCCAAAGGTGCATGTTCGCTCTTACTACAGACGGATGTCCGCTTACTCGAATGATGAAAGAATGCTGATGCATTTTTTCCAAGACAGCTTATCTGAGCCGTCACTTGAGTGGTATATGGGGATGGAACCCATTCAGATCAAAACCTGGAAGCAACTGGCTGAGGCGTTTGTGACTCATTACAAGTACAACAGTGACCTGGCACCGAATAGAGTCCAATTGCAAGGCTTGTCTCAGAAAGCTGGGGAGAGTTTCAAAGAATATGCGCAAAGGTGGCGCGACATGGCGGCAAGAGTGCATCCTCCTCTAGTGGAGAAGGAAATGAACGATATGTTCATTGGAACATTCACGGGGATATTCTACGAGAAGTTGTTTCCTGTTGCGTTGGGCAGTTTCTCTGATCTGATCTTGATGGGTGAAATGATTGAGAATAGTATTAAGGTGGGAAGGTTCCAAGCTGGGGAGTCTACTTCGTCGGGAGGTAATAGAAAAGCATTTGGTTGCTAATACCTTCCCCTTGCGTAATCGACTCCCGAATCCAGGATTTGGTTGCGACGACCATTCCTTTCCCATCTTTGCGGTAGGTTTACTTCGAGCGTTTCCTTTCCCTCCGTTGGGATAAATAACGCACGGTGGCGACTCTTCTGTTCAGCCGGCGCCGATTTTCGCAGTAGCGACACATATCCCTCACACTCATGACACTGTACTCCTCTGCTTTGGCTGACTTTATCTTTAGATTTTTCTTTATCAGAAGACATGCTTTTGGTATAAGGTTTAGACCTAGCATTTATTCTTTTGACCAGTTTGTTGAACTGTCTTTCAAGCAAGGCAATTGCTTCAGACAGATTCTCCTCCTTTTCACCATCTTCTTCATCTGAATCAGCAGTGTTTGAGACAAGGGCTATACTTTTGCTCTTTTTCTCCACAGACTGATCACACATGCCCATCTCAAATGTTTAGAGAGAACCTATAAGTTCATCCACCTTCATGTTGCATATGTCTTGGGCTTCTTCAATGGTTGTTACTTTCATAGCAAAACTACAAGAAAAAAGGAGATTTATGACACTTGAGTTGCGACAGTTATCTCAAAACCGTCCTTATTCCTGGATTGCGACGGTTGTCACGACAGTTAGGGTCAACTGTCGTAGATTTTTTGTGACAGTTATCAAAAAACCGTCCTTGTTCCTGGACTACAATAGTTCTCACGACGGTTTGAGCCAACCGTCGCAAATTTTTTAGGCATGTTGTATAAAATAATGCGACAGTTACCAAAGAACCGCCATCTTTCCACACTCGCGACAGTTAAGGCGAACTGTCGCAATTACTTTAGCCAATCATAATCACTATTTTTTTATTCCTTTAATTTTCCACTTTTTTCTTTCATTTTTATTTTCTAACATTTTCAGTTTTATTAATTAATTTAATAAATAATTATTATAATTTTCATGACAATGTAGCTTGATATTTTTGTCTAAAATAATAGTAAAATATTTTCTGTTTTATTATATAAATAGTTAACTTTTATTAAAATTAATTATGATAACAATGTTAATATGTTTATATATATATATATATATATATATATATATATATATATATATATATATATATATATATATATATATATATATATATATATATATATATATATATATATATATATATATATATATATATATATATATATATATATATATATATATATATATATATATATATATATATATATATATATATATATGGATTAAAATTCACATCATTTTAAGAATTTATTTGCATAAATTTTAAAAAGTATTTAATTTGGGTGTAAACATTAAAACATTAATCTCTTTTATTTAAACAATAAAATTAGAAAACATATTTAGAAGGAAACACAAATTATATTTTCTTTTGTTTTGGGTCTAATATAATTTTGGGATCTATAGATTCATTCTCACCTGTTTATCTTAAATCCTAAACCCTTCCATCTAATTCTAAACCTGCAGTTCCCTCAGAAAAATCCTAACCCTAAATCCCCAAATTCACATTCAACGACAGCGAGTATGCATTTCTCCTATTCCTCACATGATTTTCTGAAGAACTTACATCTCCAAAATGCAAAAAGAAGCTTTTGAAGGAAACATTTCCAGACTCCTTCTTAACGAAATTCAATACGAGATTCAATCCTCTTCTTCTTCCAAACCAGTACGTCCTTTTCCCCTTTTTGTAATTTGTGGTTGTGTGTGTAATTGGTTTTGATCCATTGAAAATTGGTAATTAGGGTTTGCTTTGTTCTTGAAAGAATGATAGAGGAGCTAACGACTTTTAGAACAATTTGATTTGACTTATTTGAACTTATCTGATGATAGTTTCAGAGTTTATTCAAACAATTTATGATTTTGATTTCGAAAATAACTTATAATTTATATGAAAATGGTTTGATTTTAATTTAGCTATTATTATGGATGTAGTTTATGTAGAAGCACTTATATGATAAGTGCTATAAACACTTAAGCTATTCATGTTGGATTTCGAAATATCTAGTTCATGTTGGATTTTTAAGTGATAGGTGTGGTTACTTTTTTCCTCTACAAGGTTGCATTTTTTAACCTTTTTATCCCATAATTATCGCTGCAATTAGCATTTTTTTGGTGAAATCCTCCACTTTTCTTCTATTTGACTTGGCTGAGTGAAACTTTTTTATGTGAATAATAAGGGGTGTGTTCTTGTTTTGCTGCTTACTAACAAGTTTGGTTCCTTTATGGTGGATGGCCGACCTGGTGAGTGATGGATTACATTGAATAGACAATTTGGCGATGAAAATATTAAAGTTGAAATCACCATGTTTGATGGAGCTGCTCCTGCTCTGAAAGCAAGTGGTGGTGTGGCTAATGCAGATGAAGTGCAGCTACACATTGTCGCTACTGCGAAAATCAGCGCCGGTTATGACAAAAGAGTCGCCACCGTGCGTTATTTATCCCAACGGAGGGAAAGGAAACGCTCGAGGTAAACCTACCGCAAAGACGGGAAAGGAATGGTCATCGCAACCAAATCCTGGATTCGGGAGTCGGTTACGCAAGGGGAAGGTATTAGCACCCCTCACGTCCGTCGTACTCGACGGGATCCACGCTTGTTTTCTATCTAAGGGTGTGTTATTCTATCTACTCTATAGGTCTGGGTAAAAAGGAAAATAAAATGACTCGGCAAAGTATCGCACTTTATGCCTACGTATTCCCGTCTGAAACGAGAAATCAGAGTCAACGTAGTTTGCCTAACTGCGGGTAAGGAGGGGAAGGTTGCTCGCTAGGATATCGCATCCTATGCCTACGTACTTTCATACAGCATGAAAGATCAGAGCAAACGTAGTTCGGGCTACGGAAGACACAGATTTGTCTGACTGTTTTTTATCTTTCTGAAAAAAAAAGGTTTTCTCCTGATTAACCGTCCAAGCGGACAAAAATGTCATTTTGATTGGTTTCCATTTTTTTACGCAAGAACTGTTTTTTATTGATGTTTGACCTCTTATTGTATTTTTGATTGTTTCGAGATGAGAAGAGAAATGACACTCTAAAATCCTATGGTTGAAAAATGGGAAGCAAAACTACCCTAATGTTGTCATGCATGGGTTAAAACCTAATGTCTGTCATATTTCCCTCTTGCACAGAGAAAAACAGAGATCCTAGGAGATAAACGGAAAAGAAACAGCATATATACAGTAAAGCAGTAAAATGCATGAGATGCAGCAATACAAGCGAGGCAAGGGAGTCCCACTCAACCTCGAACCTGAGAAAGCAATAGGCAAAGTGAAACGGCTTCACTTCAAACCTAAGGGGCAAGATGAACAAGCCAACAATCAATACAGTAAAAGAAAAACAAAACCCCAAAACCAGCTCTGACAGCACGCCAGCTCCTACAGCAGCAGCTCTGAAAAATATCAAACTCTGACAGTTGATTAACTGCAAAACAGTAACATCTTCAAATGAACCCCAAAATCAACTCTTCAATGATCCTCTAAACTCCAAGCAAACACCAAGCTTTATCAAGCAATGAACCTCAACAGTTGACAGCTTCAGGCAGTAGACAGCTTCAGAAAGCAGTAAACCCTAGTTCAACAGTTGAACAGCTTTGACAGGCACAAGCTTCTCCTTTATCCATCTTCCATGAAATGAACTTCTTATCTCCAATGAACTTCTTTCTTCAAGGCAATCACTCCAGAAGAGAATCACTTAACAAAATAAGTTGAATGCTAAACAGCTTATTGACAACCAAAGGAAGCCTACAAGTGTTTAACATTATGAGAGACAGGTTCCCTCAAAGTTCTACTGCTAAGATAAGTCACTTATCCCTCCAAAGGAGGGATGTGAATATCTTAGAAGGACTTCTAGTCATTGGGAGGAATGGAAGCACAAGATGCTTTCCATGTTTGTGGAAGAATTCAGTCTAATCTAAAGCTCTGCCTATCTCTCCTATTTCCTATGCCTTCAAAAACCATCTGCCAGGAAAGGAATCTTCATGCATCAAGCTCTATCCCTTGTCTTCAATCATCATTCAAGGTCTTCATTAACTCCAACAAGCAAAATCCAAGCTCCAAGCCCAATTGAAATGCCCAAAACCCAACAAACAAAGTAACCTCCCAAGTGGGAAACACACCAATATCAACCAAATTGCAAAAATCAGGTATAAAATCCTAATTAAATTTCTAAGGGACCCTAATTATGTACCCTAAGGGTACATTCTTCCCTAATCTAATCAACCTCACAAGAATCAATCAAAAATCATACACCAATCTCTCATACTAAATTCAGAAAAATTAAGTAATAAACAAATGCAAAATAAAAGCAATAATATTGTAAAATATGCAAAAAAATATAAAAATGCATGAAATCAATATTTTTATTATTTCACAATTTTCTAGAGGTCCTAAGGAAACTAGGGGAAAAAATCCCATCCTAAAATGATCATTTTTCAATTTATTGTGAATTATTTACCAACCTATATGCAAACATGAAATATAAAGGAAAATCAATTAAAAATGAAAAATATGCGTGGCGAATAGTAATGCTGGGCAATTCAAAAATGAATTGGGCTCAGGGGGGGTGCCAATATCACAACACGCTAGGCCCAAACCCAAACCAGAAAATCAATGAAAAACACAAGGAAAAAAAGGAAAATCTGGGGGGGGGGGGGGCGAATAGCAAGAGTTCGCCTTGTTATTCTGATTGGGCCTCCAGTTGGGGTGCGGTTAGTAAATCCACCTATGGCCCAAAACGAACCAAACACACTGGGAGGGGGTGAAACGAGTAAAGGGGGGAGATTATTAGCAAACCTCACAATGGGCCTGAGGCCCGGATCCATTTTGATCTCGGCCTTAGCAACAAAACAAAACCCTAAGTCTACTCCTCTCCTTTCTCCACTGTTCATCATCCCTAACACCGCTCTCCCCTCTCGCATCCTCTCTCACACAACCTCCCGGTTCTCTGAGACAAAATCTCCACCACAAACTCTCACCAAATTCGATCTCCCAGCTCAAATCATCTTTCTCTAACCTCCAACTCACAAAGACTCCATCGTTCAAACCCTCAACAGATTATTTTAACCTAATTTCGTTCAAAACCTAACCCTCAAATTAACCTTACTCTCCAACTAACCAACAAGCTATGAAGGTGGAACAAGTTTAGGAAAAACCTAGAAAATGCGACGACTGTGATGATGAAGATCCCTGCACAAATGAAGTTCTTCGTTGTCGCACCTCGAAAAATCACGGAGACATTTCGGAGAAAACGACCCTCGCGCGAAAGGCGCGGAAATGCAGTTCGACAGAGTCGCCACCGAACTTTATTTTTCCCGAATAAACGGGAGAGTAAAATATCGAGAAAACCTCTTGAAACGAAAAGGATAGGAACAGGGCTGTCGCAACCATGTTCCGGGTTCGGGAGTCGGTTACGTGAGGGGAAGGTATTAGCACCCCTCACGTCCGTCGTACTCGACGGGAACCTCTTAAGGTAATTGTGGGGAGTGTTGTTTTAGGTTTACTTGTTTTCTTCTCGTTGTTAAAGGTAGAATTGGTAGGTTAAAAGGTTAACGACGCTAAGGAGAGATGGGTGGTTAGAAGATAGGATGCTCGCCAAGGATTGGGGCCCTTGTGCCTACGTATACTCATTCGAACGAGAATGAGAAATCAGAGCGTCGTAGTTCGACTACGGGAAAGGATGGGGGAAAATGGAACGTGGAGGGAATTGTGCTCGCCAAGATCATCGCAATCTTGTGCCTACGTATCTTATATTCAAGAATGAATAAAGAATCAGAGCGTCCGTAGTTCGTGGTAACGACCACGAAATGGTGAGGTTGAATGGGTTGGAAGTTTAAGAAAGAGGCGAAAGAGTGATTGACAAGAAACCCAAGAGCGCGCCTCAAGAGCTTGTCACTCAAGAATTCAAAGAATGCGAGATTCCAAGAACTCAGTTCTTTCGGGAATTGACAGAATAAGTTGAAGATAAAGAGTTGGATGTTTCGAAATCGAAAGAATGAATTAATAACAACTCAAGGGCGCGCCTCGAGATTTATTCATTCGAACATTCAGAGAATGCTAGATTCTAAGAATATCCCTCTTTCATAAGTTTTGGAAATGTTTGTGAAAGGATCGAATCGAAAAATGGCATGCGAGGCCAAAGGAAGTTGTTTTGAAGCGGCTCGACGACGTGTCGAGGATTTGTTTGAAAATTAAACCGACTTGACGACGTATCAAGGGTTAAGATTGTGAGAAACGATATTAGTCCCTGAGGGTGCCCCTAATATCGAAACCACGAGGAATTGTGAAGTGTCGATGATTGCGAGTGCGTACGAGCATTCGACTTAGGAGAACATTGGAAAATAATTGAGTTTGAAAAAGTCGAAAGGTTGAGTGGATAACAACCCAAAGGGCGTGCCTCGGGAATTATTCACTCGAAGATCCAAAGAAT
Organism: Lathyrus sativus; assembly: GCA_963859935.3. Lineage (NCBI taxonomy): Eukaryota > Viridiplantae > Streptophyta > Magnoliopsida > Fabales > Fabaceae > Lathyrus > Lathyrus sativus. Next base: position 666,097,728 of record OZ012739.1, read on the forward strand.
GCTAGATTCCAAGAACCTCCTTCTTTCGAGGTTTGATCGAGAAAATGTTTTGAAAATGATTTGAAGCAAAATGAGGTATGAAAAGCATTTGTGCGTGTGAGGGGCGAGAATACGAGATTAGATCTGAAAATGACGATTTACTTAGTAAATGAGACGTCGGCCTCACAACCAATCAATCGGGGTATTATCGAGATGCTAGATCTCGACGACACCTTTTTCATTCGAAAAAAGTTTGGACGAACAATGAAAATATCACACAGAATGCTAGATCCCTATAATATTTCTTTATTAAAAAGAGAATGCTAAAACGAAAATTCGATCCACACATTATTTAAGGTGTACACCTTAATAATGATCACTCAAAAATGTTAGATTTCAAAGATTCAATAAAATGAATAAAAAAAATGAAATGAAGAGAAAAAACGAAATAGAAAATGGATTAGTCTCGAATAAATCATCATCTATCAATATTTTGACTGATAATAATTCTTAAAAATTGTCATTGACCAAAATGAGCAAGAAATGAATAGAAATCGATAAAAATCAAAAATGAAAGAAGTTAAAAAGAAAATGGTCTCGGGTTTGTTATTATTTGTCAATAATTTGACAAAGTCATAACTTGGGGTATCGTCATCGACCATAAAGCGGGCAAAAGTAGAATAAAATGTCCAATAATAAATGCGAAATAAAATCAACTCTAAAAAAATAAAGTAATAGAGATATATAAAAGAAAATAAAATTGCATAAAATATAATATATATTTGTAGAATTATAAAAGAAATATTATTTAAAAAAAAATCAATATAAATATAATATATACAGACAACTACAGAAATATAAAACAAAATATATATTATATACATATATTTACATAAAGTTTTTAAAAAAAAAAAACTAAAATAAAGAGAGAGAAAAGAAAAGAAAAAAAAAAGTAAAACAGAAGGGAGTTTTTAAAAAAACGGGTGGTGGAAATGGTCTCACACGATCCAGGCGGGCTTAAGCCCAAATCACTAAAAACAAAATGCAAATGATAATGAAGAAAAACGAAAAAGGAAAAAAGGAAAAAAAACGAATCCTCTTCGTAATACCCTCTCCAATCTATCTGCTTTTCTTTCAATCCACTCCGTTTCAATCTCTTCCCTGTTTTCTCTGTTGGAGACCAGTCTGTTCCGATTTCGGGTCTCAAACCAGTCTGGTGGTTTTAGCGAAGTCGGAGAGTGAGTTTTACAATGGAGGGTTTTGAAGGTTTGAAGAACAAGATTGGAGAGTTTTGGGTGCGATTTCGGAAATGTGTTTTCACAGAAGTAAGTTGGGGGTTTCGAAGGAAGGTTTGGATCTGAGTATTTTGCGATTTGGGAGTAGAAGACCGTTGGGAAGTCCGTCAAACAACGGTAAGTTGCGAGAAGGAGAAGTGGGTTGCGTTGGTGACTTCGCAGCGGAGAAATGGTTTGGAGGTGAGTATGATTGAAAGCAAGTGATGAAAGTTATGGTGAGATTTGATGAGTTTGTTGAAGGTGGATTGAGACTGATGTGAGGTGAAGTTTTTGTATGGTTGAAAAGAGTTATAGATTGAAGAATGTTGGGCTATGTTGTTACGATTTATTGTTGCGTTGTTGTCTTTGAGGAGTGAATGAAAAAAAAAGAAAAGGCGAATTGTTGGGGGTGAAGGGTTTTTGGATGAAGAAGGGTCTGGTATAATAAGGGTTCTGTTTTTTGATGATGATTTTGGTCGAAGAAAGAAGATTGTTGTGGTCTTATTTTCTGTTTTGGGGTTAGGTAGTTTGAAGGCTCGTGTTATGAAGGTTTGAGTAATGGTTTATTGAAGAAGATTTGAGGGTTGTTGAAGGTTGTGGAGGCGGTTGGTCTTTTCTCAGAATGGTCGAAGCACAGAAATATGAGGTTTTGTGTGGTTTTTTAGGATTTTCGTGACGGGATTTGGTTATGAGAAGAAAAGAGGATTTGGAGTTGATGGTTATTTGAAGGAAAAAATCAGGAAGAGTTGAAGGTTGGAGCGTATTTGCTGCGTGAAAAATAAAGTCTTCAGCAGCGTGGTTCTGAGGCCTCTCCCCTTGCAAGCTGTCATTGTGCCTCCCTTTTATGCAAGCCATTTTGTTGTTTTTGTACGATTTGGTGCTGCTACCGGTTTTACAGCTTGTGCATTTGGATGGGCTTTTCGTACAAGTTATGCAGGTGCGTTTTGTAATTGTGGTGTGTGTGTTTTCTGGTGTGGAATGGACAGACATAGTAATTTCTTCTTTTCTCATTCATTGCAGGTCGTTGGTTTTATGGAGAGGTTATATGATTTGGAGGTACTGATTTTTTGGATTGCAGGTCATGAAATCGTGGCTGGTACAGTCCTCTCTTTTTTTTTAAAAAAAAAAAATTTCGCAGCAGGTTATTATTGCAACATGGTCTATGGTATTGCAGGTGGTATGGTTTTGCAAATCACAAAGTTTGTTATTCTTCAATTTGTCTGCTGTGGGTATAGGGAGTTGTGACTGGCTGCTCGCGTTGTGGTGTATAACGCATTGCCTTATTTGCAATGTCAGATTGTGGCTTGGTGGGAAACAAATCCTGCGATGTGTACCTTCTTGTATGGGAGTAGAGGTTTTTACGTAAGGTGTGGAAATAAGGTATGTATTGTGTCGTTTGGTTGTACGTCCTTTTCTTTTGCAATTTTTTGTGTGCAGTTTTAGCAATTGGTGAGTGAAGTCTCATGTGCTGTGAAATGTTGATCCCTCATTTTTTAATCCATCTTCTATGATTTTGTGTTGCAAGGTATGTAGTGTGATTTGGGCTCACTGCAATTTTTGAGATGGGCCATGTATAGGCTTGCTGAAGATTTAGGAAGAAGTTTACCATCGTTGTTGTGATGCTGTTTTTTTTGGAGATGGTGGGTTCCAAGCAAATCACTTGTGGCGAGTTGCTACTGCGCTTTGGACGGCGTACTGTCGTACGTCAAAGCTCGGTTTGCAACGTTCTCTTTCTTTGTCTGTTATGGATTAAAGATGCTTTTTGGTCATTACAAATTAGAGGCTATCACATTGATGCATACAGCCTTGTGGGGTCTGCCCTGTCCTTGGTATTTACTGTGAGAAATTGCTTTTTTAGGGGTCTTTTGTGAGCGTTATTATTATGTGATGTATGTGCAATTTTCTTTATGGGAGGTATAGCAGCTGATATGATTGGTTGTGCTGCAGGTACGTTGGAAAGGCAGCTTTTTTGTCGGTTAGTGAAAGAAAGACTAGTTGGTGTATAATGGCTTTAGGTGATATCTTGCTGCAAGTTGAAGGGGTGGCTTTTTTACTGCTGCTACATTGTGGGACCACTGCTAGGATTGTATGGAAAATTACAATTTTGTTTTTTTACTAGTGATGAGTCATGCTGCCACGATCTACTCCTAATTGTTGGAGCTAAAATTCTGATGAGGACTTGGTGCAATATTATCTCCTTGTTGTGTAATAAACATTTCATGGCTTGTGGCAGAAATAATAATGAAAGAGAAGGCTTCGTTGTTTATACTTGTAGACTTGAATTGTGATGCTTGCTGTATATATTTTTTTTGACTTTGTGATATTATCTTTGGACTACAAGTATTCATGGGCTATTTATGTAACTTCATTATTTCTTGTTGGATCTATAAAACATCAATAAAATGATGGGCTTATCATCCTTGCATCAAGTTTCGGTAATTATTATGCCGTTTTGAACTCATCCGAAATCATGATGGCTCATAATAGCATGCATTTGAATTTCCATGTGGATTTACCCCAACAATCATACTATCTAAATTCCCAACATCTTTGATTGTGAACTAAAACCATAAATCAATTCCGTGAATCAATCCCCTAATCAAATTTGATTCTGAATGAGTTTGAGTCTTGAACAGCATGTAGATTCTCGAAATGTAGGAACATGACTTGAAATTATGAGTTGGACTTATCCAAACCCATTATACTGAGCTTTATTGATCTTCATACATGAAACATCTGCACTTATCTCAACCAGACAACCTGACTCACACACAATTGATCTAACTTGACAAACCAAACCTAACTGTCACCCTGAATACACATAATTTGAAGTGCACACCGAAATCTTGACCTTGAAATAGAGCTTGTTTGACTTCAATCATTATAATAACTGGAAAAAAATATTATATTTTTTTTGAATTTTCTGAAATGAATGTACAGATAAAATTTATACACGGGTAGGACAAATTTAGGGTATGACATTCGTTGATGAAGATTCTCTGGAAGAAATGTCGCATGTGGAAGATTTCGATTGTTGAATCGAAGATGAAGATTGCGTGGCAAGCTTTATATGCTGCCAAGTGGCAGACTTGGACCAAAGGACTGGGCCCACGAAATGTTGAACTGAATGGGTTAACGACCAAAAAAAAACTGATTAATGATGATTAAGGACTCAATTAATGACTAATAGAATCTGGATTAAAAAATGATATTAAACCTAATGACTCAATTAAGACTAATTAACTGAATTAAAAACCAATTAAATTGGGACTAATGACCTAATTAACCCTAAACGAAAATCAACACTTGTTAAGACTAATTGGAATCTATCCTAAACAATTAAACCTAATTAAACCTAGATTAACCCCTAATTAATATCCTAAAAATCTAACAAACTATTAAAACTATTAAACCTATTTAATATCTACATTAAAATTTATATTAACCAATATCCCTAAAATCTATTAATGTCTATTAAAATCTAGAAAAACAAATATTAATAAAATCTATTAATTTCTAAAAAACTCTATATTAATATCTATTTAAATTCTGAAAAAGGTTATTTAATATCTAAAAATCTATTAAAAGTCTATTTACTTCTTAAAACAAATCTAATTATATTCTAAAAAGATTTAAAACTATCAAAAACATTAAAATCTATTAAAATCTAAAAACTCCTATTAAAATCTATTTTAAAAAATTCTAGAAAAATCTACTTAAATCTATAAGAAAATATCTATATATAAAAAAATCTATTAAATTCTATTAAACTCTATTAGAAAAATTCTAGAAAAATCTATTTAAATGCATTAAAAATCTAGCAAATAAAAGGGAAAAAAACTAAAAATTGTCAGGAGGCCGATTAAATTGATTAGAGAACAATTGCGCAACCATAGCGAAACCCGGGCACCGAGATGGCCTGAAAACACAGAAAACGAGCACCAATTCTCAAAAGACTCTTATTCCAACCGGCCTGAACTGCCTGAAACGCCAGGGGCTATAATCCCGATAAAATCAATCTAACTGAAAAAAATGCAATGCACGCAGTATGCGAATGCGAATGCAAAATGCGTCAAACATAAACTAGGTGCGGGAACCGGTTGGTCAAATTTTGGGGTGCAACAGCTGCCCCTATTCAAACGGCTTGGACCTGAAGGGTTGAAGAGCGAACAACCTTCAAACATTCAAAGGTGGAAGACGGTTGAATACAAAATAAACCCGAAAATTTGCCAACCGTAGAAATAAACTGCACACTCGCTTGGGGAAACATATCCAGAGAATTGAATCCAATTATTATGGCAACAAACTGATCAATCCCCTGATAAAGAGATTTGACTTTAGCACCAGTTACTTGTGTGACACCACAGATAACAAACCCGAAGGTTGGATCAACATGCACTTGATCACCTCACCTCGTCTAATGATAGACGGAAGACACCATCCCGCAGGAAAACAATATCCATATTCACATGGTCTAAAGATAGACGGAAATACACCATCCCGAAGGAAAACAATAATCCATACTCACATCGTCTAAAGATAGACGGAAAGACACCATCCCGAAGGAAAACAATAACCCATACTCACATCGTCTAAAGATAGACGGAAAGACACCATCCCGAAGGAAAACAATAACCCATACTCACATCGTCTAAAGATATATGGAAAGACACCATCCCGAAGGAAAACAATAACCCATACTCACATCGTCTAAAGATATACGGAAAGACACCATCCCGAAGGAAAACAATAACCCATACTCACATCGTCTAAAGATAGACGGAAAGACACCATCCCGAAGGAAAACAATAACCCATACTCACATCGTCTAAAGATAGACGGAAAGACACCATCCCGAAAGAAAACAATAACCCATACTCACATCGTCTAAAGATAGACGGAAAGACACCATCCTGAATGAGACCGTCAACGAGAACTAGCAGAAAGAGAACCATATGAACTTCATCCCCACCCATCAAATTTCAGAATCCTTTCGCCTACAGGAATCGATGGAACGAACAATATCTTCAAAGGGGCCACATCGTCAGTAAGAACCGACAGGAAGAAAAACCACCTTCAAAAAGCCATGTCGTCGATAATGATCGACAGCTAGGAAAACCAAACCTTCTTCAAAGAGCCTCGACGTCAATAAGGATCAACAGCCAGAAAAAACCTCTTTTGAAATGTCACCTCATTCGATAAACAGAAAGAAAGCCAATATCTGAAAGATCGCCTTGAAACCTCTCAACGTCTAAAGATAGACGGAGAAAACTCGTTGGGGGAAACACATCGTCAATGTGAACTGACGGTAAGACCTGCTGAAAAATCACCTGCTCAAAATCCCAACGTCTAGAGATAGACGGAGAAAACCACTTGTTGGAGAAACACGTCGTCAATAGGAATTGACGGGAAGAGAAATTTGTCGATGTCAGATGACTGATGAGTAAAGCTTAACATTCGTATGATCTAAAAAATCAAATAAACCAATGAGCTGTCTGAATAAAGCTGCTGGATAAATGCCCCTGAACTGATTACAGAGTGATTCACGTTGCCACGTAAGGCTGATAGAAAAACTAGTTTATGCTTTGTATGCATATGCGTATGTTTGAATTTTTCTATGGCGTAATGCTCCATATAGAATGGAAATGCTACGCATTTGAGGATAAAATGCAGATATGATGCAAATATGATGATATATGCAAGATGTACATGCAGGCTCGGGCTGCTAGAGAAATTGGATACAGAGAATTGTTTCAGCAAAATAAATGCTGAAGACGAAACCAACTCTGCTGGGGATAACCGGGTATCACAAAATTATTCCAGCAAAATAAATGCTGGAAAGGTGAAGCCAACACCGCTGGGGATAACCAAATGTGCTAATCATGATCGGACTTCCCTGGGAATAGCTTACACGTGCCAATGACCGTTGGACTTTTGCTGGGGAAAACAGACAGAGTTTTCCTACATACCAATGAAGATTAGATTTTGAAACTGATGCGCCAACCTGGATGGGCCTCACAGTGATAGCCAATATGGATTGGGCTCTTGGGATATCCTTGATGAGTCAGGCACGACTGACTCTGGAAAACATCCTGTCTGAATTCACAGTTTCTGATTACAAGGTCAAAGGATAATACAACTTCCCGACATTTGTCTCACACTTGAAGATCAGCTGAATCTGTTCAAGTAGCTCTGAGTAACTCTGATGACACGGAGAAGAACAATTCCTTTGCTTCTGATATTGCCCCAGCCTGTGGGTCCTCTGTTGGGATAGTCCTCAAAAGGAAAACTGAAAACCTGTACCCTGATGGTCTGATATGAAATGCCCTAGCATTCTGGACCTCGGCAAAATACTTCAAATCAAATGCCTCTCGAATGAAGAATAAATTCTGCGCTCTTAGGATGGCCTGCCCCTGTCTGCAATGACTTTGCCCCTGATTGGCTGATTCAGTGTAGTGCCTCTAGCTTCGAGAGATTTGCCGAATCTCGACCTGATTGCCCCAGAATAACAACTTTGGATGGCTGACCTCACTGGGGATCACTTGATAATAGCTTGCCCCGGCTCTCGGAACGTCCGGGCATCCTGCATTCTATCCTGATCAGACTTTCCACTGTAGGAAACTTTCCTGCTGTCAAGCGCTTACTTGCAGGTAAAACAAGTTGTTCTGCATAAAAGATATATTAATGCAATGCATATGACAGTTTTAACATCCAATCTGTTCACCGGAAAAGGAAAAACAATTTATGGCATATAATGCACAAGTCATCTATCAGAATATCAGCATCAGTACCAACATGGTAAGAAGAACCCTTTTAGGAGTCAGCTTCGACGCGACCTTTACCGATGTATGCCTTCGAAACAAACCTGCTTCAATTAGGACTTTTGAAGGTCGTAATGTGGTCAGGTTCACGGTTTTGAAAGAAAGGATAAAGGCTCAAATTTTATTTTAACCCACCCATTCTCCTTGATGTTCTCCAATCCTACATTCGGCTAATTCGACCTTAGCGTTTACCTCTTAAAGATTGAAAGATAGGAGGGATAGTTCGAGAAACTATGAGTTTTTGGAGTAACAGCCACTCACTCTTCGTCTTTGGCACTTGGGGTCACACGACTCGTATTTCATTTGAGGATTTTTCTTTTATAATCCTTTTCATTTTTCTTTTTCTTTCCCTAACTTTTGCCTGGACTGACTCTTTTGAGTTTCTTTTGATTTTCAAGTCCAGCGGGATGCCCTTATTTTTGCCTAAGTCGTTTGTTTTCAAGTTTTGACTTAGCGGGCTTTTGATTCTTTTTCCTTCCCTCTTTTTTTTGAACAAGTCGTGTGACACTGGTTGTCTGACTCTTTGGGGAATAATGTGACTGTTTCACTTTTGAAATTTAACCCTTGTGGTTTTTTAGGCACGACCTCTAGAGGTGTGACTGATCCTCAAACGGACACTCCTTTTTGTAATTTGGACGTTCGGTCAAATTAGCTAACACCTACCCTGCCCCTGGTTAAGATTGAGGGTTTTTCGTTTTCAGAAAGAACTCCTACTACTAGGCTCAAAGGGGTTGACAAGGGATTATCTTCCTTATATCTCCGGTGTTTAGGGATTTGAAACAATGCCTGTACATCATCAGCAGGTTTTATTTTAAAACCATACAATATCGGAAGCTTGCATGTCGTTTATTTTCGTCATCCTCCCTGGATTCCGCTTAACCAAGCGTTGGATATCTGTAAAAATCAATTAGTGAACACGAATGAATTTAATCAAAACATGCATACTCATTTCATTATCATCAATTGAATGGAAACAACAAGTTTTACAAACAAGATTGCAATTTAAACAGGAAAGAAACTACAAACAATGACAAGATGAAACAAAGGAAAATGCCAGCTTTCGAGAACCGGGCTTTCACATCTGACTTGCTGCTGAACCAACCATCTTTCACAGTTTCCTATTGAAACCATCCCGCTTAAAACGGATACCGGGTGAATTTCCTTTCTGACTTCATTGGGCTTTGTCTAGCACGCAGGTTTGACCGATAACGATAAGGCTGCTGACTCTGGAAAGGAGCTGACGTCTGTTGCGAAGACTGGACAGATTGGTGACTTTGAATAGTTGAACCACTTGGAGGTCGAGTCTGAGTTATCAGGGACTCCTTTTGTTCAAGCGCTTTCATCCTCAGGCTTGGTCTAGGCAGCAACTGAGGACAGGGGGATTCTGACACCAATGATTGCAGAATATACTTCTGATCTACGGCAGCTTCGGGAACGTCCATCATTTTAGCACCAACTAGGATAAGACCATTAGATACAATCACGCCGCCCGGCGTGAATTCAATAACTTTTGCGTCAATCAAGTCCTGAACGTTGTGCTTAAAAGCGTGACAACTTTCCACATCATGTCCGGGTGCCCCGGAATGAAATTCACACTGCTTACTAGCGTCATACCCATAAGGAATCGTCGTTCCCGTGAGTGGGGCCAATGTTCTTTTTTCCACCAGCTTCAGACCTGATAAAGTCTGAAAGAGCTCAGCATACGTTGAAGGCGGCGCCTTAAGTATCCTCTTTGGCCTCCCCTCCTGAATTCTTCACTGAGCCGGATGCATCCTTTGTTGTTGTTGCTGGTGTTGATCAACACGTTTTTTAAGCTCAGTTCCCACAGGCACGGGTTCCATAGGCACAGGTGGAACAAGCTCCTTCACTGCAGCTTCAGATAGCTGATCACCCTCTTTCCTAAGCACATTCTTGACGACTTCCATGATCAGGCTCATTTGGGTCTTCAACTGATTATTTTCCTCTTGGAGTATCTTCTGATCCAGACGCAACTCTTGCATGTCTTTCATCATCTGCCCTAGCTAGCTTCGGACTTCAATCAATTCAGCCTGATTCTGTTCCATATCTCTGGGGGAATTCCTGCAACAAACTGGAGATCAGGAAATAAGACCCACGGTTCTGATGTACCTGTTATGTGAGAATGCAATGCAGAAAGCAAACATATATTCACGACAAGACAAAGTAACCCCAAGCTATAAGCACGGAGATAAACACCTCACACCACTATGTAAAGTCAACAAGAGCAGCAAACAAGCACAACCAAGTACAAAATACAATGCCCCCAGCCAACAAGCCTGGTGGTGGTCAGCAAACAACAATGCACGAAAGCTAAACAGGTCAGCAGAGAAAAACAGATGCGACACCCGGCGCAGAAACCTCTAGCAACTTCCTCCATATTCAACTGAGCTCTCAGTTGGACATTCTTCCGAACATACACTTTCAGTGGAGTATTCCATGACATTGACTAACGAACCCACACAACTGGATGAAGGAGAATCAATAATCTGAACAAAACCCTGAGGTGTGATGAAGATCTTGTTAGAGTCTAGCAGATTCTGAACTTGGCTTCTAAGCACCTTACAATCATCTGTTGAATGCCCCTGTACCCCAACATGGTACTCACAGCGGGCGCTGGCATTAGAACCTGAAGGATAAGGCAGGATCATTGGATTAATCTCTTTCGACACTATTAATCCACTTTTGACCAAATCTGGCAACAACTGGCTGTACGACACTGGTAGCCAAGTAAACTGCCTTTCAGGCTTCCTTGGTCTTTGTCGGGCGTGATGACGCGGCTGACGATAATATGACTGCTGGTTTGAAGTGTCTGAAAACTGAGCCTGAGACGCTAGAGATTCTGAGACAACATCGCTTCCTTCTTCCCGCTCCTCTTGAGAACTGAGAACTGATTCATTCATATCAACTGGGATATAAGGAGCCTCTCGAATCTTTCCATTCTTGAGTCCTCTCTCCACAAGCTCTCCCATTCTCATCAAGCCCTCAAAGTTTGTACAACTGAACATCATGTCATAATAACGGCCCTTTAGAGTACCCAAAAAGAGGCTAACCATTTCTCTCTCTTGAATCGGTGGTTGAACACGAGCAGCCAATTCTCTCCATCTTTGCACATACCCCCTAAAGGATTCATTCTCTGCACGAGATAATTCTTGCAAATGCACGCGAAAAAGAGCCATTTCTAGGTTGTAGTCGTACTGCTTCACGAAGGCATTGGCTAAGTCCGACCATGATTTAATACTATCACTCTTCAAGTGCAGGTACCAGTCCAAAGATGTTCCGATCAAACTATCTTGGAAACAGTGAATCATGAGTTTGTCATTGGTGATATGTGAAGTCATTCTTCTGCAGAACATAACCAAATGTAGCTTCGGACAGCTATCCCCTTTGTACTTCTCAAAATTGGGCATCTTGAACTTCGGAGGCAACACAAGACCTGGCACCAAACACATGCTCGCAGCATTCAGATCAGGAGTATTCTTATTCATCAGGGCAGCAATCTGATCTTCCAACGTCTAAAGTCTTCTCATATACTCAACAGTCCTTGGGCCATGATCATTAACCTGCGGAACAACTCTTGGAGATGGAACAATCCTTGGAGAATCTAGCGTAGAGAAAGTGAAATTGTGATACTCTGTGTCCTTGAAAGAATATGGACCTCTGACAGGGATTTGCACTGGCTGAGCAACATTGTTCACTGTAGTTCTTTGAACGTTGTTTCCTCCTCTATTTATAGTTGTTATGGCTTCCATGACCTGACTCACCTAGTGCTTCAACAATTCAAACTCCGCCCGAGTAACAACCAAGTTCTGCTCTCCTGAGGCCATGATCTTTCCAGATGCTAACTCAAGTCTAATGCGAATGTCGGGAACTCAACTGACGAAGCGGACAAAAACGGGTAAGCTCCCTGTTCCGGCTGAGGATGAATATGCAAAATGAAATGCAAATGAAAACAGTCATGCAAAATGCAAAATGCACACACAAGGGACCAAGTGTGCTGTGGAGAAGCCCAATCCACAATACTGGTCTTAGCCAGGCCCATAACACTGCTCAAACATGGTCTCAACAAACCAAAACAATACTCCAACCTGGTCTCCAACAGACCCCATAATGTTGTCCTCGAATATCAACACCATTGAATCTCAATCAAGAAAACCGGTAATCTAGAGGTCAAGTTACCTGCATGCCCCAACCCCTCTCACAGGTAGGTGTCTCAATAACTGACACAAGGTATGGCATCCTATGCGGTCGTCGGCGTCACAGACTTTCAGGATTGATGTTACGATACCCAGAAGGTGTGGCATCACCATGTCCTGAAGAGGCCTCACTTAGCCAACTTCCAAATGATCGGTCCCCGGAGTCGACAATCCAACTAACCAACAACCCCCTCAACCCAAAGGGTTGAAAAAGAAGTCAACCAGAAGAACCTCGTCCGAGCGTGGATTTTGCGGGACACTGGTGTAAGTACAGAGTATGCCTAAGAGGGGGGGGGGGGGTGAATTAGGACTTTAGAAATTTTTTTCGGTTTTTATGGTTTCTTGAAGTTTTACTGGTTTGTGTTCTTGGTTATGAAAGCAGTAGAAAATAACAGAACAATGGACACCAGGATTTATAGTGGTTCCCCTCACAATCCGAGAGTACTCCACTCCCCTTTCAACACGAAAGAGAGTTTTCACTATTGTTTAATAAAGTACAACCTATCACACCATCAACCGGTGAGGCCTACTATCAAACAATAAAACTAACAAGTGTACAAGAACAATCCTCTTGTAAACACTTACCCTTGTGTCCAACAATCCTGGATCACAAGTCAGAATACAAATACTTATAGAGATTTTTGTTTTGAGAATAATAATAATATCAAAGTTGATCTTCTCCAAATGATCAAAATTCACTCTTATAATTTTCAATACAAGTGTTCAAAGATGAATATGAAATTTATGCACATATGAACACTTAGAAAAGATTTTGAAAAATGGTGAATTTGATTCTAAGACAATTTGAAAAAGAATGTAGAAAGTGTTTGGAGATTGGAAGTTTTTTGGTGTGTTTTTCAAAATTGAAAAACTCAGAATTTATATGAGTAAAATACCCTTTCACAAAAGGTATATTTGAGTAGATTTCAAAATATGAAATGGTGTAATTTTCAAACAATTTTTGAACTTGAAACAAAGCAATTTTTCACTGTACGTTCAGTGTTAATCGGTTAACCTATATGGTTAATCGGTTAACACTGGAACGTTAGCCCAGAAAATTCAAAATTCAAATTGGTTAACCGGTTAACCTATATGGTTAATCGGTTAACACTGCTAATTTTCATAAAAATGCTTTTAAAAAATAACGTTATACCAATTCTAAGGTTTCAAAAGCATGCTCATGTATTATGCTAAAATGCTTGATGTTTTTGAACACTTGTATATCAATTATAAGGGTAGAATTTGATATACCTGCAATACGTCCAAGTCTTGAAGAATCATAGTTCCATATGTAGCTTGACTTGAAAGATAGTTTGACTTGATCTTGAGAACTTTGAGAGGCTTGTCTTTTTGCAATCAAGAGATGACCTTGAGTAGTGTTGACATCATCAAAACTTGAGACTGAAGCATGCTTCTACATTCTCCCCCTTTTTGATGATGGCAATCAAAAATGTTGTGCGATATCTCTTGGTTCTTGATATGGTTCTTGATAGGTTTCTCCCCCTATGTCTAGCAACTCCCCCTATCAATCTGCACACAAAGAGACATTAACAGAAACAAGCTCTTCTCCCCCTTTGACATCAGCAAAAAGGAAGAGCTTTCAAAGAAATCACAAGATAGCAGCATATATAGTAATAAGCACATGCAAAGCCAAGTAAACACAAAGCATAAACAGTTTTACATATAAAATGCAGCAAATAGAAATTGTACTTGTTACAATAAAAACATAGTTCAAATGGAAGCATAAAACTTAAGACTAGAAAGCAAAGCAATAAAAACAACAACAGGAACATATTCTCTAAGAATCCTCATCCGCCATATCCTCCTCCTCTTCTTCTTCATCACTATCAACCTCTTCTTCAATCTCTTCGTCCACGACTCGGGTGTTGGAATGTGGAGGGTTAAGAATGAGGTTTCTGAGGGAGGCAATTTCTCGGGAGGTCTCTCTATGCATATTCATGGATTCTCGATGCTGGTTCATCATGGTTGTATAGAGAAACTCACTAGTAAGACCCCCTTCAGGCATTGGATATGCGTGTTGGACAGGACCGTCATCGGTATACCTGTAGGTACCGTCAGCCGCCTTGATGATTTCAGTGTTCTTCACAATATTAATCTCATTGATCTCATTTGTTGTAGGTTTCATCTTGGAGGATGGTTCTCTGTTGAGGTCAAGTTCAGTTAATTCCAGAATTCTAAAAACCAAGCGAGCATACGGCAGCCGGGTAATGCAATGAAGTTGTTGCGGCAGATGATACATAATAGTCAAAATCCAATTGACTCTGATGCTATTCTTAATAGCAAAGATCAGCTGCATTTCCAAGTCGTTGATCTGAGAGTGATTTGAGTCCTTTGGAATGAGGACATAGCAGATAATGTAGTGAAGCATTCGATCAGATACTGTTAGATTCTTGGCATAGCACAGCATACGAGCGGTGCGAGAGTTTGCAATAACGGTTTCTTTTGGGAACCTGCAAATCTGATAATAATACTCCATTTTATCATAGTTTGCCCAGGGTCCATCTACATGGTTTACACCTTTCCTCAGGAAGCAGCCTTTTGAAGGAATCTTAAGGTGTCTAGCAAGGGTGGATAAATTCTCAACAAACTCATGATCTCTAATGGTGGAACGGATCATGTGGTTCTCATCCATGTCCAGATATACAGACATTTTATTCATAAAAGCTTTAACAAGATCAGGATAAATAATACCAGAGTCGGTGACGAACTTGTCGATACGCTGATATTCCAATAGAGTAGGAAAATCAAAGGATATTGCAGGAAAAGCTCGAAGATTTACGTACTTTACCGGCATAAGTTGACGAACACGAACTTTGAAATCCATCCTCCTCTTTTTGGTGGTTTCCATTGGAATGTTGTTGTCATCTGATTCTGATGCAGAATGATGTTCTGGTAGTTTTCCCTTGCCGCGATTTGATGCTGAAGCCATGGATGAAGGTTTGAGAGAACTGAGGTTGTGGGTTCTGAGGAAGTTAGGGTTTGAGAAGTTGTGGGTAGTTTTCCAACTTTAGAGAGTGGGAGAGAGAAGTTAGGGTTTGAAGAGGGAATATGGATTTTGGATATGGATTTGGATATATGAGAGAATATGGACCACATAAAAACACATTTATAAAATATAAAATTTTCAAAAATTTAATTAATTTTCGTTTCTGATTTTTAGAAAAATTAACAGTGTTAATCGGTTAACCATATAGGTTAATCGGTTAACACATTAAAAAATTTAATCAGAATTGAAAATTCAACAGTGTTAATCGGTTAACCATATAGGTTAATCGGTTAACACACTAAATTTTTGAAAAAATACTTAAAAAACAGAATGAAAACATATGAAAAACATATCACAAAAGATGCATACACATATTAGAGAATAGGTCAGATGTCACCTTCATCAAGAATCCCAAGTTCTCTCCGAATTTTGTAGAATGGTTCTTTCGCCAAAGGCTTGGTAAAGATGTCGACGAGTTGGTTGTGTGTGTCGACGAAAGTAACATCAACATCTCTGTTCAATACGTGATCTCGAAGGAAGTGATGCCGGATATCGATATGCTTTGTTCTGGAATGCATAACCGGATTCTTCGTGATATTTATGGCACTAGTATTATCACATCGTAGAGGAATGCATCCGAGGTCAACACCATAATCCAGAAGTTGTTGTTTCAGCCATAAAATCTGTGCACAGCAACTTCCTGCGGCGATGTATTCTGCTTCGGCGGTGCTGAGTGCTACACAAGCTTGCTTCTTGCAGGCCCATGATACTAGAGCATTTCCGAGAATGTGACATGTACCACTTGTACTTTTTCTATCGGTTTTGCATCCTGCATAGTCAGCGTCAGAATAACCAACTAAAGAACAAGTACTACCTTTAGGATACCATAATCCGACGTTGTTCGTTCCTTTGAGATACTTGATAATTCTCTTCACAGCAGTGAGACGCGATTCCTTCGGATTTGCTTGGAAGCGTGCACACAAACAAACACTAAACATAATGTCAGGACGGCTTGCCGTCAAATATAGTAATGAACCAATCATACCTCGATATTTAGTAACATCAATTGGAGTACCAGATTCATCTTGATCAACATACGTTCCGGATCCCATAGGAGTAGACATCATCTTGTAACTATCCATATTGAATTTCTTTATTAATTCCTTACAGTACTTGGATTGGTTGAGAAAGATTCCATCCTTGGTTTGCTTGATTTGTAGTCCAAGAAAATAATTTAACTTTCCCATCATGGACATCTCGAATTCTTCTCGCATCATGAGTGAGAATTCTTCGCAAAGTTCTTTGTTTGTTGATCCAAATATGATGTCGTCGACGTAGACTTGTACCAACAAGGTGTTACCCTTGATTTTCTTTATAAATAGCGTCTTGTCAACCTTTCCTTTTGTAAACCCTTTCTCACATAAGAAGTTGCTAAGGCGATCATATCATGCTCGTGGTGCTTATTTTAAACCGTAGAGAGCCTTCTTCAATTTGAAAACATGTGAGGGTTTTTTGAAGTCTTCAAAACCCGGAGGTTGTTTGACGTAGACTTCCTCATTAATGTACCCATTCAGGAAAGTGCTTTTGACATCCATCTGGAACAACTGAAAATTCATAGAACAAGCGTAAGCAAGTAGTAATCTAATTGCTTCTAACCTTGCTACCAGAGCGAATGTTTCATCAAAATCAATTCCTTCCACCTGGTTGTAGCCTTGTGCGACCAATCTTGCCTTGTTACGAACTATAATCCCATTCTCGTCAAGTTTGTTCTTGAACACCCATCTGGTTCCTATGATATGCTTATTATCTGGTCTTGGTACAAGGGTCCAAACTTGATTTCTTTCAAATTGATTAAGTTCTTCTTGCATTGCTATAATCCATTGGTCGTCGCCTAAAGCTTCATCGATCTTTTATGGTTCAATTTGAGATACAAACGCCATGTTGAGACAAGCATCCTTTAAATTAAGTCGAGTTGCAACGCCTTGACTAATATCACCAATAACTTTATCAATTGGGTGATCTCTGTGTGTTCTCCATTCTTTCGGAAGATCTTGATTTTCTTGAGTAACATCTTCTCGTAATATTGTTTGATCATTTGAAACAATTTCTTCATTTTGTGGAGTATCTAAAAAATCATCATCATCATCCAAAACAATATTATCCTCTTTCGAGGGGTTAGTCTCATCAAACGAAACATGAATAGACTCTTCAATGGTAAGAGTTCTTTTATTAAAAATTCTAAATGCTTTACTATAAAGAGAGTAACCAAGAAATATACCTTCGTCGGACTTCTCATCAAACTTACCGAGATTGTCCTTATTGTTGTTGAGAACGAAGCATTTGCAGCCAAATATGTGGAAGAATGATATATTTGGTTTCCTTCCTTTGAACAACTCATACGGAGTCTTTTTGAGTAGCGGTCGAATATTCACGCGGTTGCTTACAAAACATGTCGTGCTTACTGCTTCTGCCCAAAAATATTTTGGAAGATTTGTGTCGCTGAGCATTCTTCTAGCAAGTTCAACTAGTGAACGATTCTTCCGTTCTACGACGCCGTTTTGTTGAGGAGTTCTTGGTGCCGAAAAATTATGAGAAATTCCATGTTCTTCGCAAAATTCTTCAAAGTGTGAATTTTGAAATTCTCCACCGTGGTCGCTTCTTATGGAGGCTATAGTGAGTGACTTCTCGTTTTGAATTTGTTTTGCATACTTTTTGAATGCTTTGAACGCATCATTTTTCTGCACTAAAAACATTGTCCAGGTATATCGAGAAAAATCATCAACAATAACTAAAGCATAAATACTACCTCCGAAGCTTTTTGTTCTTGATGGACCAAAAAGATCCATATGCAACAATTGAAGTGGTCTTGATGTAGAAACCACTTGCTTGGATTTGAAAGTTGTCTTGGTCTGTTTTCCCTTTTGACATGCATCGCATAATTTATCCTTGATGAATTTTATCTTTGGAAGCCCAACAACCACATCATGTTTGATTAATTTGTTTAGATGCTCCATGTGAATGTGAGTAAATCTTTTATGCCAAAGCCATGCCTCGTTGTTGTTTGCCATAAGACATTTTACCTTCAAGGAAGAATCATCAAAAGAGATCATAAAAATATTATTATATCTTTTACCTTTTAGCAGAATCTCATGAGTGACTTCGTGTTCGATCAAGCATTCCTCCTTTGTGAAGTTGATTTTGAACCCTTTGTCACACAATTGACTGATGCTAAGCAGGTTATGCTTAAGGCCTTCAACATAAAGAACGTCTTCGATGATTGTACATGGAGGTGCACCAATGGTTCCAACTCCAAGAATTTTTCCTTTATTATCATCACCGTAAGTGACGTATCCTTTGGCCTTTAATGATAGACTTGAAAATTTGTTTATGTCTCCGGTCATATGCTTCGAGCAACCACTATCAAGATACCATTGATCTGTGGTTGTTTTCAAGCATACCTACAAAACAAAATTAGGTAGTATTAGGTACCCAAATTGCTTTGGGTCCTTGATAGTTAGTACCCTTTTCAACCCACACATAATGCCCCTTTGCAACACCAATATTACGTACATAGCAGGCATTAGGTGTGTGCCCTTTAATTCCACAATAAAAACACGTAGGTTGAAAATGACTTCTATATCTAGGAATATAATTCTTTTTCTTATCAATCCTTTTCTTGTTATGATTTTGATGCTGAATTTTAGAAGTGCTTGTCTCTTCTTTAACAATTTGTTCACTTGCTCTTATGAAAATGGTCTTATTGGTGCTTGGTTTTGAAAATTTAGAATATCCCAATCCACTTTTATCATTAGGATACCTTTGATGTTTAAGAATTTCTTCCAAGCCAATTTGACCTTTTTCGTATCTTTCTAAAACTCTTTTAAGTTGAACAATTTGAAAGGACAAAGACTCACAATTCTTACATACAAGACATTGTTTTTCATCCATCACTTTCTGTTTTTCATCTTCAATATTTTTCAAGAAATCAGAATTTTGTTTTTCTAAAAGTAAAATTCTTTTCTTTTGTGATGAGATGTCTTTATACAAAGTCTTGCACTCTTTTAGAAGTTCATCTATAACTTCTTGTGCATCATTATCATAGATAGAAAAATTACTACTAACCTCATTTTCGTCATCGGAATGGTGAGAGGCCATTAAATCCATATTTGCGCATTCATCGTTATCTGATTCTGATGATGAACTCACTTCGTTGTCGTCCCATGCGACATAAGCCTTCTTTGTTTTGAAATCCTTCTTGCCCTTGAATTTTCCTTTATTTGAGAGTTTTGGGCAATCTGGCTTTATGTGACCTTGTTTCCCACATTCGTAACATGTAATTTCTTGGTTTGATGTGGGTGCCTCCTTTTTCCTGAAATGTCTATTCTTTTTAGAAAAAGAAGAAATTTTATTGTTATTAAAAAACTTACCAAGCTTCTTTACTAGAAGCATGAAATTTTCGTCTTCGGAAGATTCGTCATTTTTATCATCCCATGTGTCAGTCTTCAAGGCAATTCCTTTGGACTTCTTGTCTTGACTTTCATGTTTCTCAAGCCTTCCAAGTTCCAGTTCATGCTCTTGAAGTTTCCCGAATAATGAAGCAGATGTCATTGTTGAAAGACTTTTCTTTTCCAAAATGGCGGTCACCTTCGGTTGCCATTCTCTTGTCAAGGATCTTAGGACTTTTAAGTTAAGATCATCATTGGTGAAGGTCTTCCCGAGAGCAATCAGATGATTTGTCAGATGAACGAACCTTTTTTGCAAGGCAACAATAGATTCACCGGGCTGCATACGGAACATCTCATATTCTTGACTTAACGTGTTAAGTCTTGATCTTTTTACTTCTACTGTTCCTTCATACGTTTCTACCAAGGTATCCCAAATCTGTTTTGCTGATTGACACTGTGATATGCGAAAGAATTCGTCCATACTGAGAGCGCTTTGAAGTATGTTGATTGCTTTCTTCTCATTCAAGATTCTCTTCTTGTCATCTTCATTATATGAGGATTTAATCTTTGGGGTTCCAACACCATTTACCACACTTGTAGGAACATGTGGACCAGTTTCAACGGTTTCCCATATACCATCTCCTTGAGCCTCAAGATGTGCCTTCATACGAATTTTCCAAAAATCGAAGTATTCTCCAGAGAAGAGTGGTGGCTTGTTACTACTTCCACCATCTTTGAAAACCGGGTTGGTACTTGCGGAAGCCATACTAAATCGTTAGGAACAGGTTACCTTAACCTGCTCTGATGCCAATTGTAAGTACAGAGTATGCCTAAGAGGGGGGGGGGGGGGGGTGAATTAGGACTTTAGAAATTTTTTTCGGTTTTTATGGTTTCTTGAATTTTTACTGGTTTGTGTTCTTGGTTACGAAAGCAGTAGAAAATAACAGAACAATGGACACCAGGATTTATAGTGGTTCCCCTCACAATCCGAGAGTACTCCACTCCCCTTTCAACACGAAAGAGAGTTTTCACTATTGTTTAATAAAGTACAACCTATCACACCATCAACCGGTGAGGCCTACTATCAAACAATAAAACTAACAAGTGTACAAGAACAATCCTCTTGTAAACACTTACCCTTGTGTCCAACAATCCTGGATCACAAGTCAGAATACAAATACTTGTAGAGATTTTTGTTTTGAGAATAATAATAATATCAAAGTTGATCTTCTCCAAATGATCAAAATTCACTCTTATAATTTTCAATACAAGTGTTCAAAGATGAATATGAAATTTATGCACATATGAACACTTAGAAAAGATTTTGAAAAATGGTGAATTTGATTCTAAGACAATTTGAAAAAGAATGTAGAAAGTGTTTGGAGATTGGAAGTTTTTTGGTGTGTTTTTCAAAATTGAAAAACTCAGAATTTATATGAGTAAAATACCCTTTCACAAAAGGTATATTTGAGTAGATTTCAAAATATGAAATGGTGTAATTTTCAAACAATTTTTGAACTTGAAACAAAGCAATTTTTCACTGTACGTTCAGTGTTAATCGGTTAACCTATATGGTTAATCGGTTAACACTGGAACGTTAGCCCAGAAAATTCAAAATTCAAATTGGTTAACCGGTTAACCTATATGGTTAATCGGTTAACACTGCTAATTTTCAGAAAAATGCTTTTAAAAAATAACGTTATACCAATTCTAAGGTTTCAAAAGCATGCTCATGTATTATGCTAAAATGCTTGATGTTTTTGAACACTTGTATATCAATTATAAGGGTAGAATTTGATATACCCGCAATACGTCCAAGTCTTGAAGAATCATAGTTCCATATGTAGCTTGACTTGAAAGATAGTTTGACTTGATCTTGAGAACTTTGAGAGGCTTGTCATTTTGCAATCAAGAGATGACCTTGAGTAGTGTTGACATCATCAAAACTTGAGACTGAAGCATGCTTCTAAACCTGGTACATGCAAAGCATGCACGCGCCCACTACTTTCCACAACTAATCCTAGGTGCACTCAAGCCCAGGTCCGGCTTGTCTCTCAATAGATCATCCCATCCCCACAACAGCAATAACAATATAAAGCTGACAATAAAATGCGGAAAGTAAAGACAAAAATGTAAATCCATACAAAACCCACGACGTGAAAACAAGCGCTAGGATTGACTCGCGTAGGGAACCGTTGGATTCCTCAGCAGAGTCGCCAGCTGTCGCTACTGCGAAAATGGGCGCCGGCTATGACAGAAGAGTCGCCACGGTGCGTTATTTATCCCAACAGAGGGAAAGGAAACGCTCGAGGTAAACCTACCGCAAATACGGGAAAGGAATGGTCATCGCAACCAAATCCTGGATTCGGGAGTCGGTTACGCAAGGGGAAGGTATTAGCACCCCTCACGTCCGTCGTACTCGACGGGATCGACGCTTGTTTTCTATCTAAGGGTGTGTTATTCTATCTACTCTATAGGTCTGGGTAAAAAGGAAAATAAAATGACTCGGCAAAGTATCACACTTTATGCCTACGTATTCCCGTCTGAAACGAGAAATCAGAGTCAATGTAGTTCGCCTAACTGCGGGTAAGGAGGGGAAGGTTGCTCGCTAGGATATCGCATCCTATGCCTACGTACTTTCATACAGCATGAAAGATCAGAGCAAATGTAGTTCGGGCTACGAAAGACACAGATTTGTCTGACTGTTTTTTATCTTTCTGAAAAAAAGGTTTTCTCCTGATTAACCGTCCAAGCGGACAAAAATGTCGTTTTGATTGGTTTCTAGTTTTTTACGCAAGAACTGTTTTTTATTGATGTTTGACCTCTTATTGTATTTTTGATTGTTTCGAGATGAGAAGAGAAACGACACTCTAAAATCCTATGGTTGAAAAATGGGAAGCAAAACTACCCTAATGTTGTCATGCATGGGTTAAAACCTAATGTCTGTCATATTTCCCTCGTGCACAGAGAAAAACAGAGATCCTAGGGGATAAACAGAAAATAAACAGCATATATACAGTAAAGCAGTAAAATGCATGAGATGCAGCAATACAAGCGAGGCAAGGGAGTCCCACTCAACCTCGAACCTGAGAAAGCAATAGGCAAAGTGAAACGGCTTCACTTCAAACCTAAGGGGCAAGATGAACAAGCCAACAATCAATACAGTAAAAGAAAAATAAAACCCCAAAACCAGCTCTGACAGCACACCAACTCCTACAGCAGCAACTCTGAAAAATATCAAACTCTAACAGTTGATTAACTGCAAAACAGTAACATCTTCAAATGAACCCCAAAATCAACTCTTTAATGATCCTCTAAACTCCAAGCAAACACCAAGCTTTAGCAAGCAATGAACCCGAACAGTTGACAGCTTCAGGCAGCAGACAGCTTCAGAAAGCAGTAAACCCTAGTTCAACAGTTGAACAGCTTTGACAGGCACAAGCTTCTCCTTTATCCATCTTCCATGAAATTAAATTCTTATCTCCAATGAACTTCTTTCTTCAAGGCAAGCACTCCAGAAGAGAATCACTTAACAGAATAAGTTGAATGCTAAACAGCTTATTGACAACCAAAGGAAGCCTACAAGTGTTTAACATTATGAGAGACAGGTTCCCTCAAAGTTCTACTGCTAAGATAAGTCACTTATCCCTCCAAAGGAGGTATGTGAATATCTTAGAAGGACTTCTAGTCATTGGGAGGAATGGAAGCACAAGATGCTTTCCATGTTTGTGGAAGAATTCAGTCTAATCTAAAGCTCTGCCTATCTCTCCTATTTCCTATGCCTTCAAAAACCATCTGCCAGGAAAGGAATCTTCATGCATCAAGCTCTATCCCTTGTCTTCAATCATCATTCAAGGTCTTCATTAACTCCAACAAGCAAAATCCAAGCTCCAAGCCCAATTGAAATGCCCAAAACCCAACAAACAAAGTAACCTCCCAAGTGGGAAACACACCAATATCAACCAAATTGCAAAAATCAGGTATAAAATCCTAATTAAATTTCTAAGGGACCCTAATTATGTACCCTATACCCCATATGAACCCCAAGACCTAAATCAATTTTAAAACCCCAGAACTATGCCCTAAACTGCACCTAATTGTTGTGAAACCCTAATTCTAATACCTCTCATATCTACCTCTCAAATTAATCTAAATCTTAGTCACAAAAATATGAAAAAAATCCTAAGGGTACATTCTTCCCTAATCTAATCAACCTCACAAGAATCAATCAAAAATCATACACCAATCTCTCATACTAAATTCAGAAAAATTAAGTAATAAACAAATGCAAAATAAAAGCAATAATATTGTAAAATACGCCAAAAATATAAAAATGCATGAAATCAATATTTTTATTATTTCACAATTTTCTAGAGGTCCTAAGGAAACTAGGGAAAAAAATCCCATCCTAAAATGATCATTTTCAATTTATTGTGAATTATTTACCAACCTATATGCAAACATGAAATATAAAGGAAAATCAATTAAAAATGAAAAATATGCGTGGCGAATAGTCTGGGCAGTTCAAAAATGAATTGGGCTCAGGGGGGTGCCAATATCACAACGCGCTAGGCCAAAACCCAAACCAGAAAACCAATGAAAAACACAAGGAAAAAAAGGAAAATCTGGGGGGGCGAATAGCAAGAGTTCGCCTTGTTATTCTGATTAGGCCTCCAGTTGGGGGTGCGGTTAGTAAATCCACCTATGGCCCAAAACGAACCAAACACACTAGGAGGGGGTGAAACGAGTAAAGGGGGGAGATGATTAGCAAACCTCACAATGGGCCTGAGGCCCGGATCCATTTTGATCTCGGCCTTAGCAACAAAACAAAACCCTAAGTCTACTCCTCTCCTTTCTCCACTGTTCATCATCCCTAACGCCGCTCTCCCCTCTCGCATCCTCTCTCACACAACCTCCCGGTTCTCTGAGACAAAATCTCCACCACAAACTCTCACCAAATTCGATCTCCCAGCTCAAATCATCTTTCTCTAACCTCCAACTCACAAAGACTCCATCGTTCAAACCCTCAACAGATTATTTTAACCTAATTTCGTTCAAAACCTAACCCTCAAATTAACCTTACTCTCCAACTAACCAACAAGCTATGAAGGTGGAACAAGTTTAGGAAAAACCTGGAAAATGCGACGACTGTGATTATGAAGATCCCTGCACAAATGAAGTTCTTCGTTGATGAAGATTCTCTGGAAGAAATGTCGCATGTGGAAGATTCCGATTGTTGAAGCGAAGATGAAGATTGCTGGAGGATCTATTGAAGCTTCTGGAAAATGCGTGAAGACTTTGATGTTATTAGGAGTTTTTCTGGAGATTTGATGAGCAAACGATGAAGAATTTGCTGAGTTGAAGAAGCTTGATGAAAAATGTTCTTGAGGTCTTTTTTCTGGAACAGATGATGAAGGTGATGATCGTGGCGATGAATACTGATGAATCTTGGTGATTTTCGAAGACGATGATCTTACGAATCTGGAATAATCAGGAGTTTATTGTTGGATTCTTGAAACGTTTGATGGACATGCATGAATGTTCTCGGAGAATTTCTTTGAAGTTTGTTGAAGGATGTGGTGAAAGATCTGGGAAAATGCAGGAATATGGATGAAGTTTCCGGCGAACTCTTGATTTTACCGGCGGGATGTTGATGAAGATAGCACGAATTTGGATGTCTTGGTGATTGTTGATGATGAACACACGGTGTGTTCTTGATGATCTGGAAAACAGATGAAGAAGGGATGAATTTTCCGGTGGATTACGATTTTCCGACGACGGTTAGAAGGTCTGTTACGGTGGTCCGCGGCGGCTGCATGGCCGACGGCGAAGGGGAGTTAGTGGAGATACAGCTGGCGCACGCATGCAATGGGTGGCGTCAGAAGTGGCCAAGTGGCACTGTGGGAAGAGGAGGGAGTAACACGTGTGATGGGAGAGAGATAGTGGAACGGTGATGTGTCAGAAGAGTGAAGTGGCTGAAGTGAGGTGGTGAGAGAGGAGATACCCGCGTGGCAAGCTTTATATGCTGCCAAGTGGCAGACTTGGACCAAAGGACTGGGCCCACGAAATGCTGAACTGAATGGGTTAACGACCAAAAAAAAACTGATTAATGATGATTAAGGACTCAATTAATGACTAATAGAATCTGGATTAAAAAATGATATTAAACCTAATGACTCAATTAAAACTAATTAACTGAATTAAAAACTAATTAAATTGGGACTAATGACCTAATTAACCCTAAACGAAAATCAACACTTGTTAAGACTAATTGGAATCTATCCTAAACAATTAAACCTAATTAAACCTAGATTAACCCCTAATTAATATCCTAAAAATCTAACAAACTATTAAAACTATTAAACCTATTTAATATCTACATTAAAATCTATATTAACCAATATCCCTAAAATCTATTAATGTCTATTAAAATCTAGAAAAACAAATATTAATAAAATCTATTAATTTCTAAAAAAAACCTATATTAGTATCTATTTAAATTCTGAAAAAGGTTATTTAATATCTAAAAATCTATTAAAAGTCTATTTACTTCTTAAAACAAATCTAATTATATTCTAAAAAGATTTAAAACTATCAAAAACATTAAAATCTATTAAAATCTATTAAACTCTAAAAACTCCTATTAAAATCTATTTTAAAAAATTCTAGAAAAATCTACTTAAATCTATAAGAAAATATCTATATATAAAAAAATCTATTAAATTCTATTAAACTCTATTAGAAAAATTCTAGAAAAATCTATTTAAATGCATTAAAAATCTAGCAAATAAAAGGGAAAAAAACTAAAAATTGCCACGAGGCCGATTAAATTGATTAGAGAATAATTGCGCAACCATAGCGAAACCCGGGCACCGAGATGGCCTGAAAACACAGGAAACGAGCACCAATTCTCAAAAGACTCTTATTCCAACCGGCCTGAACTGCCTGAAACGCCAGGGGCTATAATCCTAATAAAATCAATCTGACTGAGAAAAATGCAATGCACGCAGTATGCGAATGCGAATGCAAAATGCGTCAAACATAAACCAGGTGCGGGAACCGGTTGGTCAAATTTTGGGGTGCAACACACATTACCTTAATTGTCAATATCTCCAAGGGAGATGGTGGAGTGCTGGAAATCGTGTGCTCTGCTTGGCCAGACAATATAGAGATAAAAAAGCTGTTTGTACGTACTGACATAAATATGCCAGCTGAACCCTATGCTGGTCCTGACTTCGAGTAAGTTTACTTACTCATTTCTTACCCCAACTGTTTGCTTACAATTAGTGTTATTAAATAATGGCTATAGCACTACAATATAATGGAGTTTGAACAAATTACTATTGTTCCGTGATATGCTATTTAGTACGAAATGTTGTCAAATAGAAAGACTCTGCATGTGTTTGGTTCTACGGTGAAAAGAATTGATTTTGAATGAATTGATTATGTAAAATTGATTCTAGTTAAAAGTGAGTTGAAGATAAAGTGATTTATTTTTGGATAAATTTATGTAATGGTGATATGAAACAGGATCCGTCTTACCAAATTAATGTACTAAAAGATAGGGTGATAAGTGGAATTGAAAACATACCTCCCCCTCTAAAAGTGAGCTCCTCTCCTTCCAAGTTTCAAACATGAATCACTCTAACAAGTTACTTGGATTATGATATAATTTTTTCAACATTGGATGGTTGATGATTAGTTCATGACTCTTTCGGATTTGGAAAGCCTTGAACTCTGAATTGCATGGAAGCATTATTGAAAAAGTGTTGCAGCCTGATCTAAAAGTAAGAATCACTAGACTGTTTATGATGAATGAGTTTCTCTTTGTAATATCTTACTCAATGTAATACCTTATGAATGTAACCTGTTAAATGCTTGCTTTGTATTTCAGAGTGGAGAAAACTGTCAAATTTGTCTTTCAGAGGTAACTGGTCATGCTCCATTCATCAAGGAAGACGTGATAATTTGTTATCAAAATCTGAATGAATCTCAACAAGATGATGTTATGAGCAGTGTTGATATGGAAAATTGTCATCCTTCTGAAGTTAAACTTATATGGGGGCCACCAGGAACTGGGAAAACAAAAATTGTTGCATGCTTGTTATTTTCTCTGCTAAAGATACAAACAAGAACATTGACGTGTGCTCCAACTAATACTGCAGTTTTGCAGGTGGAAATTCGATTGCCTAGTTTAGTAATGGATTCACTTGAGTATGATACATATGGTTTAGGTGAAGTTGTTCATTTTGGCAATAGTAAGAGAATGAAATTAGATTGTTATTCGGGTCTTGAAATTGTTTTTCTTGATAACCGGGTTAAAAGTCTTATGAAATGCTTCCATCCGATAACTGGATGGAAGCAAATCTTGGAATTAATGAAACGGTTTCTTAGGGATCCTCAAGAGCAGTATTTATTAGAGATGTGTTCATACCGCGTGTATCGTGCATACAAGTGTTGCACCCTAAAATTTGACCAACTCGTTTTACCTGATTTGTGTTTCCATAGCTTTATCATTTGCATAGTAGATCATATACATAGTTCATTCATTTGCATAGCATGGCATGGGCAAGCCATCCAACAAGGGATCAAGTGCTATTTTTCATCTCAAGGAATGTATTCAAGAGGCTCTTATCAAGATTCAAGCCTATTCAAGTCACCAAGAAAGAAATTGAAGCTTTGGGAAGTTTAAAGGCCAAGCAGTGGGTTTCTCTCCTATCTTGAGGGTATGTGAAGATCATCAGAGAAGTTGTGAGTTATGAATTGAGGGTATGGAAAACCTAGAGGGTCCTTTTGAAAGTAAGACAATTCATTGGTGTGGTTACAAGAGCTACAGTTGAAGACAGTCAACTAGGGTGTCATCTGGGTCAACCCTGGGTCAACCCTAAGTCAAATGCTTGATTGAAAGGCACCAAGGCCTATTTGGAGGATGTGGGATTCATCATTTGATATGTGGATATGGATTTGGTGTTGTGCCAAGGAGGAATCAAAAGAACTCAAGAAGAAGAGAAGTTTCTAAATTAGGGTTTCTGTGTAAAATTCCCTGATTTAGGTCAGACTTCCAAGCAAGATAATTCAAAATACAAGTCTCATATGGATCCTTGGCCAACATGAAACTTGTAGAGTATCTCAAGACCTTTAATTTGAGTTGTGGAAGGCATCAAGGAGATTTATAGAACTCAAGTTATGGTCCTTGCAAGTTAGGGGTCCTCAGAGGCATTTGAAATTTGTCTGTGAAAGTTACTTGACTTCTAAGCAACTTTTGCCCCATAAGGAGTTTTTCAAATGGATTTTTGGCCAACATGAAAGTTGTTCCCCATGATCTTAGCTTTCTATAAAAGTATGGTATGCCTCAATCTGATTTGTGAAGCTCTACTTATGATCTTGGCAAGCCAGGGGCATTTTGGTCATTTGGAGGTTATAGGTCATTTCAAGCATAAGGCCATATCTCCTATTTCCAAGCTTCAAATGGAAAAATCTTCAACATCAAACTTGCTTAGAATGATGTTTTGAGTCTAAAAAAGAGGTCATGATAGTTTGGAAATGCATGGAACTCAAAGTGTCAAAATTGACCAAATATGAAGAGAAAAAGTCCATTTAAAAGTGACCATTTTGTGAATTTTTCATATATGACCAAAACAAGGCATATGATATACCAATTTGAAGGGAAATCACATTTTAAGACTATTGGTATCATTAGTTTTTTGGTTTGAGGTCAAGAAATGGGATTTATCATTGGTTGCTTATGTATGAAGTAACACTTGCCAAATCAAGATATGGTCAAGATACAAGGCAAGTAAGCATTCCTACACTTCATATTTCTCATTTGAAGAGAAATTCAAGTCTCATTTTGGAGCTGTAACAAGGCATTCACCAACTGGTTTTTCAACTCACCATTTTCAAAATCTCATGCCATGAGATATCAAGTTTCTCATTAGATCCTTCCAGTAGCTTCCAGAACATTTCATCATCATCTATATAACCATTCTAACTGATCCAAAGCAAGTTTGGGCTTCATTTGGTGCAAAAACTCAGAATTGCATTTCACACTTTTCTCTTGCAAATCATTTTCGTTTTCATTCAATTCTTCATCATTTCTTCAAATTCTTGATTCTATTCAACTCAATAATCATTACTGAGAGTGTTCCAATCAAGATCTGATAGAGTAATTGCACAAATCGTGTTCTTGAGTTCATACACATCCAACTGCAACTGAATTTCTGTTATGATGATCCAAGTTGTTTGAGCAAGAATTGTTGCAAACAGAAGCAAGATAACAACATATTGAATGATCCTGGAGCATTACAAGCCTTGAATTGAAGAAAA
Source organism: Lathyrus sativus (assembly GCA_963859935.3). NCBI lineage: Eukaryota > Viridiplantae > Streptophyta > Magnoliopsida > Fabales > Fabaceae > Lathyrus > Lathyrus sativus. The sequence continues at coordinate 666,127,791 of OZ012739.1, forward strand.
TCATCATCTGTTATCATCATTTTACCAGGTTAGTACTTTTCAGAATTTGGCTCGAATTAGGGAGAATCATCTTGAATTGTTAGGTTAGACACACTCTAGGTGGTTAGAGGATGGTTTCTAGAGAGTTTGACATGATTTGATGAAGGTTGACATGTGTGCACGATTTCTGTTGAGACCTAGAACACCATGGATATGCAAGTATAATCTTAGGTTGATAGGGATAATTGATCAGTGTGAGGCCAGGAAGAGATTGACATCATTGTTTTGTTAATTGGTGAGGATGGATTTCTGAGTTAGTTTTGGATTCCAGTCGTGTTTCATGATGGAGGCTGTATCAATTGATGATGATGACATGAATGAATTCAGGATAAAAAATAGATCATGTTAGGCTTTTATTTTGTGAATTTTGATTAAGGATTGAGGGAATTCGAGTGCTGATATCAGAGTGTTCATGCTTGAGCTTCCATGGAGTTTTGGCTCCAAGCTGATTCAAATGGAGAAGATAGAGTGTAGGCCCTTGGATGCGCGCTGACCATTGACCAAAGAATTAAATCGTGTGGACGAGATTCAGCTTCAGATTGTGAAGGCTTTGCTAGCACATGAAACACAGTCGTTTCACTTAAAATTGGTCATGGGCTTAAGTTGAATGATACTATTGGCACCCCTGTTTTCAAGGCCCATTGAGTTTACACTTATTTCAGTTACTATCCACACCGTGCGTTTTTCTTTTTTCTTTATTGTTTTCTGAATTGATTTTATGCTGGGTTTTGGGCTTAAGCTAATTGCTACGCGCGCCCCTTGATTTTTGGCCCACAGATATTTGAACTGGGCGTAGTTGCTGTATGCACCCCTGACCTATTTCTTTTAATTTTCTTTTATGCATTTTATTTCACATTTTAGGAAATTCATAAAAAATTAGAAAATGGTTATTTTAATCTGGGAATTTTTGCAGTAGGTTGATTTTGATCTTAAGAAATTTGTAAATAAATAAAATTGGTAGTTTAGGCATTTTCTTTATTTTTTCTAATATTATACTTTTAATTGTTTTTATTTGAATATAGTTTGTATATAATTTTGTAGATTTTATTTTAGATAGTTCCCTTAATATTTTTAGGCCAATCTTTTTAGGACAATTAGATATACATGTTAGGTACCCCTGGTTTTTATACCCCAATTTTTAGGATTTTATTTTAGGTAGTTTGATTAGATACTATTAGACTAGTTGGATTAGGGTTTATACACAACTTAGGTGCATTAAAACAATTTCTTTTGGGCTTTTTTAGGTTGAATTAGAAGTTGGGGCCTATAGGGTATTAAGGGTAGGTATAGTAGATCCCTTAGAAAAAATATTAGAATTTCCCTTATCATATTAATATTTTTAGTATATTTTCCAATTGAGTGATTGTTTGGTTTGCCCATCTTGGGGTTATTGTTTGATGTGTGGGCTTGTTGGGCTTGCTTGGGGTGTGGGTTAGCCTTGAAGATCTTGATGATGAAGAATATTGAAGACAAAGTTGAAGCTGAAGATCAAAGCTTGATGAAGATGCTAGGCTTGCTTGAAGCTGTTTGAAGACCTAGGACATAGGAGCTAGAGAGAGCCTTAGAATAGAAAATTTCTTCACAAATATGGATGGCTTTTGTTGCCTCCATTCTTCTCAATGATTAAAAGTCTCTCTTTGATGCTAACATCCTTCCTTTGTAAGGCTTAGTGACAATATCTAGGAGATAGAACTTTTGAGAGAAACAGTCTGTATTTTGTTAACAGTCTGTATGCCACCTTTGGTGGTCAGCTGACTGTTTAACATCCCAAATCATCTTGTGAACTATTAATCATTTAGGAGAGCTTGCTTTGAAGAATCCCTTGAGGATGGAAGATGAAGTTCATTGCCTTGAAGACTGATAGAAGAAGAAGCTTGTGCTGTCAGGTTTTGCTGTTTAGAGCTGCTGATGTTGTGTAGAGCTGGTGATGTATTGTTTGAGTTTCTTGACTGTATTGTTTGATAATTTTCCCCTGGAGATTGAAGTGAAGTTGTTTCACTTTGCCCATTGTTTTCTAGGTTCGAGGTCGAGTGGGACTCCCTTGCCTCGCTTGTACTGCTGCATTCATGCATTTTACTGCTTTACTGTATATATACTGTTTCTTTTCCGTTTATCCCCTTAGGATCTCTGTTTCTCTCTGCGTAGGAGAGAAATATGACAGACATTAGGCTTTCATCCATGCATGACAACATTAGGTTAGATTTTGATTCCCTTTTTAAACCATAGGTTTTAGAGTTGTTGTCTCTTCTTTCTCAAAACAATCATAAAAACACAATAAACATTTCAAACACAATAAAAAAACAGTTCTTGCGTAAAAGACTGTAAACCAATCAAAAACGTCATTTTTGTCCGCTTGGACCTATAATCAGGAAAAACCCTTTTCAGAAGGAGATAAAAACAATCAAGACAGACTTGTGTCGTACGTGGCCTGAACTACGTTTGCTCTGATCTTTCATGTTGTATGAAAGTACGTAGGCATAGGATGTGATATCCTAGCGAGCAACCTTCCCCTCCTTTCCCGTAGGTAGGAGAACTACGTTGACTCTGATTTCTCGTTCCAGACGGGAATACGTAGGCATAAAGTGCGATACTTTGCCGAGTCAGTTTATTTTCTTTTAACCCCAGACCTGTAGAGTAGATAGAATAACAATCCGTACTAGAAAACAAGCGTGGATCCCGTCGAGTACGACGGACGTGAGGGGTGCTAATACCTTCCCCTTGCGTAACCGACTCCCGAATCCAGGATTTGGTTGCGATGCCCATTCCTTTCCCGTCTTTGCGGTAGGTTTACTTCGAGCGTTTCCTTTCCCTCCTTTGGGATAAATAACGCACGATGGCGACTCTTCTGTTCAGCCGGCGCTGATTTTCGCAGTAGCGACAGCTGGCGACTCTGCTGGGGATTCAACGTCCCCTAAGCGAGTCAATCCTAACGCTTGTTTTCCCGTCGAGGAATTTGTATGGATTTACATTTATGTCATTTACCTTCAGCACTATATTTTTTATTATTGCTGTTTATTGGGTGTCGGGGGTTCTGTTATTGAGAGATAAGCCGGACCTGGGCTTGAGCGTACTTAGAAGTAGAGTGGAAAGTAGCGGGCGCGCACATGCTTTGCATGTCCTAGTGTCCCGCAAAATTCACACTCAGACGAGGTTCTTCTGGTTGGCCTCTTGTCCCACCCTTTGGGTGGCATGGGTTGCTGGTTAGTTGGATTGTCGACTCTGGGAACCGATCAATTGGAAGTTGGCTAAGTGAGGCCTCTTCAGGATTTGATGATGATGCCACTCCTTCTGGGAATCGTATCATCAACCCTGAAAGTCTGTGACGCCGACGACCGCATAGGATGTCGTACCATTGTCAGTTGCTAGGACACCTACCTGTGAGGGGGTTTGGGGTATGCAGGTAACTAGACCTCCAGATACCGGTTTGTTTCTTGATTTGAGGATTCCGGATCGTGGATATTTAAGGACGGTTATTGGGGTCTGTCAGAGACCAAGTTGGAGTTATTATTGGGTCTGTCAGAGACTTGATTGGAGTTTATGTATGGGGTCTGTCTAAGACCATGGTTTGAAGAATATTGGAGGGTCTGTTGGAGACTTTGTTCTTGGTGTGATTTGGGCTTCTCAGTCGGGGCACTTGGTCCTTTGTTGCATTTTATTTGCATTGCATTGTTTGCATAACCATTATCATTGCATTTCATTAACGTGTGTCTGTGCTACAGGTGCATTTGCATATTCCCTGATTCTAGTGTCCGGACTTCTGATTATTGGTCATGGCTGGTTTGAGAAGGACAGTTGCATACAAGTTACCTACCCCTGATGTTACTCCCCTGCTTGGTTTAATTTCCCTTGATGATGAGGATGTCCGGAGAAGCTTCAGGATGAGTTACGGAAGACTGTTGAGATTGGTTTGCAAACCAACTGATGTGGGGTTGAATGGGTTGTATACTTTGATGCAATTTTATGACCCTCAATTGAGATGCTTCACTTTTAAGGACTTTCTTTTGGGGCCCACCTTGGAAGAGTACGCAGAGTTTATTGAGCTGCCAGTACAGAATAAGGTTCCTTTCATTCACTTTGACGCTAAGCCCAAGTTAGAGGACTTAGCAGTGGCTTTACACATGGACGCTTCTGAGCTATTGGTGACCTCTTGGCGCGGGGTTTCAGGCTTCTCCCTCCAGTTTCTGATTGGTAAAGCCCAGGAATACGCTAAGAGTGGATGCTGGATAGTCTTTAATGTTGTTTTGGCTCTGTACATCTATGGGATAGTGATGTTTCCCAACTTCCCGAATTTTGTGGACTTTGATGCATTTCATTTGTTTGCTGCTGGCAACCCTGTACCCATATTGATCGGGGATTTCTACCATTCGTTGCATTACAAAAATGAGAATAGGAGAGGCAAGAACGTCTCTTGTTGTGTACCCTTGCTGTATATGTGGTTTGAGAGTCATCTGCCCAAGAAGGGTATCTTTGCTGAGTCTGCAGATACGGTGGATTGGTCTGAGCATCTGATGGGGCTTTCTTCAGAAGATGTTGGCTGGTTTGACAGAGCTTTATTGGGATCTGAGATTATCTACAGCTGCGCCGGATATCCTAATGTTCCTCTGATTGGGAGGAAAGGGTGCATTAATTACAATCCATCATTATTGATCAGGCAATTCGGTTATGCTTTGAAAAGCCCGCCAAAGGAGGAAGAAATACAGGAATCTCTGTATTTCACCGGTGACTTGAGTGGGGAATTATTGGCCAAGCTTCAGCACGCTTGGAATCATATCTGCAGAAGAGGGAAACCATTGCTAGGCAAGAATGATTGTCAAGCCTATATGCCATACAAGGTGTGGATCCAGGAGAGGGTAAGACAGGTACAGATGCCTTTTCCAGCAGTATCACGTCCTGTTCCCATTCCAGTGGAGGAACCCACTACTGTAGCTGTTGAGGTCTATGAGCGGGTCGTGAAAGAAAAAGAGGATTTGATAAAGATCAATGAAGAGTTAGAAAAGGAACTGGCTCAGATGCGTAGTGAGAAGAACAAGGTTGTGCATTCTTTCCAACAGCAGACTGAGTTAGTAAACAGGCTAGGTGCTGAACTGACCGAAGAGAAAAAGAAGCGTGAACGCCTGGGGAAAGAATTCAGAAGCTCTCATGATATGTTAGAGTCCAAGAAGAAGGCACTTGATGCCGCCCACCGGGAAATCTATTCTTGCAACAAAACGTGGAATGCTACGCTAACCAACAACAAAAAGAGGGAAGACAAATTGAAGCAGCAAATTTATGAACTCAAAGATCAGTTGAAGGCTAGCAATAAAAAGTATGAAGAGGAGGTGATGGCAATATATAGTCTTCAGAACTCATTAAACAAGGCCATCGAGTGCAAGAAAGAGGCTGTGTCTCAGAAACGGAAGCTAGAGGATCGCTTCGGAGAAGGGGCACGGGGGGGAATCCGCTGGTGATTTACGACGTGTCCTCAAGCGAAGAGATCTACTTTTTGAGGGTTTGCTTACCCGACCAAGTCATCCAGAGACTAAGAGGTTGTTAGAGGAGTACCAGGCGTATGGTCGCACTTGACTATTTCATGTATTAATGTGTATGCTTTATTTGCATTGTGCTGACCATCACCAGGATTGTTGGTTGAGGTCATGCCTTCTTATTGTGCGCTCATTGATATTGTATTCCTGACTTGATGGGTTTCTCTGCAATGTATAAGGTGTTTTCTAGGATTGGGCTCCGAACTTCATATTGTTGTCACTGTCACCACACTGACACATTGACACTAGAATTGGGGAATGATATTCCCTAATGCACAGACACATATTGCATTGCATATACATACATATTGCATTTACCAGCTAATTATTGAAACCGTATCTCATCTCCTGCATCTCGACAGGTCTTTTCAGGATTGAAAGTCAACGCCCGCACCGATACTCTACTCGTACCAACTGCAAGAGAGTTATGGATCAGATGCAGAATGAAATGCAGGACATGCGTGAGAAGCTGGCGCTATTCATGCAGACAATGGAGACCATTGTGAAAGGCCAGGAAAACTTGCAAGCTTTGGTGCAACCTTTGCTGATGAGAAATGCTGGGCACGGAAATGAAGACCACAATTCTGTGCGGGTTGACACCATTCACGGGGATGGTACTCCTACACCGGTAGCTCCACCTGTGGCGAACATACCTGCTGTGAATGTGAACAACGGCACTGGCGCCGAGAACGGTAACGCAGGAATCGGTAACGAGACTGTCGTCAACAACGTTGGGTTCGGAGATGCCAATCTGGGTGGTGATAATATTGGAGGTAATGGCTTCGGTAACAACGGATTTGGCTATAACGACCAGGGGTTTGATCATGCTAATCAAGATGAGAAGTACGGCTTCAACGCTCAGGGCTTCGGACAGGATGGATTTGGTAATACCAACCAGGGTTATGGCGGATTCGGTAACGGGAATGGCGCTGGAGTGATGTCTTTTGGACCTGCCGGAGTCGCTCCAGTGTATGGTAACAAGGGGCGGGGCCCTGTGATGAATCAGACCAGATTTGGCCGTAACAACGGGTATGATGGATACGGAAATGGGAACGGTAATTGGATAGAAGATCAGCAAGAAGATGCTTTCTCTGGTGGAGGTTTTGAAGGTCCTATGGATGACTCTCAGAGAATCAAGATGCTCGAGGAGCAGATGAAAGGTGTTGTGAATCAAAGCGCTGTCGGTTTAGATATGACCATAATGGGTCTGGTGCCTGGCCTGAGGGTACCGCTAAAGTTTAAAGCTCCCACATTCGACAAATATAAGGGGGATACCTGTCCAAAGGTGCATGTGCGATCATACTATAGAAGTATGTCGGCTTATTCAAACGATGAGAGGATGCTGATGCATTTCTTTCAAGACAGCTTGTCTGGTCCTTCCCTTGAATGGTACATGGGATTGGAGCCTACTCAGGTAAAAACTTGGAAGCAACTGGCTGAAGCGTTTGTGGCTCATTATAAGTACAATAGTGACTTGGCACCCAACCGGGTCCAATTACAGGGGTCGTCCCAGAAGAAAGACGAGAGCTTCAAAGAATATGCGCAGAGGTGGCGCGACATGGCTGCACGAGTGCATCCTCCTTTGGATGACAAAGAAATGAATGATATGTTCATAGGAACATTTACTGGTATGTTTTATGATAAGCTGTTTCATACTTCCTTGGGCAGTTTCTCGGACCTAATCTTGATGGGTGAGAAAATTGAAAGCAATATTAAAATAGGGAGATTCCAAGCTGAGGAATCTACTTCAGCTGGCAGTAACAGAAGAGCTTTCGGTGGTCGCCGTCAAGGTGACGCAAGTGCAGTATTCGGGGGCCGAGGCCGAGGCCGGGGCAGAGGGCGGAATCAGTACAATCATCCGCAACAGGTGGCAAGTGTCACAATTCCATTTCATCAACAACCAATTCCACTACAGCAGATACCACCACAGCAACAGCAGCCACAACAAAGGTTACATCCTGCCCAACGCAGAATTCAGGGGGGAAAACCAAGGAGGGTGTTTGAAACGCCTCCTTCAACGTATGCAGAGTTGCTACAGACATTACTGGGTTTGAACTTGGTGGAAAAGAGGACTATGGCGCCAATGACGGGCACTCCTCCGTTCGGTTTTGATACGAACAAGCACTGTGAGTTCCACTCCGGGGCTCCTGGCCATGACATAGAGACTTGCCACGCGTTCAAGCATGTGGTGCAAGATCTGTTGGATAGCAAAGCCATAAATTTTGGACAAGCAGGTCCAAACATAGTACAACAGCCCATGCCCAACCATGGGGAAAATGCTATTTTGACTGAGGAGGGTCTGAACTTGATCATGAATGTTGATGACCTAAAAACGTCGTTGGGTGAAATAAAGAGCAGGTTATTGAAAGGAGGTGTGTATCCAGGCTGCGATGAGTTTTGCCTAGAGTGTTGGACCCAAGCTGGGGGTTGTGTTGAATTGAAGAAGGGTATTCAGACCTTGATAGATGGAGGCACATTACAATTCGACAGAACGACAGTTGAGGAACCTGCAGAGGTATTAGCGGATGAGCAAAATGATGTAGCTACCGTGACCATCCCCCGAAAAACAATAATTATAACAGCGCCAGCCAGGCGACCGCCGATCACTATCACCAAGGCAGAACCAACCCCTTATGAGAGCACTAAGGCAGTACCCTGGACTTATGGGTTGGAAGCATACTGTGATGGGGTGAAAATTGATATTAGTAAACAGCCAGTTGAGGTTGTAGACAACGTCGTCGGGACGGAGGGATGACGAGAAGTGGGAGAATTTTTATATCGCCTGAGGTAGAGGCTGAACGATTGGCGAAAGGAAAAGGAAAAATGAATGAGGATGTCCCTGTGCAGAGGAACGAAAAAGAAACGTCACTGAAAGATGTAGAAGAGTTTATGCGCCTTATTCATAAGAGTGACTACAAGATTGTTGAGCACCTTCAACAGACGCCATCGAAGATATCCATATTGTCACTGTTATTGTGTTCCGAAGCTCATAGGAATGCATTGTTGAAAATTCTAGACACGTCATTTGTACCCCAAGATGTTTCCGTGAATCAGTTGGAGGGGGTATTGGCGCACGTGAACGCCAGACATAGCTTGGGATTTACGGACTTTGATTTGACCCCGAGGGGGAGGGAACATAACATGGCGTTGCACGTCTCAGTTGAGTGTAGGGGCTCAGTTATGTCCCACGTACTGGTAGATACCGGATCTTCCTTGAACGTGCTGCCAAAGAAAGCAATGATGAAATTGGACATCAGGGGAATCATTTGTACGCCTAGTGACTTGGTGGTCAGGGCATTTGATGGCACACGAAGGTCAGTCTTTGGATCTATAATGTTACCTCTGCAGGTGGGGCCGGAGATTTTCGAAACTGAATTTTACATTATGGACATCCAGCCGGCATATAGCTGTCTTCTCGGACGACCATGGATCCATGGCGCTGGGGCAGTCACATCTACCTTGCACCAAAAGCTGAAATACATGGTAGGGGACAGTGTGGTCACAGTCTGTGGAGAGGAAGATATATTGGTCAGCCATCTGTCATCATTCAAGTACGTAGAAGTCGACGGCGAGATTCATGAAACACCCTGTCAAGCCTTTGAAGGGTTGCGCATCAAAGGCAAAGTTCCAGGGCCGAGTAAAGCGTCAGAGGTGGCAGTCTCGTCATACAAGGAGGCTCAGGCTCTAGTGAAGACTGGTGAGACAAAAGGTTGGGGCAAGGTCCTGGATATTCCCGTGAAGATGGACAGATTTAGGCTGGGATATTAACCGTCGTCATCAACACATGTTGTTGGGGCACCCCGTTTCAAAGGACCAATAACAATCACGACTAGTGGAGTGTATCACGAGGCCATCAACGTTGTTTCAGATTCCAAAGAAGGAGACAGTGACTGCGACATGGACGCCTGGATTCAGCCGAGCGTGCCAGGACAAGGATTATGCAATTGGTCTATTCAGGAGACTGTTCTTGTGACTACCAAACAGTAATACCTTGTTTTCTTAATTGTTGAACAATCCGGTGTCTTACCCAGGGCATCGTGATTTTGCTTAGGGCCATGCTGTTATGTACATTGCATTGTTTAATCATTAAATAAAAGGCGTTTTTCTCATGTACAAATATTGCGATCTCTGTTTTTCCTGTTTTTGTGTTTTACAATAAAATGGCAACGTGGTTATTCGCTTTATACACATTTTGAAGCAGTTAACCATTCCTTTTGCAGGATAATATTTTCAGATGACATCATTGAACCGCCTATGACTCATTTCGACTTTGAGCACCCGGTATTTCAGGCCGAAGAAGAGATTGTTGAAGATGGCGACGTTCCAGAAGAGTTGTCTTGGTTGGTAAAGCAAGAAGAACGAATCATTCTGCCTCATGAGGAGGTCATTAAAATTGTTAACCTGGGGTCGGAAGGGGTTGAAAGGAACATCCGTATAGGAGCCGCGCTGCAGAGCGACGTCAAGCGAAGACTGATTGAAATGCTCAGAGAGTATAGTGATGTGTTCGCTTGGTCGTACGAAGACATGCCTGGGCTAGATACGGATATGGTTGTGCACCGTCTGCCGCTAAAAGAAGAATGCCCGCCGGTTAAGCAGAAGCTTCGCAGAACTAGGCCTGATATGGCAGTGAAAATTAAGGAGGAGGTCCAAAAGCAGTGGGATGCTGGTTTCCTAGCTGTTACAAAATATCCCTCATGGGTCGCAAATATTGTACCAGTGCCAAAGAAAGACGGTAAAGTGAGAATGTGCGTAGATTACCGTGATTTGAACAAAGCGAGCCCGAAAGATGATTTCCCACTTCCTCACATCGATGTGCTGGTTGACAACACTGCTCAATTCGCCGTATTCTCCTTCATGGATGGCTTCTCGGGCTACAATCAGATTAAAATGGCGCCAGAAGACATGGAGAAGACTACCTTCATTACGCCTTGTGGAACATTTTGCTACAAAGTGATGCCCTTCGGATTAAAGAATGTTGGGGCAACGTGTCAGCGTGCAATGACGACTCTTTTTCATGACATGATGCATAAGGAGATTGAGGTTTATGTCGATGATATGATTGCCAAATCCCAGACGGAGGAAGAACATTTGGTGAATCTGCTGAAGCTATTCAAGAGGCTTAGGAAGTTTAGGCTGAGACTGAACCCTAACAAGTGCACCTTCGGGGTGAGGTCGGGTAAACTGCTGGGGTTTATCGTGAGCGAAAAAGGAATAGAGGTTGATCCTGCAAAAATAAAAGCAATACAAGAGATGCCGACGCCTAAAACAGAGAAAGAGGTGCGCGGGTTTTTAGGGAGGCTGAACTACATCGCTCGGTTCATATCTCACCTAACAGCTACGTGTGAGCCGTTATTCAAGATGTTGAAAAAAGACCAGGCTGTAACATGGAATGAAAATTGTCAAAAGGCGTTCGATAAAATAAAACAGTATTTGCAAGAGCCTCCTATTTTGATACCTCCAGTGGCGGGGAGACCCTTAATTATGTATTTGACAGTTCTTGAGGGAAGTATGGGTTGTGTTCTCGATCAACACGACGAGACAGGAAGAAAAGAGCATGTGATATACTACCTGAGTAAGAAGTTTACTGAATGTGAATCTCGATACTCAATGCTCGAAAAAACTTGTTGCGCGCTAGCCTGGGCCGCCAAACGTTTGAGGCAATACATGCTGAACCATACAACCATGCTCATCTCGAAGATGGATCCTATCAAATACGTATTTGAAAAGCAGGCATTATCGGGGAGAATTGCCCGTTGGCAGATGGTTTTGACCGAATACGACATCCAGTATGTCTCGCAGAAGGCTATAAAGGGGAGTGTATTATCTGAGTACTTGGAAGAGCAGCCTATTGAGGACTACCAATCGATGAGGTTTGATTTTCCTGACAAGGATATCATGTACCTAAAGATGAAAGATTGTGAAGAACCGTTGCCAGACGAAGGACCAGAATTGGGTTCCAAATGGAAGTTGATCTTTGACGGAGCTGTAAACTCCTATGGTAGCGGAATAGGGGCAATCATCACTACTCCACATGGGTCACACATCCCATTTACCGCTCGATTGACCTTTCCAGTTACCAATAACGAAGCCGAATACGAAGCTTGCATCATGGGGCTTGAAGAAGCCATTGATTTGCGAATCAAAAATCTGGATGTATACGGAGACTCAGCTCTTGTGGTGAATCAAATAAAAGGAAAATGGGAAACACGTCAGCCTAATTTGATACCATACATGAATTACGCAAGGAGATTGTTGCCCTTCTTTGACAAGGTCGAGTTGCATCATGTACCGCGAGCAGAGAATCAGATGGCTGACGCCCTGGCCATATTGTCTTCCATGTATAAAGTCAACTTCTGGAATGAGGCTCCCCGAATTGTTATTTCTCGGCTTGACAAACCCGCCTTCGTATTTGCCATTGACGAAGCATCTGATGATAAACCCTGGTATTTTGATATCCATAATTTCCTGAAAAACAAAGAATATCCGGCTGGGGCATCCAGTCACGATCAGAAGACTCTCAGGAGATTGGCGGGTAATTTCTATCTGAATCCAGACGGTGTCCTATACAAGAGAAATCACGACTTGGTGCTACTACGTTGTGTAGACGAGAAAGAGGCAAAGTTGCTCATGGAGGAAATACATGAGGGTACATTTGGTACGCATGCTGGTGGGCATGCTATGACGAGGAAGCTGCTGTGGGCAGGTTATTACTGGCTAACTATGGAAACCGATTGTTTCAAGTTTGCGAGGAGGTGTCATAAGTGCCAGATCTATGCAGATAAGATCCATGTGCCTCCGAGTCCTCTGAACGTGATGTCGTCACTGTGGCCATTCTCAATGTGGGGAATCGACATGATTGGAAAGATCGAGCCGACGGCATCTAACGGACACCGGTTCATTTTGGTAGCAATCGATTATTTTACCAAATGGGTGGAAGCGGCATCCTATGCAAATGTGACCAAGCAGGTGGTAGCCAGGTTTATCAAGCGAGATATCATTTGCAGATATGGAATCCCCGAGCGGATAATTACCGATAACAGTTTGAACTTAAATAACAAAATGATGAAGGAGATGTGTCAGAGTTTTAAGATCGAGCATCACAACTCTTCTCCTTATCGACCCAAGATGAATGGCGTTGTTGAAGCGGCCAATAAGAACATAAAGAAGATTGTTCAAAAGATGGTGGTGACCTATAAGGACTGGCATGAGATGCTACCTTTTGCTTTGCACGGTTATCGTACGACGGTACGCACATCAACCGGGGCAACCCCGTTCTCGTTGGTATATGGAATGGAAGCAGTGTTACCACTGGAAGTTGAGATTCCTTCCCTGAGGGTATTACGAGATGTCCAACTGGACGAGGCAGAATGGGTGAAAGACAGGTTGAACCAGCTGAGTTTAATGGATGAGAAGAGGTTAGCTTCTCTAGCATATGGTCGGTTGTACCAGAGCCGAATGAAGAAAGTGTATGATAAAAAGATACACCCTCGGAGCTTTCAGACGGGCGACCTTGTGCTAAAGAGGATTCTCCCGCCACAGGCAGATCACAGGGGCAAGTGGACCCCCAACTACGAAGGGCCATACGTTGTCAGAAAAGTCTTTTCAGGAGGAGCTTTGTTGTTGTCCACCATGGACGGTGAGGACTTTACGTCGCCTGTGAATTCGGACGCAGTTAAAAAATACTTTGCTTGAAATTGACCCGCTGGACAGGAAAAAGAGAGTCCAGGCAAAAATGGGGCATCCTGGCGAACCAAAAACAGAATGAAAGGTTCGGGCAAAAATTAGGGATAAAACTAAAAAAAAAATGTACACCCGCGAAGTTGAAAACCTACACTGGGCGGCTTCGGCAAAAAGGGGTATCCCGGTGAACTGAAAACCCGTAAAGGGCGGTTCGCGCAAAAGTTAGGGATTTGAAAAGCAAATGACTATGGTCCGAATTTGATACTACGGTGCACAGTGGTGCGGGAGAATATACCTGAGAGGTCGATTATCAGATACAATCTCTTCAGAAGATTGAATATCGGGAAAGCGCTAGAGTCAGGCGAGTCATAGGAGGATCAACTCATGATGTTCGTCTGCATCACGTTGCCGACATGTGTGCAAATTTGATTTGTCATTATATTTATGCTTCTTGTGCATACTTGTATATTGGTTGTGCGTAGCTTCCTCTTTTCAGGAGTTACATCCCGTGTACAAAACTCTGCCCATTTAGGGGCCCAATCAATAAAACATGTTATTCAGTATTTGATGCTTGGTCTTTACTGTTTTGTACATGACAAACGCCAATGTTTAATAAAACTAGCAAGTGTATAACATCGCTGGCCTTTGCCAATAATTGCTAAAACTTTGAATTGACTGAAAAGGATGTCACTAACGCTAACCTGAATATATTTGGTTGTGTAGACTTGCCTTGTCTCGTTTGTGGTGTTGCAGGGTTCTTGACCATACGAAGTGGACGATCAGAAGATTGCAGTCCTAACCAGAAGCTCGTAACGAAAAGGCTTGATCGTTATGTGAAGTGAATCTCCATGCAGGTCGCGCTTCATTCCATGAAGCTGAGATAACAATGTCCCTTACTGAAGAAGGATCAAATTCCCCAGCTAGTCGCAGCTTATCCGAAGGACATTCTCCAGCAAGGTCGTTTATCCTCAGCAGAATTGACGATCCCAAGATCCAAGGCTGCATTCAGACAGTGTGGTGTCCCCCGAAAGGGTTTCCCATCCCGAGCAGAGTGGTTTAGCCTCAGAAGACTAATATTTCCAACTTGTGAGCTGTACCCAGACAGTCTACTCTTCCCAGTAGAGATTCCCTTCCCAGTAGGGTCATTCATTCTCCCCCCATCGGAGTCAGTTGATTTTCCCCAAGAGAGTCGTTTCGTCCTCAGCGGAGTTCTCTCTTTTCAGCAAGTGTTCTTTTTCCTCCCAGTGGAACTCGAAGGTTAAAACTCTCCCTGACAGAGTTGGTTGTGTGTCCTGACATTTATTTTGCCGGAGTACATTGTGATACCCGTTCACTCCCCAGCATGGTGGCATTTGTCCTCGACGGCAGATTTGATGAAGCAAGCTTGTCAGAGCTTTTCCCAGCTGTTCGAGCCTGCATTTGCATCGGCATATAGTGTCATGTTTGCATCTACCAAATAAAAAACGCGTAGCATTTCCATATTGTGTGGAGCATTACGCCATTATCAAGCATACGCATTATGAAACATAGATCAGGTTGGTTGACCTTTTGCTTTCAGGTGTGTTCCTCAATAGGAGTGTGGAGTTCTAAAGCTCAGATATTAACAGACAATTGAGGTCTCGCCAGGAGACGTGTGACGACATAGTTCAGTTTATCACTTTCCCCACCAGAGTTGCCAATTGAGGCATTATTGTATCCGGCCAGCGGAATGTTTCTTCAAGTTTGTTGCTGCGGCAGCGTTTCAGGTTTTAATAGAGTCAAAAGTTCAGAAGTAGCCACTTGTTATTGAGACGAGTGTTTTGACAATTATTTTCGGAATATCCCCAGTGGAGTTAGCTACTGCAAAGATAGGCAGAGAAGCTGTATTCAGAGTTATTTCCCGTAGCAAAGGCGGAGTTATTTTCTTGTGATGGACAGGATACGTCCCGTAGCAAAGGCGGAGTTATTTTCCTGTGATGGACAGGATACGTCCCGTAGCAAAGGCGGAGTTATTTTCCTGTGATGGACAGGATACGTCCCGTAGCAAAGGCGGAGTTATTTTCCTGTGATGGACAGGATACGTCCCGTAGCAAAGGCGAAGTTATTTTCCTGTGATGGACAGGATACGTCCCGTAGCAAAGGCGGAGTTATTTTCCTGTGTGATGGACAGGATACGTCCCGTAGCAAAGGCGGAGTTATTTTCCTGTGATGGACAGGATACGTCCCGTAGCAAAGGCGGAGTTATTTTCCTGTGATGGACAGGATACGTCCCGTAGCAAAGGCGGAGTTATTTACCTGTGTGATAGACAGGATACGTCCCGTAGCAAAGGCGGAGTTATTTTCCTGTGTGATGGACAGGGTACGTCCTGTAGCAAAGGCGGAGTTATTTTCCTGTATAGACAGAATTGCTTCTCCCAGTGAAGTCAGTGAGTTTATTCCAGTATTGACAAGATAATGATTTGTAGATAGTGTTCCCCAAGTAGTGGTGCAGTTTATTTCGCAATTTATTTCTGGCAGTTGGCAAATTTCCGGGTTTATTGGTATTCAACCATCTCGTACCTCGATTGTCTGAAGGCTCCGGGCGTTTCACCCAGTCGGGTCCAAGCCGTTTGAATAGGGGCAGCTGTTGCACCCTAAAATTTGACCAACTGGTTTTACCTGATTTGTGTTTCCATAGCTTTATCATTTGCATAGTAGATCATATACATAGTTCATTCATTTGCATAGCATGGCATGGGCAAGCCATCCAACAAGGGATCAAGTGCTATTTTTCATCTCAAGGAATGTATTCAAGAGGCTCTTATCAAGATTCAAGCCTATTCAAGTCACCAAGAAAGAAATTGAAGCTTTGGGAAGTTTAAAGGCCAAGCAATGGGTTTCTCTCCTATCTTGAGGGTATGTGAAGATCATCAGAGAAGTTGTGAGTTATGAATTGAGGGCATGGAAAACCTAGAGGGTCTTTTTGAAAGTAAGACAAGTCATTGGTGTGGTTACAAGAGCTACAGTTGAAGACAGTCAACTAGGGTGTCATCTGGGTCAACCCTGGGTCAACCCTAAGTCAAATGCTTGATTGAAAGGCACCAAGGCCTATTTGGAGGATTTGGGATTAATCATTTGATATGTGGATATGTATGTGGTGTTGTGCCAAGGAGGAATCAAAAGAAATCAAGAAGAAGAGAAGTTTCTAAATTAGGGTTTCTGTGTAAAATTCCCTGATTTAGGTCAGACTTCCAAGCAAGATAATTCAAAATACAAGTCTCAGATGGATCCTTGGCCAACATGAAACTTATAGAGTATCTCAAGACCTTTAATTTTAGTGGTGGAAGGCATCAAGGAGATTTATAGAACTCAAGTTATGGTCCTTGCAAGTTAGGGGTCCTCAGAGGCATCTGAAATTTGTCTGTGAAAGTTACTTGACTTCTAAGCAACGTTTGCCCCATAAGGAGTTTTCAAATGGATTTTTGGCCAACATGAAAGTTGTTCCCCATGATCTTAGCTTTCTATAAAAGTATGGTATGCCTCAATCTGATTTGTGAAGCTCTACTTATGATCTTGGCAAGCCAGGGGCATTTTTGTCATTTGGAGGTTATAGGTCATTTCAAGCATAAGGCCATATCTCCTATTTCCGAGCTTCAAATGGAAAAATATTCAACATAAAACTTGCTTAGAATGATGTTTTGAGTCTAAAAAAGAGGTCATGATAGTTTGGAAATGCATGGAACTCAAAGTGTCAAAATTGACCAAATATGAAGAGAAAAAGTCCATTTAAAAGTGACCATTTTGTGAATTTTTCATATATGACCAAAACAAGGCATATGATATACCAATTTGAAGGGAAATCACATTTTAAGACTATTGGTATCATTATTTTTTTGGTTTGAGGTCAAGAAATGGGATTTATCATTGGTTGCTTATGTATGAAGTAACACTTGCCAAATCAAGATATGGTCAAGATACAAGGCAAGTAAGCATTCCTACACTTCATATTTCTCATTTGAAGAGAAATTCAAGTCTCATTTTGGAGCTGTAACAAGGCATTCACCAGCTGGTTTTTCAACTCACCATTTTCAAAATCTCATGCCATGAGATATCAAGTTTCTCATTAGATCCTTCCAGTAGCTTCCAGAACATTTCATCATCATCTATATAACCATTCTAACTGATCCAAAGCAAGTTTGGGCTTCATTTGGTGCAAAAACTCAGAATTGCATTTCACACTTTTCTCTTGCAAATCATTTTCGTTTTCATTCAATTCTTCATCATTTCTTCAAATTCTTGATTCTATTCAACTCAATAATCATTACTGAGAGTGTTCCAATCAAGATCTGAGAGAGTAATTGCACAAATCGTGTTCTTGAGTTCATACACATCCAACTGCAACTGAATTTCTGTTATGATGATCCAAGTTGTTTGAGCAAGAATTGTTGCAAACAGAAGCAAGATAACAACATATTGAATGATCCTGGAGCATTGCAAGCCTTGAATTGAAGAAAATCATCATCTGTTATCATCATTTTACCAGGTTAGTACTTTTCAGAATTTGGCTCGAATTAGGGAGAATCATCTTGAATTGTTAGGTTAGACACACTCTAGGTGGTTAGAGGATGGTTTCTAGAGAGTTTGACATGATTTGATGAAGGTTGACATGTGTGCACGATTTCTGTTGAGACCTAGAACACCATGGATATGCAAGTATAATCTTAGGTTGATAGGGATAATTGATCAGTGTGAGGCCAGGAAGAGATTGACATCATTGTTTTGTTAATTGGTGAGGATGGATTTCTGAGTTAGTTTTGGATTCCAGTCGTGTTTCATGATGGAGGCTGTATCAATTGATGATGATGACATGAATGAATTCAGGATAAAAAATAGATCATGTTAGGCTTTTATTTTGAATTTTGATTAAGGATTGAGGGAATTCGAGTGCTGATATCAGAGTGTTCATGCTTAAGCTTCCATGGAGTTTTGGCTCCAAGCTGATTCAAATGGAGAAGATAGAGTGTAGGCCCTTGGATGCGCGCTGACCATTGACCAAAGAATTAAATCGTGTGGATGAGATTCAGCTTCAAATTGTGAAGGCTTTGCTAGCACATGAAACACAGTCGTTTCACTTAAAATTGGTCATGGGCTTAAGTTGAATGATACTATTGGCACCCCTGTTTTCAAGGCCCATTGAGTTTACACTTGTTTCAGTTACTATCCACACCGTGCGTTTTTCTTTTTTCTTTATTGTTTTCTGAATTGATTTTATGCTGGGTTTTGGGCTTAAGCTAATTGCTACGCGCGCCCCTTGATTTTTGGCCCACAGATATTTGAACTGGGCGTAGTTGTTGTATGCACCCCTGACCTATTTCTTTTAATTTTCTTTTATGCATTTTATTTCACATTTTAGGAAATTCATAAAAAATTAGAAAATGGTTATTTTAATCTGGGAATTTTTGCAGTAGGTTGATTTTGATCTTAAGAAATTTGTAAATAAATAAAATTGGTAGTTTAGGCATTTTCTTTATTTTTGCTAATATTTTACTTTTAATTATTTTTATTTGAATATAGTTTGTATATGATTTTGTAGATTTTATTTTAGATAGTTCCCTTAATATTTTTAGGCCAATCTTTTTAGGACAATTAGATATACATGTTAAGTACCCCTGGTTTTTATACCCCAATTTTTAGGATTTTATTTTAGGTAGTTTGATTAGATACTATTAGACTAGTTGGATTAGGGTTTATACACAACTTAGGTGCATTAAAACAATTTCTTTTGGGCTTTTTTAGGTTGAATTAGAAGCTGGGGCTTATAGGGTATTAAGGGTAGGTATAGTAGATCCCTTAGAAAAAAATTAGAATTTCCCTTATCATATTAATATTTTTAGTATATTTTCCAATTTTGTGATTGTTTGGTTTGCCCATCTTGGGGTTATTGTTTGATGTGTGGGCTTGTTGGGCTTGCTTGGGGTGTGGGTTAGCCTTGAAGATCTTGATGATGAAGCATATTGAAGACAAAGTTGAAGCTGAAGATCAAAGCTTGATGAAGATGCTAGGCTTGCTTGAAGCTGTTTGAAGACCTAGGACATAGGAGCTAGAGAGAGCCTTAGAATAGAAAATTTCTTCACAAATATGGATGGCTTCTGTTGCCTC
The DNA here is from genome assembly GCA_963859935.3 of Lathyrus sativus. Lineage (NCBI taxonomy): Eukaryota > Viridiplantae > Streptophyta > Magnoliopsida > Fabales > Fabaceae > Lathyrus > Lathyrus sativus. The sequence continues at coordinate 666,147,149 of OZ012739.1, forward strand.
CATTCTTCTCAATGATTAAAAGTCTCTCTTTGATGCTCACCTCCTTCCTTTGGAAGGATTAGTGACAATATCTAGGAGATAGAACTTTTGAGAGAAACAGTCTGTATTTGTTAACAGTCTGTATGCCACCTTTGGTGGTCAACTGACTGTTTAACATCCCAAATCATCTTGTGAACTATTACTCATTTAGGAGAGCTTTCTTTGAAGAATCCCTTGAGGATGGAAGATGAAGTTCATTGCCTTGAAGACTGATAGAAGAAGAAGCTTGTGCTGTCAGGTTTTGCTGTTTAGAGCTGCTGATGTTGTGTAGAGCTGGTGATGTATTGTTTGAGTTTCTTGACTGTATTGTTTGATAATTTTCCCCTGGAGGTTGAAGTGAAGTTGTTTCACTTTGCCCATTGTTTTCTAGGTTCGAGGTCGAGTGGGACTCCCTTGCCTCGCTTGTACTGCTGCATTCATGCATTTTACTGTTTTACTGTATATATACTGTTTCTTTTTCGTTTATCCCCTTAGGATCTCTGTTTCTCTCTGCGCAGGAGAGAAATATGACAGACATTAGGCTTTCATCCATGCATGACAACATTAGGTTAGATTTTGATTCCCTTTTTAAACCATAGGTTTTAGAGTTGCTGTCTCTTCTTTCTCAAAACAATCATAAAAACACAATAAACATTTCAAACACAATAAAAAAAACAGTTCTTGCGTAAAAGACTGTAAACCAATCAAAAACGTCATTTTTGTCCGCTTGGACCCATAATCAGGAAAAACCCTTTTCAGAAGGAGATAAAAACAATCAAGACAGACTTGTGTCGTACGTGGCCCGAACTACGTTTGCTCTGATCTTTCATGTTGTATGAAAGTACGTAGGCATAGGATGCGATATCCTAGCGAGCAACCTTCCCCTCCTTTCCCATAGGTAGGCGAACTACGTTGACTCTGATTTCTCGTTCCAGACGGGAATACGTAGGCATAAAGTGCGATACTTTGCCGAGTCAGTTTATTTTCTTTTAACCCCATACCTGTAGAGTAGATAGAATAACAATCCGTACTAGAAAACAAGCGTGGATCCCGTCGAGTACGACGGACGTGAGGGGTGCTAATACCTTCCCCTTGCGTAACCGACTCCCGAATCCAGGATTTGGTTGCGATGACCATTCCTTTCCCGTCTTTGCGGTAGGTTTACTTCGAGCGTTTCCTTTCCCTCCTTTGGGATAAATAACGCACGGTGGCGACTCTTCTGTTCAGCCGGCGCCGATTTTCGCAGTAGCGACAACAAACAAAATATGGGGAATGAGGCATGGAAAGATATTGCAAGGATAAACCAAATGGTAGAGCATGATAAAAAGAAAGGCATAATGACGATGGAGAAATTTGTTAATCAAATATTCATGGAATCGTCTGTTGAAAAGGATAGATTCATGGAATTAATAGAGCGGCTCAAGCTTTGCTCAGGGACCTTATATGAACACTTTACCAAGATTCTTGAAGGCTATAAAGAACAACATTTGTTAGATGAATTGGCAACGGGAAAAAATATGGATGCTTATCCTATGACATTTGAGAGATATGTGCAGAAGGCATGGAAAGAGATTTCCCAGAAATATGAATTGGATGATGATGATGATGATGACAAGAATGCATGTGTGATTTCACCGGAAAAATTTGTAATGCAGAGATTTGGGAATTTAAGAAAGATCCTTGAGTTCTTAAATCATGCCTTATACACTCATTTACCAAAATATTTTGTTTCACTTGAAACAGTCAAAGTTATGTTACAAGCTCCTAAGATGCTCGAGTATTTTGAAAATTCCTTGAGTCAATGCATATTCAAGCCAACTCTTTTTGACCTTGAAGAAAAATTTGTGTCTGATTGCTTTGGACTTGAGAAAAGGGATGAGATATTATGCATTCTAAGTTTGCTATCTTCCTCAATTTCTCTACCTGGTATTTATATGAAACGTGATATAGAAGAATTGTGTTTGTCAAACACATGTCTTATTTTATGTACAGCTTCAAGTTCTGGTAAATTGTACACATTAGGAATGACTCCAGTGAAATTTTTAGTAATTGATGAAGCTGCACAACTAAAAGAATGTGAATCTGCGATTCCGTTGCAGCTTCCTGGTCTTAACCATTGCATTCTTATAGGTGATGAGAGACAACTTCCTACATTGGTCAAAAGCAAGGTACTTAATAGTTTCTTAAACTTTTGCATTAATAAAAGATTATTCTGTGATATTTTGAAAATGTAATATTTGTAGATAGCTGACAAGTGTGAATTCGGAAGAAGTATGTTTGAGAGGCTTGTAAGATTGGGATACAAAAGGATAATGCTTAATATTCAGTATAGAATGCATCCATCTATCAGCTTATTCCCATGCAAGGAGTTTTACGATGAAAAACTTTCTAATGCGGGCGTTATCAAGCTTTCGCAGAAGTTAAAGGTTTGGAACCAGTCTTGGACACGAAAGAGGATAGAACAGATGAGGATAATATCCCGAAACATGCTGAAAACGAGGGTGACATGAAGCTAGCAATAGATGATGATGTGCAGTTGAATTTAGCAAAGGGTTGTGAGGAGTTGAAATCAAAGCTTTGTTTGATGGATTCAAAGTTAGGAGAGGTTAGAGTTTCTGAATTTAGATTAAGCATTATGAATGTAAGTTTTCTAGTCCATGTGCTTGTCATACTTAAAACGTGATTTTCTCAAATTGTTAGTTGGTAGTATGAACTTTATTAGGCTACTATCTAGAATGGAAATTGATGGAGAACATGAGTTAACCCGCGTAATTTCAAGCTATCTAATATCTATTAACTCTGCATTTTACTAATATGTGAATAAGCAGGGCTAGGATCATATCATAATGCCATCTTGTTTAGTTCCTTTTGAGCCAAAAAAATAGACTTTATCATCAACTAATGCATGTTTCATATCACGGTTGAACTGTAAAAATCACGGCGAGGAAGTTGACTGTTAAAAGCAGAAATCACAGAAGAAGCTATATATCCACTACTCTTCTGGATTAGTTAGGGAGAGTCCCTATTCGACACACCCTATCTTTAACACGTATATCCCTTTTCTCAAAAATTTCGATTTATGTCGTTGAATTTCGTAAGCATACTACAATTTTGTTTCATTTGATTTTTCCTTTATAGGTACCAAACTGAGCATGAGTTGCTGAGATACATTCATAGGTTACAATCAAAAGATCTCTCACTTTGCCACAACATGATCCCACTTGGATCTTGTACAATAAAGTTGAATGCAACAACTGAAATGATGCTTGTGATATGGCCTAGCTTTACCGATTTGCACCCTTTCGCACCAACTGAACAAGCTCAAGGTTATCGGGTACTTCCTTCGTCTCATACTAACTGTCTTTTAAGGTAATGCACATGTCTTAAGAAAATGTTTATCTATACTAATTTTCAATGCAATAATGCCTTAAAATATAGGATAGTTTTGTGTTTTCTGTGTCTAAACAAGCGAATTTGGTTCCAGGAAATGTTCGACAACTTGGGTGATCTGTTGTGTACCATTACTGGATTTGACTCCTTCTCTTTGCAACCAAATTATACGTCAGGGTTGGTTTGTATGTATATGTCTTAGGTTTTTGTTTCATTTTTTTTCATCATATGATATATGTTTTTTTTTTCGATTATTGGATTTGATTTAGCAGTTACTATGCTAGGTTGGTTTGTATCAAAGGTGAAGGTGGTGGTGAGAGTTGGATAGAGATGGCTCAGAATCCAAGAGTTATGCCAAACTGTGTTTATGCTTCTAATCCCTATCATGAATGCACTTCAAATTTCTTGCAAAAGATCAAGGAATCAAATTCCAAGCCACCTAAGAGTAAAAAGAGTTTTGGTTAGTTCTTTTTCTTATTTGTTTGGATTATATGATTTTAATTTGTTTGCTGATAGAAGCACTTTTGGGAGAGATTATGAAAATAATTTATGGTATTAGCAATTTGTTTTGATGATAGTTATTAATGAGTAAAACATTCTTATTCTTATTCTTAACAAATACAAGTGTTTTTCCGACAAAAAGCTACCAGAATACCCTACACAACTTGAGGAAGTTTTGCTTTTGGAAGAGCGTGTTGGTGAAGCCAAAAGATTAGCAGCAACTAGAAGACTACAAAACTGATTATGAAGGGCTCATGATGATACTAGAAGACCACAATTGATTTTCTTTATTGGTGCTAACTGGAAGTAATGTTTAAGCTTTTGTAGATGTTCATGTCTATCCTCTAAGGCAAAATCATACCAAAGATTTCTTCAGCCATCGGTAGTAAATCTTGAATCATCACTTGGTGTGGAAAATTAGGCAGAATATCTTGGATCATCATAGGTTGTACAATTATATTGATTATATTGTATATATCAAGTTATAGATTATGATATTTGATCATCTAGATATTCATAAGTATATATTTAGTAGAAAATATAATAAGTTATTTAGAAAAGTGATATAATGAAATATCAATTGTTTTTTAAGTTATATAAATTTATATATTTGTTATATGTGAGTCTTTATATATTTGATATACGTGAGTCTTTATATATTTGATATATTACCAAAAAACAATAATGTTTAAATTAAAAAAACTAATATTATAAATAAAAAAAAGAGATGAAAGTAATTTAAATAAAAAAAGAATATTATAAAAAAATTCTATAGATAAAATTACGACGGTTTAAACTGTCGCAACTAGCATAAATAATATTTAGAATTAGTAAATATGATTACGACGGTTGAAAACCGTCACAATATGGAGATTACGACAGTTAGCTACCCGTCGTGAAAATAACGACGGTTTGTACGACAGTTTTTACAACCGTCACAATACGGCCTCGCGACGCACGTTTCCACGACGGGGTTGAAACCGTGTAACTTACAAATTGCGACGGTTAAAACCGTCGTAATATGTCAAAATGAACCGTCGCAATTTGCCAATTTTCTTGTACAACTTTTAGGTAAGGACCTGAGAATCTTCCTTATAAGCTTCTCTTCAGCCATCTTTTCTCCCAAAGCTCCTGAGGTGTTTGCAAGTTCAAGAACATTCATGTAAAACTCATGAATGGTCTCATCTTCCTTCATTCTCAGACCTTCAAATTTGGTGGTCAGCATTTGAAGTCTTGACATTTTGACCTTGGAAGTTCCCTCATGAGTAGTTTTGAGAGTGTCCCAAACATCCTTTGCCAGTTCACAGTGGTGTACCAGTATGAAGATGTTTTTGTCTATACCATTGAAGAGTGCATTCAATGCTTTGGAGTTCCCAAGAGCTAATGCCTCTTGCTCTTTATTCCATTCCTCTTCAGGAATTTGCACAGATGTTCCATCCTTGTCAGTCTTCACAGGATGTACCCATCCAGAGTTTGCAGCTCTCCAAGCCTTGATGTCTAAGGATTTTAGGAATGCAATCATCCTAGGCTTCAAATAATCATAATTAGATCCATCCAGAATTGGAGGTCTATTAGTGAATCCTATATCTTTATCCATTGTACCAGAATTTATTTTCCCTAGATCTCACCCAAGTTTAGACAGGTAGGGTGCCTGCTCTGATGCCAATTGAAAATTCTGGCAAGCACACGATGGATGTTATTCCCAAAGTTATAACATCCACTATGACATTAACTACTGTACTAACTGATAACACTGTAAGTAAAAGCAGTAAATAACACAACAATTGTTTACCCAGTTAAGTGTCAACAACACCTACATCTGGGGGATACCAAGCCAGGGAGGAACTTCACTATTAGCAGAATTAATTCAGAGTCAAACAACACAATTTGCACTCCTCACTTACAACCTACCCAATGACACTTTAGCCTAGAGACACTCTAGACCTGAGTATTCTTACTCACTCCCCCTCAATCACACCACAGTGATTTATAACTCACAATTACAAAAACAATATGAAGAGACACTTCATACACACCTTGATCTTGCTTCACAGCTTTGATCAAGGTACACACACTCTTGCTTCACAGCTTTGAGTGAGACACAACTTAGAGTCTATCTAACCAATGTAATCATCCAACATACAATTGCTTGGAGTACAAGTATTCCTAAGACTCAATTCACACGTGAAGACTAGCCTTCTCCATTCACAAGGACTCTCAATTAGCACTCTCTATTCTTCAACCAGAATTGCTTCTTATGATATTTATAGCAGCTGTCAGTCCTTTTGGGCGTTGGTGCATAAATTAGGTTGTATTCATAACAAACCTATTTTCAATAATCTGCACGCTTGCCACTTAATTCAGGGATATTTTAGTTCGCCTAGGGCTTCTAGAAAGTCTCCTGATATCTAGCTTGAGCTCCTATTATGTTTCCTAGTTTCTAGCTACTAGAAAAACAAACTTGCGCTTGATGTCATACGACCCAAGTCATAACATTGGGTATGACATTTAGCTTAACTTGCTTTTAGCTAAGTCATCTTACCCTTCACAGACCATATTATGTATGCACTAACATCAGTCATGACATACATACATGCTCTAGTGTTTTGCCACAAAATGCAGCCAATCAAGAGCACTTACACTTGGTTTTTATATTATGGATTTTAACGTGTAATGCAGGCCCATGAAGCTTCAATTGTGATCTTTGAAAATTATGCCCAAAAAATAAAGCCACCTATGCACACGGGTTTTGCCTTACTCCTCACATGAAAAGTGCACCATTCTGCAGCATGTGGGGTGAATTTTACAATGGAATTGGTTTGGGCTTTTGATTTGGTCCTCATTGTGAGATTGAAGTCAAAACTTTCTCACGAAGAAACTTGAAAATGGTCATGTTTCCATGCATTTGGTACCCATTCAATTGTGCAATCTTGCTTGTGATCATATTATGATGTGAATTGATTCAAAAATGAGACAAAGTAAGACTTAAAATGAAACAAATTCATATCATGCTTAAAAGTTCAAATTCCACTTGAAAATCTTCCCTCATGGCCATACTAATCCATAATTCACATAAATCTTGAGCTTTATTATGTAAATTAGGTCTTTAGGAACACATTTCATGTTGGTTGGAAGTGCATTTGAGGTACATAAGTCCATGGAAATGACCTATAAAACAAATGACCTATAATGAAACTTTCCCAAAATACCCTTGCCTTGCCAAGACCATAACTTGAGTTCCACAAATGATATCAAGGATTTCTAGGACTTTTTAGAAAGCTAATACTATAAGGAACAACTTTCATGTTCAGCTAAAGTTGAGGGGAAACTTTATTCTAGGTCAAAAATGCCTTGGAAGTGAGTTGACGTTTAGTTGACTAAAAATAAGTTCATCTGAGACCTCTAACTTGTTGTCATCATAACTTGAGTTCTACACACTCAATGGATGAGTTATAGTACTCAAAAGAAAGCTAAGAACATGCCCTACAAGTTTCATGTTTACATGAAAATATATTGAACTTGTATCATAGGTGAAAATGTCCTTGAAGTTAGGCACTAAAGAAGGGGATTTTACACTAAGATCCTCTGAAACCCTAATTTAGTAACCCCTTGAACTCTTGATTCTTCTTGATTTGAACTTGGCATGACATCCTAAATGTCTCAGGATAACTTCCCATGGCTTTAATGACTTAAAACCAATTCTTGAAACCTCACAAGTCCACAATTGACCTTGAGTTGACCAGATGAAACCCTAGATTCACATCCTTTGACTATGACCTCTTACAGATGAAATAAAAGCCTAGACAAACTCCACAATGACTTTCAAAGCACTCAATGAGCTTATCAAACATATTCTATCCAAAATAAAGATTTTATGAACCCCTGGTGATCCTCTATTGACCCCCAAGATAGGAGACAACCAACACACATAAATCCTTCCTTTCAAGGAGCTTTAACAACCTCATGGTGATGACATTCACTTGATTACCTGAATAAACACTCTTGCTTGAGTTTGAAACCCTTGAGACTCTTCTCTTGAATGGCACACCTCTCTTGATCCCCTGTTAAGAACAATGTTATGCAAATGCACATGCTAAAATGAAATGAAACATAAGCCAAGTACAAGAAAAGGGGTTGGTCAAATTTTGGGGTACAACACCTGGTGATCTCCCTAAAAAACAAACCCACAAAGGAAGGGAAGAGAACCAAAACTTGTGATCTTGTTTATGGTATGATATGCAAATGATATATGGAATCTTAGGGGTAAAAATTAGAGTATTACAGCTGCCCCTATTTAAGTGTCTTATATCCGGAGATATGGAGATTGACATCTTTGTCTTGACGAGATAGAAGAGACTTAAATATAACAATAAACCCAAAAAAATTGGCCATAAGAGATCACAAAATGATATGATTATGTAGATGGTATGCAGACACAAGACCTCTGTGGGGAGAAAATGCCACAAGAGACAAACAAAAGTTGGGGAGCAAAAGAAAAGAGAACAGACTCCGCATGGGAAAACTAGAGAGTAAGTTCCACTGAGGGAAAATTACTAACAAGAAATAAAAGAGGGATATCTCATCCCAACAGGAGAGGAAAAAATATTTGTTGGGGAAAATATCATCTACTACCAGGCGCCCGATAATAACATGACCGAAAGGAAAGATTACCAACTACCAACCAAGTGGCAGCTACGACAAGGTAATCAACCAAAATGGTACGAGAAATATTACCTATTACCAACCAACGGGTAATACGACAAAGGTAATAAACTTAAAAAGAGGAGATTACCAAATATTAACTGAGTGATAGCTACGACAAGGCAACCAACTCGAATGGAAATATTACCAACTATCAACCAAGTGATAGCTACAACAAGGTAACCAGCCAAAAGGATACGAGAAATATTACCTACTACCAACTAAGGGCAGTACGACAAAGGTAACAAACTAAAAAAGGAGAGATTACCAACTATCAACTAAGTGATAGCCATGACAAGACAACTAGATCAAGCTATAACGAGCTTCTCCTGTCGGAGAAAGGGACCAAAGTTCAATCCAAGAATAAACCAGAGAGAAACAGTCAAACAAGACTCTACTTAGTGAGGAAATATCTCAATTAGGGAAAGTTCCATCCAGATAATGAACTGGAAAGTAAACTGAATCAAAATCTTCCACGAGAAACGAACTCAGTGGAGAATTAGAAATAAATAATTTTTTCTACTTAATGGTCGACACTCTATATTGGAGAGAAGACACACACACTCTGTGGAGAAAACAACTCCAGAGAGGGGGAAACACCATCAATGCCAAATGCATAATGATGAAATAGCAATGATGTTATGCTCGAATCAAATCCATGAATATGCGTATGAATATGCTGACAAAACCAGCAAAAGGATAAACACTGGACGATAAACACCACGGCTCAACCGGATACTCGGCTAATCTAAAAAAAGATGGGGATATCATTGGAAATCCCGCTAGGGATACCCTGTAGGGGAATAAACTGGAACAATCCTGCAGGGATTTCACTAGGGAGGATAAAAGCCATCAAAGGAAAATAAATCCTGCTACAAGGCTTAGATCTTACTAGGGAGAGAAAGATACTGCTTGGGGAAAACCCAAAAGGTTCAATCTTTAAACATTAATAATCCATAAAAGAGATAACAACATCGATTTTGCTTCGAGGATAGAAGAAAAACTGTTGGGGAAACAATAGCAATCCAAATATTCTTGACTCTTCCTATGAATAAAGAAAATTCATATGAAATCTGCTTCAAAGGGATGAAGAGATCTCCTGCGAAAAATAATGGATTCACTGGGGATTGCAATCATGTAAATGATTATACAAACTCCACTGGGAAACAACGTCGATCTTCTGGGGATACAAGAAAAAATTTCTGAGGGCTAGCCAACCCTGAGAAAAACATTCTGGACTTGCTAGGGAAATAAGAAATTAACACCATAGCAAGAATTTAAGTTGTGGGGGATTTTAAATCAATACTCAACACAAGGTGAGAGAAAACCCAACAAGTGACTGCTATATCAACACTTTTGAGTAGGAAACGCTGCTCTCTGCTCGAAAAAATCCAAAGCAACATCAACAGAAACAGAGGATAAACCTCTGTGTGGGGATTCCACATCAAGGAGAGGTGGAACTTAAAACTGCTCCACTGCCTAATTATAATTTGGTTGGATGAAAGAAACATACTCAGATGGGGTGTTATACCCCAAATTTTGACCCTTAGATCTTCATCATCACTCTAGGAGCATCATAATTTGCTTATATAACCTTAACCCCTTTCAAGTTTGTCTTTGTCAAGATATAGGTGAATTAGGGTTCCATACCGTCAGGAATCGGGATTTCGATGGTTTGATCAGGCAATGTCTTGGATTGATTCTCCATGAAACAAATCTCCATATCATCAAGAATACTATATTGGATCAAGTATGAATCCAATTTGATTTTGTCACCCAAAGATCAAGAGCAGTGCAGTCCAGGATTCCCGATTAGGGTTCCTGATTAGGAAAAGTCAACTGTGGTTTGAATTTTGATATAAATGGTACTCCAATGATGGAATCATGGTCCATGAAGCTAATATGACTTAGTGAAGTCTACCCAAGAAGTCTCAAGACCTCAGAGTACCTAGAACACCAACAGTCAATTCGGGGTTTTCCGATCGATCGGTTCGTCTGACCAAAAAGTCAACTCATTGACCAAAAGGGTTTTGACCCAAAAATTGAAATCAATCATGTTCCTAATGTTATATTACATCTATTTATGAAGTTTGATGACCATTGGATCAAGGATTGAAAAGTAATCGAAAAATCGGGAAATTAGGGTTTTGAAAGGGGCAAGACCATAACTTTTTAACCACACATCCAATTGGAGTGGTTCAAAGCTTGTTGGAAAGGTATTGACAAGTCCTACAAAAGTTAAACAGTGGTCCATGTACAAAAAATGAATGTATCTTGAGTTATGGTAAAAAACAATGCAAGAGGGAAAAACACTTAGTAAAATTTTGTGATTTTGGTACTCTTTAAGTCATGTTTTTAGCCAACTCCAAGGGTGTTTTTGACCTAGTTCCACTTGGAATTTGAAAATTCCCAAAACATGAAAGTTTTAGATCATGATGAGGGCTTTCCAAAAAGTACAATTTCTCCTCCATAGCATTTGTGAGCAAGGAGTTTTGAAGGAGGCAAGTTGGGGTCTAAGCACTTGAATGTACCATTTCAAATTTGTCATAAATTAACTTGTCGACCACCTAAGTCATTCTCAACCATTTGATTAATTCTTGATATGATATTTATAGGATATCATGAGTAGAAATTCAAAAGGAGTGAAGGATTTGAAAGGCATGGCAAGTTGGCAAGGCAAGTTACAACCAAGTTGCAATATTATATTCAAAGAAATCAAGAGAAAAGAGAATCTTTTCATGGAAGAAACCTGCAGCAGCAGTTCTCCTAGTCCCTAGCCACACTTCAGTCACTTCCATTACCCTCATACAACTTTTCTTGTGCATCACAATGAGTCAAGAGCATTGAAGATTAGTTGCACCAAGATCTTGGATAAATTTTCTCCAATTTTCCCTCCAAAGAGCAAAAACTCCAAATCTGTCCTCACTTTTGATCATATGGCTTTGCCTATTAATACAACAGCCTCTATACATCAAAAATACACAATAGCAACCAAGAAACTAGCCACAAACCTTCTCTGTCATCAGTTGCAAACCTTCTTGCAAACCAAGTCAAAACGTCAAAGTTCCAAAAACTGTCTTGGATAAAATTTGTGCCAAATCATTTTCCAGCCATTCCAAATCCCTACCAACACTCCACAAAAGTTATAAATGATCCCCTAGAGTTGTTTAAACCACCATTTGCACCAGAAACCATTCCCTTCTCAAAGTCAACCTCCAAAACCAAAAAAGTCAAAATTTTGCATCTTTCAAGCCATAACTCATTACAGATTATTTCCAACTCTTTTAACACCTCTAACACTTCATAAATAACACATAGAAGTTGTCCAAATCAAGTTTGCACTTCTGTAACAAATATTGGATCATGTTGCTTTATGAAATCATGGATTTTTGAGGTTTTCTTCCATTTTTCAAGTCATTCTATGTGACAGTGGAGTTGTGGATCATTGAAGCTTCTTTTCATCATTCAAAGACCATTTTAAGACTATAACAAAGTAGAAAGGACCTCTGATTTTCTTATTTGACAAGGTTGCTTCAAGAGGTAAGCCTAAATTCTTGAACTTTGAAATTTTGCTTTGCATTTCACATGCTATATTGAATTGTAATCATGATTTTGTGTTAGAAATTATTTAAATGTGTTATATGTGTCCTATATTTCATGTATGAACCACCATTTGCATCAGAAATTGTTATTTCTTGACTGTCCAAAATGTTGGTCAGAAACTAAGCCCAACTAGGTCATCATGTGCATGTTGATTCCAATCTGTCAAACTATGTGTACATTTTTTGATTTCTCTTAATCCAATCACTATAAATGATTTATGTGTGATGTTTTCATACTTGTTTCATCAAACCTTGATCTATTTAAGACTCTCCACATGCTCATGCTCTTAGTTGTAACCAAAATGGCCTAAACATTGATGTTATCAAATTTTTCAGTGAGTTTGTTGTATGGAAAAACAAATTGTACCATTGAATTCCTTATTTAAAAACACATAATTTTCACTTTTGTTTCACTCCATTTGGTTAAGAATTGATTGATTTCCATCCTTCATGCAAATGACCTAAAATTGGTGATCTTGCTTTGCCCTAGTTTTGTCCCCATTGGTGCACCAACTTTGAATGATCATAACTTGCTCATTTTTTATGCTATTGATGCCATTCATTTTTAAAAATACTCTTTATCATGTCTAAGTTCATTGAGTGAAGAAGTAATTCAAGGATCATTATCCTAGAAAGACTTTGATTCACTTGAAAAACATGTGTTTTTTAGGGTTTCACCGTGATGTTTGTAAACTTTTTCAACTTGAAGCTTGATTTTTCTTATGATTTTGATCTTGTATGATTCACATATGTTTTTTTAACATTTTTAAGTAATCAAGTTTGTTTTATTCATTGTCTTACCATGTTCATACTTGCTTTTGTGAATGTATACATGAATCATGAACTTTTAAAACTTCATCTGTGAACTTTGTCATAATTGTTGATGTTGTAACCTCTTGAGTGTATTTACCATACCTCATTATACTTGTTTATGTGTCTTGTTAGAACCATAATATGTTTATAGTTTGTTTCCTGCCTTTGTGAATGCTTGAATGTGAATGGTATACTTTGAACTTCTTTGTGATTCATAACATGATTCTTGATGTTGTAACCTCTTGGATATGTTTTTCATGTCTCATTCTACTTGTTTATGTGTCTTGTTAGAACCATAACATACTAGGGTGTGATTGTTGACTTGGTTGTTACCATGAAACTTGCTTACTTTTCCCCATGAAATCATAAACTTATACTTGAACTGTTGTAACATTTCTTGTGTTCTTGTACTTGATTGTCATCAATGCATGATTGTTGGTCTTATGTTGTTACATTTGACATTCTTTGATCTTTATATGTTTGCCTCAAGTTGTAACTTGTTTGCATTAAAACTTGTTTGAATTACATGTTGTTGTTTGCCTTGATGGTTGTTACCTCATTTTCTTTTCATCTTTGCTAAGATGCTTAAAATTGATCTTGCCTTATATGATTGGTTTTGTAAGAACCTATATCATGTTCCTTCTAGATATTGTAATATCTTTGTGCATTATTAGTTGTAACCATTTGACTTGATTGTAATCTTTGCTTGATGTTGTCACATGCTTGTATCTCATCCTTGGTTGTTACCATACTCTTTTGGAACTTCATCATGTTTGAATGAATGCTTATATGTATGTTTTAACTTTGTTAAGTTATTTCCCAAGTGATGTAGCTTGTTAGCTCTCATCCAGTTGCCTCATTCTTTTCCCCTTCCAAAGAAAAGTCTCTCTATTGACCCTTGAGTCATAGATAGCTCATTACCCTCTCTCTGACTTTGTTAAGTCGTGTTGAACCCTACCATAGCTTAGTTAGAACCCACTAGCCATTAGACTTTGCTTTAAGTCTAAAACACCTACCCCTTGTTAGGAATATCTTTCAATTAGAACTTTAAGATAGAGTTTGTTAACTCTATGTAGGAATCATTGTCATGATTACTTATTTCCCTTTTGGCTTTTGTAAAAGTCAATCCTTTTGAGTGTATAACTTAGATTAGAGAGTTTTGTAAAACTCTACACAAACATTGTCATATTTGTTCCCCTTTGAACCTTGATCATAATCAAGTGTTCTTCTTATCCTCAGTGAGGTGAACTACGGTTGCTTTGATTCTATCCTAGTTAGGATACGTAGGCAGAGGATGCAATACCTTTGCGAGCAAATTTAGAAACTATCCTTAGGTCTTTACCTAACCTTATACCCAATCTTAAGCCATAGCAAACATTTAGCAAACTTAGCATACAAACAAACAAAAGGTTCTTGTAGAGTATTATAGATGTTTACGATGTGAATTCAAAGAATTAAGATTCAAGTTAATCAGTAGCTTGGTATCACGATTCTCACCGCAACATGGGGAAGATCCAAATCACAACTTAGCTAGGAAAAACCAAACAGTACTCATCTGGAGAAAATCCAAACTGGTATTCAACTGAAGAATATTGGATTCCATCACATCGTAACAAATCTTGAGGAAACCCACCACCTAGTTAACTACTAAAGGAGGAAACCTGGTTACAAACTTTGTTGAGGAATTATCAACATATTTTACTGGGAAGAATAAGAATGAACCCTGTTGAGGAAAACACTAAACTTTGTGTTTCGCAATTTTACCGTTCTTGGAATAACCATTGACATTCCTTTTTTATATTCACAAATCAAAGAAAAATGTTTTTATAATTTTTTTCAAAATTTCAATCAATTATTCACATTTTATTTCAAAAATCATCCTAAAAAATAAATGAAATTTTGCAAACAGAAACAAAATAAGAATTGCAAATAAAGGGACAAAGGCCCAAATTTTATTAATAGAATGGTAGTCTGCAAATGACATAACTCCATGGATCATTACAAAGTTTGAAAAATGGTAAATACATGGAAAATGTTACATTGAAATACAATAACCACTATTCACCCTAACAACTCTGAATTCCACTTTGTTTAAAACTTCCGTTGAGAATGGTTGAAAGAGACCGTTGACAGGAAGTGTTGCTTCAAGTGATCAAAACTGGCTGAATGCAGTTACTTGCCATAATCCCTAACTTTTACCTAGATTGCCCCTTCAGATTTTCAATCCACCAAGACGTTCATTTTTTCCTAAGTCGCCATTTCGGGTTTTCAACTTAGGAAGCTGTTCATTTATTTATTTTTTTAGGCGAAGTATTTCTTGACTGCATCGACATTCACAAGACGAGTGAACTCTTCACCATCCATAGTTGTAAGAATTAATGCACCGCCAGACAAAACTCTCTTAACAACATATGAGCCTTCATAATTAGGAGTTCACTTGCCCCTAAAATTAGTGGTAAAAGTCGAGATCTTTTTTAGTACGAGTTCGCCTTCTCTAAACACACGAGATCGAACCTTCTTGTCAAAAACTTTCTCCATTCTCTATTGATACTATTGGCCATGACACAAGGCCATCATTCTTTTCTCTTCAATCAGATTCAACTGATCATATATGCTCTGACACCATTCAGCCTCAGACAATTAAGCTTCCATCAAAACTCTTATAGAAGGAATTTCAATTTCTATCGGGAGCACTACTTCCATACCATACACAAGAGAGAAAGGGGTTGTCCATGTTAAAGTGCAGATGAATGTACGATACTCATGCATGTGTGTGTGTGTATATATATATATATATATATATATATATATATATATATATATATATATATATATATATATATATATATATATATATATATATATATATATATATATATATATATATATATATATATATATATATATATATATATATATATGGAGTTATGGTTGAGAAAACAAAATAATAATAATAATAATAATAATAATTGAACTAAATAATGAGCTATATAATAAAGGAAACAAATGTTTAACCGAAAAAAATCCTTAAAGTGAATAAGATTTGGAAAGAATGATGATGTTCTTGAATCTTAAATAAGTAGCAACGTCATTTTGTACCATTAACAAACCCAATCCGTCAACAAAAAAACATCATTAGCAAACCCAACGGTTCTCTCTAAATAACAAATTTCATTTTTTTCCATTTCAATTCTCCTACAATAAATACAGCTAAACTGACATAAACAATTAAATAAGGTATCTTCTGACATCAAAAGTAAAGATCATGTGTGGTTTGTAAATGGAAAAGCAGTTAATAACTTAGTAGCTGTAGCATCATAATACTCACTGCTCCATACTCATTCACTCACTATTCTACTTCTTCTTCTTTCAAAAAAAATGGACTCTACTTCAGTTTCAAAGCTACTTCTAGTAATTACATTCTTTGTTTTGTTTTTGGATTGTGATTGCAATGTTACTTATGATAGAAAGTCTCTTCTCATTAATGGCCAAAGAAAAATCTTAATTTCTGGTTCCATTCACTATCCTAGGAGCACCCCTGAGGTACTGTGTTTTCACTCATTTGCATT
Organism: Lathyrus sativus; assembly: GCA_963859935.3. Lineage (NCBI taxonomy): Eukaryota > Viridiplantae > Streptophyta > Magnoliopsida > Fabales > Fabaceae > Lathyrus > Lathyrus sativus. The sequence continues at coordinate 666,163,743 of OZ012739.1, forward strand.
TACATTTCAAGTTCTTATGTGTAATTTGTTTCAAATGTGTGATTTTTAGATGTGGGAAGATCTAATTCGGAAGGCGAAACATGGTGGTCTTGATGTTATTGACACTTATGTCTTTTGGGATGTTCATGAACCATCTCCTCACAATGTAATACCCTTGTTCTTCATGAATCTTTTATATGTTATTTTTTGTGTTGTTTTTGTTTTTCTGATTATGGGTTGTATTGCAGTACAATTTTGAAGGAAGATATGATCTAGTTAGGTTCATTAAGACAGTGCAAAGAGTGGGGCTTTATGTTAATCTTCGCATTGGACCTTATGTTTGCGCTGAGTGGAACTTCGGGTACATGCATGTTGTTACTTTCATTTTTTCGTGTAAGATTAAATTGCGATAACATTTTCGTTCTTAATGGTTGTATAGGGGAATTCCTGTTTGGTTGAAGTATGTTCCTGGTATAAGCTTTAGAACGGATAATGGGCCTTTCAAGGTTGAGCTTTCTTTGATTTTATCTATGTTAACTCGAGTCTTCAATAAACTGATTGACATCGTTTTGTTTTTGGTTTTAGGCTGCAATGCAAGGTTTTACTCAGAAGATTGTTCAAATGATGAAGAGTGAAAACTTGTTTCAGTCTCAGGGTGGTCCAATCATTCTTTCTCAGGTATGCAGTTCTTGTTGAATGTGTGAATATTTTGAAGAAAATGCGTTCGATATCAGAAGTTTGATGTCAAAAAGTCATTTCTTTCTAGATTGAGAACGAGTACGGACCAGAGAGCAAGGCGATGGGAGCTGCTGGTCATGCATACCTAAACTGGGCTGCATATATGGCTGTTGGATTGGGAACAGGAGTCCCTTGGGTGATGTGCAAAGAAATTGATGCCCCAGATCCTGTGGTGAGTTGAGTCCTCTCGTTCTCTATTGACCATTTGCTTCAACTATCACTCTTAATATGATCCATCCGATTCTCCGCGACAGATTAATTCGTGTAATGGATTTTACTGCGACGATTTCTCTCCTAATAAACCATATAAGCCTAGCATGTGGACTGAGTCTTGGAGTGGCTGGTAAGATACACATTGTTCTATGACTATAGATGTTAGATACAGTTTTATACTTTCTTCACCCTCTTATTCTTCTGATCTATTTCTCTTCGTTCCTGTGATCATTAGGTTTACAGAATTTGGTGGCCCAATTCACCAGCGACCAGTTCAAGATCTGGCATTCGCAGTTGCTCGTTTCATTCAGAAGGGCGGATCATATGTGAATTACTACATGGTTGGTCACCTTCTATGAATTATTTAGCTAATTGCATAAGGTTCCGTTCTTCTTTTTTGTTGCAACAAAACATGCGGCGCCTTGCTTTGAAGCCTAAGTTTCACTTTTGTGATTAATGATTATTGATAGTATCATGGAGGAACTAACTTTGGACGATCAGCTGGGGGTCCGTTCATTACTACAAGCTACGACTATGATGCTCCAATCGATGAATACGGTAAGAAAATTATGCTTGTTTGTTATGACCAGATTCTTAGATTATGTTGTTTGCTACATGATTCACCGATCTTTTGAATGGAGTATGAAATAATGTATCATAATTGGAATATATCGGCACTTCCTTATTTTACATGTATGAATGAATTAGGTTTGATTAGGCAACCAAAATATAGTCACTTGAAGGATCTTCATAAAGCTATCAAGCGATGCGAGCATGCTTTAGTTTCTTCGGACCCTACTGTTACATCATTAGGAACATACCAGCAGGTAAATTGTCACTGATATGAAGAAACTGACCCTCTTCTAGTTATGTGAAGTTTCTGATACACTAATCTTGCGGTGACGATCACGCTATTCTTTCTATGTGCTTGGTGATTTTCCAGGCTCATGTATTCTCTGCAGGAACTGCAGGATGTGCAGCTTTTCTCGCAAACTATCATGTAAAGTCTGCTGCTACCGTAATTTTCAATAATAAGCACTATGACTTGCCTCCGTGGTCCATAAGCATCCTTCCCGATTGCAGAACTTCCGTATTTAATACCGCAAAAGTAAGAATATTTTGTAGGACCTTTTAATGTCATGTTGATAAAATGCAACCAAATTGCATCAATCAAGTTTTTGACTGGATTGTTATGTCTTCATGAAGGTGAGAACTCAAACTTCAGTGGTGAAAATGCTTCATGTCGATTCTAGATTCTCTTGGGAGACCTATGATGAAGATCTATCTTCTCTCGACGAAAGGTCAAGGATTACAGCTACTGGACTCTTGGAACATCTGAATGTTACGAGAGACACCAGTGATTATCTATGGTACATAACCAGGTAAGATCTGTCTTCTATGGTACACATAGAATTTGTTATTGATCAACATTCGCAGTTCTCAGCATTTGGAATCTTACATTATTTGGTTGACATTGCTGCAGTGTTGACATAAGCTCATCAGAATCATTTCTTCGAGGAGGACACAAACCGAGCATTAATGTGCAGTCTGCAGGACATGCTGTCCATGTGTATGTTAATGGACATTTTTTAGGTATGTAGACATGCAGTTAAAACACGGTAATCGGTTTATTTGTTTACTGATTCCGAGTTAAGTGAAGATGACTGTTTTCTTTTATAGGGTCCGCTTTCGGGACAAGGAAACAAAGAAGTTGCATATTTAATGGGCCAGTTAACCTTCATGCTGGAACTAATAAAATCGCTCTTCTCAGCGTGACTGTTGGATTGCCGGTTAGTACTTAATACCTTGCATCTAAATCAATCTTGAACTTAAGCATTAGGTGTTTTCATTTGCTTGTTTCTGAGATTTTGCTTTTGACATTTTATATTTGAAGAACGCTGGTCGGCATTATGAAACATGGGAGGCAGGAATCACCGGTCCCGTTTTGCTACATGGTCTCGACCATGGACCGAAAGATTTGACGCATAATAAATGGTCTTATCAGGTCTGATGCAGCACACAGAAGAAAAAACAATATGATCTATGCATTCTTAAACTTCAATCAATGTGAAGAGAAATTATTTTTTAATTAAATCATGTTTTGAACAGGTTGGCCTTAAAGGAGAGGCTGTGAATTTGGCGTCGCCGAATGAGGTCTCATCTGTTGATTGGGTCCAAGATTCACTAGCTATCCGAAGCCGGTCACAACTAAAATGGCACAAGGTAACAACAGTAAAGTAACTAGCTTATTGCATTATGCATAATCAGTTGTGATTTTCATCTAGAAGCTTGTAATAAACTTCAAATCTCCAGGCGTATTTTAACGCACCCGAGGGAAACGAACCGTTGGCTTTGGACCTGGAAAGTATGGGCAAGGGCCAAGTATGGATCAATGGACAAAGCATAGGAAGATATTGGATGGCTTATGCAGCGGGTGACTGTAGTTCTTGCAGCTATTCTGGAACATTCAAGCCAGCGAAATGCCAACTTGGTTGCGGACAACCAACTCAACAATGGTACTACAGTTTTTCGCTAATAAAAGATATAAAGTCGACCTTATAGGACCGTCCATCCATCTTGATCCGTCTTGACCTGTTTTCTGTTTGAATGATGTCGCAGGTATCACGTTCCAAGGTCGTGGCTAAAGCCAACAAAGAACCTGATAGTAGTTTTTGAAGAATTAGGCGGAAATCCTTGGAAAATATCTCTGCTAAAGAGAACAGTACATACCGCAGCAGTTCGGGGATAGTGAACCCAATTGAAATGAGGGTAGCTTTGATGCAGTAAGTTATATAGATTGCATTCAGTTTGATCTTGCACCACCATTATTTATACAAAAAATGTAGTCTAGAATCAAGATTATTATTTGTAATTTACAATTCTTAAGAAGGGTGCCTTCATTAATTTTCTCTCTTGAAGTCATATATTTAAACATGGAACTTCAAAATGTGAACTTTCAGTTTTTCCAAAAGCTTATCTGTCATATAAGCTCAAATGGGATCCATATCATCTGACATTTACTTGAATGCCTATCCATATTTCCACAATCAGTGGTACAGACCAAATTAAAATAAAGGAAATTACCAAATGCCTGTACAACATATTAAGCTCTGCATTTCAGTTAATCTTTTGTCAGTTTTTGATATTGAATCTTGTTTTGGAGATTTTTTCATGGCAACCATTAAGTTTTATTTGGCACCCCCCAAATTTTTGTAACAAATAAAATAACCTTCTCATTTGGTTCATTAACAACAAGCTGAAAATTTTTCTCACACATGAAAAAACCAGGAAAATTTCGATATACATTTTTATCGGCATTTTCAAAAATTTCTGTGCGTGGCAAATTTTGATAGATTTTTCAAAAAAATTTGGAATTCGAGTTTTTTCAACTACCTAATAAACCTAGTAGTTTTAATTTTCAACAATTGAGATTTTATTGACACGTTTGTAAGGATGTGATTGCACCGACAGTTTTGTGTGGTCCATAATAATTTAAAACTTGTATAAATATGTACCATATGATTTTAACAAAACACTTTACAATGTCTCAATTTTGGTATCTTGCATTTGTGTACTTCAATGACGTGAAACCTACGGTTGATTTTAGAAGTTCAATGACGTGAAACCTATTGTTGATTTTAGGCTCACAGAGGATACCTCTTTTGTTGTTCTGAAATCAAACTGGATAATCTTTTGCACCACACTGATAACAGAAAGGTGGTTAAGATCGAATACCATAATCATCGATCGATAGAGGATACCCCTTTTGTTGTTCTGAAATCAAACTGGATAATCTTTTGCACCACACTGACAACAGAAAGGTGGTTAAGATCGAATACCATAATCATCGATCAATAATGAGGGGAAGATCAGGTTTAGTAGCTTTAAGCTGAATACATATGAAGATTTAAAAGTTATGTGAAACACGTATCACCGATATGAAACAAATGGTCCGATCGAGGTGGATGCGACAGTTGTGAGATCTGTCGACGATATTATCAAGATGTTGAAATGTCTTGAATCATCAAGTACTATTTAATGACCTCTAATATCATAGCATGGAGTGATATAGGGATACCATGAACATACTCAAACTGGCGCAGATACCTCTCAAGTCAATATTTAGCCACTAAATTCTCCCATCGCAGATAACCCGAAGAAAAAAAAAAGGCAGTGTCATCAAACTCTCGATGTACTTTATGGTCTATGTAGGGTGTCCATATGACATCGTGTATTCTCAACGCATTGATCCTTCATCTGTACTTCTAAAAAACTCTTGGATGAGAATGTCTGGCTCTCCATCTGGTGGCTCATGGCAATTCATCAGTGATAGGACCATGATCACGCCTGTCACAAATGGACGGGAAATACTCATATATCCAACACTGCACAAGAAGAAGAAATTACATACAGGAAATTTTATTGATAAATAAGAACTAAATAAATAAAACATAATAAATATTCATATCTAAAATAGACTTATATAACCAAAAAGTTGTATCGTCTCAAAGACAGTTGCCTTTCCAATTGGAGTATATAATATGGTCAAAGCAACACACCATCTGCCTAGTCAAGATGCTCAGGCTCAAAAAATAGAGAAATGTATTTAGTATTAATGTATATATGAGACTTATCTATTAGATAATACATTTTACAAGATGCAACATGTATGACCTAACGTCCACCTCATACATAGAGTGATTCACGAGTGTGTGTTACGTATCCCTAGCTAAGTGAAATGGAATTAAGCACCCCTGTTAGCCCATGAACTCCTTCATGACCGTCCTCAGTGTAACCCTCAGGAACTACTCAGCCATAATACATGCAAGTTCCTTGTTAATGACATAAGAGTTGAATAGGTTACCTATAATTAAGGGGGGATGGAAGATGTAAGAAATACCATCCATGATAATTGTCATCTCACCAAATGAAAAATAAAAGCAGAATGTCTCCTTATACTATTGCTAAACAAAAAGCAGACAACAATGGAGCGTCGAGCATGGTGAGTGAACAATCCACCAACGGAAGCATGTCAACATTAATGGCAATCTATCTGACCTCATTAGGCATCTACGCATCAGATAATTTCTTCAACTTCACCTCATGGGTAGGCACCTTCAACTGAGCATGGTTTTGTAACAACTAAAGTTTAAACCATCAGTTATTTTCAATTAATCAAAATAATAAAAAAGCAACTTAAAATAAATATATCTCTCTCTGCTAAAATCTAAATGCCAAATGATCGGTATACCCAATGAGAAAGGTAGGTTCACTGGCCCTTTAGAGAATTCTCCATTTGTGTGTACAAATGGTTTTGTATCAGTCTGAGCTACCACCTATGTATCAGCTACAACAGGAACATCCGTATCATCTTGAGGAACCTCGATATCAATCTTAGGAGAACCCTCGATATCATCCTGAGGAGGAAGCTCTACATCGTCAGACACGAAAGCATTAGGCTCTACATTAAAATATCAGGGCCATCTAGCTCTGCCACATTTACATTGCAGACTTTGATGTAATCGAAACTACTGGATCTTCTTACGGTGAGAACTTGTGAGGGCTACTCTATCGACATTAAGATGCAACTGCTCTCTATCATCTCTGCCACCTCCACCACCAGAGCATTTAGCATGTGCCCTATCAGTCAATTTATAAGAAGTTTTGTCATATTTCCTCTGGTCCTTATGTCGCAGTGCAAAAAATACTCAAGCGTATCGCACACTCGATGATATAACAGAGTCGCCACCGAATTTATTTATTCCAAAAGAAAAGGGAAAATATCGATAAAACCCAAAAGGAAAAAAAATGGGTAAGGGATTGAGTTATGCGAGGGGAAGATATTAGAACCTCTCACATCCGTTGTACTCAACAAGAACCGTTTTGATTTTTCTATGCATAAATGAGTGTTATTATCTAAAGGTTATTTGTAATTGGTTTTAATTAAGGGGAAAATAAGTTTTTAATTAATGTGCTCGCCAAGGATTGAAACCTCTGTGCCTACATGTTCTTGTAGTGCAATGAGAAAATTGTCAGACGATGGCACAGATCTAGAAGGGGGATTGAATAGATCACTTACTTAAAAAACAGAGTCGGCGCTACCAAAAATTGGTTTTTAAAATTTGTTTAATAACGGAAGCGGCCGAGAAACTATACACGTCTAAAACGAACGGTTACTAGAAAACCGAATATGCGTTAAGCCTATGGAATCTAATAAACAAGATATGAGAATCACTATGTCAATCACACTTTCAATTTGATTATGCTCACTATACGGTGTGACTAGTTCCAATGCCTTTAAAATATTGACAATATGAAAAGACATCATACAAGGTTTTTAGTTCACACAATTTATCAAACATTTGGAGTGCAGAGCACTACAAGTGAATTCTGTTTTGAGAGTTAGGTGCTCAAGTTCTCTCTTACAATCAATGATTGTAATAGGTTTAGAAATAGTTCAGCATAGCTCAAACCATAACTTGATTGATATAATCGTTTGCACTAAAACACATAAATTTATCAATATAAACGTAAAGAAAAAGACACAATGATTTGTTGAGGCAGTTCCCCTGTCGTCCTCGCTCGGGGTACGTCTGTCTTCAACTCTAACAATAGAATTGAGACCTGTAAATAGATAGATATAACCTGTTGGTTAATATTTATACAAGAAGCGAATAGCTATCAAAAAAATGAACACAATTGTTGTTGTAGATCCTATTTCTTCTTTCCTCTTGATTCAAGTTGAATCAAGTACTTTGAACGATATGAATAAACCTCTGATTGCAGCACTCTCTTTGAACAACCCTCGGTCTTCAAAATCTGGCTCGGCTGATTTCAGTCACCCGCGTGTCGAACCCGAATCTCCCGCTCACAATCCTCCGTTTACCATTACTAAATCGACAGAACCTCCAGCTCTTCGATTACCTTCACTCGGCTGAATATGTGATGGAACGAATCATACAAAAAAACCCCCAAAATCTGAGATTCTTGGAGGGGAAAATCATAACGGTTTTATTCAAGAAAAACCTGTCAATTACTCAACCCAAACCAAATAAACCAATCTTCGGCTTTGGACGTTATCACCTCGAGCATGCACAATGCACAACAAAGATGATTATGTGTAATTATTGTGAAATGCTATGAAGAGAATGAAGATGATGAGAACCAAATCGACACGTAATTTCACTTTTCTTATTTTCTTAGATGTTCTGAAATGAAAGAGCAACTCAACTTATATACCAAACATAACTGACATAACAAACAAAACCAATTCACAAAGACAGTTGACATAACAAAATTTTGACACAAAACAGCAAGCGATCGACCTATGCAGTAGAGGGGGTCGACCTGAGCAGACCCAAACGCAAGATTGTGCAAAAAAATAAGACCATGCGTCGACCAGAGCATAGCATGCGTCGACGCATAGCATGCACTTTTAGCCAAACAAAAATGCTTACAGTATGAGTCGACTAGAGGGTCGACGCGAGCCCTCCTGAAACTAATGCACTAAAAAGACTTGCAGTGTGAGTCGACCGGAGCAGGTTTTTGGTTGACTCAAAACCCTGAAACAAACAAAAATGCTTATTTTCATGCTTTACGACACTTTTGATGAAACCTATAGTATGGAAAACAACACCAACTAAGTCAACCCTATATGACACACATATTTGGCTATCTATATGCAACAATCGTGATTTTTACGAGCATTTGAATTATGAGAGACAAGACATGCAAATATGACATGGTGACAACGTCCAACATATATTTTTCTATGGAGCTGAGTTTTGACATCATCGAAACGAGCACATCTATATATATGAGGCTTTGCCCTCACATACTCTCCCTTTTTTATGATGGAAAAATAAATAGAACCTGGATGTATGATATGTCACGTTATCCTCCCCCTTGCTTGATGCCTTCATCCATACACACTCTTTTGTGTTAATACTAAGTCTTCACCTGTGATGTTTCTGGTTCTACTGTGGTGCTTGATACTTTCTCCCCCTTTGACAACATCAAAAAGAAAGAAACACTTGTCAATGATCGGTATAAAGGTAACAAAGAATGCACATTCCAAAACACTCGCAACAGGTTGTACATTAACATACATTCACATATAATATAGTCAATTGAACATATAAACAAAAAAAAAACACGCGCAAAATAGATCAATAATAAAGTTTGCTATCTTAGTCAAGAGAGAAAATGTCATTAAACACATATAAGTTCATAAGCCATGACAATCAGATGCCACATAAGTTCATAAGTGCAACAACAATTAACAATATTTAAAACATGATAGTCAGATGCAAGATGCAATATGCAAGGCAATTTCAAGGTCTCCTCCCCCTGAAATGGTGGCTATGCTCTCGAGAGGGATACTCCGGAGGTAATTGGGCATTGGCTCTTTCGATAAACTCCAAGACCGCTCTATTTAGGGTGTTGAAGCTAGTGGCAAGAGCCCTGTGTTGATTGGCTGCTGTTTCGACAAATCCATCGAACCGTCTCATGACACCGAATGAAAAAGCATTGAAATTTTCGGTGTGAGTTTTAAATTGACTTTGGAGTTGAGAAAGACGCTCATCCTGAGCAGTCATGAATGAGCGTTGCTCAAGCTGCATAGTCCTCATCATATCGAGGATTTCATCAAAGTGTTGTTGTGGCGGATGCGGGAATAGTGGAGGCTCATAGCTCCAATTTGGAGTTTCTTGATACTTCGAATGATGTTGAGGCATATAGTTGTCGCCTAACGATGTCCAACCAGTATGTTGCCAGGCACCCCACCCTTGGTCATTCGCATGATCCGAGGTGTTGTGGTCAGATTTGATCGAAGAGCTATTAATAACGTCTTGGGTAATCCTCTTTCTCTTACAGGTAGCCAGATTGATGATTACCACCGAGACCTGAACCGCCATCGATACGTGGATGTGATGACCAGAGATTTGTGCCTGGATGGACGAACTGTTGTGCGTAACTCTACTGGAGTGGCTATTCGGTACCTACGTACCGATATGAAGCCTCTGGCACAACTTTTGCTTTTGTTTGTTCTAACTAATGTTGTGCCCAGGTCCCACCACAGTTTAGTGCCATTGCCGATTGTTCACTTGATTCACTCTATACTGCAGAATGTCCAGATTGACATCGCCTGCATCATTGCTGATGAGATGCGTGCAACCGTCCTTAGTGGACGTGGAGGGTTGGCGGCTCGCAAGAATGCCCCGTTGGCTTTCCCATGCCTCATCATGTCGCTTTGTGCTCACAGTGGTGTAGATATTCCTCAGAGGCGACATGTTACCATTTCTGCGGCGATTGATGATCGGTATGTCGACAAGTTCTGTAGGACTAGGCCTCCGGCAGGTGAGACCTCTGGTACCGGTGCTGATGTCGGCGGACATGAGAGCGGTCCTTCTGGCTCTGGTCCGAATCCACCTGCTTTCTGCCCATTCCAACAGGTGATTTGCACTTATAACTGGGATTGGATGGCCGCTCAGCAACGGGCCATGTGTGATCTGCACGACTCCATGCAAGTTTTACAACTGTAGATTCGTGAACCCGCCGGTAACCATATGATGATGACAAGGGAGCAGTTCCTTGCGCACGCTGGATGGCCTATGGACAGACCCGGTTTTGGTGGGGAGGAGGATGCAGATGACGATGGCCCTGTTGGTGATGATGTAGAGGCAGGTGAGGATGATGGCAACAGTGATGAGGATGATGAGGATGACGACGAGGTGTCAGAGCAAGAGGATTGATTTCTTGTTTTGTTATGTTGCTTCCTTTGTTTCTACAAAGTGAAGTTTTCCTTTTATGTTTTGTATTTCCATTTATGTACCTTGGATTATTGTATTTGGTATTTGTACTTGTACCTTTTTAGGTACCTTGTGACATTGTTGGTGTTATACACCATTTTTTATTCAGTATTAGTATTATTAATTTGAGCTATTTATTTATTGTTTAGTTTTCATCCAAGTAAGTTTTATTTTATGTTTTATTTAAGGGTGGTTGTAAATATGTTAATGTCGCACCTCGAAAAATCACGGAGATATTTCGAACATACGACCCTCGCGCGAAAGGCGCGGAAATGCGGTTCGACAGAGTCGCCACCGAACTTTATTTTTCCCGAATAAACGGGAGAGGAAAATATCGAGAAAACCTCCTAAAAACGAAAAGGATAGGAACAGGGTTGTCGCAACCAAGTTCCGGGTTCGGGAGTCGGTTACGTGAGGGGAAGGTATTAGCACCCCTCACGTCCGTCGTACTCGACGGGAACCTCTTAAGGTAATGTGGGGAGTGTTGTTTAGGTTTACTTGTTTTCTTCTCGTTGGCAAAGGTAGAATTGGTAGGGTAAAAGGTTAGAGACGCAAAGGAGAGATGGGTGGATGGAGGATATGGTGCTCGCCAAGGATTGGGGCCCTTGTGCCTACGTATGCTCATTCGGACGAGAATGAGAAATCAGAGCGTCGTAGTTCGACTACGGGAAAGGATTGGGTGGAAAACGGAAGATGGGTAGAAGTGTGCTCGCCAAGATCATCGCAATCTTGTGCCTACGTATCTTATATTCAAGAATGAATAAAGAATCAGAGCGTCCGTAGTTCGTGGTGACGACCACGAATATATGAGGTTTGAAATGGGTTTGACGTTGAGTTGAGAGACGAAAGAGTGACTGACAAACAACCTAAGGGCGTGCCTCAAGAGCTTGTCACTCAAGAATTCAAGGAATGCGAGATCCCAAGAACTCAGTTCTTTCGGAAATTGGGTTGAATGAGTTGAAGATAAGAGTTGGATATTTTGAAAACGAAAGAATGAACTAATAACAACTCGGGGGCGCGCCCAAGAGTTATTCATTCGAATATCCAAAGAATGCTGGATTCTAAGAATATCCCTCTTTCGTAAGTTTTAAAAAAAATGTGTTTGTGAAAGGATAGAATCGAAGAATGGCATGCGAGGCCAAAAGGGAATTTGAACTGGTTCGACGACGTGTCGAAGATTTGATTGAAGATGGAACCGGCTTGACGACGTGTCAAGGGTTAAGGTTGTGAGAAACGATATTAGTCCCTGAGGGTACTCTTAATATCGAGACCATGAGGAATTGTGAAAGAAATGGGTTGCGAATGCGGACGAGCAATCGACTTAGGAGAATATAGAGAACGGTTGAGTTTGAAAAAGTCGAAAGGTTGAGTGAATAACAACCCAAAGGGCGTGCCTCGAGAGCTATTCACTCGAAAATTCAAGGAATGCTAGACTCCAAGAACCTCCTTCTTTCGAGGTGTGAATCGAAAAAAGATATTTAAAAAGGTCGAAAGATTGAATGAATAATAACTCAAAGGGCGTGCCTCGAGAATCATTCACTCGAAAATTCAAGGAATGCTAGACTCCAAGAACCTCCTTCTTTCGGTCGAGAAAGATATTTTGAAGAATTGAATCGAGGGTATGAAAAAGAATTGTAGTACGAGAGGTGAGAATACGATATTGGATTTGAAAATTAGAGAAATGACAATTATTTGATAAATGAGACGTAGGCCTCACAACCAATTAATTGGGGCATCACCGAAATGCTAGATCTCGACGACACCTTTTCATTTGGAGAATGTTTGAAGGAACGGCAAAAATATCACACAGAATGCTAGATTCCTATGATATTTCTTTGTTCAAAATAGTGTATTAAAACGAAAAAGTTGAATAATACATTATTTAAGGTGTACACCTCGCTAATGATCATCCAAAAATCCAAGAAATGCTAGATTTCAAAGATTTAATTCGCTTTGAAAAAGTATTCGAACTGAGTCAAAGTTCGAAATTGAATTTTAAGCGTGTATACTAGCAAAGTGGGCTAGTCTTCTAAGTGACCAACTAGAAGTAGTTGATCAAATAGGTATCACTGTAAGGAAGCCCAGGATTAAGCTTTAAAATGTTGTGTATGGTGATTGAAGGTCGATGGCGAGGCTTTAAAAGCACTCGACTTACATGGGTGGAAATGGCTCAATAAATTGAGAATTATTTTGAAAAAATGGTTTCACAACATTAAAGCATTAAACAATACAAAAGCCATAAAAATATTACTTTTCAGGAATTGGGTACATCGAGTTGAATGGGAATAAAATTTTAAAGAAATTAAATTGAAACCTTATTGAAGGAGTGGCCATCATTGATCATTTGTTGCATGATCTCAAACTCCTTACTTACCCTTTTTAATCCGAGCATATACCGAGTGTTGATGAGACTTAAAACGAAAGGCGTTGCTACACTGTGCATTAGGCTAAGTCAACTTCTATCCTGTATTACACTTGCACTTCTATCATGTATTACACTTGCATTTATGGATCTTCCACTACACGGCATCCAAAATCACGTGTAAAAGTGGCATTTCACTTTCTTATAACATTATTAGCTCCTAAATCATTGTATTAACATTGTCTTCTTTCATAAACATGTGCACCGTACTGGTCTTATTGGTGGTAACTAGTATTGGTAGTAACTAGTATTGGTAGCAACTTGGGTATCAATGAGAAACCTTTGGTCATCTACACTTTTGCACTGACCATAATTCCAAAGGTTAAGATCAAATAATTGAATCCTTTGTCTTAAAGTCTTGAAGCACCTTTAAAAATACACTTAGCAGCCAAAACACGTCAGCAGTTAATACGCTCATTATCAACGAGCCAAATGATATGAACAACCATAATCTCACAGTTTATTATATATAACAAAAACAGTAGCTACTGAAAGATTAGGACGAAACGCACTGCGAGATTTATGAAACATTAACAACCTGCAATATTAGAAATGTTAAATCATGGCAATTCATTATTCAGCACTAACTACATCGAATAATCGTGTCATTCATTAAGACAGCCAACAACATGGTACAATCAGTAAGATATTATTTGCGTCCACACCAACATACAATAGCATCGGAGCCGCAACAACTTTGAATTATGCCAAACGAAGTTGTGGTTCGTCGTCGTTGCTAAAGGGCTCCATGGATGGTGCTATCTCTTATTAATGACGATATGCTCCCAAAAGATGGAGTCCGGGGATATTGCGCCGATATTGAATCGATCCAAAAACCGCTAATCAGTTTTCAACCTGCACGTAACTGAAAATAACTCAAACAGAACAGCATAAAAACAAAGTAAAAAATTGAGCTTAACATAACCCATTCTCGCTCATCTCTGTCTCCGACTCGCCGTAGTTGTCGCAAAAACTGTTGTTTGAAGAAGTAGGGATGTTGCATGTTTGCAACCTAGACTCTTTGCACCTCTCTCTGTTCCCAAGAGCTTGTCATAATTTTGTCTCAAAACATGACAAACCGCGGGTCTTTCGTTGCCTTCATAGGTATTGCTTCATTGTCGGTTGTGCGGAACACTTTGGATGTGATGTCATCACGGCTAAGAGGCAACTTTGATCCTCGCTCGGTGGTCGCAGCCTGAACGATATCTCCTTGCTGCTACTCTCCATCATAGAACTCAAATGCCACTGATTTCAACTGCGGTAAATCCCTTATGACAGGAGCATGATCAAACCCTGCTAACACATCAATAATGGCATGTTAACGACTCAAAACATTCCCAAAAATCTCAGCAGTACGATACCTATATCGCGGGACCTGCAACTGTTCGAATCTCAGTAAGCCATGGGTGCTATCGGAAATAGTGAACTAGTGGATGTACAAACTGTCGCTACAAACCGAGGATGTCGCATCCTGGTTTATGGGACTTGGAACCTGCATAGCCTGTATCTAAAACACAAAACCAACCAGATCCAGCAGAAAGAAAGCTGCATTCAAATTCATGAGGCTGCAACACAATCACTATTATTCTACATATGCTTAAATCAAGAAGCTTTTCATGACATTTAAACCACCAGAAACAAATAACAGTTTAAAAATAAAATCTAAATTAAACTCAAACATAACAACACAAAATAAAAATCCGGCAAAGGATCCAGTTATGTCGATCTAACAACAATAGCGGCCTATCAAAATAAACTCGATAACAGTATGCTCAAACAACAGCATCTCAACATACTCTTCCCAATGGCATCACAATCAAACAGTAACACACATACTTGGTCACCAAATTGACAGTACTAGAACTCAACCCTTTTGTATTCAAATTAAACATCTCATGAAATCTAAAAGACCAGAGTATAAACAACATCAAAAAAAATGAGTCAACATCGAATCAAAATCAAAACCAACCTACAAAAGATTGAATAGTTGTTGCGTGTTTATTGAGCTGAAACCGTGAACCTCGCCGCCACACTATTATCGTTGTTGAGCTGAAAACTAGGAGCTCGCTGATACACCTTTGTCGTCATTGAGCTGGAAATAATATAGCTTGTAAATTTTCCGATTTCCGCAACAAAAGCAATTTCACGGTGTTGTTGGTGGTTTGTTGGCTTCGACGATGATGAGACGGAAGGGGTAGGGTTGGCGGCGAAGAAGATTTGAGGGAAGAGATGATGGTGGAAGGTTTTCGGTGGGGTGGCTGGGGTTTGTGAGGGAATGAACAAACGAAATTGGGATTAGGGTTAGGAATCTCCGCGCCGTTTAGGGTTCCAATTGGGATCATGAACAGTGAAATCCCCCTCTCCATTCATCAGTCTTCCTCCTCCTTTAATACCCAGCCCCAAGACAAAACCCTAACGGGTTGCCGTGATTGGGCCTCCTCCCTATTCTAACGTATCCTCAAACCTTTTTTTTTTATCTTTTTTAATTAATTTTTTCTATTTTTCTTGTTAATTAAATAATAGTAAAAAACAAATAACTAAAAATATAAACTAATATTAATCATATTTAATTAATACATAAAAATTAACAATAATCATTAAATAGATTTTAACAATAACAATTAAATAAATATTTAAAAATATATAAAAACAAACTAAAGTTTATAAAAAACGAAAAAAAATAATTACTAAAAGAAATATTATTAGTAACATTTAAAAAAGAAAAGTTTTAAGAAAATAATATTCACAAAAAAGATCTTAAGCCACGTGTCACACTTTAATTGGTTAAAAAGATGAAGTTCTGAAAAATCAACCAATTTCAAGCGTACACGTTGTCCAGATAACAAAAAAAACGGGCAATGCACAAGCGAAAATAAAATAGAAAGAAAGCAAAAATATTTTACAAATGGGTAGGACAAATTTAGGGTATGACAGATGCCCCTATCTAATCGACTTAAACCTAGGAGAATGAACTGCATTGGCACTCATATTCCTGAGGTAGAAGTCTATTAGATATAAAAAAGACCCTGAATTTGTCCGAAAGAAAAAGAGATGCTTGAGAATTGAAAATGCTGGGTGATGTAAACCTCTGAGTAAGCTGGCACAAGTCGTCATCACCAAAAGGATGATGGAATGAAACACACACAACTATTACCACCAAAAGGATGGCAAAGCAAAGCACTATCGCACGATCTATCATTAATGACCATGATAGATCCCCCACCAAAAGGATGACGGAGCGAGATAAACAAAATTATTGCACAATCTATCATTAATGACCATGATAGACCCCCCACCAAAAGGATGACGGAGCGAAACACACGCCAAACAATATCGCACAATCTATCATTAATGACCATGATAGACCCTCACCAAAAGGATGACGGAGCGAAACACAAAACAAATCGCACAATCTATCACTAATGACCATGATAGACTCCCCCACCAAAAGGATGACGGAGCAAACACAAAACAAATCGCACAATCTATCACTAATGACCATGATAGACTCCCCCACCAAAAGGATGACGGAGCAAACACAAAACAAATCGCACAATCTATCACTAATGACCATGATAGACTCCCCACCAAAAGGATGACGGAGCGAAACACACGCCAAACAATATCGCACAATCTATCATTAATGACCATGATAGACCCTCACCAAAAGGATGACGGAGCGAAACACACGCCAAACAATATCGCACAATCTATCATTAATGACCATGATAGACCCTCACCAAAAGGATGACGGAGCGAAAAACAAAACAAATCGCACAATCTATCACTAATGACCATGATAGACCCCCCACCAAAAGGATGACGGAGCGAAACTCACACCAAAACAATATCGCACAATCTATCATTAATGACCATGATAGACCCTCACCAAAAGGATGACGGAGCGAGACAAACGAAATTCGCACAATCTATCATTAATGACCATGATAGACCCCCCACCAAAAGGATGACGGAGCGAAACTCACACGAACATATCGCACAATCTATCACTAATGACCATGATAGACCCCTCACCAAAAGGATGACGGAGCGAAACACAAAAGAAAGCAACGCGCAATTTGATACCGACGAAGTACCAGACCTACCACCAAAAGGATGGTAGATCGAAAACACAAGTAAAACATCGCGCAATCTGATACCGACGAAGTACCAGACCTACCACCAAAAGGATGGTAGAGCGAAAACATAAATAAAACATCGCGCAATCTGATACCGACGAAGTATCATACCTACCACCAAAAGGATGGTAGAGCGAAAACACAAACAAAACATCGCGCAATCTGATACCGATGAAGTACCAGACCTACCACCAAAAGGATGGTAGAGCGAAAACACAAACAAAACATCGCGCAATATGATACCGACGAAGTACCAGACCTACCACCAAAAGGATGGTAGAGCGAAAACACAAATAAAACAAGTTGCTATCACCAAAAGGATGATAGGACAACACAGATCTGAAGTTTACCAACACCAAAAGGATGCAGGCTGGGTTGAACTGACGAAGTTCAAATATCACCAATAGGATGATAGGAAGGCAATTGACAACGGTCATGCTTGCCGGGTATAACTCAAATGGGGAATCCCTGAGAGGAAGATTGAATCGAAATGAGTCAACGGGGTACGCCCACCGTCTTGTTTGGAGATCATCGTCCTGCTGAGATGGTTTCATGGTTACGCCCATGAATTCTGAAGAGGATGCCCTTGACTGGGCTGAATTTGTCTTGATGTCTTGTCTTGCTCAACAAAAGGTTGAACAACTTCATGAGGGACGCTCACGGTCCTGCTGAAGATGCCCCTGTTCGGGTTGGATCTTGCACTGAACTTCTTGGATTTGCCCAATAAAAGGTTGAACAACTTCGTGGGGAAAGCCCACGGTCTTGAATGGTATGCCCCTGCCTGGGCTGAATGTTGATTTGCATATTTGATCAACCACGAGGTTGAAATACGTCATGGGAGACGCCCATGGTCTTGAAAAGAATGCCCCTGCCTGGGCTGAATCTTGCTCTGAAAAACTTCAAATTTTGTGGGAGAGACCCACGATTGCAGAAGATTGCCCCTGACTGGGTTGATGACTGCTTTGAAGCTCTTTGAAAATTGTGGGATAAACCCACCATCTTGTGGAAAATGCCCCTGACTGGGAGGTCGACGGTCTTGGAAATCTTCAAGATTGATCCTGGGCCTTGACTTGCATATATGAATGCTTGATGATATGATATTCCATAACGAATGGAAGTGCAAATGCAAATGCTGACGAGCAGAGATGCAAGAGTTGGGGAAGTATGATATGATTTGAGTATGCATATGATGCATGATGCTTATGATTGCGAATGCAATGCGTATGATGCACGTGATTGCAGACGGGTAATTGGAAATGCAAGGCGACGCCCGCGTGGTGGACTTTGGGTAGTTGCCAATGCGGATTGGACTTCGGGTGGTGGGAGGGATTGACTTCCTCGACACGCAGTTTGTTGAAGATGCCATGATTGAAGCGGAAGATGATGCTCTGGATGCCCCAAGTCTGGGTACTTGGTGATTTGTTGTGAATTTCCTTCAGAGAAGGTTGTAACTCTGCTTGATGGTCAGGACGACCTGGTCTTGCCCCGGTCTGAACATGGTAATGGTCTGCCCCAGATTAACCAGTTCTGACATATGGAAGTTGAACTCGGATGACTTGCCCCTGCTCGAGCTGTTGAATGCTTTGCCCCAGCCTGTGGATTCTGAAATTATCTTGCCACGTGTACGCCACTGAAAGTCAAGTTCCTCCTCGATTGCCCCTTGTTGGAGTATCTTTGAATACCTAGTACTGACTTGCAATTAAAATTGTACATTCATAAATGGTAATATTAATGAAAAGTTCGATGCAAGATTTGAAAAAGCATTGTTTTATTTGGAAGTGTCGTGATAGTGTGACGAATGGACTGCTAGCCCAGACGTTGTGCTGATTTGATTGGTGCGAAAGATCTAGCAAGCAAAATGCCACCAATGTTAATGATTAACAATCATGTGAGGAGTCAGGTTACGCAACCTTGCGATGATATGCTTTCAGAATAAACCTCATCTCAATTAGGTCTTTCAAAGGTTGCAACGTGGTCTGGTTCACGGTTTATGAAACAAAGGTATTAGGCTCAAAAGTATGATTTGTACCCACCCCTTCTTCTTAATGATCTCCAGTCCTACGCTCAGTTAATCCTACACTTGTCTTGACGGTATAAACTTGATGATTCAAGGTTTGCTCGACGCGGCAGTCACCTTATTTTGGTTTTGATGGATGTTAGTGCCCCTTTTGACTTGGGTGGCCACTGAATCTTATTTTATTTTTGTTGAGGGTTTCGGGGTCCTCTTTTGATTTTGTTTTGATCCCTAACTTTTGCATGGATTGACTTCGTTTGTCAAATCCATCGGGATTGCCTTGATTTTGCCTAAGTCCCCTCTAAGGTGTCTGACTTAGCAGGCTTTTGATTTTTTTTTTGATTTTGTTGTGACTGCCATAGCATGGGTTATTGATGAACAACCGTCTTCGGGATCTTGCTTTGTTGACTCGAGTGCGGAGTTGGATTAACTGAACACTACCCTGCCCCAGGTTGAGTGTAAAAGGTTTATAGATCCGAAGGAAACTGCTACTTCTAGGCTCGAAGTGGTTTACTAGGGATTAACTCCTTATATCTCCGGTGTTTGGGGAATTGAAGCAATGCCTGTACATCATTGACGAGATCCGGTCTGAAAGCATACAGTTTGCAATTATGGGTATCTCATTTTCATCATCCTCCCTCAAATCATGCTAAACAACAGTGAATAGAGTGGAGCGAATAAATGTGTCGGTGATAAGTAAAAAAGAGTGAACACGACATAACTAGATCAAAACATGCATAAACAATACATTAATGAAAACCAAATACGAATGGCAATTGTTCAAAGCATACAATACTTAAATAAACAAAGACAAAACATAAGAAGCTGCGAATAATGAAATGGCAACATGGCTGCCTTCTTCGGAGAATGAACTTGACTGGAATCAATCTGACGTTGGCACTAGTTGACTGGTGGCATCGGATTGTTGATGATATTTGGAGACTTCCCATTGAAGTTGATAGCATCCCTATCGATCATGTCTTGAATTATGTGTTTGAAAGCCCTGCAGTCCTCAATGGTGTGACCTGGAGCGCCCTTATGAAACTCGCAATGAGCATTTGCATCGTAGTCGGCAGGAATGATGGTTGGAGGAGCTAAATCCCTCGGAACAATAGCTTTCTTCTCCATCAACTGATCAAAGATTTTGGCATATGGCATTGGTAGACGATCAAAGACTCTATCTGGCCTCCATGTTCTCTGCGGACGCTGTGGGCGAGCACCTTGTCGTTGCTGAGTAGCTTGCATCTGCTGTTGCTGAGGAGGATACTGATATCCTTGCTGGTTGTAGGCTTGTTGCTGAGGAGCCTGTTGCCGTGGCATCTGAGCTTGCGCTGCATGAACAGCTGGCTGATAAGGCATTGGAGCATATTGCGCAGCAGCAACATATGGATACTGATAGTAGGGAACTTGATAGGGCATAGGAGGAGCTTGTTGAGAAGCTTGCCCTTTCTGCGCGAAGATGGCATTTGTTTCGCCCTCTTTCTTCTTGTATCCATTAAAAGGCCTCTTGGCATTAGCCTGACTGTTAGGACCTCCTGGGATCTTCCCACTCTTCAGCCCTTCTTCAATTCTCTCACCGACGATCACCAAGTCAGAAAATCCAGCGGAGACACTACCGATCAACTTTTCGTAGTACTGGCCTTGCAAAGTGCCCATGAAGATGTCAATCAATTCACGGTCAACAAGAGGTGGATGCACCCTTGCGGCTAGCTCTCTCCATCGCTGCGCATACTCCTTGAAGGATTCGTTGTCCTTCTGAGTCATACTCTGAAGCTGAGTACGGTTTGGAGCAAGATCGGTGTTGTATTTGTACTGCTTGACAAATGCATCGGCTAGCTCGGCCCAGGTGCGTACACTATTACGCTCCAGCTGCATATACCATTCGAGTGATGCCCCAGACAAGCTGTCCTGGAAGCAATGGATCATGAGCTTCTCGTCTCTGGCATAGGCAGCCATCTTACGACAGTACATCTTCAGATGGATGTTTGGGCAACTGAGACCCTTGTACTTTGAAAATTCGGGCACCTTGAACTTTGGAGGAATGACTACATCAGGCACCAAGCACAACTCCAAAGCACTGAAAGAATTTGAATTGTGCCCCTCCATGGCTCGGAGTTTCTCGGCTAGATCTCGGCACATCTTCATTGCTTTTGAATCCTGAGCTGCGACAGGGCTGGCAATGGGGATAGCAGCGTGATAGTTCTGAACGTCGTCATACTGATCCATCAGAGTATCTTCGACATGAGGAACCGGGATTTGCACAGCAGCAGGCTAGGCGTGCGGGATAACTCCAACGGTAACTCCAGGCGCTGGGATTGGCTGAGAAGTGTTTCCCTCGACTGCGTTGTTGAAGTTCAACGGCATCCCATGAGAACTTGGAATTTGAACCAAAGGGATGGCAGTAGACCCTTGTCCATTGTGGTTGACGACAGCGGCGGCTTCACGCTGTTCTTCCTCTCTCCTGGCTGTGAGGATGGCTTCGAGGATCTGGTCGATCTTTCCTTTCATGGAATCCAACTCTTCCCTGAAGGCGACTTGCTCCTGTTGAATCTGCTCCATTATTCGTCTGGTATTGGCTCTAGTTGCGTACTGGTGTCGAGGAATCAGCTTGATTTACTGGAGAAGAAGGAACGGAGACATAAGATTCTGTTGGAGGACTGGAAATGCAAAATGCACAACATATGAAATGCAATGCGAATGACATGCAAGATGCAATGCAAGATACAAGATCCAGGATCCCAAGATCACAATCAAACAACTCCTGAAGCTGGTAACTGTAACAGATAAGTAACCATAATTCCTGCTCAAAGAAAAGTGACAGGTACAACCTATACAGGAAGGTCTAAACATTCTACCCATAATCCCACTCACGGGATGGTTTCTATGTTTGGTTCCCAGGATCACGGACACTAGTCGTATTAGCGTCACGCAACAGGCTGGCTGCATTACGACGATAATGACGATAAGGTCTCTCCTGAGCGGAGTCCTCGTGCTAGGCACACAAGGAGCGAGTCCTTGGAGACTAACACTACACGACCACCAATATCGGAACTGGTGCTAACAAAAGGTTCCCAGAATCATGGACCCTTCATTAATCAAGTCGTGCAACAGGCTAGCTGTATTACAACAAGATCTACGAATAGGTCTCCTCTGGAGGAGCTTTCATGCTAGGCCCACAAGGAGCGAGTCCTCGGAGACTAACATTACTCGACTACCAATTCTAAACTATGTGTTCTCTCTGCTTTTACCAAAGCTCGGGTGTAGAGCCTTACTCATGATGTCATCCCAAGAACCGATAGGCAACCAGGATAACAAGCACAAATAAAATCTATAAGAGAACAAATACAAAAAAGAAAACAAATAAAAACAAACACTCCTCACAAACCAAAAGATAGGCTCGACTCTCTCTTTGCATGGAGCAATGCATCCCCAGCAGAGTCGCCACCTGTCGCACCTCGAAAAATCACGGAGATATTTCGAACATACGACCCTCGCACGAAAGGCGCGGAAATGCGGTTCGACAGAGTCGCCACCGAACTTTATTTTTCCCGAATAAACGGGAGAGGAAAATATCGAGAAAACCTCCTAAAAACGAAAAGGATAGGAACAGGGTTGTCGCAACCAAGTTCCGGGTTCGGGAGTCGGTTACGTGAGGGGAAGGTATTAGCACCCCTCACGTCCGTCGTACTCGACGGGAACCTCTTAAGGTAATGTGGGGAGTGTTGTTTAGGTTTACTTGTTTTCTTCTCGTTGGCAAAGGTAGAATTGGTAGGGTAAAAGGTTAGAGACGCAAAGGAGAGATGGGTGGATGGAGGATAGGGTGCTCGCCAAGGATTGGGGCCCTTGTGCCTACGTATGCTCATTCGGACGAGAATGAGAAATCAGAGCGTCGTAGTTCGACTACGGGAAAGGATTGGGTGGAAAACGGAAGATGGGTAGAAGTGTGCTCGCCAAGATCATCGCAATCTTGTGCCTACGTATCTTATATTCAAGAATGAATAAAGAATCAGAGCGTCCGTAGTTCGTGGTGACGACCACGAATATATGAGGTTTGAAATGGGTTTGACGTTGAGTTGAGAGACGAAAGAGTGACTGACAAACAACCTAAGGGCGTGCCTCAAGAGCTTGTCACTCAAGAATTCAAGGAATGCGAGATCCCAAGAACTCAGTTCTTTCGGAAATTGGGTTGAATGAGTTGAAGATAAGAGTTGGATATTTTGAAAATGAAAGAATGAACTAATAACAACTCGGGGGCGCGCCCAAGAGTTATTCATTCGAATATCCAAAGAATGCTGGATTCTAAGAATATCCCTCTTTCGTAAGTTTTAAAAAAAATGTGTTTGTGAAAGGATCGAATCGAAGAATGGCATGCGAGGCCAAAAGGGAATTGTTTTGAACTGGTTTGACGACGTGTCGAAGATTTGATTGAAGATGGAACCGGCTTGACGACGTGTCAAGGGTTAAGGTTGTGAGAAACGATATTAGTCCCTGAGGGTGCTCCTAATATCGAGACCATGAGGAATTGTGAAAGAAATGGGTTGCGAATGCGGACGAGCAATCGACTTAGGAGAATATAGAGAACGGTTGAGTTTGAAAAAGTCGAAAGGTTGAGTGAATAACAACCCAAAGGGCGTGCCTCGAGAGCTATTCACTCGAAAATTCAAGGAATGCTAGACTCCAAGAACCTCCTTCTTTCGAGGTGTGAATCGAAAAAAGATATTTAAAAAGGTCGAAAGATTGAATGAATAATAACTCAAAGGGCGTGCCTCGAGAATCATTCACTCGAAAATTCAAGGAATGCTAGACTCCAAGAACCTCCTTCTTTCGGTCGAGAAAGATATTTTGAAGAATTGAATCGAGGGTATGAAAAAGAATTGTAGTACGAGAGGTGAGAATACGATATTGGATTTGAAAATTAGAGAAATGACAATTATTTGATAAATGAGACGTAGGCCTCACAACCAATTAATTGGGGCATCACCGAAATGCTAGATCTCGACGACACCTTTTTCATTTGGAGAATGTTTGAAGGAACGGCAAAAATATCACACAGAATGCTAGATTCCTATGATATTTCTTTGTTCAAAATAGTGTATTAAAACGAAAAAGTTGAATAATACATTATTTAAGGTGTACACCTCGCTAATGATCATCCAAAAATCCAAGAAATGCTAGATTTCAAAGATTTAATTCGCTTTGAAAAAGTATTCGAACTGAGTCAAAGTTCGAAATTGAATTTTAAGCGTGTATACTAGCAAAGTGGGCTAGTCTTCTAAGTGACCAACTAGAAGTAGTTGATCAAATAGGTATCACTGTAAGGAAGCCCAGGATTAAGCTTTAAAATGTTGTGTATGGTGATTGAAGGTCGATGGCGAGGCTTTAAAAGCACTCGACTTACATGGGTGGAAATGGCTCAATAAATTGAGAATTATTTTGAAAAAATGGTTTCACAACATTAAAGCATTAAACAATACAAAAGCCATAAAAATATTACTTTTCAGGAATTGGGTACATCGAGTTGAATGGGAATAAAATTTTAAAGAAATTAAATTGAAACCTTATTGAAGGAGTGGCCATCATTGATCATTTGTTGCATGATCTCAAACTCCTTACTTACCCTTTTTAATCCGAGCATATACCGAGTGTTGATGAGACTTAAAACGAAAGGCGTTGCTACACTGTGCATTAGGCTAAGTCAACTTCTATCCTGTATTACACTTGCACTTCTATCATGTATTACACTTGCATTTATGGATCTTCCACTACACGGCATCCAAAATCACGTGTAAAAGTGGCATTTCACTTTCTTATAACATTATTAGCTCCTAAATCATTGTATTAACATTGTCTTCTTTCATAAACATGTGCACCGTACTGGTCTTATTGGTGGTAACTAGTATTGGTAGTAAGTAGTATTGGTAGCAACTTGGGTATCAATGAGAAACCTTTGGTCATCTACACTTTTGCACTGACCATAATTCCAAAGGTTAAGATCAAATAATTGAATCCTTTGTCTTAAAGTCTTGAAGCACCTTTAAAAATACACTTAGCAGCCAAAACACGTCAGCAGTTAATACGCTCATTATCAACGAGCCAAATGATATGAACAACCATAATCTCACAGTTTATTATATATAACAAAAACAGTAGCTACTGAAAGATTAGGACGAAACGCACTGCGAGATTTATGAAACATTAACAACCTGCAATATTAGAAATGTTAAATCATGGCAATTCATTATTCAGCACTAACTACATCGAATAATCGTGTCATTCATTAAGACAGCCAACAACATGGTACAATCAGTAAGATATTATTTGCGTCCACACCAACATACAATAGCATCGGAGCCGCAACAACTTTGAATTATGCCAAACGAAGTTGTGGTTCGTCGTTGTTGCTAAAGGGCTCCATGGATGGTGCTATCTCTTATTAATGACGATATGCTCCCAAAAGATGGAGTCCGGGGATATTGCGCCGATATTGAATCGATCCAAAAACCGCTAATCAGTTTTCAACCTGCACGTAACTGAAAATAACTCAAACAGAACAGCATAAAAACAAAGTAAAAAATTGAGCTTAACATAACCCATTCTCGCTCATCTCTGTCTCCGACTCGCCGTAGTTGTCGCAAAAACTGTTGTTTGAAGAAGTAGGGATGTTGCATGTTTGCAACCTAGACTCTTTGCACCTCTCTCTGTTCCCAAGAGCTTGTCATAATTTTGTCTCAAAACATGACAAACCGCGGGTCTTTCGTTGCCTTCATAGGTATTGCTTCATTGTCGGTTGTGCGGAACACTTTGGATGTGATGTCATCACGGCTAAGAGGCAACTTTGATCCTCGCTCGGTGGTCGCAGCCTGAACGATATCTCCTTGCTGCTACTCTCCATCATAGAACTCAAATGCCACTGATTTCAACTGCGGTAAATCCCTTATGACAGGAGCATGATCAAACCCTGCTAACACATCAATAATGGCATGTTAACGACTCAAAATATTCCCAAAAATCTCAGCAGTACGATACCTATATCGCGGGACCTGCAACTGTTCGAATCTCAGTAAGCCATGGGTGCTATCGGAAATAGTGAACTAGTGGATGTACAAACTGTCGCTACAAACCGAGGATGTCGCATCCTGGTTTATGGGACTTGGAACCTGCATAGCCTGTATCTAAAACACAAAACCAACCAGATCCAGCAGAAAGAAAGCTGCATTCAAATTCATGAGGCTGCAACACAATCACTATTATTCTACATATGCTTAAATCAAGAAGCTTTTCATGACATTTAAACCACCAGAAACAAATAACAGTTTAAAAATAAAATCTAAATTAAACTCAAACATAACAACACAAAATAAAAATCCGGCAAAGGATCCAGTTATGCCGATCTAACAACAACAGCGGCCTATCAAAATAAACTCGATAACAGTATGCTCAAACAACAGCATCTCAACATACTCTTCCCAATGGCATCACAATCAAACAGTAACACACATACTTGGTCACCAAATTGACAGTACTAGAACTCAACCCTTTTGTATTCAAATTAAACATCTCATGAAATCTAAAAGACCAGAGTATAAACAACATCAAAAAAAATGAGTCAACATCGAATCAAAATCAAAACCAACCTACAAAAGATTGAATAGTTGTTGCGTGTTTATTGAGCTGAAACCGTGAACCTCGCCGCCACACTATTATCGTTGTTGAGCTGAAAACTAGGAGCTCGCTGATACACCTTTGTCGTCATTGAGCTGGAAATGATATAGCTTGTACATTTTCCGATTTCCGCAACAAAAGCAATTTCACGGTGTTGTTGGTGGTTTGTTGGCTTCGATGATGATGAGACGGAAGGGGTAGGGTTGGCGGCGAAGAAGATTTGAGGGAAGAGATGATGGTGGAAGGTTTTCGGTGGGGTGGCTGGGGTTTGTGAGGGAATGAACAAACGAAATTGGGATTAGGGTTAGGAATCTCCGCGCCGTTTAGGGTTCCAATTGGGATCATGAACAGTGAAATCCCCCTCTCCATTCATCAGTCTTCCTCCTCCTTTAATACCCATCCCCAAGACAAAACCCTAACGGGTTGCCGTGATTGGGCCTCCTCCCTATTCTAACGTATCCTCAAACCTTTTTTTTTATCTTTTTTAATTAATTTTTTCTATTTTTCTTGTTAATTAAATAATAGTAAAAAACAAATAACTAAAAATATAAACTAATATTAATCATATTTAATTAATACATAAAAATTAACAATAATCATTAAATAGATTTTAACAATAACAATTAAATAAATATTTAAAAATATATAAAAACAAACTAAAGTTTATAAAAAACGGAAAAAAATAATTACTAAAAGAAATATTATTAGTAACATTTAAAAAAGAAAAGTTTTAAGAAAATAATATTCACAAAAAAGATCTTAAGCCACGTGTCACACTTTAATTGGTTAAAAAGATGAAGTTCTGAAAAATCAACCAATTTCAAGCGTACACGTTGTCCAGATAACAAAAAAAACGGGCAATGCACAAGCGAAAATAAAATAGAAAGAAAGCAAAAATATTTTACAAATGGGTAGGACAAATTTAGGGTATGACAGTTAATACCCTCTTTTTGTTTTAAGCTTGGAATAAGTGTTTCTTTTGTAGATATGCTAGAATTTCTTTCAAGTGGGATGGCGATGATATTATCGTTCTCACAAATTTGTTGACAAGATACTTAGTTACTTTGTTCTAGAATTTAGAATGTTTTAGAACTTGTTATTCTTTGTACATTTTTTTAAACTTTGCTTCTTGTTGCAACTTTGTGAATTAATATGTCATTTAGGTCCTATATCACAAATGTGAGAATCCTCCCTTTACTTGTACATATGCTATGGATTGATGATGAATTTTGTGTATACTTATAATTCATGTGTTATCTTTTGTTCTTTATAATTTTGTGGAATTTTTAGAGAGGATCAAGACACTTGTTTGTATGGAGCACAACCATTCCTATACACGTCCCGTGAGGAGTGTGATTTTTGATTAGCCCCTTTGAGCCTTCTTGTTTAAAGCTCCCTCTGTGAGCTTCTAATGTTTGTTTTCTTCTTGAACCTTGAGTTATGCTTAATTTCTTTTCTTGCCGTAAAAAGCTTGGAACATTCATTTTGGGTTGAGTTGGAATCAAGTTGGGGAGAACGGAAAAAGTCAAAAAAAATGAAAAAAAAAATTGTGAAAATCTTTCAAGCAAGTATGTGTATAGGAGGTGTGAATAAAGATTTGATGAAAAGAGAAAATTGCTTAAAAGAGAAAAGAAAGAAGAAAAAAAAAGAGAAGTATGCTTGCTTGAATGAAAGAAAAAGAAAATAATTGTGCAAGGGAGCTTGTGAGGGTTTTGCATTTGAAAGAATTTGGTGAATGAAGTGGTGATGTTGTAAATACTTGTATAGTGAGTGTTCTTGAGCATCGGCGATTTCGTTTCAATGGCCTTATAAATGACCCTTTGTTGTTAACCCGACCAAGCTACAACCCTTTAAGTCCTATGTGATCTTTAACTTCCATAATTTTGTTGTGATCATTTAGATGTTGTATGAATTGTTTAGTATTGCATTGTTTGTCATTTGAGTGAATTTTTGTCTCGTGCTTGCATGTGCGTTTTACTTCAATCCTTTTCGAAGTGGAGTGTTAGAATGAAATGTCATGAAATTTATTTGTTTCTTGAAGCATTGTTTAAACTTTTTTTTAGAATCAAGTTCTTGTATATTGTCTATTGTGGGATTGTGTAACTTTTTGCCTTGTTGCACTTGTTGTGTATTTGAGCCGGATATTGTCACTTGGATTGAGTTGGTTCTTGAGCAAATCCTCCTTTTTGTTTTGAGAGGCATACTTTGCTTGAGGACATGCAAATAAGTTAGTTGGGGAGAGTTGTTAGATCTCAATTATTGTATATAATTGATCTCTAATTATTAGTATTTTTACTTGCTTTTATCTATTAGTGTGTAAATTAGTAGATTGATTTGCTTAGTTTCATTTTGTTTTGGTTCAAGTGAATGGTGTTTGTAATATTGTTGTTAGTGTGCAGGATTGACACTAGTTGGAGTGTTGGAGCACCTTGGAAAAGATGAGATAGAGCTGCTGGAAGAAGCTGAAGATCAGAACATTCTCCTGGCAAAGCTCAGCGAGTGCCAGCGAATGTTCGCCTGGCGAGTGCTGGCGAGCCAAGGCGAGTAATTCAAATTAAACTCCCAAACCAAAAGGGCATGAAGTTTGCCTGGAAAATGGTTCCAGCGAAGATTCGCTACTGTTCGTCTGGAAAAGGAGCTGGCGAAGGATCCTTGGATATTCCAGTAGCAAACCAACATAAACTTCGCTTGGCAAGTGAAGCCAGCAAAGGTTCGCCTGGCGAAGGTGCGATAACTCAGAGGGCGGTTTGCTTGTTGGAGGCACTTTGAAGTGCCTTGTTTCATTTGGTTCACCTAGCGAAGGCCCCTGTTGGCCTGGCGAATGGGCGAAAATAGAAGATATTTTGTACTTTATTTTTGCTTTATAGGGATCATAACTTACAATTTTGGAGAGATCATCTTGTAACATTTTAACCTAGTTCTAGAACTCCTAAAAACAGTAGTTTTTCTTGCTTTTGCTCATTGTGTAGTCAAGAGAAGTGGAATCACATCCTTCTTCGATTCTTCGACGTGGATGTACTTTCATCTTCTCCATTTTCTTCTTGTTCAAGCTACCATAAAAATGAGTAGCTAATCATAAGCTTTGTGTGTATATGGGTTGATCTTCATTTGTAAACTCTTTGATGATGAATGTATGGTGAAAACCTTGTTTTATTGATAACTCTTTGTGTTGGTTTATTATTGAAAGGTGTTTTCCAACTCTTTACCTAGGTTTTCATCCATTTATGTTCTTGAGCTAGAGATAGTTTTGAATGTGTTTGTTCACTAAAATGTCAAAACCTAAAAGTTGTCATTTTGATAGATTGTGTGAGAAATCAACAATGGATCAAAATGGGAAAAACCACAATGTGTGTTAGAAATAATCACATTGGAAGGATATTGTGAATGTGTCTATCATCTAATGGAGTTTATGAGTTTTGTTTGATCGAACATATGCATGCAAAGTGATCGTCGAACCCTAACTTTGACAGTCTTTCTCAAATTGTAAAACCAAAACTTTAACCGCAATTTCTTACTTTTTATGCAAGCTACCGTAACGAAAAACCAAAATCCCCCTTGTTACTAAAGGTTAAGAACTTAGCAACTATCGAACGACGGTAATATCACATATTCCCTGAGGACGATAACAAACCCCGGTACTCTAGCCGTGTTTCAACAAAGGCCAGTGTAGAATATCCATACAAGGTCTTCATTGTATTTAGTGTTGCATTCTAAGAAGTTATTGAACCCTTGAGCATCAAGGATATCAATTGTAACACCCCCTTTCTATACCCCCAAATGAACAAACAAATCATTTATCACTTATTAAAATCTCATCAAAGTATAAATAAAACATGGTATAAAAGAGGTATGTCACATCATCACGAAATCAACACACAACACCTGCTCGATAAAAGACATGCAACAGCGGGGTAGTTTCAACAAAGGAACTTAGTCCCTACACCCACATTTCAATATTTAGAATTAAAAGCGGAAAATCTAAACATTGAATCAGTTTGAACATGCTAATCATATAAATACATATTATTCAGTTTGATTCACCACATCATTCATGTTTACATAAACATTTATCATCAGATACATATATAAATGTATCTCAAAAGAATGATATACAGTCCTAACTATCTGGTGCTACATATCAGAGCTTAACCGACCAAAAGAATGAAGTTATACTTCACAAAAGACTTCCATCAAAGCTAATCTGCAATGCCTCATAGAGCATTATAAAACAGCAGAAGGGTGAGAAATATTATCATAATAATCAATGCATATAATCACATATATATACACAAGCATAGAATACACACATTCCACATTTCTCACCACAATTCATTATCATCATCATATACATCACAATATATATATATATATATATATATATATATATATATATATATATATATATATATATATATATATATATATATATATATATATATATATATATATATATATATATATATATATATATATATATATATATATATATATATATATATATATATATATATATATATATATATATATATATATATATATATATATATATATATATATATATATATATATATATAAACAAATATGGAATGATCATCAAGCATATTTATCATGCACACATCCATAATCCTCATCAATTCACATAACATACACATATGTATACATTCACACAACATTTATCTCTATGCCATGTGACTCAATGCAACTCAATGCAACTCATGTCATGTGGTACCAACACTTGTTATCATTTTTCGGTTTTTACATTTAAACTGGGTCCGTCACCTAGACCGATAACAACAAAAGCCCGTCCTCTAAGCTTTCAAACCCACCCTTCTAGGTTTGGGACAAGTCACTAGTATCCACGAAACTAGCAAGCATTGCCTCTTGACTAAATGATGCGTATGCAATCAACCAACAAATACACTTAAGACCGTTCTCGCATCTTAATCCCATGCATTCTCAAATAATTCATCACATAAGAATTATAACATGATTGCACACTCACACATCATATCAAAGTATTCATACTTTCACCATCATCATATTATCAAGCAATGCACACATATTCACAATATGTTCTCATGCATTATTCACAATATTATATACAATCAATATGCATTCACAATTCAATACCATCACCATATTATTCAAGCAATGCACACTTATTCACAATATGTTCTCATGCATTATAAATGTCAAAAGGCCACATTTCACAATATTGCACAATCTAGGATTCACACATACGGCTACCCACAGCATATATATAACAGTACACAATTACTCATTTCAGATCAAGATTGAACACAATCGAACCAAACAATCAACATTGGATGGAATCACAAGGGAAAATAAGGTGCTGTCACATTCGCTGACCCATTCGCCTGGCGAAGCATTAGCGAACGCTCGCTGCTTCACTCGCCTGGCGAACTCGCTGGCGAAGGCAGGAAGTAGCTACTGGAAGTGTTCGCTGCCTACTCGCCTGGCAAACTCGCTCGCCACCTCCTTCGCCTGGCGAACACGCCAGCGAAGGCTGATCTTGGCTACTGTAATGGTTCGCTACCCACTCGCTGGGCTTCGCCTAGCGAACGCTAGCGAATTTGCGAACTCAGAACCCCAAACAGTCCAAAATCACCAAATCATCATAAAATCAACCGATTTAATTCCAATCAGTTCCAATAGTCTCAGTCCAACATTATTCGACTAAACTACACCATTTATTTCTGATTCTAACCGTTCAAAACTCGATTTCTACTAATTAAACCTCTTTCTGCCCTAAAATGGAAAATGTAGAAAAGCATCCAACAATCCAAGCCAATCATACATAATCATAAACATTGATAGAATAACAACATTTCACACCCTTACCTTGATTAATCGAAAGTTGGAAGTTGTTCTTGAGCTTTCCAAGTTTTTCCCTTTCTTCCTTCTTTTTTCTCCTCTTCTCCTTTATTTCTCTTCTTTTTCTCTTATGTTTCTATCTTTTCCTTTTCTTTCCACTTTTCCTTATATTCTTTCCATTCTATTTTCTTCTCTCATATTTCTCCTCTCAATTATCTACCAATAATTTCAATAATTAAAACAATCCAAATAAATCAACTAATTAATATAAATAATTAATTATTGAAAATTGGGCTGTTACAACCCTCCCCCACTTTAGGAATTTTCGTCCTCGAAAATGTTACCTGATTCAAACAACTCTGGATAAGACTCCCTCATCTGACTCTCAAGTTCCCAAGTCACATTTCCACCATCCGGTCCTCCCCAAGAGACCTTCACCAAAGCAATCTCTTTACCTGAAAGTTGCTTCAACTCTCGACCATCTATCCGCATAGGTGATGTCTCTACAGTCAGGTTATCTCTCACCTGCACATCATCTACTTGGACTACATGAGACGGATCCGCAATGTATTTTCTCAACTGAGATACATGGAACACGTCATGGAGATTAGCAAGCGACGGCAGTAAAGCAACTCGATAGGCTACCTCTCCTATCCTCTGCAAAATCTGATAAGGACCAATGAAATGCGGCGTTAACTTACGCGACTTCAATGCCCTACCAACACCAGTCATAGGAGTAACCCGAAGAAACACGTGATCTCCCTCCTGAAATTCAAGTGTTTTCCTCCTCTTATCATGATAAATCTTTTGACGACTCTAAGAAATCCTCATCTTCTCTTGAATCATCTTAATCTTATCGGTAGTCTGCTGGACTATCTCGGGTCCAACCACAGAGCTCTCTCCAGATTCATACCAACACAATAGCGTCCTACACCGTCTACCATATAATGCCTCAAACGGTGTCATACCAATACTCGAATGAAAGTTGTTGTTATAATTAAATTCAATCAAAGGTAAGTAGCTATCCCAAGCTCTTCCCTTCTCCAATACACAAGCTCTCAAAAGATCCTCAAGTGACTGAGTCGTCCTCTCTGTCTGACCATTCGTTTGCGGATGGTAAGCAGAACTCAAACGCAACTTCGTACCCAAAGCACTTTGCAAACTCTCCCAAAATCTCGAAGTAAACCTCGGATCTCTATCTGATACAATGCTAGACGAGATACCATGCAAGCTGACAATCCTTTCAATGTACAGTTTTTCCAATCTCTCCAACGGGTAATCCATTCGCATAGGAATAAAGTGAGCAGATTTGGTCAATCTATCCATAATAACCCAAATAGCTTCAAAATTACTCGGCGTCCTCGGTAAACCAGACACAAAATCCATAGAAATGCTATCCCATTTCCACTCATGAATAAACAACTGTTTCATCAAACCCGACAGTTTCTGATGCTCAATCTTTGACTTCTGACAAGTCAAACAAGAATACACAAACTCAGCAATATCCTTCTTCATACGAGGCCACCAAAACACTTTCCTCAAATCTTGATACATCTTAGTAGAACCCGAATGAATACTCAATCCACTACGATGTCCTTCTTCAAGAATACTCTTCTTCAGCTCAATAACATCAGGAACACAAACTCTATCGCGACACCTCATGATACCATTTTCATCAATCCGAAAATCACCACCTTGACCTTGATTGATCAAAGTCAACCTATCAACTAAACTCAAATCAGATTTCTGTCCTTCTCGAATCTCGTCAAGAATACCACTAGTAAGCTTTAACATACCAAGCTTAACTCTGTAACTCACACACCAAACTCAAATCACGAAATTGATCAATCAATTCCAACTCTTTTACCATCGTCATCGATATATGCAACGATTTCCTACTCAGTGCATCAGCTATCACATTTGCTTTACTCGGATGGTAATTCAAACCAAAATCATAATCCTTCAGAAGTTCCAACCATCTCTTATGCCTTGCATTCAATTCTTTCTAATCAAAGAGATATTTCAAACTCTTATGATCACTAAATACCTCAAATCTCGAACCAAACAAATAATGCCTCCAAAGCTTCAGCACAAATACAACGGCGACCAACTCTAGATCATGTGTCGGATAATTCTTCTCATGCACTTTGAGTTGCCTCAAAGCATAAGCTACAACTTGTTTATCTTGCATCAACACACCTCCTAAACCCATCAAAGAAGCATCACAATATACAACAAATGGTTTTGCCGGATTCGGCAAAATCAAAACAGGGGATGTCGTCAATCTCCTCTTAAGCTCTTGAAAACTTCCTTCACACTTGGCATCCCAAACAAAAGCTTGACCTTTCCTATTCAACTGCGTCAACGGTACTGATAACTTGGCAAATCCTTCAATGAGTTTTCGATAATATCCCGCCAAACCAAGAAAACTTCTAATCTCAAAAACTGATTTCGAAGTCTCCCATTGCGATACCGCTTCAACCTTCGACGGATCAACTGCAACACCTCTACTCGAAATCACATGACCAAGGAAACTCACTTCCTTCAACCAAAATTCACACTTATAAAGTTTAGCATATAATTGTTTCTCTTTCCGCACAGATAACACAATCCTCAAATGCTCGACATGTTCTTCTTCACTCTTCGAATAAATCAAAATATCATCAATGAACACGACCACAAACGTGTCCAAATAAGGATGGAAAATCCTATTCATGTACTCCATAAATACACCTGGTGCATTAGTCACACCAAATGGCATCACAGAATACTCATAATGTCCATACCTCGTTCTAAAAGCAGTCTTCTGAATATCCTCAGCCTTCACACGAATCTAATGATACCCAGATCTCAGATCTATCTTACTGAACACACTCGCACCAACCAACTGATCCATCAAATCATCAATCCTCGAAAGTGGATACTTATTCTTGATAGTCACCTTGTTCAATTGTCTGTAATCCACACAGAGTCTCATAGAACCTTCTTTCTTCTTAACAAACAACACTGGTGCACCCCACGGTGACACACTCGGACGAATAAATCTCTTCCCAAGTAGATCTTCAAGTTGACTCTTCAACTCTTTCAATTCCGATGCGGACATACGATATGGAGCCATTGATATCGGACTAGTTCCAGGAATTAAGTCGATCGTAAACTCCACTTCTCGTTCCGGCGGTAAATCTATTATCTCCTTAGGAAAAAATTCCGGAAAGTCACGGACAATTGGTAAAGCATCAATTGTTCCACTTTCACCAATGCTCAAAGTTGCCATCAACATAAATACCTTCGCACCATCTTGCATTGATTCCTTCACTTGCTTAGCAGTCATAAGCAAATCCCCTTCATCTTCAGGTTCAGGAAAGATAACCGTTTTGTCAAAACAGTTAATATAGACACGATTGAATTCCAACCAATTCATCCCAAGAATAACATCAAGTTGATCTAAGTGAAGACACACTAAATCAACTCCAAAGTTTCTACCAAAAATACTCAACAGACAATTCAAACACACATACGGGGTAGTCACAGAACCCATAGCAGGAGTATCAATAACCATACCACCACTCATAACAGACAACTCAAGATTAATCCTCTTAACACAATCCAAAGAAATAAAAGAATGTGTAGCTTCAGTATCAATTATAGCGACCAAAGGCATATCATTAATGAAGCACGTACCTCGGATCAAACGATCTTCACTAGCAGTCTCTGATCCTGATAGAGCAAACACTTTCCCATTCCCCTGAGTCTTCTTTGGCTTATCACACTTGGTACTAATGTGCCCTTGCTCGCCACAGTTGTAGCAAGTCACATTCGCACCGCTTCTGCACTCAAGAGCTTTGTGGCCTGGCTTGCCACACTTGAAACATTTCTGCTCCACACTTTTGCACTCAGGAGCATGATGTCCTTCTTCACCGCATCTATAACATCTCACCAGAGTGGAAACTCCTCCCCCACTTGGCTTCTTGCCGTAACCAGTTTTTTGTTTCCCCTTATCAGCAGGAGTCACATACGGCTTCCCTCTAAATTGACCTTTTCCTTTCTTATCATTTAAACTCTTGTAGTGACTAGACCGAGCCCTACTATCTTCATCATAAATTCTACTCTTGTTCACCAACTCAGAAAATCACCTAATTTCCTGATAACCAACGGCTTGCTTGATTTCAGGCCTCAAACCATTCACAAACTTGAGACACTTGGATCTCTCAGCATTAGCAGTGTTATAATAAGGACAAAACTTAATCAATTCCTCAAACCTTGTGGCATACTCGGCTACAGTTGAGTTACCCTGCTTCAGCTCAAGGAATTCAATTTCCTTCTTACCACGCACATCTTCTAGAAAATACTTCTCCAGAAATGCCTCTCTGAAAACATCCCAAGTAACCACAATCTCATCCTCTTCAAACCTTTGGCGAGTATTACCCCACCATTCCTCAGCTTCCTCTTCAAGCATATGAGTTCCAAATTGCACCCTCTGCGCATTCGAACAGTTTATAACTCGAAAGATCTTCTCAATCTCTTTCAGCCATACTTGTGCTTTGTCAGGTTCATGGGTTCCCTTGAAAATCGGTGGATTGTTCCTTTGGAACCTTCCCAAAGCACGAAACTCATCATCAGCGTTGTTTCCAACATTCACATTGGCTTGAGGATTCTGCCTAATCGCTCCAGCCAACATCGCCAAAGCCTCAGCAATCGCTTCATCATTCCTGCCTGCAACCATCGTTCTAGATTCCCACAATAAATACTCGTTAGAACAACCATATGGATAGTGTTACACACACATACCAAATGCATAAGGGAATGAACACATTAACAACTTGGTCAGCTGACCGACCTGCTCGGATACCACTAATGTACAACCCCCTTTCTATACCCCCAAATGAACAAATAAATCATTTATCACTTATTAAAATCTCATCAAAGTATAAATAAAACATGGTATAAAAGAGGTATGTCACATCATCACGAAATAAACATACAACACCTGCTCGATAAACGACATGCAACAGTGGGGTAGTTTCAACAAAGGAACTTAGTCCCTACACCCACATTTCAATATCTAGAATTAAAAGCGGAAAATCTAAACATTGAATCAGTTTGAACATGCTAATCATATAAATACATATTATTCAGTTTGATTCACCACATCATTCATGTTTACATAAACATTTGTCATCAGATACCTATATAAATGTATCTCAAAAGAATGATATACAGTCCTAACTACCCGGTGCTACATATCAGAGCTTAACCGACCAAAAGAATGAAGTTATACTTCACAAAAGACTTACATCAAAGCTAATCTGCAATGCCTCATAGAGCATTATAAAACAGCAGAAGGGTGAGAAATATTATCATAATAATCAATGCATATAATCACATATATATACACAAGCATAGAATACACATATTCCACATTTCTCACCACAATTCATTATCATCATCATATACATCACAATATATATATATATATATATATATATATATATATATATATATATATATATATATATATATATATATAACAAATATTGAATGATCATCAAGCATATTTATCATGCACACATCCATAATCCTCATCAATTCACATAACATACACATATGTATACATTCACACAACATTTATCTCTATGCCATGTGACTTAATGCAACTCAATGCAACTCATGCCATGTGGTACCAACACTTGTTATCATTTTTTGGTTTTTACATTTAAACCGGGTCCATCCCCTAGACCGATAACAACAAAAGCCCGTCCTCTAAGCTTTCAAACCCATCCTTCTAGGTTTGGGACAAGTCACTAGTCTCCACGAAACTAGCAAGCATTGCCTCTTGACTAAATGATGCGTATGCAATCAACCAACAAATACACTTAAGACTGTTCTCGCATCTTAATCCCATGCATTCTAAAATAATTCATCACATAAGAATTATAACATGATTGCACACTCACACATCATATCAAAGTATTCATACTTTCACCATCATCATACTATCAAGCAATGCACACATATTCACAATATGTTCTCATGCATTATTCACAACATTGCATACAATCAATATGCATTCACAATTCAATACCATCATCATATTATTCAAGCAATGCACACATATTCACAATATATTCTCATGCATTATAAATGCCAAAAGGCCACATTTCACAATATTGCACAATCTAGGATTCACGCCATACGGCTACCCACAACATATATATAACAGCACACAATTACTCATTTCAGATCAAGATTGAACACAATTGAACCAAACAATCAACATTCGATGGAATCACAAGGAAAAATAAGGTGTTGTCACATTCGCTGACCCATTCTCTTGGCGAAGCATTAGCGAACGCTCGCTGCTTCACTCGCCTGGCGAACTCGCTGGCGAAGGCAGGCAATAGCTACTGGAAGTGTTTGCTGCTTACTCGCTGGTTCACTCGCCTGGAGAACTCGCTCGCCACCTCCTTCGTTTGGCGAACACGCCAACGAAGGCTGATCTTGGCTACTGTAATGGTTCGCTACCCACTCGCTGGACTTCGCCTAGCGAACCTTCGCTTCTGCTCGCCTAGCGAACGCTATCGAATCTGCGAACTCAGAACCCCAAACAGTCCAAAATCACCAAATCATCACAAAATCAACCGATTTAATTCCAATCAGTTCCAATAGTCTCAGTCCAACATTACTCAACTAAACTACACCATTTATTTCCGATTCTAACCGTTCAAAACTCGATTTCTACCGACTAAACCTCTTTCTGCCCTAAAATGGAAAATATAGAAAAGCATCCAACAATCTAAACCAATCATACATAATCATAAACATTGATAGAATAACAATATTTCACACCCTTACCTTGATTAATCAAAAGTTAGAAGTTGTTCTTGACCTTTCCAAGTTTTTCCCTTTCTTCCTTCTCTTTTCTCCTCTTCTCCTCTCTTTCTCTTCTTTTTCTCTTATGTTTCTATCTTTTACTTTTCTTTCCATTTTTCCTTATATTCTTTCCATTCTATTTTCTTCCCTCGTATTTCTTCTCTCAATTATCTACCAATAATTCCAATAATTAAAATAATCCAAATAAATCAACTAATTAATATAAATAATTAATTATTGAAAATTGGGTTGTTACATCAATCACTTGTGGGATGTACATACGTTCGGCAGACTTTTGGTAGTACGCATGTTGCTTTACTACAGATCGCTTGCTGAAATTTTTCTCATAGATTTCTACACATACAGAAGGTACAAGGGACACAGCAGTTACCGGTAGGTTGTAGAGGATGGACTTGCATGGGAGGAGGAAGCTCTAGTTGTTCTTTTATCGGTAATTCTTCGGGTGGACATTTTCACTTGCAAGTTTTGGAGAGAAAGAATTTGTGATGAAGAAAGTATTCTTGAAGATGGAGGAATAATGATGATTTTACCCCTTTTGTAGATACTAGGTTTTGGGAAGAGAAGAAGAGGAAAGATAGCCTTGATGTAGGTTACAATGTTCAATGCAAAATGTCTTAATGATAATGACTTTGAATGGATAATATGACATAAATTGTATTAAAAGTAGTGAATAAGTGAACAGTTTCAGCAGACAAGTTTAACAGAACTCGCGTGATGCGTCGACCAAAAGGTCTATGCGTCGACACATACTGTATGGAAAATCATACGTTTGAAATAGCAGAGGTATACGTCAACCGGAGGGTCGACCTGAGCATACCTGCGTCTCAGGCAAAAAAATATTCATTTTGTGAGTCGACCGCTACCCTGCATAGGTCGACTCATGTAGACAAAAACCAGCAAAACTTCAATTTTTGATTAATTTAGCATACATTAAGACATAAATACCAAGCCAAAACATATTTCAAGCATACAAAAGAGTGAAATACGCACAATCATGATATACATGACAATGATGACACATAATTTGATACATTTCATTTTGCGGTGACGATCACGCTATTCTTCCTATGTGCTTGGTGATTTTCCAGCTATTGCACCCCAAAATTTGACCAATCGTTTCTTGTTTTTGGCTTATGTTTCATTTCATTTGCATTTGCATCTGCATACCGCATACTGTGCATTTTTGCAGCCGGATTGATTTAATCGGGATTACAGCCCTTTTCCTCGTGTTTCAGACAGTTCAAACTGTTTCGGATACGGAGATCTATTTCGGAATTTGCGCTCTGTCCGGTGATTCAGTCTACGCTGTTGGTTTCGGTGGTATTTCGGTATCCGGTTTTTATTACTGTTTATTTTGTCGCTTTCTCGCATTTTTGTTCGTCGATTTTATTTTTCTAGATTAATTTCTCTATTTTAAATAATTTAGATTTTTAAATAGGTTTTTAAATTTAATTTCTATTTTCTATTTTCTAGAAGTTATTAGAATTTTATTGAATTTTAGATAATTTCTTTTATTAATAGTTTTAGATTTATTTCTCTATTTTGGTTTTTAGATTTAATTTGTAATAGATTAAATAGTATTTTCTATTTTTAATAGTTTATTAGAGTTCTTATTTGTTTTTTAGAATATTTTGAGCTTTATTATTTCTTTAATATAGGTTTGATTAAGATTTTAGAGTTTTATTAGGTTTAAGTTTAATTAATTGTTTGTTGTTTTAAGAGGGTCACGTGGCACTACTGGTTACATAAGTTTTTCATTAGTCTAATTAAGTCTTCTTCTTTTTTTTAATTACTGTCAGCTTTAATTAATTAT
Organism: Lathyrus sativus; assembly: GCA_963859935.3. NCBI lineage: Eukaryota > Viridiplantae > Streptophyta > Magnoliopsida > Fabales > Fabaceae > Lathyrus > Lathyrus sativus. Next base: position 666,205,258 of record OZ012739.1, read on the forward strand.
GACTTTAATATAGTTAATCTTTAGTTTAATTAAGTAATTATCAGCTTTTTCATTTAAGTATGTCTGCTTTATTAATTAATTTGTCAACTAATCAATGTTGTTGTCCATTAATCAGTCAATGCAGGGCCACTTGGCAATTTTTGCAGGCCCAATGTGTCAGCTCTGTGACACTTGTCAGCGCTATAAATAGCCTGCACAGTGCTCATTTAATGCGAGGCACGCGTCCCAAGACACGCCGGAAAATCTTCACCAACGGCCATGCAAACGCCGGAGCTAACCCACCGGACAAATCACACGGCCAAAACCCCTCACCGGATTTACGCCGGAAAATTCATACGTCACCGGAACCTTCATGTGTTCATGTTTTTTTCCAGAAACTCATCCTGATCTTCATACTTTTCCAGAATTCTTCATATCACATTCAAACGTTCATCACCAACTTCAACCGTTCATACCATTTTCCAGCAAAGTTCATCACAACCTCCATGAACATTCAACCGTGTTCATATCATTCCTCAGAAACTCAACAACTTCATCATGTTCTTACATTTTTTTCCCCAGAATCTTCATCAAGATTCATCCAACTTTCACTAATTCCCCAGAAATCCAAACCTTCATACGAACTCATATTCCAGATCTTTAACAACCATTTCCAGATCTGAACCGTATTCATTCACCAATCAAACTCCCAGATTTGGTTAAACATCCTTACGAACATTCAACTTCAGATCTAAATCAAACTTCATCCTCCAAACAGCCAACTCTAGATCTAAACATCATCAATTCATCATGCGAATTATCATCTTCATAACTTCGCATTTTCCAGATCCAACTTCAATCAACATCAACCTCCAACAGTCCTCCGTCTCTGATCCAAAACAACTACAGATCTACATCCAAACACACACCACAATTTCTCCCAAAAAACTCGAACACATTCATACAATACGATTCATCACTCCTTCAAACATCACATCATCATCTCCAAACTCGAATCTTCTTCCGACCTCACGAATCAACAAATTTCACCAAACGCAACAAATCTTCCATCATTTTTCATCATCAAATCTCCAATAAGCACAACTTCCGATTTAACGCACCATTAACTTCAGATCGGAAGAACAAAAGCTTTTTCACTCTGAAGAACATCTTTATTCACCAATCTTCAAATCATTGTGTTCGTCTTCGTGAAGATCTTCCGGATCTTCATCAGCTACAGGGCTCGTATCACCACCATGAACGTTTTCCAGAAAACGTGTCAGCATCAACTGTCTTCGACATCCATCCATGTTCATATGGATTGTGGTGTTTGTGTTTTATTTCTTTTTGCAGGTAATGATGATGTTGGAATGATTTGAGAAGAAATTAAGTTTGACGGAAGAACGTGTAAAGAGGAAGAGGCAAGGGGTGGACGTGAAAGAAGTTTGAACGGAGGGGTTTGTTTGCGAAAACGGCGGAACAGAGGATAAGAAAGGGCTAGGGTTTTCTGTTTGAGGTGATGAAGAAGATGAATTTTTTTTGAGGTTATTTCTGAACGGTTAGTGGGCCTCACGGCCCATTTGTGATTGTTTGCTTACCATACCCCGTTTTCAGTCGTATACCCCCTCCCTTTGGTTTGTAGCTTCTGTTTGCGGTTTGGGCCTAGCCCAACCGTAGCATTATGAATTGCACCCTCAGACCTGCACGTGCACCCTTTTGTCTGTTGTGTCTTTATTGTAGAATTGAGCCAAGCCCAATTGTATCCTTTCTAGAATGTTATTGCACCCCTGTTGGTTATTTGTACCCCCACCCCCCTCTTCTTTATTTCTTTATTTTTGGATATTTTTGTTTTGTAAATACATTTATGTATATTTTGTATTATATTTGGTAAATATTTTACTATTTTATTATATACTTATTTTTCTTCATTGTTCTATTTTCCTTATTAGAATATTATTGTATATATTTTAAATATTAGTTTTATATTATATATATAGTTTTTATATTCTATTTGCTTCTCATTTTCTTTTAAATTTATTTAGGAATTTATTAGAAGTTTTATGTTAATTTTTGAATTTGAATTCTTATTTCATTTTATCATTGGTTTTTTCTCACCATTCCATTTTTGTGGGTCGATGACGAGACCTCTGTAATGCGTTATTAATCAGATTGTTGATGGATAATGTAGGATCCGAGACCGTTTTTTCTCTCCTCATCTTTTTCTTCTTCTTCTGATTTTATTTTGCTTTTCTGTTGTGCTGGCCGTGTGACATGATTCAATCGGAGAATGGTTCTCAATATCATTTCTCCATCTTGTCTTTGACACGGATATCAATACGCTACCTCTTGGGGTTTGACTTCTTTTATAAGTCGAATTATGATGGTTCAGCGTCACATTGGTTCTGGTTCGAAGTATCATCATCAAGGATAAAAGAGTAGAGCTTGGAAATGGAGCTTGCACGCAAAAGTCAAGGGTCAACGGAACCACTCCGTTCGGTAACATTGTTTTTATTTCACTTCTTTCATCTCTTTCTTTTCAACCGTCGAGTGTTGTGAGTTTTCATTTAGATACGTGGGAAATGGTGATTGAGCGGCCACCTCTCAATTGCCTATAGTGTTCAGTATATGTCCTTAGGACAATATGCGACGCATTCGCTCCTACGTCTTAGGACTTCGCGTGTGCGTCCCGTTCCGAATCTTTTCTCTCGCGTCCTGGCGATTGAGACTTCCCATTTTCTCTCGCGTCCTGGCAATTGAGTTCCCTTCTCTTGCCCCTGTGCAATCGAGACTGTTTTGTTGTAGTTGGCTGAACTACAGTTGCTCTGATTTCTCATACCATACGAGAATATGTAGGCATAGGATGCGATATCCTAGCGAGCACACTAACAACTAACTTCTCTGTTCTCTCGCTGTCGTGCGATCGAGACTTTCCCGCTGACGACTAATCTTCCCTTTCTCTTGCCCTAGCGCAATTGAGACCAGGTCGTAGTTCTAGTTCCCGTAGGTTCCCATACCTTTAAACCCCGACATACTACGTTCGTTCTACCGCAAACAGGTAACGCCTAAGTCTCCAATGGTCGAGCAGCATACACCTAACGGCTAGAATGCGTACGCTAGTATCGTCAACCTTTCTCTCACCCCCGTGTGACCGAGAACACCCTTCATTTACCCGTAGTTGGCCTGAACTACGTTTTGCTCTGATTTCTCATGCTAGATGAGAATACGTAGGCACGAGACACGACGTCTTGGCGAGCAATCTCCCCCCGTAGTTTCCCGAACTACGTTGACTCTGACTTTCCCATTGCACAAGGGAATACGTAGGCATAAAGCGCGATGCTCTATCGAGTCAGTTTCTTTCCGTTTAGCTTTAGGAGCCATAGATAGATTGTTTTTCACCCATAGTCTAGGCAACCCAAGCGTGGATCCCGTCGAGTACGACGGACGTGAGGGGTGCTCATACCTTCCCCTTGCGTAACCGACTCCCGAACCCAGACATGGTTACGATGACCTTGTCTTTTCCTTTTTCTTTAGGTTTTTGCGATCGTTTCCTTTCCCTCTCTTTGGGATAAATAACGAAAGTGGCAACTCTTCTGTTTTTTCCGCCGGTTGTTTTTCGCAGTAGTGACAGCTGGCGACTCTGCTGGGGACAGGAACATCCCCTATGCGAGTCCATCCTAGCGCTTGTCTGTTTTGGTTTGTGGGTGTGTATATTTGTGTTGTATTTTGTATATTACTGTATTTACATTACCGCACTTTTTTTTTATCTGTTGCTGTTGGGCTGTTGGATGGTTGTTCCTCTGAGAGATAAGCCAAAACCCAGGCTTGAGTACACACCTAGAATTAGTAGTGGAGATTAGTGGGTGGACCTGTTTGCTTAGCAGACACAGTTCCCCATGAAATTCACACTCAGACGAGATTCTCTTTGACGAGTTCCTTTCCGATCCTTAGGATCCGACTGGAATTTGGATTTGAGGGTTGTCGACTCTGGGAACCGATCACTTGTGAGTCAGCTAAGTGAGGCCTCTTCAGGAGATGGTGATGCCAAACCAGAAATGGTGAAAGTATCATCATTTCTTGAAAGTCTGTGACGCTGACGAACGCATAGGATGCCGTACCTTGTCAGTTTAGGTACATACCCGTGAGTGGGAGAGTTTTTGCTGGAAACTTGACTTCCAGCCAACCCGGTATTTTAGTTTTCTCTTTAGAGCGAACTTAATCAGTCAGCAGCGCAGCAGTATTCAGAGCTTTGTGGGGGCTGTGATCCCGTGTTTGATGCATCTTGCATTGCATTTACATAAGCATCTTTGCATCATTTTGCATATTATTTCTCCAGCTAGCCAGAGCTCTTATACAACCTTTGTTTTGCTTCAGAAGGTGATTCTCCGGTGACCGTCCTGAGCAAGTGTTGATTGTGGGAAGACGACCAAGGGGTTGAAGTAGAGTCAAGCAGTGTCAAGCTGTGAAGTCAGTTAAAAGTTGTTGATAGCTATGTCAGGGAACGACCTCCAGAATATTGATACCTTGTCAGGTTTCAATCCTCTGTATGGTTCTCTGCTCGATGAAGATTTTCCGCAAGTGAACAACCTAACTGTAGCTCAATCTGTGCAACCTTCTGTTGAAGACCAAGACCAGTATGAACAGTCTGTTGCCCGAAGTGAACGTTCTTCTTCTCTTAATACTTCAGATTATCATGATACTGATTCCTCCGTGTTGATTTCCCAAAGAGAGGTTCTGGTAGTGAAGACTAAAGACCCGAGAGCTCTTGAGTATGCTAAGAGGTTGCATGCGTTGGATGAAAAACTCAAAGCCTTGGAAGTCAAAGATGTTATTGGTTTCAAATGCTTCAGACATGTGTCTGGTTTCTGGCTTAGTGTTACCTCCGAATTTCAGAGCATCGAGGTTTGAAAAGTACAAAGGGGATAGTTGCCCGAAGCAACATTTGGTGATGTTCTGCAGAAGAATGACTTCGTTTGTGCACGACGACAAGTTGATGATTCACTGTTTTCATGACAGTCTGATTGGGGCATCTCTGAGTTGGTATATGCAGTTGGAGAGTAATCAGATCCGATCATGGGTGAATTTAGCCAAGGCTTTTTTGAAGCAGTATGACTATAATCTGGATATGACTCCCAGTCGCGTGCAGTTGCAAGAATTGTCTCAAGAGAACAATGAACCTTTCAGGAAGTATGTTCAGAGATGGAGAGAATTTGCTTCCAGAGTGCAACCACCGCTTCTAGATCAAGAGTTAACAGACATGTTCGTAAACTCCTTGCAGAGCCCGTACTTCGAAAGAATGCTTGGGATTGCACCAAATTTCTCTGAATTGGTAAGAGCGGGAGAACGTATTGAGTATGGTGTAAAAACTGGAAGAATTCAAAATGTTTCAAGCGGTCAGGCTGGTGAAACTGAATCTCTCTGTAGCTTTCAAGCTGAAGATGAAACTGTGGTCAATGCAGTCATGACAAATGTTGGGTATTCTCAAGATGAATTGGTGAAATCTTTTGGTTCTTCATCTTCTCAGTGGTCAGTATCTTATGTGTCTCGTTATTCTGGACAGACAACTGTGCCTAGGGCACCACATCAGAAACTTCGGTCGCTCCTCATGCAAATCACCGAGCCCGTGGCCGAGATTATCAGAACCAATGTCAGAATCAGAACAGGCCTTGTAACAATTTGGAACGAAGGAATGCTCCTTTTCATCCAGTTCCTGTGCCGTATAGCCAGCTTTTGCCACACCTGATTTAGAACTCTTTGGTGGAGCCTAAAGCTCTTAAGTCAGTACCAGAACCTTACCCTCTAGGGTACGATCCCCATGCTCAGTGTGGATATCATGGTGGATCTATAGGGCATTCAACCGAGGATTGCAAAGCTTTTCAGGCAAAAGTGCAACAGTTGATTGACGAAGGGTGCATTTCCTTTCCAGAAGGAATTTTGGTTGTTCATGTCAACCTCTCAGCTGTCTGAGCTTGCAGATTCAGAGTTTTATTTCCAAAAGCCAGTGGTCTAGACAGGAAGACGTCCTCACCATTGACAGTCCTTGGACTTTTTATCATTTGCATTTGTAGTTTCTTTTCTGTTAGTTGCTACTTGCTGTTAAATTTGTGTTTTGAATGGTAATATTAATGAAGTGACTTTGCATTTTTCTAAATTAATCATGTCGCTTTCGCTCATTTATTGCACAGCACAGACACATGAACATTTTATCCACTCCACTTTAGCACTATTGATTATCAAGGAGGGAGGATGACGAAAACTGAATACCCATAACTGATGATCATATGCTTTCGGATAAAACTCTGTTGATGACGTACATGAATTGTTTCAAATCCCCTAAACACTGGAGATATAAGAAGTTAGTCCCTAGTTAACCACTTCGAGCCGAGAAGTAGGAGTTTCTTTTGGACTTTTCAACCCTCAAATCTTAACCCGGGGCAGGGTAGTTGTCAGTTAGCTTGACCGAGCGTTCAAGTTTCATAGAGGAGTTTCTTTTGTACCTCATCAGCCGCAGTGGTTAAACCTCACTAACCAGGAGTGAGACAATTATAATCCCTTCGGATAAATCAAGACAGCCAGTGTCACACGACTTGTTTCAAGAGAAAAAAAAAAGAGAGAAAAAAAAAAGAAAGCCCGCTAAGTAAAAAGAAAAGAAAAGTTGGAAAGCAAATACTTAGGCAAAAATTAGGGCATCCCGCTGGACGTCAAAATCAAAAGAACTCAAAAGAGTCAGTCCAGGCAAAAATTAGGGAATTAAAAGAATGAAAATGAAAGGATCTCAAGAGAAAAGTCCTCAAACAAGGACAAAGTCGTGTGGATACAGACACCGAAGACAAAAAAGGAGTAACTGTCACTCCGAAAACCTTGGGAGTTCCTTAACCATCACTCCTACCATTCATTAAGCCTTTTGAGAGGTGAGCACTTGTACCAAGTTAACTGAACTTAGGATTGGAGATCATCACGTAGAAGGGGTGGGTACAAATCATACTTTGAGCCTAATATCCTTTGTTTCATAAACCGTGAGTCCGACCACAATACAACCCTTAAAAGACCTAATTGAGGCATGGTTTAATCTGAAAGCGCATTACGATAAGGTTGAGTAACCTGACTCCTACATGATTTGCTAATCATATCCTTGATGTATCTTGCACTAATCAAATCAGCACTACGTTTGAACTTTTGGTTCATTCGTCACTCACTATCACGACACTTGATAAGTGACATTCCTTTCAAAATCTGCATAAATACCGCATTAAAATTACCATTCATGAGCAAACAATTTTAATTGCAGGTCAGTGGTTGACATAGAGGAAATTCCAACAGGGAATAATCAAGCAGGACTAGATCGTTCAGCAGTCTGAATCAGAATTATGTATACTTTGAAACCCTGTGAATCTGGGGCATTGACATCCAGTGAGTTTGGAATTAGTTAGTCTAAGGATAAGTCTCGAAGCGTCAGTTGATTATGGGACAGTTTATTCAAGAAGCAGTTGATCAACAGTGAATCATCTCGAGACCTAATCAGGGGCAATCGCCCAGAGTTTCTGTAAGTTGAGGGCAGATCCCTTTGGTATTTAATCAGATCAGGTTAAGTCGCTTCAACGCTCATTCAGAGGCAAGCCATTTCAAGAGTATATTGAAACCAACCGTGCTGAGAGTTGGTCAATTAAGGATGAACCCTTTCGTGGTACAGATTCTGGGGCAAGCCATCTCGAGGTCGTCTCATGGGAAGCTACTTTCTGATTGAAGTGAACTTTCCCAAAGAATCGGACTGGGGCAAGTTAAGTTACACTGGGGCAAGTTGTTCAAGCTAGTTTGTTCTCCCCAGCAAGAGTTGAGTGTTAGGGAATCGTGTCATTACCCTCATCAGATAACCTTAACCTTCCGAAAAAGCCTTGTTGTCATTGGATCGTTATCCTACATCCTAAACCTGTTACCTACCATGTAACCAAAGCCATTTCCAAAGCCCAGTTCTTGTCTGGCAAACCTCCAAAGCCCAGTTCTTGTCTGGCAAACCGACAACCAATTCTCGTCTGGTGCATGTCAGCTTTTAAACCAGTTCTCGTCTGGTCACCTTTTCTTCGATCCACTGTTTAACCAATTCTCATCTGGCTAACGCAGTTTTAAAGTCCAGTTCTCGTCTGAAAAAACCAGAAATCAGTTCCCGTCTGATACCAAAACTCAGAAGTCAGTTCTCGTCTGACAACTTAAACCCCTTTGCCACCAGTTCTCGTCTGGTAGTCTACCCTTGAATGCTAGTTCTTGTCTAGTATTTTCCTCTAAAATCCATTTTGTTGGTAATCAGAAATAAATCCCTATCACCATAAACCTATCCCTAAACCAGAAAAGCTTAAATATACCTGGCACGACAATTCCCAATGGTTCACATGTGTTATCACATTCCCTGACACGAGGCTCAATGATCTCAGTTCTCTATGATTGAGGTTCTGTATTCCCTGTGTCGTTGTTGTTGAATCAGGATTAGTTTCCCAGCAGAGATGTGCGATTTGAGATTGTTTCTCCCCAGCAAGTTGAGATGGCACTTGTCCTTCATCAGAGTAGGGTCGAGATTATCCTCAGTGGGTCAAGTTTGATATCCCTGACAGAGTGTAGCCATCCTCGGCAGATTGATTGTGCATTCCCAGTGGGTCGAGATTGAAGTTTTCCCTGACAAACAGATTTGGGTTTATTTCCCTAGCAGTGGGACGAGTGCAATGTTGTATTCCCACAGAGTCCAAGTATTTGGCTCCTTTAACCTCCGAGTCTAGGTCGTTGACTCATCCCCTAATCAGAGGTGGATATTGATGAATTTAATCCCCAAGCAGAGGTCGGTACCGAGTTTCTCATGGGGAAATCTATAGCAGAGGTAGATTGTTCCCCAATTGAGTATCCCCGACAGGTTCGATTTTAATTCTTCCCCAACGAAGCTGTTCAGACCTGTTTTCCTCGGTGAAGCGAGATTCAATTTTAGTGGTTGATGGTTATCCCCTGTAGAGTTGTTAATTCCCCATTAGAGTGGGCATGTTTCTTCTAGCTGAGACGTTCGTTTCCCAGAAGAGCCGTATTCTGGTGTGCCTTCCAGGGTGTTTTTCTCAGCAGGGTTTTGATTGGATCCCCGGTGGAGTTGGCTTTCTTCTCTCCAGCATTTATTTTGCTGGATCGGTTCCCTTGCATTTTACATCGTGCATAGCATTTACCTAAACGCGTATCATTTCCATCTTGTATGGGGCATTACATCATTTTCAAACATATGCATGTGAAACATAAGCCAGGTTGTTATCCCTTTGTTTCAGGTGTATCTCGCAGATGGTTGGTATCTTTGCTCGCGTGGCATATAGACCCCAATTCACGTTATTTCCCCGGTGAAGTTTTCCGTGATTATCATCAGTGGGTGATTTCAACTTCATGTGTGTTTGCTCGCTTTTATTTAGCAAAGGTCTGACGACGATGTCAGGAGTTTCTAGGGAATATGGTTGTCTGACGGCGATGTTGGATGCTTATCAGATTTATGTTGGTTCTGGCGGCGATGTCAGATGTTTTGGTTAGCTTGCGGCAAGGTCAGATTATTTTATCAGATTGAAGTTAGCTGGCGGCGATGTCAGGTGTTTATTAGTTATGGTTGATGACGGCGATGTCAGGGTTTTCTTACTAGATTTGTGTTGTTACTGACGGCGATTGTAATACCCCAAATTTTACCCTTTCTTTTTTATTTTTATTTCAAATTCTTATTAACTTAATAAATTAACCTTTTTTTTAAATCTTGTTTTTTTATCTAATAATAATTTAATTAAATTTTTTTTTTTATAACTTTACTAATGTTTTTTTATTAACTTTTTTTTTTCTATTTAGTTTATTTATTTAAATCATTTTAAGCTCTTCTTACTAACTTTTAGGATTTAGATTAAAATTTAACTTTTTTCTTTTTTTTCTTTTCTTTAAGAGTAAATTTTTTATAACCTTTTTTAATTAATTTCTAACACATTTTTTTTCAAATTCTATTACCTTTTTAAAATTAAATCTTTTTTCTAACTTGTTTTAAAAGATAAATCCTTTTTCTAACTTTTTTAAAGTTAAATCTTTTTTTCTAAATTTTTTAAAAAAAATCAAATCTTTTTTCTAGCTTTTTAAAGTTATATCTATTTCTAACTTTTTTTAAAGTTAAATCTTTTTTTCTAAATTTTTTTAAAAAGTTAAATCTTTTTTCTAACGTTTTTTAAAAGACAAATCTTTTTTCTAACCTTTTTAAAATTAAATCTTTTTCTAACTACTTTTTAAAATTAAATCTTTTTCTAACTACTTTTTTAAAGTTAAATCTTTTTTCTAACTCCTTTTTAAAGTTAAATCTTTTTTCTAACTCTTTTTTAAAGCTAAATCTTTTTTTCTAACTTTTATAAAGTTAAATCTTTTTTTCTCTAACTTCTTTTAAAATTAAATCTTTTTTTTCTCTAACTTCTTTTTAAAATTAAATCTCTTTTTCTAACTATTTTAAAATTAAATCTATCCTTTTTTTTTTAATTAAATCTAAATCTTTTTTGACACCATCCTTTTTTCAAATTAAAATTCTAAATTTCTTTTAAAATTAAATTCTAATGCCATTTTATTTTCTTTTTTAAAATAAAGATCTAAATTCCTTTTAAAATTAAATTCTAACAGTTTTTAAAATAATTCTAACATTTTTTAAAATCAACATTCAAATATATTTTTTTATTTTAAAATTCTAACTCATTTTTTTTTAAACTTAAAACTCTAATTTTTATTTAACTTGAAACTCTAACTTTCTTTGCTAACATTTTTAAATTTAAATCCCAACATTTTTTTTTATCAAATCCAATCACAATGAATCACATATGGAGCTAAATCAAATCAATCAGAGCATATCATCATCATAAGGAAATCAAATCCAGATATCATCATCACCATCATTGAATCAAATCTGAAATCATCATAAAAATTCATTCAAATCAAATCAGAGATTGAAAAAGATTGAAATATTCAAATCAAATCTGAGATTGAAAAAGATTTAAAAATCAAGTATAAAAGGACCCTCAGAAGCAACAAAACGGGGGGATCGACAAGCATCAAAAACTCTTACAGTCTTCATCAAAAGTAACTAACTCTTCTTTTTTTTTAATTTCTAATCTTTTTTATATCTTTTTTTCAAAATTTCTACCATTTTTTCTTAATTAAAATTCTAAAATTCTAACTCTTTTTTTATTAAAATTCTAACCTTTTCTCTTTTATTTTCAAACTTTTATTTTTATTTTCTAACCTTTTTTTTAAAAACCAAATTTCGAAGTTCTAATTTTTTTGCTAACTTTTAATTCTAACTTTTAATCTATTTTCTTTTTCTTAATCACATTAAAAACTCTAACTTTTCTAAATTTCACCCAAAAAAAACCTAATTTCATTCTAACTCTTTTCTAATTACCTAAATCCTCACCGTCTCAAAACATTCATCAGTTAACTTCTAATTATCGTCAATTTCAATTTTCATCCTTCATTCCTAACAGTATTCTTGATTATCCATGAACCTGTTCACTAATATTTATTTATTTATTTTTGTATTTATTTTTATATTTGTACATAATCTGACATCATCGTTCCATTATCACTTGTATATTATCGCCATCTTCTTTGCATATTAATTTTCATTGTTTATTAATTTTTCGCTAACATCCTCATTTTTAAGATCCAAATTTCTAACTTTTTTTCTTGTTTCGTTAATTATAATTTTCTACTTAAATTCCTAACATTCCCGTCTGATTTTTTGTCTAACCCCGTATAATAACAGTCTCTGTTTGTTTTAGTTTTTTGCAGCTGACTAAATTCAATTGATTTTATTTTCAGTTTAAATATTCAATTATCATATTTGTAACTGCTTATGAGATGTAATTTTGCGAGACAATTGTCGCATTTATCTTTCCGCACTTTATGTTCTGCCATTGTATGTTTATCGCGTCTTTACCAATAATCTCACTCCTCCGAAGGAATTAGGTCTAGCCATTTGACCGCCGTGTCAATAGTCCTCAACTTCAACCCTTACACCTTACAAACCCTAATTTTCCATAAATGCCTCGCCGCAGGCAAGATTACAATTTTACCCCTAGCATTAGGTCAAAGAGCCGCCGCGCTCATTTTAGGGTTTCCCGCCGTAGAATCCCTAACCTAACCTAACCCTAATTACAACTTAACAATTCAACGTAGAGATTTGGAGTTTCTACACTCCATATAAGCGTGTCCCTAAGATACGTTTATTCCCCATTGAGACCTTGACCACAGTCAAGAAGTCTCTAACCTCCCTTTTGAGGGGAACTACGATTACTCTGATTCCACTCCCGTAAGGATACGTAGGCACAAGATGCGATGTCTTGCCGAGTAAACTTAGAATTAACCCCTTAGGTCTCTTTTCTCACTTTTAATCCTTTGTACATATACCTTAAGCAAATAAATAAAGCAAATAGTAAACATCTGAACAAAAGGTTCCTGTAGAGTACTACAGAAGTTTAGGGTGCTAATACCTTCCCTAAATTTAACCAACCCCCGAACCCTAGATCTTTCCCCGCATTGTGTTTATGATGCAAAATAGGTTTTCCCTCTTTTGACCTTTTCCTTCGGATAAATCAAAGAGCGGTTGTGAACCCTAGAGCCTTCATTTCCCAGTAAATCTCAGTGTTGCAACAGGCTCCTAAAACTATTGCCTCATCACAGTCCCCAGAGAGACTATAAGCTGACAACAACTTTCTTGGGTGACTCGAAAGTGTCCCTCAGGTTTTCTTCTCCCCATGTGAAGACGTGATACTGTGCACCCAAGCAGATTACCTTCTCCCCAGAGAATTCAGAATTTTGAAACCAGATTGGTTCTACCATTGATCCTTCTCGCCCATGATTGACGTATTGGTTGCAGAGAATGCAGGGTATTTCCGTCGAGATGTTTATTTCATCTCTCGCCCCGTCTAGTCAGTTTCGTCAGCATACGCAGGGGCATAAGCATCACATGCCTACTTCATATACTCATACTCATTACATACTCATTACATACTCATTTCATAACATCTTGCATATTTAACTACATAGACATTAACATACATTCATATTCACGTATTTATTAACATACGCGTTAGCATGCACAGGTTCATTGTGTCTCCATCATTGGTCGTTACCGCCGAGTAACCGGGTTCGTCCATTCTCTTCAAATAGATTGTCAGCCCTAAGCATAAAATACATATGTGTTTCCAAGTTTCCCTACGGAGCTCGATCCTCGTGGATGACGGTTACTTCAGCTATCTTTCCTCGCCAGGATAAGATATCTACCCTTCGGGTTCATTCCCTCGATGGAGTCTTGATTACCAGTCTTCTTTCTAGCTCGATCCTAGATTGAATCTCAGTCTTGTCAGTCGTCGAGCCCAACCGGACGTGCATTTATTTTGCACCATCTAAAGATTTTCACCATACCATGGCAGATACGCGACTGTTTTCGCCCGAGAAGTTTATCACTGTACCCGGACGTGCATTTATTTTGCACTATCTTTCAAGAAAATCAACTACAATCCTTTACAGATACATGCCAGTTCATGCCTGGATAATTTATTATTACAATCCTACATCTTACAGCACCGATATACAACATTTCTCACCTAAGAAGCCGATCCAATCTTCGTTATGACTCGCAGCAAATGGCCATCTCCATGGAGCAGTTGGGCTTCCATTTACCTGTCGTCTTGAGGTATAGGGAGGTTTTGAACCAAATCGTATTCAGGAGAGCACGATCTTGAAATACGGGGAGGTTTGAGCGGAATCATATTCAGGAGAGCACGATTCTGAATTATGAAGAAGTTCATTTATCCTTTAGTAAAAGAAGAAACCAAATCGTATTCAGGAGAGCACGATCTTGAAATACGGGGAGGTTTGAGCCGAATCATATTCAGGAGAGCACGATTCTGAAGTATGAGGAAGTTCAGTTAGCCTTTTTCATATTCAGGAGAGCACGATTCTGAAGTATGAAGAATTTCATTTACAAGAAAGAGCCGAATCATATTCAGGAGAGCACGATTCTGAAGTATGAGGAAGTTCAGTTAGCCTTTTCATATTCAGGAGAGCACGATTCTGAAGTATGAAGAATTTCATTTACAAGAAAGAGCCGAATCATATTCAGGAGAGCACGATTCTGAAGTATGAGGAAGTTCAGTCAGCCCTTTTCATATTCAGGAGAGCACGATTCTGAATTTCATTTATCCGAAAGAGCCGAATCATATTCAGGAGAGCACGATTCTGAAGTATGAGGAAGTTCAGTTAGCCCTTTTCATATTCAGGAGAGCACGATTCTGAAGTATAAAGATTTTCATTTACCCCTTAGCCGAATCATATTCAGGAGAGCACGATTCTGAAGTATGAGGAAGTTCAGTTTACCCTTTTCATGTTCAGGAGAGCACGATCTTGAAGCATGAAGAAGTTTATTTATCCTTCAGTAAGAAAAGAATCAGAATCGTATTCCAGGCGCCGACCTTAAATGCGAGAAGATTTATTTATCAGATAAGCAGCAGCCCCTTTATTTGAGTGCTTATCCATTTTGGCACATAAGTCCCTTCCCACGATAAGTGACAGTTCTCCCTCGAGAAGCTTATCGGGGCATTTCCCATCAAAGTCCATTTATTTTGGCATACAGCCGGTCTTTACCCTGTATATATGATACGGATTTCCGAAAAGTCCGTTTGATCCTGTCACGAGGGATAAGTTACAGAAGCTTGGATGTTATTCTTTCCTCAATGCTCCAGCAGTCTGTAATCGATCTTGCAAGCCGTGTAGATCCTGTTATTATTAAACATTCCCAAATGGAGGTCATCTCATAAGTGCCCTCTCCATTTAAGAACCTTATTCCTAAAGTCCATTTATTTTGGCATACAGCCGGTCTTTACCCTGTATATTTACGGATTTCTGAAAAGTCCGTTTGATCCTGTCACGAGAGATAGTTTACAGGAGCTTGGATGTTATTCTTTGCTCAATGCTCCAGCATTCTGTAATCGATCTTGCAATCGTACATGATCCAGTTTTACTTTTAGATTCCCCAGTGGAGGCCGTCTCATAGGTACCATCTCCATTTGAGAATCTCGTTCCTTTTCTAAAAATGACAATTGGTCGTGTTCGCACAAGTTGACCATCATTTTAGAATTCCCCAGTGTTGTACTGTGTCCCAGCGCGTCGTTTTCCCCAGTGTGTTCTACTCGTAGCATCTGTCCCTGTGTCGTCGTATTCGTCAGCATTTTCGCAATTCATCATTCCAGCATACGCATCATATCATTGTCTGCATTAGTCTGTTCTCGTTTTGTCTATAGCATTGCATATCGCCACATATAAGAGCAAAATTTTCGGTTATCTATATTTAAATCCCTCCACCATGATTCCTCGAGTCTCCGCCACTCAAATCATCCGGTGTAGTTATTTAAATAGGGGCAACTGTAATACCCCAAATTTTACCCTTTCTTTTTTATTTTTATTTCAAATTCTTATTAACTTAATAAATTAACCTTTTTTTTAAATCTTGTTTTTTTATCTAATAATAATTTAATTAAATTTTTTTTTTATAACTTTACTAATGTTTTTTTATTAACTTTTTTTTTCTATTTAGTTTATTTATTTAAATCATTTTAAGCTCTTCTTACTAACTTTTAGGATTTAGATTAAAATTTAACTTTTTTCTTTTTTTTCTTTTCTTTAAGAGTAAATTTTTTATAACCTTTTTTAATTAATTTCTAACACATTTTTTTTCAAATTCTATTACCTTTTTAAAATTAAATCTTTTTTCTAACTTGTTTTAAAAGATAAATCCTTTTTCTAACTTTTTTAAAGTTAAATCTTTTTTTCTAAATTTTTTAAAAAAAATCAAATCTTTTTTCTAGCTTTTTAAAGTTATATCTATTTCTAACTTTTTTTAAAGTTAAATCTTTTTTTCTAAATTTTTTTAAAAAATTAAATCTTTTTTCTAACTTTTTTTAAAAGACAAATCTTTTTTCTAACCTTTTTAAAATTAAATCTTTTTCTAACTACTTTTTAAAATTAAAT
This sequence comes from Lathyrus sativus, assembly GCA_963859935.3. NCBI lineage: Eukaryota > Viridiplantae > Streptophyta > Magnoliopsida > Fabales > Fabaceae > Lathyrus > Lathyrus sativus. Next base: position 666,221,287 of record OZ012739.1, read on the forward strand.
CTTTTTCTAACTACTTTTTTAAAGTTAAATCTTTTTTCTAACTCCTTTTTAAAGTTAAATCTTTTTTCTAACTCTTTTTTAAAGCTAAATCTTTTTTTCTAACTTTTATAAAGTTAAATCTTTTTTTCTCTAACTTCTTTTAAAATTAAATCTTTTTTTTCTCTAACTTCTTTTTAAAATTAAATCTCTTTTTCTAACTATTTTAAAATTAAATCTATCCTTTTTTTTTTAATTAAATCTAAATCTTTTTTGACACCATCCTTTTTTCAAATTAAAATTCTAAATTTCTTTTAAAATTAAATTCTAATGCCATTTTATTTTCTTTTTTAAAATAAAGATCTAAATTCCTTTTAAAATTAAATTCTAACAGTTTTTAAAATAATTCTAACATTTTTTAAAATCAACATTCAAATATATTTTTTTATTTTAAAATTCTAACTCATTTTTTTTTAAACTTAAAACTCTAATTTTTATTTAACTTGAAACTCTAACTTTCTTTGCTAACATTTTTAAATTTAAATCCCAACATTTTTTTTTATCAAATCCAATCACAATGAATCACATATGGAGCTAAATCAAATCAATCAGAGCATATCATCATCATAAGGAAATCAAATCCAGATATCATCATCACCATCATTGAATCAAATCTGAAATCATCATAAAAATTCATTCAAATCAAATCAGAGATTGAAAAAGATTGAAATATTCAAATCAAATCTGAGATTGAAAAAGATTTAAAAATCAAGTATAAAAGGACCCTCAGAAGCAACAAAACGGGGGGATCGACAAGCATCAAAAACTCTTACAGTCTTCATCAAAAGTAACTAACTCTTCTTTTTTTTAATTTCTAATCTTTTTTATATCTTTTTTTCAAAATTTCTACCATTTTTTCTTAATTAAAATTCTAAAATTCTAACTCTTTTTTTATTAAAATTCTAACCTTTTCTCTTTTATTTTCAAACTTTTATTTTTATTTTCTAACCTTTTTTTTAAAAACCAAATTTCGAAGTTCTAATTTTTTTGCTAACTTTTAATTCTAACTTTTAATCTATTTTCTTTTTCTTAATCACATTAAAAACTCTAACTTTTCTAAATTTCACCCAAAAAAAACCTAATTTCATTCTAACTCTTTTCTAATTACCTAAATCCTCACCGTCTCAAAACATTCATCAGTTAACTTCTAATTATCGTCAATTTCAATTTTCATCCTTCATTCCTAACAGTATTCTTGATTATCCATGAACCTGTTCACTAATATTTATTTATTTATTTTTGTATTTATTTTTATATTTGTACATAATCTGACATCATCGTTCCATTATCACTTGTATATTATCGCCATCTTCTTTGCATATTAATTTTCATTGTTTATTAATTTTTCGCTAACATCCTCATTTTTAAGATCCAAATTTCTAACTTTTTTTCTTGTTTCGTTAATTATAATTTTCTACTTAAATTCCTAACATTCCCGTCTGATTTTTTGTCTAACCCCGTATAATAACAGTCTCTGTTTGTTTTAGTTTTTTGCAGCTGACTAAATTCAATTGATTTTATTTTCAGTTTAAATATTCAATTATCATATTTGTAACTGCTTATGAGATGTAATTTTGCGAGACAATTGTCGCATTTATCTTTCCGCACTTTATGTTCTGCCATTGTATGTTTATCGCGTCTTTACCAATAATCTCACTCCTCCGAAGGAATTAGGTCTAGCCATTTGACCGCCGTGTCAATAGTCCTCAACTTCAACCCTTACACCTTACAAACCCTAATTTTCCATAAATGCCTCGCCGCAGGCAAGATTACAATTTTACCCCTAGCATTAGGTCAAAGAGCCGCCGCGCTCATTTTAGGGTTTCCCGCCGTAGAATCCCTAACCTAACCTAACCCTAATTACAACTTAACAATTCAACGTAGAGATTTGGAGTTTCTACACTCCATATAAGCGTGTCCCTAAGATACGTTTATTCCCCATTGAGACCTTGACCACAGTCAAGAAGTCTCTAACCTCCCTTTTGAGGGGAACTACGATTACTCTGATTCCACTCCCGTAAGGATACGTAGGCACAAGATGCGATGTCTTGCCGAGTAAACTTAGAATTAACCCCTTAGGTCTCTTTTCTCACTTTTAATCCTTTGTACATATACCTTAAGCAAATAAATAAAGCAAATAGTAAACATCTGAACAAAAGGTTCCTGTAGAGTACTACAGAAGTTTAGGGTGCTAATACCTTCCCTAAATTTAACCAACCCCCGAACCCTAGATCTTTCCCCGCATTGTGTTTATGATGCAAAATAGGTTTTCCCTCTTTTGACCTTTTCCTTCGGATAAATCAAAGAGCGGTTGTGAACCCTAGAGCCTTCATTTCCCAGTAAATCTCAGTGTTGCAACAGGCTCCTAAAACTATTGCCTCATCACAGTCCCCAGAGAGACTATAAGCTGACAACAACTTTCTTGGGTGACTCGAAAGTGTCCCTCAGGTTTTCTTCTCCCCATGTGAAGACGTGATACTGTGCACCCAAGCAGATTACCTTCTCCCCAGAGAATTCAGAATTTTGAAACCAGATTGGTTCTACCATTGATCCTTCTCGCCCATGATTGACGTATTGGTTGCAGAGAATGCAGGGTATTTCCGTCGAGATGTTTATTTCATCTCTCGCCCCGTCTAGTCAGTTTCGTCAGCATACGCAGGGGCATAAGCATCACATGCCTACTTCATATACTCATACTCATTACATACTCATTACATACTCATTTCATAACATCTTGCATATTTAACTACATAGACATTAACATACATTCATATTCACGTATTTATTAACATACGCGTTAGCATGCACAGGTTCATTGTGTCTCCATCATTGGTCGTTACCGCCGAGTAACCGGGTTCGTCCATTCTCTTCAAATAGATTGTCAGCCCTAAGCATAAAATACATATGTGTTTCCAAGTTTCCCTACGGAGCTCGATCCTCGTGGATGACGGTTACTTCAGCTATCTTTCCTCGCCAGGATAAGATATCTACCCTTCGGGTTCATTCCCTCGATGGAGTCTTGATTACCAGTCTTCTTTCTAGCTCGATCCTAGATTGAATCTCAGTCTTGTCAGTCGTCGAGCCCAACCGGACGTGCATTTATTTTGCACCATCTAAAGATTTTCACCATACCATGGCAGATACGCGACTGTTTTCGCCCGAGAAGTTTATCACTGTACCCGGACGTGCATTTATTTTGCACTATCTTTCAAGAAAATCAACTACAATCCTTTACAGATACATGCCAGTTCATGCCTGGATAATTTATTATTACAATCCTACATCTTACAGCACCGATATACAACATTTCTCACCTAAGAAGCCGATCCAATCTTCGTTATGACTCGCAGCAAATGGCCATCTCCATGGAGCAGTTGGGCTTCCATTTACCTGTCGTCTTGAGGTATAGGGAGGTTTTGAACCAAATCGTATTCAGGAGAGCACGATCTTGAAATACGGGGAGGTTTGAGCGGAATCATATTCAGGAGAGCACGATTCTGAATTATGAAGAAGTTCATTTATCCTTTAGTAAAAGAAGAAACCAAATCGTATTCAGGAGAGCACGATCTTGAAATACGGGGAGGTTTGAGCCGAATCATATTCAGGAGAGCACGATTCTGAAGTATGAGGAAGTTCAGTTAGCCTTTTTCATATTCAGGAGAGCACGATTCTGAAGTATGAAGAATTTCATTTACAAGAAAGAGCCGAATCATATTCAGGAGAGCACGATTCTGAAGTATGAGGAAGTTCAGTTAGCCTTTTCATATTCAGGAGAGCACGATTCTGAAGTATGAAGAATTTCATTTACAAGAAAGAGCCGAATCATATTCAGGAGAGCACGATTCTGAAGTATGAGGAAGTTCAGTCAGCCCTTTTCATATTCAGGAGAGCACGATTCTGAATTTCATTTATCCGAAAGAGCCGAATCATATTCAGGAGAGCACGATTCTGAAGTATGAGGAAGTTCAGTTAGCCCTTTTCATATTCAGGAGAGCACGATTCTGAAGTATAAAGATTTTCATTTACCCCTTAGCCGAATCATATTCAGGAGAGCACGATTCTGAAGTATGAGGAAGTTCAGTTTACCCTTTTCATGTTCAGGAGAGCACGATCTTGAAGCATGAAGAAGTTTATTTATCCTTCAGTAAGAAAAGAATCAGAATCGTATTCCAGGCGCCGACCTTAAATGCGAGAAGATTTATTTATCAGATAAGCAGCAGCCCCTTTATTTGAGTGCTTATCCATTTTGGCACATAAGTCCCTTCCCACGATAAGTGACAGTTCTCCCTCGAGAAGCTTATCGGGGCATTTCCCATCAAAGTCCATTTATTTTGGCATACAGCCGGTCTTTACCCTGTATATATGATACGGATTTCCGAAAAGTCCGTTTGATCCTGTCACGAGGGATAAGTTACAGAAGCTTGGATGTTATTCTTTCCTCAATGCTCCAGCAGTCTGTAATCGATCTTGCAAGCCGTGTAGATCCTGTTATTATTAAACATTCCCAAATGGAGGTCATCTCATAAGTGCCCTCTCCATTTAAGAACCTTATTCCTAAAGTCCATTTATTTTGGCATACAGCCGGTCTTTACCCTGTATATTTACGGATTTCTGAAAAGTCCGTTTGATCCTGTCACGAGAGATAGTTTACAGGAGCTTGGATGTTATTCTTTGCTCAATGCTCCAGCATTCTGTAATCGATCTTGCAATCGTACATGATCCAGTTTTACTTTTAGATTCCCCAGTGGAGGCCGTCTCATAGGTACCATCTCCATTTGAGAATCTCGTTCCTTTTCTAAAAATGACAATTGGTCGTGTTCGCACAAGTTGACCATCATTTTAGAATTCCCCAGTGTTGTACTGTGTCCCAGCGCGTCGTTTTCCCCAGTGTGTTCTACTCGTAGCATCTGTCCCTGTGTCGTCGTATTCGTCAGCATTTTCGCAATTCATCATTCCAGCATACGCATCATATCATTGTCTGCATTAGTCTGTTCTCGTTTTGTCTATAGCATTGCATATCGCCACATATAAGAGCAAAATTTTCGGTTATCTATATTTAAATCCCTCCACCATGATTCCTCGAGTCTCCGCCACTCAAATCATCCGGTGTAGTTATTTAAATAGGGGCAACTGTAATACCCCAAATTTTACCCTTTCTTTTTTATTTTTATTTCAAATTCTTATTAACTTAATAAATTAACCTTTTTTTTAAATCTTGTTTTTTTATCTAATAATAATTTAATTAAATTTTTTTTTTATAACTTTACTAATGTTTTTTTATTAACTTTTTTTTTCTATTTAGTTTATTTATTTAAATCATTTTAAGCTCTTCTTACTAACTTTTTTAGGATTTAGATTAAAATTTAACTTTTTTCTTTTTTTTCTTTTCTTTAAGAGTAAATTTTTTATAACCTTTTTTAATTAATTTCTAACACATTTTTTTTCAAATTCTATTACCTTTTTAAAATTAAATCTTTTTTCTAACTTGTTTTAAAAGATAAATCCTTTTTCTAACTTTTTTAAAGTTAAATCTTTTTTTCTAAATTTTTTAAAAAAAATCAAATCTTTTTTCTAGCTTTTTAAAGTTATATCTATTTCTAACCTTTTTTAAAGTTAAATCTTTTTTTCTAAATTTTTTTAAAAAATTAAATCTTTTTTCTAACTTTTTTTAAAAGACAAATCTTTTTTCTAACCTTTTTAAAATTAAATCTTTTTCTAACTACTTTTTAAAATTAAATCTTTTTCTAACTACTTTTTTAAAGTTAAATCTTTTTTCTAACTCCTTTTTAAAGTTAAATCTTTTTTCTAACTCTTTTTTAAAGCTAAATCTTTTTTTCTAACTTTTATAAAGTTAAATCTTTTTTTCTCTAACTTCTTTTAAAATTAAATCTTTTTTTTCTCTAACTTCTTTTTAAAATTAAATCTCTTTTTCTAACTATTTTAAAATTAAATCTATCCTTTTTTTTTTTAATTAAATCTAAATCTTTTTTGACACCATCCTTTTTTCAAATTAAAATTCTAAATTTCTTTTAAAATTAAATTCTAATGCCATTTTATTTTCTTTTTTAAAATAAAGATCTAAATTCCTTTTAAAATTAAATTCTAACAGTTTTTAAAATAATTCTAACATTTTTTAAAATCAACATTCAAATATATTTTTTTATTTTAAAATTCTAACTCATTTTTTTTTAAACTTAAAACTCTAATTTTTATTTAACTTGAAACTCTAACTTTCTTTGCTAACATTTTTAAATTTAAATCCCAACATTTTTTTTTATCAAATCCAATCACAATGAATCACATATGGAGCTAAATCAAATCAATCAGAGCATATCATCATCATAAGGAAATCAAATCCAGATATCATCATCACCATCATTGAATCAAATCTGAAATCATCATAAAAATTCATTCAAATCAAATCAGAGATTGAAAAAGATTGAAATATTCAAATCAAATCTGAGATTGAAAAAGATTTAAAAATCAAGTATAAAAGGACCCTCAGAAGCAACAAAACGGGGGGATCGACAAGCATCAAAAACTCTTACAGTGTTCATCAAAAGTAACTAACTCTTCTTTTTTTTAATTTCTAATCTTTTTTATATCTTTTTTTCAAAATTTCTACCATTTTTTCTTAATTAAAATTCTAAAATTCTAACTCTTTTTTTATTAAAATTCTAACCTTTTCTCTTTTATTTTCAAACTTTTATTTTTATTTTCTAACCTTTTTTTTAAAAACCAAATTTCGAAGTTCTAATTTTTTTGCTAACTTTTAATTCTAACTTTTAATCTATTTTCTTTTTCTTAATCACATTAAAAACTCTAACTTTTCTAAATTTCACCCAAAAAAAACCTAATTTCATTCTAACTCTTTTCTAATTACCTAAATCCTCACCGTCTCAAAACATTCATCAGTTAACTTCTAATTATCGTCAATTTCAATTTTCATCCTTCATTCCTAACAGTATTCTTGATTATCCATGAACCTGTTCACTAATATTTATTTATTTATTTTTGTATTTATTTTTATATTTGTACATAATCTGACATCATCGTTCCATTATCACTTGTATATTATCGCCATCTTCTTTGCATATTAATTTTCATTGTTTATTAATTTTTCGCTAACATCCTCATTTTTAAGATCCAAATTTCTAACTTTTTTTCTTGTTTCGTTAATTATAATTTTCTACTTAAATTCCTAACATTCCCGTCTGATTTTTTGTCTAACCCCGTATAATAACAGTCTCTGTTTGTTTTAGTTTTTTGCAGCTGACTAAATTCAATTGATTTTATTTTCAGTTTAAATATTCAATTATCATATTTGTAACTGCTTATGAGATGTAATTTTGCGAGACAATTGTCGCATTTATCTTTCCGCACTTTATGTTCTGCCATTGTATGTTTATCGCGTCTTTACCAATAATCTCACTCCTCCGAAGGAATTAGGTCTAGCCATTTGACCGCCGTGTCAATAGTCCTCAACTTCAACCCTTACACCTTACAAACCCTAATTTTCCATAAATGCCTCGCCGCAGGCAAGATTACAATTTTACCCCTAGCATTAGGTCAAAGAGCCGCCGCGCTCATTTTAGGGTTTCCCGCCGTAGAATCCCTAACCTAACCTAACCCTAATTACAACTTAACAATTCAACGTAGAGATTTGGAGTTTCTACACTCCATATAAGCGTGTCCCTAAGATACGTTTATTCCCCATTGAGACCTTGACCACAGTCAAGAAGTCTCTAACCTCCCTTTTGAGGGGAACTACGATTACTCTGATTCCACTCCCGTAAGGATACGTAGGCACAAGATGCGATGTCTTGCCGAGTAAACTTAGAATTAACCCCTTAGGTCTCTTTTCTCACTTTTAATCCTTTGTACATATACCTTAAGCAAATAAATAAAGCAAATAGTAAACATCTGAACAAAAGGTTCCTGTAGAGTACTACAGAAGTTTAGGGTGCTAATACCTTCCCTAAATTTAACCAACCCCCGAACCCTAGATCTTTCCCCGCATTGTGTTTATGATGCAAAATAGGTTTTCCCTCTTTTGACCTTTTCCTTCGGATAAATCAAAGAGCGGTTGTGAATTGAATTGCGATTCAAACTCATTAATAGTTTGTGATCCTATTTCCACCGCAACAGCGATGTCAGGTGATTTTGGTTCTCCAGCGACAATGTTGGATGTTTGTTTCTGACGGCAATGTCAGGTAATGTTTGTTCTGACGGCGATGTCAGGTGATGTTGTTTTTGACGACTATGTCAAGTGATTTTTGGTTTTTGACAGCGATGTCAGATATCTTTATTTTCCCAGCGGCGATGTTGGAGGTTTGTTTCTGGTGGCAATATCAGGATATGTTGGTTTCTGGCGGCAATGTCAGATGTTGTGGTTATTGACGGCGAAGTCAATGGTTTAATCAATTTCGTGATGGTCAGACGGCGATGTCAGACGTTTTATTGTGACTGACGGCGAGGTCAAGAGATTTACCGATTGAGTGTTCTTTGAATGACTGACGACGATGTTAGAGAATTATATCTTGGGATTCTGTACCTGTTTTATCTAACAGAGGTTTAATGGCGATGTTAGCTATTCTACCGACTTGAAGTAGAAGTTTGACGGTGATGTCAACTGTTATTATAGACTTAATGTCTATGACTGGCAGCGAGGTCAGGTGCCTGACGGTGATGTCAGAAGAATCTAATGCAGATAATTGATGGCGAGGTCATATGCTCTTCAAACTGTGTGTCATTATTGTTTTCTCAATTGTGTTTCCCTAACAGAGTTGCTTGGTTAAGTTTCTCTTTTCCCCAGCGGAGTATTTTGGTGAATTATCAGAACTGATGGCGAAGTCAGATTATTTTGAGAACTGACGGTGAAGTCAGATGATGTCGAGTTCTGACGGCGAGGTCAGATGCTTTTTACCGACTTGATGTCGAGGCCTGACGGCGATGTCAGGTGTTTATCAACTGTGTAGTTTTCTGGCGGCGATGTCAGATGTTTCTTATCAAGTTTGAGATGTTTGTTCGACTCGGTATCGATGCCTGTTTTTATTTAACAGATGCCTGACGGCGAGGTCAGAGGCCTGACGGCGAGGTCAGATGCCTGACGGCAATGTCAGATGTTTTTCCGATTTAGCGTCGATGCCTGACGGCGATGTCAGATGATCTTTCCGACTTAGTGTCGATGATTTGAAAATTTTTAATCAACCAGCTTGTTGTCGTTGCAACCATTCCTTTAGTTACTTCCGGAGATCTTTGTTCCAATATATTAGGGTTTACAGTTCTGTTTTTGCGGTTGGCAAATTTCCGGGTTCTTTGGTATTCAACCGTCTTTTACCTTTGAATGTTTGAAAGCTGTTCGCTTTTCAACCCTTCAGGTCCAAGTCGTTTGAATAGGGGCAGTTGTTGCACCCTAAAATTTGACCAACCGTTTCTTGTTTTTGGCTTATGTTTCGTTTCATTTGCATTTGCATCTGCATACCGCATACTGTGCATTTTTGCAGCCAAATTGATTTAATCGGGATTACAACCCTTTTCCTCGTGTTTCAGACAGTTCAAACCGTTTCGGATACGGAGATCTATTTCGGAATTTGCGCTCGGCCCGGTGATTCAGTCTACGCTGTTAGTTTCGGTGGTATTTCGGTATCCGGTTTTTATTACTGTTTATTTTGTCGCTTTCTCGCATTTTTGTTCGTCGATTTTATTTTTCTAGATTAATTTCTCTATTTTAAATAATTTAGATTTTTAAATAGGTTTTTAAATTTATTTTCTATTTTCTATTTTCTAGAAGTTATTAGAATTTTATTGAATTTTAGATAATTTCTTTTATTAATAGTTTTAAATTTATTTCTCTATTTTGGTTTTTAGATTTAATTTGTAATAGATTAAATAGCATTTTCTATTTTTAATAGTTTATTAGAGTTCTTATTTGTTTTTCAGAATATTTTGAGCTTTATTATTTCTTTAATATAGGTTTGATTAAGATTTTAGAGTTTTATTAGGTTTAAGTTTAATTAATTGTTTGTTGTTTTAAGAGGGTCACGTGGCACTACTGGTTACATCAGCTTTTCATTAGTTTAATTAAGTCTTTTTTTTAATTACTGTCAGCTTTAATTAATTATGATTTTGATGTAGTTAATCTTTAGTTTAATTAAGTAATTATCAGCTTTTTCATTTAAGTATGTCTACTTTATTAATCAATTTGTCAACTAATCAATGTTGTTGTCCATTAATCAGTCAATGCAGGGCCACTTGGCAATTTTCGCAGGCCCAATGCGTCAGCTCTGTGACACTTGTCAGCGCTATAAATAGCCTGCACAGTGCTCATTTAATGCGGGGCACGCGTCCCAAGACATGCCGGAAAATCCTCACCACCGGCCATGTAAACACCGGAGCTAACCCACCGGACAAATCACACGACCAAAACCCCTCATCGGATTTACGCCGGAAAATTCATACGTCACCGGAACCTTCATGTGTTCATGTTTTTTTCCAGAAACTCATCCTGATCTTCATACTTTTCCAGAATTCTTCATATCACATTCAAACGTCCATCACTAACTTCAACCGTTCATACCATTTTCCAGCAAAGTTCATCACAACCTCCATGAACATTCAACCGTGTTCATATCATTCCTCAGAAACTCAACAACTTCATCATGTTCTTACATTTTTTTCCCAGAATCTTCATCAAAATTCATCCAACTTTCACTAATTCCCCAGAAATCCAAACCTTCATACGAACTCATATTCCAGATCTTCAAACCTTCTCCGTTCTTAACAACCATTTCCAGATCTGAACCGTATTCATTCACCAATCAAACTCCCAGATTTGGTTAAACATCCTTACGAACATTCAACTTCAGATCTAAATCAAACTTCATCCTCCAAACAGCCAACTCTAGATCTGAACATCATCAATTTATCATGCGAATTATCATCTTCATAACTTCGCATTTTCCAGATCCAACTTCAATCAACATCAACCTCCAACAGTCCTCCGTCTCTGATCCAAAACAACTACAGATCGACATCCAAACACACACCACAATTTCTCCCGAAAAACTCGAACACAGTCATACAATACGATTCATCACTCCTTCAAACATCACATCATCATCTCCAAACTCGGATCTTCTTCCGACCTCACGAATCAACAAATTTCACCAAACGCAACAAATCTTCCATCATTTTTCATCATCAAATCTCCAATAAGCACAACTTCCGATTTAACGCACCATTAACTTCAGATCGGAAGAACAAAAGCTTTTTCACTCTGAAGAACATCTTTATTCACCAATCTTCAAATCATTGTGTTCGTCTTCGTGAAGATCTTCCGGATCTTCATCAGCTACAGGGCTCGTATCACCACCATGAACGTTTTCCAGAAAACGTGTCAGCATCAACTGTCTTCAACATCCATCCATGTTCATATGGATTGTGGTGTTTGTGTTTTATTTCTTTTTGCAGGTAATGATGATGTTGGAATGATTTGAGAAGAAATTAAGTTTGACGGAAGAACGTGTAAAGAGGAAGAGGCAAAGGGTGGACGTGGAAGAAGTTTGAACGGAGGGGTTTGTTTGCGAAAACGGCAGAACAGAGGATAAGAAAGGGCTAGGGTTTTTTGTTTGAGGTGATGAAGAAGATGATTGTGTTTTGAGGTTATTTCTGAACGGTTAGTGGGCCTCACGGCCTATTTGTGATTTTTTGCTTACCATACCCCGTTTTCAGTCGTATACCCCCTCCCTTTGGTTTGTAGCTACTGTTTGCGGTTTGGGCCTAGCCCAACCGTAGCATTATGAATTGCACCCCCAAACCTGCACGTGCACCCCTTTGTCTGCTGTGTCTTTATTGTAGAATTGGGCCAAACCCAATTGTATCCTTTCTAGAATGTTATTGCACCCCTGTTGGTTGTTTGTGCCCTCCCCCATGTTCTTTATTTATTTATTTTTGGATATTTTTGTTTTGTAAATACATTTATGTATATTTTGTATTATATTTGATAAATATTTTACTATTTTATTATATACTTATTTTTCTTTATAGTTCTATTTTCCTTATTAGAATATTATTGTATATATTTTAAATATTAGTTTTATATTATATATATAGTTTTTATATTCTATTTGCTTCTCATTTCCTTTTTAATTTCTTTAGGAATTTATTAGAAGTTTTATGTTAATTTTTGAATTTGAATTCTTATCTCATTTTATCATTGGTTTTTTCTCACCATTCCATTTTTGTGGGTCGATGACGAGACCTCTGTAATGCGTTATTAATCAGATTGTTGATGAATAATGTAGGATCCGAGACCGTTTTTTCTCTCCTTATCTTTTTCTTCTTCTTCTGATTTTATTTTGCTTTTTTGTTGTGTTGGCCGTGTGACATGATTCAATCGGAGAATGGTTCTCAATATCATTTCTCCATCTTGTCTTTGACACAGATATCAATACACTACCTCTTGGGGTTTGACTTCTTTTATAAGTCGAATAATGACGGTTCAGCGTCACATTGGTTCTGGTTTGAAGTATCATCATCAAGGATAAAATAGTAGAGCTTGGAAATGGAGCTTGCATGCAAAAGTCAAGGGTCAACGGAACCACTCTGTTCGGGAACATTGTTTTTATTTCACTTCTTTCATCTCTTTCTTTTCAACCGTCGAGTGTTGTGAGTTTTCGTTTAGATACGTGGGAAATGATGATTGAGTGGCCACCTCTCAATTGCCTAGAGTGTTTAGTATATGTCCTTAGGACAATATGCGACGCATTCGCTCCTATGTCTTAGGACTTCGCGTGTGCGTCCCGTTCCGAATCTTTTCTCTCGTGTCCTGGCGATTGAGACTTCCCATTTTCTTTCGCGTCCTGGCAATTGAGTTCTCTTCTCTTGCCCCCGTGCAATCGAGACTGTTTTGCTGTAGTTGGCTGAACTACAGTTGCTCTGATTTCTCGTGCCATACAACAATATGTAGGCATAGGATGCAATATCCTAGCGAGCACACTAACAACTAACTTCTCTGTTCTCTCGCTGTCGTGCGATCGAGACTTTCCCGCTGACGACTAATCTTCCCTTTCTCTTTCCCTAGCGCAATTGAGACCAGACCGTAGTTCTAGTTCTCGTAGGTTCCCATACCTTTAAACCCCGACATACTACGTCCGTTCTACCGCAAACAGGTAACGCCTAAGTCTCCAATGGTCGAGCAACATACACCTAACTGCTAGAATGCGTACGCTAGTATCGTCAACCTTTCTCTCACCCCCGTGTGACCGAGAACACCCTTCGTCGGTCACACACCCTTCGTTTACCCGTAGTTGGCCTGAACTACGTTTTGCTCTGATTTCTCATGCCAGATGAGAATACGTAGGCACGAGACGCGACGTCTTGGCGAGCAATCTCCCCTCGTAGTTTCCCGAACTACGTTGACTCTGACTTTCCCATTGCACGAGGGAATACATAGGCATAGAGCGCGATGCTCTATCGAGTCAGTTTCTTTCCGTTTAGCTTTAGCAGTCGTAGATAGATTGTTTTTCACCCATAGACTAGACAACCCAAGCGTGGATCCCGTCGAGTACGACGGACGTGAGGGGTGCTCATACCTTCCCCTTGCGTAACCGACTCCCGAACCCAAACATGGTTGCGATGACCTTGTCTTTCCCTTTTTTTTTAGGTTTTTGCGTTCGTTTCTTTTCCCTCTCTTTGGGATAAATAACGAAAGTGGCGACTCTTCTGTTTTTTTCGCCAGTTGTTTTTCGCAGTAGCGACACCAGGCTCATGTATTCTCTGCAGGAACTGCAGGATGTGCAACTTTTCTCGCAAACTATCATGTAAAGTCTGCTGCTAGCGTAATTTTCAATAATAAGCACTATGACTTGCCTCCGTGGTCCATAAGCATCCTTCTCGATTGCAGAACTTCCGTATTTAATACCGCAAAAGTAAGAATATTTTGCAGGACCTTTAACGTCATGTTGATAAAATGCAACCGAATTGCATCAATCAAGTTTTTGACTGGATTGTTATGTCTTCATGAAGGTGAGAACTCAAACTTCAGTGGTGAAAATGCTTCATGTCGATTCTAGGTTCTCGTGGGAGACCTATGATGAAGATCTATCTTCTCTCGACGAAAGGTCAAGGATTACAGCTATTGGACTCTTGGAACATCTGAACGTTACGAAGACACCAGTGATTATCTATAGTACATAACCAGGTAAGATCTATCTTCTATGGTACACAGAATTTGTTATTGATCAACATTCGCAGTTCTCAGCATTTGAAATCTTACATTATTTGGTTGACATTGCTGTAGTGTTGACATAAGCTCATCAAAATCATTTCTTCGAGGACACAAACCGAGCATTAATGTGCAGTCTGCAGGACATGTTGTCCATGTGTATGTTAATGGACATTTTTTAGGTATGCAAACATACAGTTAAAACACGGTAATCGGTTTATTTGTTTACTGATTCCGAGTTAAGTGAAGATGACTGATTTCTTTTAAAGGGTCACTCTTTTCAGCGTAACTGTTGGATTGCAGGTTAGTACTTAATAACTTGCTTCTAAATCCATCTTGAACTTAAGCATTAGTTGTTCTCATTTGCTTGTTTCTGACAAATTTTGCTTTTGACATTTTATATTTGAAGAACACTAGAAACAAATTTTGCTTTTGACATTTTATATTTGAAGAACACTGGTCGGCATTATGAAACATGGGAGGCAGGAACACTGGTCGGCATTATGAAACATGGGAGGCAGGAATCACCAATCCCGTTTTGCTACATGGTCCCGAAAGATTTGACGCATAACAAATGGTCTTATCAGGTCTGATGCAGCACACAGAAGAAAAAATAATATGATCTATGCATTCTTAAACTTCAATCAATGTGAAGAGAAATTATTTTTAATTAAATCATGTTTTGAACAGGTTGGCCTTAAAGGAGAGGCTGTATATTTGGCGTTGCCGAATGAGGTCTCATCTGTTGATTGGGTCCGAGATTCACTAGCTATCCGAAGCCGGTCACAACTAAAATGGCACAAGGTAACACAGTAAAGTAACTAGCTTATTGCATTATCCATAATCTGTTGTGATTTTCCTCTAGAAGCTTGTAATAAACTTCAAATCTCCAGGCGTATCCGAGGGAAACGAACCGTTGCCTTTGGACCTGGAAAGTATGGGCAAGGGCCACGTGTGGACCAATGGACAAAGCATAGGAAGATATTGGATGGCTTATGCAGTAGGTGACTGTAGTTCGTGCAGTTAAAATAACCAGATGGAACAGAGCATTCTATTATATGACTTACCATCCAATTTGATCTAAGATTTAAGTATAAGCTCATCATAGTACAATTTTATTTTTATCATAGTACAATTTTATTTTTATTTTTCACTACAATAGAGAAAAAAAGTTAAATTTATAAAGAAAAATACTGAAAAAATTTCACGTAACTAGCTATATTGAAATGTTAATCTAAAATCATTCATCACCATCATGGACGGATTTTACAACAGCTGCACCAAATAATATAAGAACTAGGAATATCCTGCAATTTTAATATAAAAAAATCATTGAAGTGCTGCATCCAATCAAAATGGGATCCATGGATGCAGAATAAGCCCAAGTGTTTCAACATAATGCAAATTCATTAGCCCAAGTGTTTCAAGTACTACCACACAAAGATTTTATTCACATATCCAACCATGCTATGTTCTACATTTCTAAATTCCAATACATACCGAAAACAGCCAAACTGACTTAATATAAAATGCAAACTGACTCAAAATAAACAAAGTTTCGATCACATGACCCTTCAAGCAGAAGCAGTAGCAGTAGAAGGATCAGCACCATGCTTGGAAATTTTCAATTGCAACTCCTCCTTCTTAGCACCCACAACTTTGTCCACAACTTTTCCTTCTTTCAAGAAGAGGAATGTTGGCATAGCTTCAATACCCCACTCCTCAGAAACAACCTGAAGAAATCAATGAAATTAGTTGCAGGATTCTTGGTTTAAAAAAAGCACTAATGCATTTAAGATTAAAAACAATAACAATGTTATGTGATAGATTTAGATATCGCTCACCTTCAATTCATCCACATCAACCTTAAGGAAAGTGATATGTGGAAGCTTTTTAGCAATCTCTGCCAAAATTGGAGCAATGAAACGGCATGGACCACACCAAGAAGCAGTAAAATCAACCACAATCTGTCAATATAATTTCCTTTTAGTACTTTGAAATTAAGAAAAAAAACAATTTTATAGCATCACAAATCATATACAATAACATGTTAACACAATAAACATAGCAGTTAAAATTCTAAGAAGAAACTGCAACTTCAGGTTGGTATATAAAAAAGGGGTTTGCTGAAGCTGATATCAAAATTTTCATAAACTGAACTGAGTTACCATTTTATACCTTCTTTTACTCAAAATATTTCACATACAAACAAACAAAACCAAAATCCCTCTCTATCTTCTAAACCCTAACTTCACTTCTTACAAAATCCATAAAATTAACACCAAATTTCCAAGCCATGACATCATTATTTAGATACATCAATTAACGGATCAAACTCATGCATCAACAATAGCATTCGAATCAAGAGCGCATTAAAAAAAAAACTAGAGCGAGTATAATTACGAAATAAAAACGCAAAAAAAAAAAGAGGAAATTTGAGGTAAATAACCGACTAACCAGTTTCTTTGACTCATCTCCCTTCTTGAGCTGTTCCTTCCAAGCCTCCACGGTGTGAACACCGATAACTTGTCCCTCTTCCGCCATTTCCCTCTTTCTTCTTCGAAAATAACGCTTCTTCTTTCAAATATCTAATTTTCTCTTTGATTTGTTATGATCCTAAATCCAACGCTGATACTTCTTATATACTGTAAGATTTTCAATAAATAAATATAACACCGTGACTCGTCCATTTTTGGTCTATAAAAAAATAAAAATAAAAACTCACGAAAACAAGCTCTACGCGCCTTCTAGATACACGTGTCACATTTCAATTCGTCAGAGTATGTACCTGTCATCAGCAATGACATAACACAAGAAAAAGCGCGTGACGCGTGAAGTATGAACACAAACAACGTGTGTAATTCTGATTCGAGTATTATTCTGATTTTTTTTTGGTCGGCGATTTTTTAATTCTGGATTTGGGCCAAAGCCCAAAGAGAATGAATCTGGGCTTATCATCTGACCTCATTCATGAGAGAGAAAAATTAAATTACAAATAACGATCGAGATTCACACGTGGAATATCCAGAGCCACGTGCGAAATCAAAAATCCATATTATTATTATCATCTCATCCACATATCTTCACATTCCAACACCTTCGTCTTCATTTTTGTGATTTTTTCAATAGGGGTGTGACTGTGATTTAATCAAAATAATTCAATTTGGAAACTATAGTGACTGTGATTGAATTTGACATATGACAATGGTGAATGACTAAGTGGAAGTTCTAACGACCACACATTCATAAAATTTTAACCTATAGTTTCTCCGATTAATTCGATTCTCTTTTTTTTTTCACTCTCTCTGTTCTTAACTTTGGAAATGGCATTCCCAATTCCACACCTTATCTCTTCACCAGCATCTTCCTTTCTACCGTACAACCCTTTGTTAAATCTCACTCCACTTTTGTTAAACCCTAAAATTCCATTCTCAACACCTACGCCGCCGCGTATTAACGTTCTCCGCCAATTTCGCCGCCGTAAGGATACTTCACTTCTCCGATGCTCGGCCTCGTCTTACCCGGAGAACAACAACGCTAACTCTCCTAATCAAGATGACGTAACGGAACTACCTCTGTTTCCTCTTCCGTTGGTTCTCTTCCCCGGAGCGATTCTCCCTCTCCAGATCTTCGAGTTTCGCTACCGTGTCATGATGCATACGCTTCTCCATACGGATCTCCGATTCGGTGTTATCTACACCGATGCCGTTACTGGAACGGCGGAAGTCGGTTGCGTTGGAGAAGTTATAAAACATGAGAGACTTGTCGATGATCGATTCTTCTTGATCTGTAAAGGTCAGGAGCGTTTCCGTGTCAAGAAAGTTGTTCGGACGAAACCCTACCTTGTGGCGAGTGTGGCGTGGTTGGAGGATCGGCCTTCTCCGTCTGCTGACGTGGATGTTGACGGTTTGGCGAACGAGGTGGAGACGTATATGAAAGATGTTATTCGGTTATCGAATCGGTTAGGTGGAAAAGCGGAGAAAGAGGTTGGTGATTTGAGGAGGAACTTGTTTCCGACGCCGTTTTCGTTTTTTGTTGGAAGCACTTTTGAAGGCGCGCCTAGAGAGCAACAGGCTTTGTTGGAATTGGAAGATACTGCTGCGAGATTGGCGAGGGAGAAAGAAACTTTGAAGAATACGCTTAATTACTTATCTGCTGCTTCTGCTGTTAAAGATGTGTTTCCATCTTCTTCTTCATCTTCTTCCTCTCCCTCTTGAAAGGTATGGTTTGTACTGTATCAACAATAGGCAATAGCACCAATGTATTAGAAAAGTTGTAAATTCCCGTAAACTTTTCATATGTTGATCATGTCTGGTTATTCAATTTTGGATGACATTTTATTTAATAATATACAATTATGGTGATACTTGATAGTAATCTTTTCTAAAAATTGGTGTTTAATCGGGGAATCACATTTGATAGAAATTTATGTTAGTATGATATACAAGTGAAGCGAGTGGTGAAGTCAAAATCACTTATTTGGTTGCTTTGTTAATCCAATGTAATGATCCCTATTTAGGGCTTGTTTGGGATGGAGATTTTGAAGGGTTTTAGATGGAGAGATCTTATATTATATATATTTGAGATGTTATAGTCAGTTTAATTTTTCTTAATATTCATATCAATTAGATGACAATATATTGAAATGTATACCTATTGTTAGTCTCAATTATATAATGACAATTATCAGGCTGAATTGATATTATCACTATTATCATGTAACCCTCATGATATTGGTATATGTGGAGGTTTTTTTATGGGACTTGCTATAATGGGTGAACGAGTCCTCAGGTAGGTTTGGAATGGAATGATATAAATCTATGTTATTTTGTTTGGATTAATTAAAAAGGTCCATTCCATTATTTTGCATCATTTTTTTACCTTCCCACTTCCGATTTGGACAGAATGCCAAAATTGCTTTATTTACACTCCATTCCACTCCACTGCTCTGATCTGCTCAGTTCGTTTTACAATATGCCTTAGAAGCCATACCTCTTTCCACTATTTAAGTTTAGTAGCCCTCATTGAGGTTACACTTTTTTCCCATCACTTGTGAAATAAATGCAGTTTCTTTCCTCTGACTGTTCTTTTTGTTCTGTGAATTTTCCTTTCACCCTTCTCTCTACTTGATCCGTGTCTTTTGTTCTATGTTTTCGTTTTACTGTTATAATATCTAGTTTCATCATTCGGTTTTGTGTTTTGGAATACATACATCTTTTCATGTTAGTATAAGGCTTCAAAACTCAGAAATTATGCACATGGTTTGTTTATTTACCCGATTATGTGTTTCTTAATTAAGTCTCCGTTCATTTTTTTCATAATATACTGGATAAAGTAATAACTTGATGCACTGTTTTCATGGACTTATTCTAAGAAACTTTGATTGCTGATGTTTGTTTATCCTCTTGAATTACTTGATCATGTGCTTTGTTGTTTATGTCTTTTGACTTTTCAATTATAACATAAAATGCTTGAATGCAAAGAAACAAAAAGATTTGAGCAGCACTAGAATATCAAGAATTGTTGAGTTGGTTTGCTGTTGTGGACAGGTTGGGATGATATACCCGAGCTCAGTTCTGCTTCATTTATTAGAGCTCAGTTCTGCGATTTTTTTACTATTCTGCCACAAGTTTGAAATTTAAATACTAAAATGCCATCAATTGAAAATAATTTTCAAAAATGCCACATATTTAATAAGGACTCTTTCAATCAATAGCCGAGCTTTAGAATATATTTTTTTTCCTTTTATGGATTCGTTCATCCATTGGTTGAACCTTTGAAAAAATATATATATATATATATATATATATATATATATATATATATATATATATATATATATATATATATATATATTGTATATATATATATATATATATATATATATATATATATATATTGTGAAATGACATGGCAAAAGAATTTTCACAGCTCGATTATTGATTGGACGAGCTTATATTAAATGTGTGGCATTTTAAAAAATTATTTTTAACCTGTGGCATTTTGATGTTTAAATTTCGTATTTGTGGCAGAAAGGTAAAAAAAATTCAGTTCTGCTTCATTTATTAAATTGTCCAATTATCCCGTTCCAATCACAGTTTTATTTTTTATAGAAAAATTCAACTTTATTAATATTCAAACCAAACCACCAAGAGTTATATATATATATATATATATATATATATCAAGAATTACAGATATTATGAGGCAACTGAAGTGAAATGGAACATATTTCATATATAACACTTCTAATAAATCAGTGCATAGTCATACATAGATTTTTTACAAGTTAAAGTACAATTAAACAAAAAGCAACAACATTTCAACTCGCAACTCACTCTTGTAAAATCATTGATAGCAATGAAGGAGTAAAAATCCAAAGTCTTTTATTAAAAATGGCGACTTCGCGGTGAGAATTGGATGTCAAATATTAATTAATTTGAATTTTAATTCATTAGTTCACCACCGGTTTTTTATTTGTTCAAAGAAAGGGAAAAAGATCGAATTACCACAATGTAACGCAAATGCAAAAGCTAGAGAGTTAAAGGCTCGGGGGTTGGTTAAATTTAGGGAAGGTGCTAGCATCCTAAGTTTCTGTAGTACTCTAAGGGTGAAACCTAGGGGTTTATTTTTGAGTATACTCGCCAAGATGTCGCATCTTGTGCCTACATATTTTGACGGGAATGGAATCAGAGTATTTGTAGTTCCCCAAAAGGGTTTGAGAAACTTCTTAAATGTGGGTCATAGTTCCAAAGGGATAAGGGTTGTTGATTGATTCTAGGAGAAAAGACGAGTCGTCATCTCAAGGGAGAACACTTGACTTAACCACTACAACTTGTAGGAGATGGTCTTTGCATCGTCTTGAGAGAAGGGCTCAAACACTCGGATTGTCGACGAGTATGTCACTATCTCTCTCAAGCGGAAAAGATCTACATCACTCGATTTGTGTTATGGGACAGGAGACTTACATCTCGACTGTCAAGATGACTAACATCTTATTCTCTAATAGGGAGAATAATTTGAATTGAGTTGAATTGAATGGTTTATCTATGTTGTAAAAGAAAAAGGTTCTCCTTAAGGGGTAGAAACTAACTTAAAATGATCAACTTGAAAAGGATCAAAGATCAAGTGGGGGATTATGATGCAAGATGAGATGCAACGTGTACAACTTAAAGAAGTCATACATGAGTTCTTTCTTTGGACATGCAATGCGATAAAATAAATAACAGTAAAAATAAATAAATAAAATAAATCCATGCAACGAATAAACGCAAGACAAGCAGAAAGAGCGGGGTTGTGCAAATATTTAAATTGAATCGGTGCTAAAACGTGAGGGTGTCGTGGATTGAGTTGCAAGGGAGTTAAGTTAGATTTATTAGTTTTATTTACTAAAAGTTTGAACTAAGTTCTAAACGAGTGTGTCGTGGATTGAGTTGCAAGGGAGTTAAGTTAAATTTATTAGTTTTATTTACTAAAAGTTTGAACTAAGTTCTAAACAGAAATCAACTAAAAGGATTCTAAAAGGGTTTATTTTATTTAAAAAGAGAAATTGTTCAATTTTAATAAAAATTGTTTATTAGGTTAATTATGAAGATAAGATTTAATATTTTATAAAAAGGGTTTGTTATATAAAAAAGATTATTAGTCCGATGATCAAAAGTTGGGGTCATTGGTGTAAATTATTTTGATTCAATTAAAAGAGTTTTTCTTATAAAAGATTTATTATAAATGGATAAATAGTTAGATTAGATAAAAAAAAAGAAAAAAAAAAGCTTATTATCATTATGGTGTTTTGGTTAATATTAATAATAGATTTTTTATTAAACAAAAGTTAGTTATGAAAGTTAATTAAAAAAGTTTTTTTATTAAATAAACGAATAATTTTAATTTATAAGAAAATAGAGTCTTATTAGATTAGATTAAATTGAATTATTAAAAGAGGTTATTAAGGTTGATGGAATAAATTAAACATCTTAATTTATAAAAAAAAAGTATTAAAAAAACAAACAAATTAGTTAGAAATATAGTTTAATTTTTAAAAAGGAAAAGGGCTATTATTATTTTAAAAAAAAGGTTAATTATGAAAATAATTAGTTAATTAAATAGGTTAGATTAAATTAAGTTAATTTAAAGTTGATTAAATAGGTTAATTAGATAAAAAAAGATTGAGTGGGTTAATTAAAAATTAAAGACAGATTAGTGGTTTGTTTAATAAATTGGATTAAATTAAAGATTTAAAGAAAATGAAGGGTTAGGCGTATGGTTGGGTGCGCGTGAGGTTATGAGGGTCTATGGTAGAGCTGCGTTGTGGAGCGTTGGATGTGGATTTGTTGGAGATCAGGCGGGTGCATGTGTGTGGTGTACTATAGTGTGTGTGGGGTGCACATACATGATTACAACAACAAAATAAAAGAACAAAACCCTAGGCCCATCCCCCCATTTCCGCCGCTTGACCATTTCTCCCTTCTCTCTCTCTCTCTCTCAGCGTTTTCTTATATTCTCTTCGTCTCTTTTCCTTTCATCCGCCATTTTTTATGCTTATTCTTCTCTGCACGTTAAACTAATCTCTTCTTTTCCTCCGTCTGGAACCTGGAAAAAAAATCAAGAATGCAAAGATGGTGATAATGATGGCTTACGGTTGCGATTTTGTGACAAAATATTTCGGGTTTGCTCGCGACCTGCTCGTGGGTTTGTGATTCGAAAATGGTTTTTTTGCGCGAAACGGCTTGTTGCTCTGTTTGAGGCGATGACGGTTGTTTCCGGAGCTCGTGGGTTGCGATGATGACGTGAAAACAGTCTGAGCTTCGGCTATGATGGTGTTTTCGCGATCTGAGCTTTTTTGTGGTTTTCGGTTTGAAGCTTGTGAATATGATGGTGATTTTCGTAATCTGAGTTTTTTGATGCTGGGGATTTCGTTTTCGAGCTTTTGGTTCCGATGGCGATATTTTCCAGGTTGAGCTTGTTGTCCCTCTTCTTCTTTTATACTCCGTTTGGAGACTGCAATTAAGTTTTATTTTTAAAACTTTCCTATTTCGAATGATGTTGTCTGCTGAAGTTATTGAAACGATTTTTATGGATTTTTCTCTTTTTCCATCCTGATTTACGGTTGATTGGGAGATACGGATTTGCAAAGACTTTATTTCGTTAAAACTTGCTTTTTGCGGTTCGGATCTGCCGTTACGTTCTTTGATGATTTGGAAAAAAAATATGATTCTTTCTACTTTCTTTTCGATCTGGTCTGATTTGTTTTCTCTGAGAAGATATTAATTTTCTTCTTCGCCTTTATGTGTTGGAAACGAATTTGGAAATTACAACGTTGCTGCTGTTGGATTTTGGACCGTAAAGTCATTGTTGTTGCTGGATTAGTTGTTGGATTAATTTTTAATTAATCTTAATTATTGATGTTGGTGACGTTGATTTGCTTGTTGAATTTTGTTGTTGTTGAAGCCTCCCCCTTCTTCTTACGAAGGCGCTACCATGGTGGGCCTGCGGTTTGGGCTTTGCTAGCTTTGGCCAAAAAACTCTTTGCCCCGTTGACTTTTGACAATGTTGCAAAAATGGAAATTTTGACCTCTGTCCCGCGGAATCGCTTTTTTAAAATTGATACGAACAGAAGTTGCCTTGATACTGCCGAAAATAAATTGCCCCTGACTTTGGAAGCTGACGGCGACTTCGGTTGTTGTCCTTCCGTCCCGGCCCGGTGATGACAATTTTCTGAGGGCTGAGGCAAAAACAAATAAAAATCTTATTCCGAAAATAACGATTGTTCACTGTGCAGGTTCAGTGTCTGAGGACGATGAAGATTCGAAGCTAGAAGATCCAGGAAGTTAGAAGCCTTAGGACTGTAGCATTAGAAATTATGTAATCTGAAAAATTTGTACATTGTAATTCAGAACGTAGCCTGTAGCTCAAGCCATGTAATAAAATGCAAGCCATTTCTGATTAATGAATAAAGGTTCGGCTCCAAAGGTCTTGATTATGAATTTCCAATTTTGATGTGCATGTTGATTTAAAAGCAAGTGAATATCCATGATCGAACTCTCACTTTCCAATTTAAGAGATGCTTTCATAAAAAACTGGCTGGCAATTGAATATCTAAAATACGTCCAAAATGCTGCCAATCTAATTGTAGTCTTAATTTGCGAAACATAGCAGCTTGCAGATGATAATTGGGAAGCCTTGGGCAGAGAGAACTTGATTACTTGTCGCACGGACCAAAACAAAACCGTGATGTCTGAGAAGATCATAAAATCCAAAGTAATTCATCTCAGCTCTCCTTTAAAACAGAATTCTACGGCTTGGGGGCACTCTTGATAAAGACTCTATGTCCTGCTTAGAAACAACCCAGAGATGGCTTGAAGTGCTTAAGTTAGAAATAAAAATTACTTGCTAGATGTTCTTGCACAAGCTTGTTAGTCGCAAAAAACATAAATACTAAATTAAAGTCAAATAACGACAGAAAATGCGCAAAAGAGGTGGGATCTTATGGTCAAAAATTAGGGTGTGACAGATGCCCCTATTTAAGTTTCTTATTTCCGGAGATATGGAGATTGAAATCTTCGTCTCAACGCGATAGGAGGGACTTAAATACAAACATTGCACAAATTTTTGGCTCTAAGATGCCACCAAATGCATATGATATGCAATGATATGAAAATGTAAGACAGACGGTCCTGTGGAGACATGATGCCACAAGGGAGAAACAAGACACCACCCACGAGAAACACAGGAGCAACGAAAGAAAAGCAGACCCGACGAAAACGAGACTCCACGGTGAAAGGAAACAAGTAGCATTAGGGAATCTCCAAAGAATAAAGATATAGTAATACCACCAAGAGTACAGTAGCTTGAACAATGGCGAGGAACCTGAAAGTGCAGGATAACCTACTATCGATCCTGGTAGTCTAAGCAAAGGTATCCAGTTGAAACAGAGAAACACATGTTACCTAATATCAATCAAATGATAGCCTAAGCAAAGGCAACATGAAGAGGAAAGATGACCTACTACCAAACATGGTAGCCTAAGAAAAGGTATCTGTCCAAAATGAGAGGTGTATTACCTACTATCAAACATATGATAGCCTAAGAAAAGGCAATAGTCAAAACAAGGTGTATTACCTACTATAAAAAACATATGATAGTTTGAGAAAAGGCAATAGATCTGAAAGGAGAGATCACCTACTACCGAATATGGTAGCCTAAGAAAAGGTATCTGGCCAAAATAAGATGGTATATTACCTATTATCAAATGTATGATAGCCTAAGCAAAGGTAATAGCCAAAATAAGGTGTATTACCTACTATCAAAAACCTATGATAATCTACGAAAAGGTAATAGATCTGAAAGAAGAGATCACCTACTACCGAACATGGTAGCCTAAGCAAAGGTATCTGACCAAAAGAAAGGTGTGTTACCTACTATCAAACGTATGATAGCCTAAGCAAAGGTAATAACCAAAAAGATACGGTAAATTACCTACTATCCGACGTATGATAGTCTAAGCAAAGGTAATAACCAAAAAGATACGGTAAATTACCTACTATCAGACGTATGATAGCCTAAGCAAAGGTAATAACCAAAAAGATACGGTAAATTACCTACTATCAGACGTATGATAGCCTAAGCAAAGGTAATAACCAAAAAGAACCTCCCCACACTTCAAGGTTGTATGCCATGAACGGGTCTCAGTTTCTTCTTTGAATGATAACTACTCGAGAGAGCATCTTCACAAGGGACTGAAAATTCACTGGAGGTGATAAAACTTCAACGGTAATCTATAATATACTGGAGATTGTAAAACTTCTTCGGGGATCCTCAGAAGAGATGAAAGTCGGTTGGTTTGCAAAATGCGTCCTCTCAAATAAAGAGAGATCAATTGTAATAATCTTCACCAAACTTCTCGGGAGAGATGCCATCTGATGGAAATAAACTTGTGTAACGGACTCGCTAGGGTATACATTCCTAAGGAATATCTTTGTTGTAGCTGTAAAATGTATTGGAACTCTTGAAGTGAGAATTCTCAAATAAAGAGAAATATTTGTTAAAGTCTTGGACAAACTTCTCTGACGGGATTCCGCAGAGATATCATTCGACGAGTTGATAATCTTGATAAGCTCTTTGGGGATGGACAAACTGTCTAGTGGAGATTGTCGTTTGTCGTTTTGAATGAAATTCTGGTCAAAACGAGTTCCTCAAATAAAGAGATTATTTACAATCCAGATGTAGATTGTTGAGAGAATCTGGTAGCATCGCTGGAGAAACATCATATCTTCAAAGGTGATCTTCAGAGAGATCTTTCCTGAGGAGCCAAGTACAAAATAAATGCACGCTCAATCCACGTTCAAAGGCCTGGAGATGTCCAAAACTGTGATTGCCAGGGACCGAAGTTCAATTCAAGAAATAACTGAAGAGAAACTGTTAAGCAAGACTCGACCGTTGAGGTACGAACTCAAATAGGATTCAACTAAAACAACCGTCTTCCACTAGGATCGAACTCAGTGGGGAATTAGAAATATTGTGCTCTTTCTGCCTAGGGCTGACAACTCTACTTGGAAGGAGAAGACACACCCAATCACTTGGGGATAAACACGGCCAAAGCGACAGAACAAACACACACAAAGATGCAAAAATGCACATGCTATGCTATCTACTTATATGTTATGCATATGCTAACAAAAGATATGAAATAAACATCTTGGGCGAGGAAGTACTCAAGCCAAATCTTCACCGATCAAACACTGCCTGGAGAAAGTAAGCTTGATTTAGAAATCCTCTAGGGAGCAAACTATCGGACCTCGTCACAGGATAAAATAAATATTTGCTGTCTTAGAACAATCTTCATCTGACTTATACAGGAATCAGAATTCGGAATTTCCATGAATGAAGTAAACATCCATGGACGTCCACTTTGATATATGAACGACAGTCGGGACTTCAACCACACTCCAATTCTTGACCAATACTCCCGGAGTCACAAAGTCTGGAACGTCTTCATCAGAATCCTCTTTAGTAACAGCATAGACTCCGAAACTGTAATCAAAGTCATCTGAGACATACCCTGGATCCTCCATGTAAGGTTCATAATCTTCAAATGTAATGGAGAGAATCGCATAACCATCTGATATGTAGCCTTTATACTCATCTTCTGACACTGCATTAACGTGAGGAGGATGGATGATCCCCCTGTTGTGGAATACCTTTTTGATCGGCGGGAACTCTTGATTTCTGATGACTTGTTGAGTAGAACCGGTGGAGAAGCCGAGACCTTCTTTGTTCTTGTTCTCTGGTAGAAACAACATCTTGCCCCCAACCTGCCTGAGAACCATTGTTCACAACCTGCTGCGCGTCCCTGAAAGATGACATAGGTATTCTGGATTTTGGAGCACCCTTGTCCACGATAGATAAAGCTTGAAATTGTGTACCAACTTCTTCTTCAGCCTCAACAAACGAAAACGAAGATAAGTGTCTCACCACTAAAGCTCGTTCTCCACAAACTGTAACCGTTTTGCCTTCAAAAGTATACTTTAACTTTTGATGTAAAGTAGAAGTAACTGCCCCTGCCTCATGTATCCACGACCTTCCTAACAAACAGCTATAGGCGGCACGAATGTCCATGACCTGAAACGTGATCATAAAGATTTATAAGCCAATGGTCATTAGCAGATCCATCTCACCAATTACCGTTTTTCGAGATCCATCAAAAACTTTGACAATAACATGACTTGGCCTCATCGGTGGTCCCTGATACGACAGCTTAGACAAAGTAGTCCTGGGCATCACATTCCAAGAAGACCTAGTGTCAACCAACACACTAGATAAGGAGTCATTTCCACAATTCACAAAAATGTGCAAGGCCATATTATGCTTTCTTCCCTCCTCCGAAAGATCTTCCTCATTAAACCCAAGATAGTTGCATGAAGTAATATTACCGACAATGTTATCAAATTCTCTGTAGTTACGCCCTGTTCAACATATGCTTGCTCTAAAACCTTCTGGAGAGCTTCCCTGTGAGCTTCGGAACTCATGAGTAACTGCAACACAAAAATCTTAGATGGAGTTTGTAACAACTGGTCTGCAACCTTGTATTCACTTCTCTTGATTAACTTCAGAAATTCATCCGACTTGGACAAGTCAGATCCGCCAGATTGTTCCACAATAGGAACCTTTGGAATAGGTTGCTCCGATGAGATCCCTTTATCTTTCGAAGACACCGAAGGATAAACTCGACCGCTCCTTGTCACTCTACTAACGTCCGCGATATTAACAACTGAAGGCAAAGTAGGCAAAGGTACCTCCTTTCTGTGAGGGCAAGTTGTCTCACAATACAGGCCTCCGAGTTTTCGATGATGACAAAACAAATTAGAAGCATCATGCTATATCTCTGTTCTCATTGCTATACCTCTTTTTCATTGTTAAATCATTATACCTTAATATGTGTCATGACTGAATGTGGCAGGATGCACAAAATGAAAAAAGCTGTTAATTTTGCAGGTTTCTAAGCAGTGAGTCGACCATACAGTCGGCGCATGAAGCCTGGCATTTCTCACGGCTCAGCGCATGGAAGCTATGCGTCGACCGTACAGTCGGCGCATGAGTGTTTTGATTTTCCACGGATCAGCGCATGAAGACATGCGTCGACCGTGCCACTCAGCGCATGGAGCTGAGGATTTCCCACGGGTCAGCGCACGCCGACCCTATGGTCGACCGTTCACGCGCTGTGCTGTTTTTTCTTGCTGTGTTTAAAAATCTGTTTTGTTGGCTGTTTTGGTTATTACTATAAATAAAGTTTTGTTCATTTTTAACTACTAACAATTGAAATCTTGAGTAAATTGTCAGGGCAAGAAACGTGAAATAGGTGCAACATATTTCTTCATCTTCATCCTTCAAACAACACACAAATCCTCAAATACACACAATCATTTTTGCTGTGATTGGTGTCTTGTTCAAGGGTGATAAGGTTCGAACGCGTTGATTGAAGATCCGGTTCGGGTGGAAATTGGGGCAGGTGTTTCTTGCAGAAAACCTTGAAGGTTTTACCCATCAAGACTCGAAGGTTTTGAGGGCTTTTGCTACGGAATAGTTCGTTCAACATTCAAGCAAGTGCGAAGGTAATTGATCAACGGAAGGTTCATCAGTTTAGTAGCTAGGGCGTTGAAGTGTTGAAGACTTTCCGGGTTTGATTTGTTGGTGTCTAAGATCAGCCGAGCCGAAGGTTTGAACAACGGAAGGTTATTCATTAAGGTGGCTGGAACCGGAGGTCATTCACAACAAATTGAAGGGCTTGATTCATCTTGAATCAAGGTGCAAGAAGAGATAGCAAGCATCAACAACATTTGAGATTGTTTGTATCATTGTCTATCAACTCTTGTGTAAACTGTTCATTCCAACAGGTGATATATATTCAATATATCTCAATTCTAATTTTAGAATTGAGGGCAGACGTACCCCGAAGCGAGGACGACGGGGGAACTGCCTCATCAAATCGTGTGTTCTTCATTTTCTGTCATTTTCAATTCAGCTTATAAAATAAGTGATTCTAGCTTAAGTGATTATTGTCAAACTGTGATACAAATTGAGTAAGGTGTTGAAACTCTGTTTTAACTACTAAGTACAATAAGAATATTGTACTAAGGCATTTCCAATCTCTTACTCAACATAAATATCCTTTGTGATATTTGTGCACACAAACTGTTCGACAAAAGTCCTGAACTAAAATTGTCTTATTTTGCTTCTAGTTTTTGTGTGCCTTGTTTTTCATTGGAACTAGGCAACCTTGCAAATTGAAGTAAACAATTGATAAGTATAGTTTGTGTTGTGATTTTATTTTTCCGAATTGTCATAAATCCATAGGCTTACGTATATCCGGTTTTCCAATAACCGTTCGTTTTAGACTATAATTTTCCTCGGCCGCTTCCGCACTTAAAACTTTTAAAACCAATTTCAAATTGGTAGCGCTGACTCAAATTTTAATCGGGGATCTATTCAACCCCCCCTTCTAGATTCGTGCCATAGTCTAACAAGTGGTATCCAGAGCTCCGGTTATTCGGTGCTTCAAATACAACGAGATAGAAAATGGCAAACGAACCTAAAGGGGCGTACAATAGGGCTCCTGTTTTCAACGGTGAAAATTACAGTTATTGGAAAGACTGTATGCGTGTGCATATCAACTCCATAGATAGAAAAATATGGAACGTTATCCTTAATGGTCCAATAGAAATTACTATGACCAATGCGAATAATGTAGTTGTGTCAAAGCCTGAAGCGCAATGGACCGATGACGATGAGAAAAAATACAATTATGATTGAAAAGCTAAAAACATCTTAATCTCCTCATTAGGTGTAGATGAGTATTACCGTGTATCCCATTGTCCTACTGCTAAGGCCATGTGGGATTCACTACAAATAGCCCATGAGGGGACAACAGATGTTAAGTTAGCTAGGATCAACACTCTTATACAAGAGTTTGATCTCTTTTTCATGGAGCAAGGGGAAACCATTGCTGACATGCAAAAGAGATTCACTCATCTTATCAATCGCTTACATTCACTAGGTAGGCCTATTTCCAATGATGTTGCTACTAATAAAGTTTTGAGATGTCTTAACAGGGAGTGGCAGCCAAAAGTAACCGCCATCAAAGAGGAAAATGATCTTACCATATTAGATTTGACAACATTGTTTGGCAAATTGCAAGAGCATGAACAGGTACTCTTGAGTCTAGATCAACGTGAGAAAATGGAAAAGAAAGACAAAGCGAAGGTGAGTGAAAAGAAATCGATAGCTCTCAAGAATTCCTCTTCGAAGTCTCAAGCAAAAGAGCAAAATGATTATTCCTCGAGCGACGAAGAAGAAGAAGACACAAGCGAAGATATGGAGTTGTTTGTTAAAAGGTATAACCGTTACGTAAGGAAGAACGACATACAACATTCCGAGAAGAATTTGGTAAACTTCCGGAAACAATCAAGACACTCCAAGGATGATGACTCGAAAGGTAAAAAGACCAGAGGGACGTGCTACAAGTGTGGAAAGCCCGGTCACTACAAACCAGACTGTCCAATGAATAAAAAGGGAAAGGATAAGGAATCCTCAAAATCACACAAGAAATCATCGAAGCCTAGGAGAGCGTACATAGCATGGGAAAGTGACAACAACTCTTCCTCCTCTGATGAAAGTTCTAGTGATGAAGAAGAGTCCGTAAATCTATGCCTCTCCGCAAATCAGAAAAATAAGAAAAAACAGGTACGTAACTCTAAATATGATAAGTCATCAAATATGTCGCATTCTGAATTACTAGCCGCATTTCATGCCTTACATAATGAAGCAGTTGAAGCCTTTAAGAAACTTGCTTCTAATAAGAAAATCTTTACGCATTTAGAGCATAAGGTTAAAGAGTCCGAAAAGAAATTAGAGGACCTAAAGGCTTCCATTGTGAAAGGCAATGAATCAGATAGTAAGGACGATAGAAACCCTTTCAACTTCGGGTGTGGCACTTGTCATATTTGGCAAGGTGAGGTAAGACACCTCAAGGCCAAATTAAACAAGGCACTCAAGCCTAAAATTACATATGCTATTGATAAAAAGGATTTTAGAAAAAGTATGATTAATCCATACCAAAAATATGCATATGTGATTAGGGATCAAGCAAGTGAAAGTGTCTCTAAAGTTGATTTTGCTTGCTTATACTGTTGCAGGAAAGGCCACTCCATTGGTAAATGTCGTTTTAGAAGATTTCTTGTTCCTAAAGGCATCTACCAATGGTTGCCCAAACGCAACCATTTTGTCGCTAACCTATTAGGACCCAATATGCCATTGGGTACCTCCTTGTGCTAATTATGTTTTGACAGGTGAAATGTGTCGAGACCACCGAGAGAAGATGGGTTCTCGATAGTGGGTGCTCAAGACACATGTCTGGAGACATATCCTTATTCATAGACTTTGTGGCTAAGAAGAAAGGGTATGTAACTTATGGTGATAACAACCGCGGAGCAATACTAGGCAAAGGTAGTGTAGGTAATTCCGCCTCTGCTATGATTTCCGATGTATTGCTTGTCGAAAACCTTAAACATAATCTGCTTAGCATTAGCCAATTGTGCGACAAAGGATACAATGTATCTTACTCAAAAGATTGTTGCAAAATTGAGCACGAAAATGATAAGAAGAATATGTTCAATGGTTTTAGAGTAAACAATGTATATATGCTTGACTTAAATGAAGTATCATTAACAAGCGACAAATGCCTCGTAACTATGAGTGAAGACTCATGGCTATGGCATAGGCGTTTAGCGCATGTTAATTTTGATTTACTCAATAAGGTAGTCTCAAAAGACCTAGTCTTAGGACTTCCCAAAATAAAGTTCACCAAAGATCACCTTTGTGATGCTTGTCAAAAAGGGAAGCAAACGAGGATCTCATTTAAATCTAAAAAGATAATTTCAACAACGAGACCTCTTGAACTTCTACACATGGACTTGTTTGGGCCGTCTAGGATCAAAAGTCTCGGAGGAAACTATTACGGGTTCGTAATAGTGGATGACTTTTCTAGGATTTGTTGGACCATCTTCTTAGTAAGAAAAAGTGATACATTAGCCGCTTTTGAAAAATTTGCTAAGCTTTCCCAAAACAAGTTAAATACAAACATAGTGTCCATAAGGAGTGACCATGGAGGTGAGTTTGAAAATCATTTGTTTGAAGAATATTGTGGTAACCATGGTATTGATCATAACTTCTCCGCTCCACGCACTCCTCAACAAAACGGGGTTGTGGAGTGCAAAAACCGTATTTTAGAAGAATTGGGAAGAACAATGATTAATGAGAGTGGTTTACCTAAATATTTTTGGGCCGGCGCCATTAGTACAGCATGCTATGTTTTGAATAGGGTACTTATTCGCCCCATTCTAAACAAAACACCGTACGAACTCTTAAAAGGGAGAAAGCCAAATGTCTCTCACTTGCACGTGTTTGGATGTAAATGTTTTGTATTAAACAATGGTAAGGAAAACTTGGGCAAATTTGATTCCAAAGCCGATGAAGGTATCTTTCTCGGATACTCTCACTCGAGTAAAGCATATAGAATATATAATAAACGATTACTTGCTGTAGAAGAGTCTGTGTATGTTACTTTTGATGAGTCCTATCCGAGAAATGTCGGAAAGGATAGTGTTGTTCATGGTGCAGGTACATCCACAGAAGACATACTCAAAGATGGCAAAACAGGGATTGATCAACCTGACAAAGTCAAATTTGAGGAGGATAAGGATGTATATCATGAAGCAAACGAGGAAGTTCATCCGCCTACAAACGATGACCTCCCTCAAGCTTGGAAATCTTCTAAAGATCATCCAATCGACAACATTCTCGGAGACATCACAAAGGGAGTCACTACTCGATCGAAGCTAAGTAATTTCTGTTATCACTTCGCTTTCGTGTCACAAATGGAACCTAAAAATCCTAAGGAAGCCCTACTCGATGAACATTGGTTTCTGTCAATGCAGGAGGAACTAAATCAGTTTACTAGAAATGAGGTTTGGGACCTTGTCCCTCCTCCGCGAGGTCATCGAGTAATCGGCACCCGATGGGTGTTTAGGAACAAGCTGGACGAAAACGGGGTAATAACTCGTAATAAGGCGCGTTTAGTCGAGCAGGGGTATAACCAAGAGGAGGGCATCGACTATGAGGAAACTTATGCTCCGGTTGCCCGACTCGAGGCTATACGCCTTCTTCTTGCTTTCGCATGTGCGAAAGATTTTAAGTTATTCCAAATGGATGTCAAAAGTGCGTTCGTTAACGGGTACATAAATGAAGAGGTTTACGTGGCACAACCTCCGGGTTTTGAATCTCATGAGTACCCCGATCATGTTTATAAACTAAAACGGGCGTTGTATGGTCTCAAACAAGCTCCTAGAGCTTGGTATGAACGCCTAAGTAAATTTCTACTTGATCAAGGTTACTCAAGAGGAAAGGTTGACACGACACTCTTTATTAAACGTCAAGGAAAGCACTTGATATTAGTTCAAATCTACGTTGATGATATAATCTTTGGATCGACTAACATGAATCTCGTGAGAGAGTTTTCTGTTCTTATGTAGGGTGAATTCGAGATGAGTATGATGGGAGAGCTCACATACTTTCTCGGCTTGCAGATTAAACAATTCAAGGAAGGAACTTTCGTGAGTCAAACAAAGTATTTTTTGGACCTTCTCAAGAGATTTGACATGGCAAAATCCAAGGCCATAGACACCCTCATGCCTACATGTGCAAATTTGAATAAGGATGAAAGCGGTAAGGACGTAGAGGTAAAAAGGTATAGAGGTATGATTGGATCACTTCTCTATCTCACTACGTCGCGTCCTGATATTATGTTTAGCGTGTGTATGTGTGCAAGATACCAATCATGTCCTAAGGAATCCCACCTAAAAGCTGTTAAAAGAATACTTCGGTACCTATCCGGTACTCCAAAGTATGGCTTGTGGTATTCCAAAGGTAGTGATTGTTCGTTGTTAGGTTATTCCGACTCCGACTTTGCGGGTTTCAAGTTGGATAGGAAAAGCACTAGTGGTACGTGTAACTTGTTTTCAAATTCTTTGGTTAGTTGGCATAGCAAAAAGCAAGTTTCAGTTGCTTTGTCAACCGCCGAAGCGGAATACGTTGCCGCCGATAGTTGCTGTGCTCAAATCCTGTGGATTAAGCAACAACTATTGGATTTTAACCTCAAACTTGAACGTATCCCAATCCTATGTGACAATACCAGTGCTATTAATCTCACAAAGAATCCGGTATTGCACTCTCGCACTAAACATATCGAAATTCGACACCATTTTCTTCGTGATCATGTTGAGAAAGGCGACGTTGTATTTGAACATGTTGATACTAAGAATCAACTAGCGGATATTTTTACTAAGCCGCTAGCCACCGAACCTTTCTTTCATATTCGCCGAGAATTCGGTATTCTCGACATTTCGGAGCGGGAGTCATAATTTACTTATTTCAGCTAATTTCATTCACATCTGTATTTTGTACTTCTAACAAATTTGATGTTTTTGCAAGTACAAGTATGTTGTTTATCAAGCTTATCCGGCATTGAGGTGATATTGTTCCTCTTCCCTCTCTCTCTACATACAAGTGTTATTTGTGATCTCAAAGTAAAATATATCAACTATGGTGCATATGTGAATCATCTGTTGTGTATCTAAATTGCTTGATTGAACATTTTTGTTGTGGCATTATTGTCTGCATTCATTAAGCATCATGTCATATGAAACCAGGCAAAATTCTGCATTTTCAGGTCTTGAGTCGACCATACCAGAACAGAGGTCGACGCACGCTGTTAAACTTTTAATTTTATTGAAATTTTTAAAGCACGCATCGACGCATGCAGAGCTATGGTCGACGGCTCGCTGAAAAATTCAGTTTTTCTGGCTGTTCGTTTCAGGTCTCCTCATAAATGGTAGTTACATGCATCCACTCATATTCCTAGGGAGTTGCATCTATTCTCTCCACTACTTTTTCTTGTCTCTTCCACTTTCCAACAAACCCTAGTTTTTCTCTTAAAAAGGGTGAAATTATTGTTCTAAACCCACAGCAAAAAAAAAACCTCTCATTTCAGAATTCTCCAACTTCTCATTATCCACCAAAATCTCTACCCATGGCTTCATCTTCTCATAGACCCACCAAAAAGAGGTCAAGAGGGTCAACATCTGCCTCAATACCCATTACCCCCGAATCTCTTGTTCATCCATCTCTCCGAGAGAACTTCAACAAGGATATTGGTCGAAGAAAGGTTGTACGACAACATGCATTCTACGAACTTGTCGCCGAACGCATGCATCTTGGAGAAATCATGACCTATCTCACATATCACGGCATTGAGAGATTTCTTGAATGCAATGCCAAGTACAGCGAAGACCTGGTACGTATATTCTATACTGGTCTCAATGATAAATTTCATGGTGAAAATTTCCACTCCGTTATCGGACCCACTCAGGTATCTCTAAATTCTGAAATTTGGACCAAATATTTTGATATGACTGTGGAGGAAAATGAACCTCCTCTGGCTGAAGTAACTGACTCACGCACTATTGAAGGTTATGAGTTCAAAACAGCTCTGAATGGTATGCTTAAGCGACCCTATCCTGACCACATTGTGAACAGTGCTGCTTTTCCACGATCTGTCACTTCAGGAAAACTCAAAACTTCAGCAAGAATTCTTCAATGGATTGTGGCGCGCATTCTGCGGCCCAAACAGGGTGGATTATCAAGGGTGGAACAGGTTGAAGTTCATCTCATACATATTCTGGGTCACGGCATCAAAATCAACTGGTCGTATTACATTGCGAGTCGTATGTATGAATTGCGTGACTCCAAACGAAGTACGACACTTGCCTATGGATCTTTCATCCAAGAAGTCCTGAATTCTGCAAATGTGAACTACCCCTCCTTTGCATACACTTCCATTTCCGCTGACAAAGACTTCAGTCCAAAAGTTTTCTCAATGATGGGATACGTCTGGATTCGTAAATACCAGAAGTACAAGTTCTATCGCCGCACAAATATGCCTCAGTCAGAATCATCAAGTGAAGAGAGTGCAGATGAGTCCGAAGGTGAAGAGAATGAAGCAAGTGCAGATGGTTCAGATGAAAGTGAAGAAGAACAAGAACAGGATACACAGGCTGCTGACACAATGCAACCAGACCAAGCTGATCATACAGAGCATCAAACATATGAGCCTCCAGACAACTATCAAGAGTCGCCACCAAGTTTCAACCTCGACTATCAAGAGCCGCCACCAAATTCCAACCTCAATAATGACTGAACTGCTTACACGGGTCAACAAGAAACTGACAGTGAGGAAAACAACCAAGGCTGGGGTGAATGGCAATACACTGGGTGGACCACACTTGGGAGATTTTATCAGCCCTATCAATATAGCTCTGAGGCACCTCCTTCTCCTCAACAACCATCCAACAACTCCGACATTCTGGAAAGGATGCAGTCCATGCAATTAGACCAACGTAATTTCATGACCACTATGCAGGAACAACAACAGAATTTTATGAGAAGTCAGGATGAACGGATGGAACAAGTTCGCTCTGAGCTGCAAACTCAAAATGAACGGATCAGTGGAATCTCCACACAGCTGGATGCTCGCTTTGAGATTCTCATTCACTCCCATCAAGCTGAAGAACGGGCAATTACTGAGAGTCTCGATTTCCTGAACAACATCACTGAAGAGTTCACTGATTTAGCTCATCCTCAACGTCATCCCTATTTCTATGAGAGGCGTGGCCGTGGTCGTGGACGTGGACGGGGTTATTAGCTTGTGTTCGCCGTATTATGGTTTCATTTGCTGTTTTGAGTGCATGCATCATAGTCTCTTTCGTTTGTTTTTGGTTGCAAACTTTGTTATGGTGTTTTGTTTAATTCCTAATTTCTGTCAAGACTTTATGTGCTACTACTTTATGTTTCTTATCAATATTATGTATTAATCCTGGTGTATGCTTAATTATCATCTGTTGGCTATATTGTATGGCTCTTTTTCTTGATTTTATGTTAGTTATATTGTTAATCCTCAAGACTTTATAGCTCTCGGTTTCTTTTTGATGTTGTCAAAGGGGGAGGAAAGCGTCAACCACTACAAATGCTTTGACTGAAAAAGAAAGGGGGAGAGCGTACAACTATGATTAAAGACATCGCATGTTGTGCTCAACAGGTTGTCATCATCAAAAAGGGGGAGAATGTGAGGGCAAGTTGTCTCACAATACAGGCCTCCGAGTTTTCGATGATGACAAAACAAATTAGAAGCATCATGCTATATCTCTGTTCTCATTGCTATACCTCTTTTTCATTGTTAAATCATTATACCTTAATATGTGTCATGACTGAATGTGGCAGGATGCACAAAATGAAAAAAGCTGTTAATTTTGCAGGTTTCTAAGCAGTGAGTCGACCATACAGTCGGCGCATGAAGCCTGGCATTTCTCACGGCTCAGCGCATGGAAGCTATGCGTCGACCGTACAGTCGGCGCATGAGTGTTTTGATTTTCCACGGATCAGCGCATGAAGACATGCGTCGACCGTGCCACTCAACGCATGGAGCTGAGGATTTCCCACGGGTCAGCGCACGCCGACCCTATGGTCGACCGTTCGCGCGCTGTGCTGTTTTTCTTGCTGTGTTTAAAAATCTGTTTTGTTGGCTGTTTTGGTTATTACTATAAATAGAGTTTTGTTCATTTTTAACTACTAACAATTGAAATCTTGAGTAAATTGTCAGGGCAAGAAACGTGAAATAGGTGCAACATATTTCTTCATCTTCATCCTTCAAACAACACACAAATCCTCAAATACACACAATCATTTTTGCTGTGATTGGTGTCTTGTTCAAGGGTGATAAGGTTCGAACGCGTTGATTGAAGATCCGGTTCGGGTGGAAATTGGGGCAGGTGTTTCTTGCAGAAAACCTTGAAGGTTTTACCCATCAAGACTCGAAGGTTTTGAGGGCTTTTGCTACAGAATAGTTCGTTCAACATTCAAGCAAGTGCGAAGGTAATTGATCAACAGAAGGTTCATCAGTTTAGTAGCTAGGGCGTTGAAGTGTTGAAGACTTTCCGGGTTTGATTTGTTGGTGTCTAAGATCAGCCGAGCCGAAGGTTTGAACAACAGAAGGTTATTCATTAAGGTGGCTGGAACCGGAGGTCATTCACAACAAATTGAAGGGCTTGATTCATCTTGAATCAAGGTGCAAGAAGAGATAGCAAGCATCAACAACATTTGAGATTGTTTGTATCATGGTCTCTATCAACTCTTGTGTAAACTGTTCATTCCAACCGGTGATATATATTCAATATATCTCAATTCTAATTTTAGAATTGAGGGCAGACGTACCCCGAAGCGAGGACGACGGGGGAACTGCCTCATCAAATCGTGTGTTCTTCATTTTCTGTCATTTTCAATTCAGCTTATAAAATAAGTGATTCTAGCTTAAGTGATTATTGTCAAACTGTGATACAAATTGAGTAAGGTGTTGAAACTCTGTTTTAACTACTAAGTACAATAAGAATATTGTACTAAGGCATTTCCAATCTCTTACTCAACATAAATATCCTTTGTGATATTTGTGCACACAAACTGTTCGACAAAAGTCCTGAACTAAAATTGTCTTATTTTGCTTCTAGTTTTTGTGTGCCTTGTTTTTCATTGGAACTAGGCAACCTTGCAAATTGAAGTAAACAATTGATAAGCATAGTTTGTGTTGTGATTTTATTTTTCCAAATTGTCATAAATCCATAGGCTTACGTATATCCGGTTTTCCAATAACCGTTCGTTTTAGACTATAATTTTCCTCGGCCGCTTCCGCACTTAAAACTTTTAAAACCAATTTCAAATTGGTAGCTCCGACTCAAATTTTAATCGGGGATCTATTCAACCCCCCCTTCTAGATCCGTGCCATAGTCTAACACTTTTCGTTTTCCATCATCGTGACGTTATATCTGTAAGGGACTGCCTTACTAGAAGTGTAAGGGGTAGGCCCAGGCACATTAATAACCAAACGAGTAACAGTTAGTCTTCTACTATCATAAGTTATTTCAATATGCTCCACTTCTTTAAAGTGAGGCACTATAACAAACACTTCCCCATTCTTTTCTCCTGAAATTTTCTGATCATTCCCTTCCAAATAACCTTGGATCATGTTCACGAAAGACGAACCATGCTGGGGTAAAGGATTATCCTGCACGTTAGGATTGGAGTCTCTGAAGGATAAGATTTCGCACTTAACCAATCTTTGAATGTCTGCCTTCAAACTATAACAGTTCTCAGTGTCATGACCTGGAGCACCTTGATGATATGGGCAAAACCTGTAAGCTTTGTACCAGTACGGAAGTTTCTTGGGTACCTCAGGTGGAGCTTTCGTCTAGATGTGACCTTTGTGGATCAAAACCGGGAACAGTTCAGCGTAAGTCATATGGATGGGATCAAAGTTTATTCTTCTATGTACATGACCCTGATTGTTGAATTGTGGTCAGTTCTGCTGAGGTGATTGCTGATTTTGTTGATGTTGTGGCTGTGGAACTCCGGGAGACTA
Source organism: Lathyrus sativus (assembly GCA_963859935.3). Taxonomy (NCBI): domain Eukaryota; kingdom Viridiplantae; phylum Streptophyta; class Magnoliopsida; order Fabales; family Fabaceae; genus Lathyrus; species Lathyrus sativus. The sequence continues at coordinate 666,261,621 of OZ012739.1, forward strand.
AGATTGCTGATACGGTTGTGCAAAATGTGATTGATAAGATGGAGCATTGAGTACTGGTGTTACTGCAGCAACTCGTTGTGACGGTGAATACCCTCTCTTGGATCGTCCCTGCTGTACAACACGTACATCATGCTCTTTCTTCTTCACAAAACCACTCCTATACTTTTTAGCATTGCTAGGGGTGCTTCCTTCTCTGACTAACCTTCCTTCGCGGACCCCCTCTTCCAAACACATACCCATGTTTACCATTTCGGTGAAGTCACTAGGCGCACTTGCTACCATCTTCTCATAAAAGAATGAACTGAGAGTCTTCAGAAAGATCTTAGTCATTTCCTTTTCTTCTAATGGTGGTGTGACTTGGACGGATAACTCGCGCCAATGCTGACCATACTCTTTGAAATTCTCTTTGTCTTTCTGAGCCATGGCCCTCAACTGATCACGGTCAGGAGCCATGTCCACATTATACTTGTATTGCTTGATGAAGGCTCCACCCAGATCATTGAAAGTTCGAATCTTTGGACTGTCTAACCCCATATACCACTTAAGTGCTGCACCGGTTAAACTGTCTTGGAAGTAATGAATAAGTAATTGGTTGTTATCGGTTTGCACAGACATCTTCCGAGCATACATAATAAGATGACTTTGTGGACAAGTACTCCCCTTCTACTTCTCAAAATCAGGGACCTTAAACTTCGGTGGAACCTTAACATTCAGAACCAGGCACAAATCAGAAGCACTTTTACCAAACAATTCTTTCCCACGAAGAGCTTTTAATTCCTTCTGAATTTCAGAAAACTTGTCTTGGAATCCATCCATTCTTTCTTCGAATCCAACAGTTTCACTTGGTGACCCATGAAATATTGGCTCATCTAGAACATACGGAGCAACGTTCACATCTTTTAGCGTTGACTGGCTCAAGTGTTGTACCGGTGATTCAGCTTGTCTGTGAAGATGAAGCAAGAGTGAGACCCTGGAATGTAAAGGATGCTATGCTGATGCAAAAATACAGATGCAAAATGAAACTTCAAGAGACTCAAAATGTTTCACCAAATGTTATAACATAGGATAACTGAAAAACTTATTTTATTGAAATTTTGAGAAACATTACAAAGCAAAGTACTCCTTCAAGAGTTTTATTACATTGAAACAAAAGCAACAGAAACTTAGAAGTCTACTCCAAAGGTCCCTTCTTCGCATAAAACTCTTCCCTGAGTTGGTTGATACGCTCCTGCAATTTTGCTTTTTCATTGATGAGCTGGTCCATATATTGCTTCCAAGCTATAGTAGTCGGAGGAAGGTCGGCACTGGTGATAGCCCTGGATGAGGTGTGAGGGGGAAATAAATCCTCTCGCGCCTTTATCTTCTTTGTAGATTGTCCTTCTTTGAGTTGCAACTTCTGAGACTTCTCTTTTTCCAGCTTGAGGATGAAGTATTTGTTCTTCCAAGCATTCTTCAACTTCTCAACTTCGTCCAAAGCAGTCTTCAATTTGCCTAGTTCACTCGTATCAAGCCAAGCAGGATCTTGAAGGGTCAGGACCATGGGTTCATGAAAAGGGAAAGGCATCTTGAGTTCGAGAGCCCTTTCTCGCACCCAATGTAGATAATCTTCTGAGACAGTACAATCGGGTACCCTAGCGCAGTCATTCCTTTCATGTTGATGTGATTCTAAACTTGTAGTATTCTAACCTTCAGATATGGATTCTCTTCTTCCTTAAGAAAGATTCCTTCCAATAGAGTCTGGTCGGGTACTTGATTCATAGGGTGCCCCAATTTTCTGCGAGCCAAAGCAGGGTTATAACTAATACATCCCTTAGTCCCAATAAGAGGTACATTCAGAAAGTCTCCACAACTGTTGATCATTCTCATGCCTCCATATGCAGGATTATACCATACGATGTCAGAATGGGTAAGAGCCATAACTATTTCCGACCAACAGGGTGCCTCCTTCAATTCCCAGATAGACAGATACCAAGTCAGGCAAGAAATGAACCGTGAATAAAGCATAGCAGTACAACAGACTATATGCCCTCCTCCTTCAGCATTTCACAAATGGATTGAATGATAAGTATCAGATAGCAAGGTAGGAACAGGGTTCTTGAGAATGAAAAGTTTGATTGCATCCATGTCAACAAAATCATCGATCTTTGGGAACAGGAAAATCCCATAGGCTAGTAAGGTATAGGTAGCTTCGAGGATTGGGACCTCTTTCTTTTCAGCATGGTAACAGATCTTTCCTATTAAGAAATCGGCTAGAAATACAAGGACTCCTTCCTTGGTGGTCGGGTGGGCTTAAACATCAGCTAAACTGAGGCGGGTGGCATTCGCAATCTCCTGGTCACTAGGTGAGTCTTCCGATCCAGAAAACACAGGTCGGGTGGTCACAGTCATCCTTATAAGTTAGGAATATTCCTCCAAGGTCGGCATCAATTGGTAATCCGAAAAGGTGAAACAATGGCATAGGGGATCGTAGAACTGAACAAATGTATCCAATAGCCCATCTATCATCCTGAGTTTGAGAAGCGAAAAGACTCCTCCATATTCTGACGAGAAAGTGAGACGGTTGTCAATTAGACGTGCTAACTCTCTTAAGCTTTCGATGTTGGGACTCTGGAAGGTGTACTTCAATGTTTCTCTGCTAAAGTCCATTGTCACAATACCTGCAAAACAAAATTGAGTTTCTTGAAATGATAGAGAAAAAAAATGCAATGCAGGGATGAAAATGACTTCATGGAATTCTAATATTTATGAACACTGTGGTGCAAAGAAAAAAGTTTTATTATTTTAATAACAGATTACAAATAAATATCCTTTAAAGAGTCTTAAATAAATAGCTAAATAAAAGCTAATTAAGTCCTAAGGAAGTTTCAAATTCTTATGCTTGATCTGCTCTTCCAGCTGGGTCTTCTCGAGGATGAGCTGGTCCACAATCAACTTCCAAGGGGTAGATTGAGGGTTGGAGGAAAATAAATCCTCCTGAACTTTTCTCTTCTTGTAAGGAAGTGATTCTTCATTCTTCGAATGAAGTTGCTTCTGAAGTTTAGCATTTTCTTCGACAACCACTTGATACTTGTTCTTCCTTCTTCTGACTTATGTTGAGCTTTTCTCAAAGCGATCTTCAACTCTTCATCTTCGGACATAAAAACCAGAACAGGTTCTCTTCTTGGAGGTATAGGGTCTTGACGAGGATAGGGCATCTTCAGCTTGATTGCTCTTTCCCTGACCCAATGAAGTAAAGGTTCTAAAGACACACAATTAGGTTTTCCCAGACTTTCCTTTCCCTTCTTATTCGAGTGACGCCAAACAGCCACAATCTTCTCTTGAAGTTCTTTATCAACCTTAAAGAAGATACTTTCCACCTGAACACTCTTGGACGGTTCCTTCAACGGATATCCTAACTGTCGGCGAGCTAAGACAGGGTTGTAACTGATTCCTCCATTAAAGCCAAGTAAAGGTACGTTAGCAAAGTCTCCACAGCTATCAATGATCAATATCCCATCACACACACGACTATACCAATCAATGTCCGAGTGGGTCAGTGCCATAATTCTTAGAGACCAAAATCCTTTGTCGAGACTCAAAAAAGAAGTAGACTTAGGCAAGTGCGAAATAAACCACTTGTATAGTAAAGGTACACAACAAGTGATCATTCCCCCACCATAAGAGTTTCGGAGATGCACAAAATGGTAAGTGTTACCCAATAGAGTTGACACCGGATTGTTCTTCATGAAGATCTTAATGGCGTTAAGGTCGACGAATCCTTCAAAACTTGGGAATAACAACACTCCATAAATAAGTAAGGTGAAAATTGCCTCAAATGTAACCATGCTCATATAATCAGTGTAGTATTGAGCTTTCTTAATTAAGAAGTTCGTAGGCAAACCAAAAGTCCCACCTTTGGCGACCATGTTGTCCTTGACGTCGGATACCTTTAGATAGATGGCCCTAGCAATGTCTTGCTCTTTAGGTCTACCATCCAAGAAAAGGAAAAGAGATTCTTCCAGAATAGGTAACCAAATAAGAGTACTCCTCTAAAGTAGGCAAGAGTTGATAGTCTGGGAAGGTAAAACAGTGATAAACCGGATCATAGAACTGTAACAAGGTAGAAAGAAGTCCCTCGTTCACTTGGAGTTTCAACAAATATAACAACTTCCCATACTTGTTTCTGAATCCCTCCCGGTCTTCAATCAAGGCCCCCAACTTCCTCAGGTCACTCAACTTAGGACTCTTAAAAGTATATTTCAAAGTGTTTCTCCTGTTGTAATCCATAGTGTCCTACAGTGTTCATAAACAAAGGTGAATCCCATGAAGTCCAATGCAGTATGATGCTTTATGGATGTAACAAACACAGGTAAGCACATAAAGACATAAAGATAAACAAACGGGAATCCTAGGTTCGCAACGAGAATAGAGCAAAAGGTATACCCATTCCCAAAGGGTGTGGACTAAAGGTGGACTGTACCTGCAGAACAAGGTTCTAAGAGGGTGCCCAAAATCATTAGTCCATCTTTCGGATATTATCAATTTCTCGACTACTCGGTGGTTAATAATATTCTCAAGAGAACCTCTTTTGATTGTAGCATCGCGTAGCAACTATTTTGGGAATACTCCCTCATAGTCCTTGCACTACGTCCTAATAAAGGCCAAAGTGGGGTTAAAGGTAACTACGGTCCTCAGTATCACAGGCTCCAAGGTCGAAAATAGTGAATGTTTTCACGATTAACTCGTTCAACAGTACTGTTTTCGAGAGGGCCTCAACTGAGCGGTGATTCTCAAGTCAGCTTGGTCGGGATTCAACTCCCTATAAGCCTCTTCGAATATATCAACTTCCTATAATAAGTTCACTCAAGTCCAGGTGTAGGACTTTGTCTCACCACTTAAGGACACCAGCCCAAAAAAACAATTAGCAAATATAAACAAGTAAGCAAACAAGCAGATAAATATAACAATAAGCAAACAAAATAAAACAAGTTAGGGGAACCCACAAGAGAACTCCCCAGTGAAAGTCGCCATTTCTGTCGTGGTGAGAATTGGATGTCAAATTATTAATTAATTTGAATCTTAATTCATTAGTTCACCACCGGTCTTTTATTTGTCCAAAGGAAGGGAAAAAGATCGAATTACCCACAATGCAATGCAAATGTAAAAGCTAGAGAGTTAAAGGTTCGGGGGTTAGTTAAACTTAGGGAAGGTGCTAGCATCCTAAGTTTATGTAGTACTCTACAGGAACCTCTTATTTTATATGTGTTTATTGCTAAGGGTTATCTGCTTAAAGGATGAAAAGACCTAGTGGTTTATTTCTAAGTATACTCGCTAAGACGTCGCATCTTGTGCCTACATATCCTGATGGGAATAGAATCAGAGTATTTGTAGTTCATCTAAAGGGTTTGAGGAATCATTGACTGTTGTTCAAAGTTTCAAAGGGTAAGAGTTTGTTGATTGATTGATTCTAGGAGAAAAGACGAGTCGTCATCTTAAGGGAGAATAATCAACTTAACCACCACAACTTGTAGGAGATGATCTTTTCCGCTTGAGAGAGATAGTGGCATACTCGTCGACAATCCGAGTGTTTGAGCCCTTCTCTCAAGATGATGCAAAGACCATCTCCTACAAGTTGCGGGGGTTAAGTCGAGTATTCTCCCTTAAGATGACGACTCATCTTTTCTCCTACAATCAATCAATCAACAAACCCTTACCCTTTGAAACTTTGACCAACAGTCAATGATTCCTCAAACCCTTTAGGGGAACTACAAATACTCTGATTCCATTCCCGTCAGGATATGTAGGCACAAGATGCAATATTTTAGAGAGTATACTTAGAAATAAACCACTAGGTCTTTTCATCCTTTAAGTAGATAACCCTTAGCAATAAACACATATAAAATAAGAGGTTCCTGCAGAGTACTACAGAAACTTAGGATGCTAGCACCTTCCCTAAGTTTAACCAACCCCGAACCTTTAACTCTCTATCTTTTACATTTGTATTGCATTGTGGGTAATTCGATCTTTTTCCCTTCCTTTGGACAAATAAAAGACCGGTGGTGAACTAATGAATTAAGATTCAAATTAATTAATAATTTGATATCCAATTCTCATCGCGACAGAAAGGAAGGTCCTCCGCCAGACGCCCAGAAGTCCCAGAAGGTCAAAGAAGAAGTGCCTTCCTTTGAGGAAGCCAACCTCCAGGTCGCCATGAGCGCCTCACGGCCTGAATATTTATGCATCTCTAAGGGCTCAACGCCCCTCTTTATTTTGACACACACGGCACGCGGGAGACGTTTCCCTCTGCCATGGTTATCTTCGGGGGAAGTTTTAACAAAGAGACGGTAGGGTCCGTCAAGAGAAAATTTGAGCACCTCATCAGCAACAACTCAAACCGGAAATCCACCCTCGATAGGGTCCGAGGAGAGTTTGTCCTCATATGCTTCTACTGTGAGGAGCTCCTCGGCAGAGCCCCAAACGCCAGCATCTTTCTGCTCGTAAGGGCTCAGATGGAAAATTTTGACGTTCGGTGAATCCTCGTCGACCAAGGCAGCTCTGTTGATATTATGTACTCCCAATTGTTCTCCACGCTCCAGCTGGACGAGTCACATTTAACTCCTTACGTGGGATCTAACCTACAGGGTTTTAATGGATCGGTGACGAAGCCCTGGGGTTACGTTGAACTGATAGTAACCTTCAGATCCGTTGAAACGACCAGATCAATCAAGGTACAATTCCTGGTTATAGACTGTCTATCACTATACCAGTGCATCTTCGGACGACCAACTCTGGTCGAGCTGGTGGTCGTACCTTCAACGGTACACTTGAAGATGAAATATTACACCTCCAAAGGTCTCGTCGCAACTCTACACGGGGACATAGAATCCACGAGCAGATGCTTCAAAGCAGCGTCCAAGGGACTGAATGCCATTACCGCTAGACCGAAGACTTCTGCCCAGCAGCTCTGACGAGGAAAATCTGCTTCCTCGCGTCGATTCCATCGACCTCGACAACCGTTTCTCCAAAGACGACTAGAAGACTCAGAGGGCAAAGGGGAAAGAGATCCAGTCATCCTCGAGCACCCCTCTAGTAGCAGCGAAGCCGCCCATCCGATGCGCCCCATTCCAGATGGAGAATTCGAGCTCATCCCATTTGGAAAAGACCCCGACAAGAAGCGAAGATTGGAGCCGGTCTTCCCGAGCTAGCGAGGAAACAATTGAGAGTATGCCTCTGGGAGAATGCAGACCTGTTTGTGTGGAGTATCGCGGAGATGCACGGGTTAGACCCTGATGTGGCCTATCACCACCTCACCATCGACCCTGCCGTCAGAGCAGTAGCCCAACATAGACAATGGTAGCCCCCAAAGAAAACAGTGGCTGCCAAACAGGCTGTAAAAGACCTATTAAAGGCAAACTTTACATCGGAGGCCAAGTACACCACTAGGCTATCCAATGTTGTACTTGTTAAAAAGAATAATGGAAAATGGCGCATGTGTATTGACTATACTGATCTTAATAGGGCCTGCTCTAAAGACGCATATCCCCTTCCCAACATAGATAAACTAGTTGGTAATTCTACCAGTTTAAAATTGATATCTTTCATGGTCGCCTAATCGGGCTACAACCAAATACCCATGGCAAAAAGCGACAAGAGGTACACGACCTTCATGCCCGAATCGGGAAATTATTACTACAATGTAATGCCCTTTGGCCTGAAGAATGTTGGCTCTACCTACCAAAGGATGACGAACAAAGTCTTCCGAGGAGAAATCGGAGACATGCTCGAATTCTACATGGACGACATGACGTGAAGTTCCGCGACGAATCTGATCACACGACCCTTTTAAGAAAGGTCTTCGAGCAGGCCAGAAAGTACAAGATACGCTTCAATCCAGAGAAGTGCACGTTCGGCGTACGAGCAGACAAGTTCCTCGGTTTCTATCTAACCAAACGAGGAATCGAGGATAACCCCGACAAGTGCAGAGTCTTCTTCGAGTTTCCCACGCTGAACTCAAAAAATTCCATCTAGTCCCTCAACGGGATGCTCGCATCCATTTCCCGCTTCGTAGCCAAATTTGCCCAATACGCCCTCCCCTTTTTCAAACTCCTCCGCAAGGAAGCTGCATTCGAATGGAAAGAGGAATGTGACAAAACTCTCCTCCACTTGAAGTAAGCCCTATCTGCACCTTAAGTCCTCTCCCGACCAAAAAATGGAGAAACATTTTTTCTCTACCTCGCTGTCGGAATCGAGCCTGTGAGCGCCGCCCTCATTCGTGAAACCCATGACGGGCAGAAACCCATCAATTTCACAAGCAAGGCGTTGCAAGGTCTAGAGCTGAGGTATTAATAGATAGAGAAGATGGCCCTCACCCTTATTGCTGCAAGGAGACTGAGGCACTATGTTCTGGCCCATACTATCGTGGTACACACGGACCAACCCATAAAGCAACTACTGGGCTGTCCAAACATGGCCGGAAGGATGCTCAAATGACCGCTGGAACTATCCGAATTTGACATCCAGTACGAGAGAAGAAAGGGCCTCAAGGCATAAGCACTAGCTGGCTTCGTAGTAGAAATGACCTTTCCCGGCTAACCGAACGAGGGTGCCTGCAAGTGGGTCATATTTGTTGGCGGAGCATCCAACTCGGCGGGGAGCAGAGCAGGTTTCATCCTAGAAAACGAGGAGGGAATCCTCATCGATGTTTTACTCACATTGTCCTTCCCCACCTCCAATAACCAGGCTGAATACGAAGCCTTCTTGTTTGATCTACACCTCGCCGAAGACTTGGGAGCAAAAGAAGTTGGCATCTCCATCGGCTCTCAGCTAGTGGCCCTTCAAGTCCAGGGGGAATACCAGGTCAAAAATGACAACTTGTTAGAATACCTAGCCCTGGTTAAGGAGAAGATGGCAAAGTTCACCTCCGTGGAAGTAAAACATGTTCCGTATGAACACAACGTCCAGACAGACATCCTATCAAAACTAGCCAGCATGAAGAAGAAAGGGGGAAACAAATCCGTCATCTAGGAAATACTTCCACGATCTAGCATCGAGAAGCGTTCACGACCCTCGACGTGCAGGTCGTCGGCGACGACCATTGTTGGATGACCCCTGTATACAATTACCTCACTAAAAATGAACTACCATCTGACCTGAAGGAATCCAGCGTAGTAAGGCGTAGAGGATGCTTCTACGTTCTAGTTGAGAACAAGATGTATATGCGAGGATTCTTCATACCCCTCCTCAAATGCGTCGAGGAGGAGATTGTGGCCCATGTCCTACACGAGATCCATAAAGGAATCAATGCCTAGCACCTAGGTGGGAGATCCCTCGCGAGGAAAGCTCTGCGAGCATGTTACTACTAGCCGACCATGCAAAACGATGCAAAAGAGCATGTGAAGAAATGCGACAAATGCCAACAGCACGGGGGCATGCTCTTGGTACCACCCAACGAGCTCAAGGAAATATCCTCCCCATGGCCATTCGCTTGGTGGGGCCTGGACATCTTGAGACCCTTCGTTGTAGGCTCCAACAAAAATAAGTACTTAATAGTGGGCGTGGACTACTTCACCAAGTGGATAGAAGCTGAGGCCCTGGCCAAGATAACGACCCACAACATACTTCGTTTCTACAAGAGAAACATCCCTTCCCGTTTTGGCATTCCTCAAGCGATCGTCACAGACAACGGGACACAGTTCATGGACAAAACTTCCAGGAGTTCGTCGCTCAACATGACACTAAACAACACTTCGCATTCGTCGAGCATCCGCAGACTAACAGGTAAGTCGAAGCGGGAAACATGGTAACCTTACGAGGCCTCAAACGAAGATTGGACGAAACAAAGACGTAGTGGGTCGAGGAGCTGCACAACATACTCTGGGCCTATCGCACTACACCTCATTCATCGACTGGGGAAACCCATTTTCGCCTAACATACGGGACGAAGGCGGTAATCTCCATCGAGACCCATGTACCGTCCAGGAGAATAGAAGCACCTTTGGACTAAGAAACAAACAGCTAGGCCCTAAGGGAAGAACTCGACCTCGTCGAAGAAGTTCGGTCAGGGGCAGACTCCGTGAAGTCTTACTCAAACAGAAAATCATGATTAGGCACAACGCCAAAGTCATCCAATGAGAATTCCAAGTGGGCAGCCTCGTCATAAAGAGGAATTACAAAGATTCTCGAGAGGGCAAGCTCACCGCAAACTAGGAGGGACCCTACCACATTAGAGCGGAAATGGATAACGGGGCCTACTACCTAGAACACCTCACCGGGGAAGAATTACCTCGACCATGTGTCATACCCCAAATTTTACCCTCATATTTTTTGCATTGTTTGTATAGCATATCATGTCTGTCATTTTTCATAATACCCAATTTATCAGCTAAAATAAACTTGTCGGATTTACAGCCGAATCGGTCAAATAAAGTCAACTGCGCGTAAAATCAGTGGACGAAAAATTTTAAAATCGAGCCTGCAAACGTTAGTGATATTAATCTGCGTTTCACGTAGTTTAACCTGACGTGCTCATTTAATTTTTTCGACCACTTTTCGGTCGCATTTTTGGACAGTTTAAGTCATTTTAGCGGGTAAAATTTATTTCAAAATTTGACCAAACGCTGTATTTTTCCGAATCGTATATTTTTTGCTAATCACTTTGGTGTATTAACTTTATTTTTCTGAACACTTCGATACCGGTTCAATTACTCGTTTTTACCGTTTTTTGTTTATATTTATTTATTATTAATAATCACTTTTGTTAATCAATTTTTTTAAATTTATTTTATTTGCAAATAGTTAATATTTAATTCTGTTTAATATTTAATATTTTATTGTTATTTTTGAATTTCTTGTTTTTTATCCATTTTTGACAATGCTTAATTAACAAGTTTGGGAAAGCAGTTTTGTTTTGCTCCATTTTTGTGAAAAATGTTTAGCATAGACTAAGAGAAGAGAGGTGGACCACCCTTGGAACCCTTCCCACATTAACACCATACACACCTTCATCACAACATCAAAAAGTGACTTCACTTTACACATAGCAGGCTTTTTCCACTTCATACATACATACTTCCTGCAAAACCCTTTGTTTGAAGACCTCTCACCCAAAACAACACAAGCCATTTTTTTTTCACTGCTCATAAACAAACATTGCGCATGAGAGAAGAAGAGGATGAACATAAAAAAGAATTCTTCATCTTTTTCAAACACACTCATCACCTGCACATAAAATCATCTCTCAACTTTTCATTACAACCATATACTTACCTCACTTCTTTTCCATGCTTGTTCATGTAGCAGCATGCACATGTTGACACCACCGCCCCATTTTCTTCTTCATAAACAATTACTATAACCCCCACCCTTTCACATAGCTCTCACCATACCACTGCCAAACCGTTATCGACGCCGACAACTCGAAGAAACCATATTGAAAGCTACTGCTACAACTTCAGAGGCTAAAGGTATCTTCTATCCTTGTTGTCATTTCTTTTTATTTCCTTCATTTTTTATAATAGCAATGGTGGAGTTATGCTGAATGTGCTTGTCGTTGTTATTTTTGGAGTTGAGTGCGAGCTGCTGCGGTTGTTTGCTTGAACACTGTTTCTTTTTTTAAAAACTTGTTTAATATTATTTTTTATTTCTTCTTTTCCCTTTAATTTATGTCTTATAATATAGAAGAAAAAACGGTTTGTCTTAGCTACTTATTTATATTCTTTTTAAATTATTTGTTAAAATTTTATCTTTAATTTAATTTATATGGCATCTAATAATACCAAATATTTTAATCTTTTATTTCTTTCATGTTTCATATATAAATGTAATACTTGTTTGATTTTTGTTTTTTATAGTACAGTTTACATCATGTGTATAATATGGGGTTCAAATATAATACGTTACAGTATGTCGAAATTGCTGGGAGTTTCTTAGTTTTGTTCCTTTCTTTTTTTACTATTGTTTTGTTATAATAATTAGTTATACATTATGTAACTTTAATAATTTTTTAGTTATTTATTAGTTATTTATATCGTTAGTTTTTAGGTTAATATATACACTTTTTCTTTTCTTTTGTAATTTAAGTTTACTGTTGCTAAAAAGAGAAAGAAGATAAAAGGTATGTAAATATATTTAAGTTTAGGAAAGACTAATTTTTAAGATAGTTTTTTTTATTGCTTTCATTTTAGTTTATTTAATATTAAAATTCAAAATGGAACGCCAAAAAGTTGAAATAATATTACAGCTAAGGCCCTCCGTTATCGACGTGCCTCGCCCAGGAGGTAGGCACGACAACCGACCACAGGTGCACGCCCAGGTACAAGCGATGCACCACCAAAAAGGATCTAAGCATGGGTCAGACAAAAAGACCTACCCATGCTCGACGGTGGTTCCTCGATCGAGTCCGACGTCGTCATAGTACCATGAACGGCAAAACCCTAGCTCACAATGGGAAGTTCACGCCGCGAACTCAGGCCACGATCGTGACTTGAGCTCTGCCCCTGCCCGGACATAACCCGAGCCTTTCAAATAGTTCCCCACACTATCGAACGCCATTCTCCGAGCATACCCAGTACATAACAAATTACTAAGTGCCTCTCACGACTACATTGGACGGCGCATGAAACTTAGAAAATATTAGACAAGATGCAAATAATCACACAATATCTTGATACATATTAAGATAACGTGGCCACGATGAGTCGTTGCTGTGCACGACACAATAAAAAAGGGCCAAGCCCTACAAAATAAAATTACACAAATTACAACATTAATCAGGTGGCACGCAGGCCAAAGCACAAACTAGGGAAAACTCACTGCTCCTCTTGCCGAGCCTCCTCCTAAGTCACCTGCCCCTGCTCTTCACCGCCTTCGCCGAACTAGAGGAAATCGGGGACGACTATCTAGCCCTTTTTGATTGTACAAAGGAACCTTATGCCCTTTGTGGTCATCTCGACTCAAGGGTTCACCAGCTTCAGTTGGTCCACGACATTCTGAAAAGCCTCATCGCCGATGGCCACAAGGTTGTCTGCGGCCTGAGTAAATCGAGCGACCAGCTCTGACCGAGTTAACAATTTCTTCGTCTCCTCAGGCTCATCCTCAACGGGGGAAGCAACGACTTTCAACTTCGCCACCAAGTCCTTGGCGCTTTCATCCAGGCATCCAGGGCGTCCCTCTCCGAAGCCATCTCCTCGCGACCCTTATGTGCATCCTCTTCGAGTTCCCTGTCTCGCTCCTCCGGAAGCTTTTTTTACCTTTTCTTCCAGGGCCGCCGTCACAACCTGGAATTTCTTCAGCTCGAGCTCAAGCGCGGATCCGTCCTCGGTGTACACCACGACAATCTCCAGGATCCTCATCAAGGCAGAGGCATCCTACGCAAGCATGACCGCTTGCTGGGATGATCTATCTCCTTAAGCTTCAGTGATTCAGCCCGCAGAATGGATAAGGAGAACCCCTCGAAAAACTTCTTGTTATGTAGGAAGGAAGGCAGCTCGAATTTTCTTTTGACAGACTCTTGGCTGAGATCCACAATTTCATTCGTACGAGCATGTTTGGGCCTCAAACTCACAGGCAGAGGGGACGTCTGAGTGGTCGGAGGAGTCGAAGAGGAAGTCCCCGACCCTGTCTGCGGAGGAGCCTCCCGTTGTCCAATGCGACTTCTTCCTACGGAAGCACCGCCCTTCATCTTCCCGTGAGCATGCTTTATCATCCTCTCCTGTGCCGAAGACATATTACCTGCAAAAAAAAATAACGAGCACGTCAGCACGTGGAAAGAAAAAGAAAAGAACATCTCAAACAAAATAAGGAAAAGCGAGGAGCTACTCAAAAGTTTGAGAGCCTCCTCGCAAGTGCTACACTCGAGGAGCTCTTTAGTGTTAATATAACGGGCTTCCATTTGTAGCCCCCGATCTTCCTCGTAAAGAACATGCCCCGCTCGAGTCACGCACTGAGCAGGAAGGAAGCCGTCCACGAAGGCCATCAGCTTGGCATAGCTGGCCCGATCATCATCTACCAACTGACGAGGAGTAACTATATACTCATCAGTCGAACGAGTGAAGCCAGCCCCGCTCCAGCAGAAGGGGAAGGTGAACAGCCTCCGGGTAACTATTTTACCCTCCTTGTCTATCAGGTCCTCCCCATTTTTGTCTGTGGAGACCTCCCACACAAAAGTCGAGTCGGTGGCTTTCTCCGACACCGGCTCGATCACATAAAACCTCTCTTTGAAAGTCTGGATGAATTCAGAGAAAGGGTTGAACAATTTCCTTCCCTGTTTCAAGGAAACCCAACCAAACTTCCACCCCGACACCTGCCGTTGAAGATGGAAGATAGTGAAGAAGAATGGAAGGGTGGCTCCGATCTGCAAGTATTTGCACACCAATTCATACACCCGCATAAAGGCAATGGAATTTGGATGCAGTTGGGACGACGCCAGGTCCAGATGTACGAAGACTGCCCGTTGAAAATCCGTTAAGGGCAGCCTCAACCCTATCTCTTTAAAAACGTATTCGTACATGGGAAATCTCTCCCCGTAAGACGAGCAGGTATGGTCGTCCTCTGTAGGAAAGTGGACCCTCCACTCTCCCTCCGGTCCCACCATGGTAAATGCGTCCCCGGTGTACGAAGCGAAGAGCGAGGCATGCTCCATCAGCTCAGCTATAGTCTACTCATCAGTTGATGACCTCGCGGAAGTCCTCCCCCCAGCATCAGGAGATAAGGAGTCGTCATCTGTCTCAGTGTCCTCCGAGGAGCTATTCTCAGAAAAATCTTTGGGTGGTTCGTCCTCGTCAACTCTGCGCGACATCGCTTTTACCTAAAAAGCAAAAGGAAAAAGTAAATTCGATGCAAAAATCAAATCCACCCTTCCACTGCTAGTCAAGTGAAAGGGCGCGTAAAGGGCCAAGGATAGAATCCTCAACCTAAGCCCTATTCAAATGGCGCATCTAAAACAAACAAGGAGGTGCCCGATAGTCCTCCCTGGCACATCCAGGGAAAGGTCCCCGCGCACAAAACCCAGAACTCTTATGAAAGAACCACCAAAGTCAATGGCCCCCCTCTGGCAATGGCGCCACAGTATCGTCCCTGCTCCGGAATCAACTAAGACCTATGGTCTGCTACATTTCCCTTTCCTAAAACAATCACTACGACGCTGACAGCAGAGAAAGTGGTCACGCCACCGTCTGCCACAAACAACCACCACAAAATGCCCTAGAACTACCTTTTTTCAGCCCTAACCCCGTGCATTCTAAACCGTAACACCAGAGAAGCAAATAGTAAACAAAGATTCGACATACTTACTTGGTCGAGGAAGAAACTTCTGGGTGCAAGTAGCTCTGCTCGGATTTGGTACGGTGGCCAGAATGAAACTGGACGACGACGAGCGACGGAGAACGAAGAACAGGAAACAGTAGGAGAGAGAAGCAAATGTTCTAAATGAACAGACTCTCAGTATTTATAGGCAAACTCCAAGCACGTGCACGAGCACGCGCGGGTAGGGCATCATCGTGATCCTAGCCTAGCCATCATCACGCATTTAATACAGCACATGGCTCGAGGCACACGTGGCATCTCCACTCTTCAGATCCCATCAACCGTTGGACTCCCCGGATCCCAAGCTCCCCGACGACGATATTTCTGGCGTTCAAGCAAGTATTCATCCGAACACAATGAAGCAAACAATCTTTAAGTCATCGTTACCGTGTCCGGTAGCAATGACTTAGGGGGCTACTGTTCCGGACTGGCCCAATGGCTAGGCATGGCTAAATCCACTTCTGCTCTCAAAACGACCCAATTGTCTAAGTCCAACCTCTTTGGTGGAAAGTTTACCTTTCTGCCCCTCCAACAGGGGAGGCTGACCAATTTACCCTTGGTCACAACACCTCTCCCCGCCAGTCTCTACCCGTTACGAATGGTTCCACCATCCAGAAACAGTCAAGACGCATGTGCCCGGAAATATACATTTGCCTGTCCCAACGGTTAGTTCTGGTCGTTACCTATTCTTCGGAAAACGGTTATCTCGCCCCGAAAATAGGGACCATTGGCCAAGCGCTGAAGGCACTATAAAAACCCTCCCAGGTATCAAAATATTCACCCTGAAACACTCATATTTTGTACTCTCTCTCTCTCTCTCTTGCTCATTTTCTTACTTTAGTATCAGAGTGCCTTGCAGGTACACCTCATCCTCCTCTCTCACACCCAACATCACAGACGCTTGTCTTTGACCCATCTCAGGTTCTGATCAACCGGTAAGATCAATATATATATATATATATATATATATATATATATATATATATATATATATATATATATATATATATATATATATATATATATATATATATATATATATATATATATATATATATATATATATATATAAAGATGACTAAGTTTTTTTAGAAGATGAAAAGACAAATTACACTAAACTAATGATATTTAAATAAAGTTTAAAATTGATTAACGAATACGGATATCCGCAGCTACGAGTATCATTAAACCTACATCCATGTCCATTAATAAATAGGTATTTAAATATTAATTTATTTTATCCTTAAATATCTATTAAGCTATTTGTCTCATATCTATGACAAATTTTATCTACGAAAATTCGCAAATACAAATTTTTTTATCATCCCTAACGATACATTTCATCTCACTAATGTTGCAAGCTTGTGATTTTGTCGATATGCAACATCACACCATTGCCTTTCTGCTTTGTTCTTCATTTAATTGTTTTTATATTTTCATTTTCCTGTTTTTTTTTCAGCTTTGGAATTCTGCATATGTATTTGAGATTACAACTATTTTATAATGTAATCCATTATCAATAATGAAATCATTTCCAAATTCTCCTTTTTTCTGTTTGTAGATTTAACTTCTGAAATGAAATTTGGCTTCTCACTGTTCATTGAAATAATCATCTTTCCAAAGAATTAATATGCATTTTCTCCTTAGTTGTATTGACGATTTTTGAAAAATTTCTCTATAAAAAAATTGAGATTTCATCCTTATGTTAAGATTCTCTTATTTGGATTTTTCATTAAATCAACTAAGTAGAATCTATAACATGGTATATACATGATGTAATATTTTATTATTTTTCAATTTTAAATTACTAATACATGGGATTTATCCATAGTAAAAATATAAGTTTGTTTAATTAACAAAATTAACCCACACTAACATCACAAATGACTGAGATTAATTATTCTAAGCATTGTCTGATATATATAAGCTGATAATATAAGCATAACTTTACTGATATATAAGCATAATCTGTATGGGAGAAACATGTCTAGAAGGTATTCCTATTAGATCCTTAAAACAACATGAACATTTTTAAAAACCCAAATCCATTACAAATTGAAGTCCGTTATATAAGTGATGAGCATGCCATATCTCAGCCATACTCCAAGTTAGAAGCCATTGTCCACTTGAACATCATCCTCCATTTTTTCTCATCTTTAAATTTCATCTCCAACCTCCATATTTTTTTCAAGGAGATCCATAAGCAGCCGAAAACGCAAAAATAAGAAATATTAGATTTTCTGCCTATAAGTAGCTCATATGGTGTCTTCTCTTTGATAGATCAAATGAACACTCTGTTTAAGAAATGGAATGCAGTATTAATCGCATCCTCCCACAAGTAATTAGGCAAATTCATTTTGCTTATCATTTTCCGAGTCATATCTTTTAAAATCACATTTTTTACGCTCAATAATACCATTTTGTCGTAGAGTTCTTAGACATGAGAAGTTATGAGTAATTCCATTTTTGTTACAAAATTTTTTAAATTGATGGTTTAGAAATTCACCACCATGATCACTACGGAGTGTGATAATTTTCAAACTGTAAAGAATTTGACAATCTTAGCAAACTTAACATAAGCTTTAAAGGTTTCTTTCTTGTGGGCTAAGAAGAACGTCCACGTAAAACTAGATTAGTCGTCCACAATTACAAACCTGTAATAGTTATCGCCTAAACTTATTGTCCTTAAAGGGCCAAACAAGTCTAGATGGAGAAGTTTGAGAGGTTTTGAAGTTGAAACAATATTTTTCGATTTAAAAGATACTTTCGTTTGCTTTCCGGTTTGGCAAGCATCACAAAGTTTATCTTTAGAAAACTTTATTTTTGGTAGACCAACTACTAAATTTTTGGATGTTATCTTATTTTTTAAGTCAAAATGTACATGCCATTAACGTTTATGCCATAACGAAGAATCTTCATTCTTAGTGACTAAACATTTAATACCATAAATTGATACATCATCTAAATCAAGCAAATAGATGTTATCAACCATAGAACCCTTAAACACAAGAGTTTTACTTTCTTTATGTTCAATTAAGAAAACTCAAGGTATTAAAAAACAATATGATACCCATTGTACATTATTGCTAACGCTAAGTAAATTATGTTTAAGCCTTTTAACCAATAAAACACCTTCTATTGCTAATTGGGGATTTCCCGTAACACATTCTCCTAGTATTTTGTCTTTTGTGTTGTCTCCATACGTGACATGATTACTTTCTTTGTGATCAAACTTGATAAACATCAGAGTGTATCATGTCATGTGTCTTGAACATTTGTTCTCTAGGAACCATAACCTTTTGTGCGGAGGCAAAACATTCCTACAGAAAATAAAACAGCAATTTAGGTATCTAGCTAGTGGGGCATGGGGGTTAGTTAAAGAAAACTTAGGTATCTAAGTTATGGCACCATTAGGAACTTTCACATTCCTAATGTGGCAAAGAGGCCTAATGTGACATTTATCACCACAATAATTACACGTTTCTTTAGATAAAATAATCTTTCTATATCTTCTAGTAAAGCAAGGATTATCATTTCCTCTTTACCATGAAGAAGTAGAAACAATAGTCGATAGAAAAATAGTTTGTGCTAATTATCCTTTAAAGTTTTCATTATTCACGTTTCAAAATTGAACAAGTATTATAGTCTATCTTTAATACCTTTTCAGGTAAAGTATCAAAAACATTATACTACTCATAAACGAGAGAGATGTAACACCTCGATTTTTTCATTTATTGTCTTTGAGTTTAAAATGCTTTACATTATTTATGTGAGTACTTTATTTAATTTATTGGTATTGTTGAGGATGGGTATAGTTTAATTAGAATTATCATTAGTTTTAATTATTTAAATAATGAGAAATTGAGCTTTGAGGAGGAAATTAAAATTTAAAATAAAATTAAGGAAAATTTTGGAATTAGTGAGAATTGAGGATAACTAGTGAACTAATAAAAATAATAGGGTTTTGTTTAATTAGATAGGGGAATTAGAGTTAGGTGTTGTTTGGAAGAATAAGCTATCAGCATAGTCAAAGAGTAACCTATGAGAGATTTTGGAAGGAGAAGAGAGAATATCCATAGCCAAAGCTTCAAGGTTGCTACAAATTTAAGGTAGGGGGATTGATAATGATATGAGTGTTTAGGAATGAAGGATAGAGAAGATTTCTCATCCTCTTTTCATTTTCTTTCTATTTTTTGTCCATTGATGAAATTTTTTAATTTTGAAATGGTTTGTGCAAAATCTCTCTTGATTGTTGTGATATGCATTTGAATTTTGTGATGTATTAGGGACTGGTTTTCATATAAAATCGTAGGTGAAATTCTGAGTTTTAATGTTCATATTAATATGCTTTAAATTGATAAACATGTTAATGGTTTTTACGGTTAGTCGATGATATAAATGATTAATATGTGTGAAATTGATGTGCTTAATGTTGTATAAGTGATGATGATTTGTTATGAGTTTTGGGCTTTCTGGGTTGAAATTGGAGCTTTGAAAGTGCTCCAATGGAGAAAATGCAAAAATATGTGTTGTGCACATTGATGACGGGTGTCACCTTCGTGACAGGTCAAGTGTTACTACGTTGGCCAAGCTAACAGAAGACGAACCGACCTCCATGAACTCAGGAATGGCTCTTTGCCCAAGCATTAGATTGACGACGTTTTTGTGAAGGAGAGGGGTGACAGGAAGGCGTGACGACCGACATGCCTTGAGGGCTGATCGTCATCCATTGTTTGATCGATTTTGGATTGTTCGACTCGATTTTTCGAGTGGATTCTATTTTTGTTGTTTATTCAATTTTTTTATGTTGATGAGTATCGATGAGTATTTTCAAAAATTTATATAATTTTATTATTATGCAAAGTTATGATAAAAGTGTTGAGTTATGTTGAAATGTTTGGTTCAAAGAGAAACCATTGTTGTGGCATTGTACTGACGATATTCATTTTGAGTTTAGATTCAGAAAGGAATCAATAACGAGTAATGGAGTTGGAGGTTTGAGATGAGTATTACATTTATTTGTTACATTCATGTATCATGTATATCGGAGATAGGTAAAACTTCGGTCCAATAACGAGTCTCAAGTTCAGAGACGAGCTGATGACAAGTTTAATGGTTCGGAGAGAAACCAGTGACGAGTCTAATGGTTGAGAGAGGAATCAATGACGAGTGTATTAATCGGTAATATGCCTCTGATATCCAAAACTTTGATACCACATGCTTTGGAGTAGAAGAGATGAATATTGCATGCATAATTGCATTTGTGATTGAATATTCTTGTAGATGATTTATGTAATTGATGATTGATATTAATTGTACTTTCCTTGTTGTTTTATGCACTGCTAACATATGCAAATGTATTTTCACCCCCTGTTTATTTGTCTGTGTTGTTCTTTATGTTTGTGGTGCAAATACTTAGGTAGACGAGTCTTAGTTGCTTTTGTGTTTTTGAGGATGGCATATTGACCTTCTTCGTCATTTATTGCTTTTGAGTTTATTTTAGTTTTTGTGTATGATAGTGTAACACTAGGACGTGTTACCTTTATGTTTTGTATTATGAGAATTATTGAACTATTTCTTTTATGATTTAAAATGAATGTGATATTTATTTACGAGACAATTTTGAGTTGACTTATTATTATTTATTTCCACTACTATAGTATGATAATTGAAAAAGATGTTTATGTTGAGAGAATGTGACACTCAGTTTTTGAGTAAATTATCCGCGTGTTTTTTTTTTAAATCAAGTGTTTGGAGTTTATAGTGTTACAAGAGATGCATGCTCTTCCTTTAAGAAATCTAAAACACTATTAAGATCGTTAATTTTCTTTTCAAGTTTTGAAATAAGTTTTTTTATTTTAGATAAATTTTCTTATAAGCACCTATTGCGTTATTTCTCTAAATGCTTTCGACAATTATTTGTAAGAAGGTTTACATTCAAGACTAGAATCATATACCTCTGAATCTTTACTTTTTTCGTGCGTCATTTAAGCTAGAATTGAAAGTTGAAGAGTAGCTCTTATCTTCTTCTTCCCAAGCGATATAGGTCATACGACATTTGGCATGATTGTTCTTCTTCTTGTAGGAGTCTTTTTCCTTTTTCTTATTGCGCTTGTTAAGACTCAGACACATTATTCAAAAATAGCCTGAATTTCCGCATTCAAAGCATGTGACATCTTCCTTTCTTTTATTTTCTTTCTTATGCGGATGTAACTTCTTGAAATTAATCATATTTTTGTGAATGTTTGAGCTTTTGCTTCTTCATATATTGATTATGCACTTGATGAATAACCTCATATCTTCTTCTTTGGAAGATTCTTCATCAAAACTATCACTATCATCCTCTACTTTCTTTGTCTTTGACGACAAAGCTTTCAAGGAGATATCTTGTTCCTCTTCTTTAACCTTCTCTTTCTCTTTCTTTTTAGCTTTCAAGGAGATATCTTGTTCCTCTTTTTTAACATTCTCTTTCTTTTTAGCTTTCAAGGAGATATCTTGTTCCTCTTCTTTAACCTTCTCTTTCTTTTTAGAGCTTACTTTGCTTGTAACGAACTGTTTCAGCCCATTCTCACGTTAAGTTAGCTTTCAAAATAGTTTTATGATATCCAAATTATTAAGATCATTTGATGTTTTAATGACTGTATCATTTGATTGTTATTTCATGCATATAGACCTTAAAATTTTGTGCACAATCTTTGTTAGAAAAAGACTTTCCTAAGTTATTTAACTTGTGTGCATAGATTCCACAGTTTAATCGAGTCCCATACAGAAAAGTCCACACTCCTCTGTTAACATATTGATCTTAGAATCCTTAACATCTCAAATTCCCTTGTAAAGGACTTAAAGAGCATTTCACATTGTTTGTGAGCTCTTATAATTCCCTTGTAAAGGACTTAAAGAGCATTTCACATTGTTTGTGAGCTCTTATGATGTAAGATAGAATAATATATTTTAGAGTTCAATAAAAATATAAGTATACTTCTCGCCTTCAAATCATATGATACCTTTTGAGAGGTTAACAACACCATCGACTTTATTTTTTAGAATAAAAGGCTCATCTAACCAACCGGGCTATATATTATCGAGTTCTCCCTCTTGCTTCATCATCAAAAGCATTACTTATATATTTTTTATGCTCTTCAATGCAACCTGAGTATTTCTTATAATTTAAGACAATTTAAGACAGTGGGAGTATTACTTTGCCCTAAAAATTCACAGGATAGAAACAATCTTATAAAAACACATGTAGCCATCATCTTATTACTCTTGTCCTGAAAACTATTTTATCTCCTCCTGTAACCCCACCCATGGATTTCACATTCTCCAAACCACCACCATGAGGCAACAACAACTTAGTAGGCAATGCCCAAAATCCAATACCACATAATCTATAATTTCCTGAACCAAAAAACTGACATAGTAATTGAGTCATAACTCTAAGAACTGCATTTAATCATCAAACTTACAATATGATATTTCTCACAATCCATTAAAGATCAGCTCCACTTCTTTGACCCTCCCTGTCGAGATAAGGCCACCAACTCAAAAGTCAAACAAGCTTCTGCTGCTATGCCTATACACCATTAACTCTCTTTGCATTGTCTACAACATCACAAACACAATAAACCTTAGCAAGCCAACATAGTTATTAAAATCAAAACCATCTTTACTGCAAAGTAAGGTGAGGGGTGCCCAGGGTCCAATCAACCGGCCTCCCTCATGCCCAACACTATTAGACTTAGTGCGTAAATATAAATGGTGTGTGGTTAATGTGAGTCTCTTAACGCACTCACGTTTAGAACTGAACATAATAGAATTAGAGTTTGACTAAACTCATCTCTATAAAACTGACTTGTAAGGAGAGGGGTTGAGGAACAAACCTAAAATCAATTGCAATGCTGATACGAAATAACTGAGTACAATAGGAGGCAAAACAAAAGGTAGTTCTTGCAGAGTGTCAACTATGCCATTGTTATCATGTTTATAAGATGATATTCAATCCAAATCACTCATTACAAACTAACCTTTGCACCAAGATCAGTATCAAATTAAGGTCTCAAACTCCAACTTGAAAAATCACACAAAACACTGCCTTATAATTCAATTACCATAAGCATTGCTTCCAATTACTATAGAAATTCTAAACCTCTATGAAGTTGTACAGTTGGAAATTAGATCATCATCACAAACAACATTGGCAATCTTCTTCCATGTGCTAGTATCACTGTCTCTAAATTTGAGAGGAATTTTCACAAAAGAAAAAGAGATGGTAATGATATTGAAAAAGTGTCTAATCAAAAACACAGATCCGACCCATGAGCGACAAGAACAGAAAACTAAACAACAAACAAGAATTACTGATCGACGAGACGACGCAAGCGACTGTGTTCGTCATCAAAACATATCTCAAAATCAAGATCGAAGCCATATCAGAATTGACAAGAAACACAACCAGAAGAAACATAATCGGAGTAAGAGATGCAACCAGATTAGACAACATGCAACAGATCGTCAAAACGATGACATCAAACATCAAAATCAAATCAACAACAAATTAGACGTGCAAAATCGAAGAAAGGAATGCATCAAAGGTTGAACGAAATCAAGATGAATGGCTCATAAAATTGATAGTGGATCAAACTTTGATGTAAGGGTTTGGGCCTTTAGGTCTATTTTTGTTTTTCTCTTCTTGTATTAAGGGTTGAGCACCCGATGTGCTCATCATAATTCAAGTTGTTGTTTATCAAAAAAAATTGAAACCCCTAAAAGTTGGATAAGACCAAATTAGACAAGAGAATTTTGGTTTTAGAGATAAAAAATGACTCTTAACATGAGATCAAAACTGAGTTTAGAATAAACACACTAGATTTGGAGGAGAAAATAAAAATACATTAAAAAGAGAGAAAGGGGAGAAAATACATAAAGTTTGGATTGTCCGAGCATTCCCTAAACTATCAATATCTCTTACTCTTATCTCTTTCCTTTCATACCCTATCTTGACTGCAAGAAATAGAATGACTCACAGTATTACAACTGATAAGCTAGTGGAAATATTCAACAATTTAAATGAGTGATGGAAATGATAAATACTCATTGAGATCTCCAATCTCTTTTCTGATGGAAAGTATCTTCTTTATCAGATGCCATTGTTATCGTTCCATTTGCAACTCTCTGCAAGTTAAAGACTGAAATCAGTAATCATAAATGAAAAACTACAACATGATAATCAGCTTAGAATTGTAGTGTTGATTTCAAACTCGCGAATAATTAAATTCTGCTATAGCGCTGTCGCCGCTATTTACAACATTGACAAATCTATCAACCAGTTTGTTCAACATGACATTTACTTATGATGGGTTTCGAAAGGAGATAATTCATACAAACCTTAAGACACTGGCTCTTTCTAATGTCGCAAACCGGATAATCTTGTGGACAACAGTGACGCTTATCCTTACAACACACAGCAGAGTTTACACCACAACATTTCCAAGAGAAACATATTCCAAGAAATTTCCAGGCACAACAACATGTTTCCCCTTCTGAACAGTGAGTAAACAGATTACACCTTACAGGACCTGGTGGAGGTGGAACCGGAGGATTAGGTCTGGTCTTAGTTGGGTATGAAGCTAACATGTTGATTCCACATAACCCTGCAGAATCTTCAGTGTTTCGTAAGATGTGTATGTAACCATTCATTCCCCAATATTTCCCCCATGAATTCTTCACAATCCAATAATCTACTCCGTTCTCCGAACCATATCCTACAATCAACACCGCATGATCAAGAGAAGTTGAACAAGGTCCAGTGAAGATACCCTGAAATAGAAAAAAAAACAGCATATTATAGCCAATTTGCTATAGTAATTGGTGAAACTATGTTACAATATTGACCATTGAGCTTAACCTTTGAGTACATCTGGAAAGCCCTTGCACTACCACATATGCCTACGCTAACAGGTTGGACTGCAACGGCTTTTAGAAGTTTTTTCTCATCCTTTGAAGGCACATCAGTATAACCATCAATTGTAACAACGCGCCTTTTTAACTGTAGGATTATATGTAAGTAAATCGTTGTAAATACTAATATCAACAAAATTATTAAACAAAAGAGTTAAAGTGAATGATATGACAAGACAATCTATAAGTATTTTATAAAGTACCTTGTCTTTTTTGCAAGGTTCTTGACGAACTCGATACGAGTAATCTTCTTCGGTGTCGATACCTTTGTTGTCAATGATAAATTGATATGCATAATCCATGAGTCCACCATCACAACCACTATTATACCTTGTATCACAATCTACCAGTTCTTGCTCAGAAAGACTTACAAGAGACCCTGTCACAATTTTGTTTATCCCTTCTATAGCACCGGTAGCTGAAAATGACCAACAAGCACCTGCATAATAATCATACATCATTATCACTGAACAAAGTATCACCAAAAGAAAGCAAAATGATCTTATGATCAGAATTGTTAAATAGCATCCATAACACAATACCACTATAGTAGAGCGGAATTTAGATTAACCTCTATTGTTCTGCAATACACACTATTTAAAATAAAATGTTATCGAACAATGTCTACCAAGGTTTTTGCAACCGCAAAAACGGCCGCGACAAAACAGTATCACAGGTGCTGATTCACGGTTTTTACGTCATAAAACAAATTGTGGCTAATTCACACCATGATGACCGCTATCAGTGTCACAACACCTATACCAACTAAAATAGCGAGAACCTTTACGCGACTGCAACGCAACCACGACCGCTATTTAAAACCGTCCAACGGCCCTATAGCACTAAAGCTTAGCTTAATTTTAATAATCACTATGAAGTGATTACAAAAACACACCCACCGACGCCGGACACGACAAAGATAATGAGACTGACACGTCGAAACCGATAATAATTTTAACAGATTCATAAATAACTACAAACTCAATTTTATCACATTTTTCAAATCAAATAACTATTTCTATATAGTAGAAAGAAAGAAAGAAAAAGTACCGCAGCTTCCTTGGTCTTTGACGGAAGTAACAGCACCACTCTGTCTCCAATCAATCTCCGACGGAACTTCCACCAGATAATTATCATCATCAACCGGTTGATCCCAAAACTTGTTGAATTTGAATCTTAGCAACGACGGAGGCAAACCGAGACGAGTGGTCTTGAATTCACGGTGAGTGAGATCCGCGAAAGCGTTGAGGTCGAGGGTATAACTGGAATTTCCCATTTGGTTGTGTTTTGAGACAAACGCATAATTGTCTTGGAACACCTTGAACCTGTAAAGCTTCTCTTCGTGAGAAGCGTATGTTTTGGCATGTTGTTTGGTCCAATCTTCGAAGAGTTTAGAAGTGTTTGAAGCAGAGACGAAAGATGAAAGAGAGAAAAAGAGGAATAGGGAAAGCAATTGTGGAATGAATGTGAAAAGATTCATTCTTTTGGGGAAAAAGTTGAGTTTTGATTGCTTTAGGTATATATGACCCCGATTGAGCTAGTCTTTTTATTTTTATTGCATTCTCTCAAATTCTCGTGTTCTAGTAAAGATTTGAGTTTGAAAAAAAAATTAAAAATTTTTGTTGAGGTTTACGTTTTTTTTTTCTTAACGCTTGTCTTTTATATTAATAGATTTTTATATAATTGTTTTTTATTTATTTTAAATTTCGGTTATAAAAACGCATATGACACAAATGGAGCACATGTGACATTTAACTGAGATGAGTTGACATTATGTATTTTGGATTGAGAGTGAAAATCTAAGTCCAAAAATATATAATTTGTAATTTATTTCATTACTTTTGTGATTTTCAAATTTTTTCTTATGAATATTATTAAATATGATGAACATTTGTGAAAGTGATGAACATGTGTGATTTTCAAATTTTCAAATTTAAAATCAGCAATATTCAATGTCAACTTATCTCACTTAAATGTTACAAGTGTTTCGTTTGTGCCACATATGCGTTTTTGTAACGGAAAATTTTTAAGAAGGCAACGATGCAAGTGTTTGTTAAGATAAAGGACTAAATCATAAATAAAAACTTAAAAGATTAATTTGTTATTTTAAAATAATTTAAAGGACCTATACAGTATTTTTGCCGGAAAAAAAACCATAACCTAATATTAATTTTTTTTTCTTCCAACAATCTAATATTAGTTTAAGAGAAATAAAATAATAATCGGTTATAATATTACTAAATTAATTGAGATAGAATGTTGGATAGTTGATTATACAAATTTTTGTTATATAAATATAATTAATGTGTCGTATTGTATTTTTTTAAAGATTAAATATGTTTGTTATTTTTTTTAAATATTTTAAATTTTGTTTGTAGTTCTTCAAAATATTTCGGTTAAAAAATGGTCTTCTTAAAATTTGTCATCCATATTTTAATATTAAAATTGTCACTAATTTAATTACTAAGTAATAAATCGTCGCTAAATTGTAAAAATCGTCGCTAAATTGTAAAAATCATCCCTAAGTTGCAGGAAATACCAAAAATGTGGATGAAAATTTTTAGGAGGATCATTTTTAAAAAAAAAGGCTTAAATGCACTTTTACTTCCCTTAGATTGAACGTTTTAAACTATTGGTCCCCTTATTACAAAATCAGTCATTCTGATCCCTTAATTTTGATGGCCTTTGGATTTTTGTACTCTCTCTCCAATTTTGTATATGTGTCAGTGATGATTAGGATACAAATTTTACTTTTAATGACGCGACATAGATGACTAGATTATTTATTTTTTTACAAAATATATTAACACATTTAATCAAGTAAGTGTTTTTAGAAATTTATTAATTAAAATTTTCAAATTTAATTTTTGAAACCTAGGGATTGACACATCACTCGATACCTCTATCTCTTGTGCTTGATTTTGTAAACACTAATTTCATTTCTTGATAAACTGATGTGGGACTTCTCTCATGTGCTTCATTTTTTCACACCATTCATTTCATCTGAATTTTCTCCCAACTAACAGAACTGTTATTGCTCTTCTTCATTAAAATCTAGAACTTCACGTAACAAAACTGCAACCTGCGAATAAGTTCTTTTAAAAAGTGGTATATACCTGATATCTTTCACAACCAAACATATCTATTTACCAAATGTTAGAATTGAAGGTGAGAAAATACTTAGAAGGGGGGGTTGAATAAGTATGACAGAAAATAATCAAAGATAAAAACTCAAGTATTTTTATCCTGGTTCGTTGAACTCAACTACTCCAGTCCACCCTTTTCAAGAGTGATTTGCCTTTCTCAACAAGGACTTAATCCACTATTCAAATCAACTGATTACAAATAGCAACACCTAAGAACAACTGTTCTTAGTCTTCTCAAGAGCTACTGATCTAACCTAGATCCTCTTAAGGAAAACAACACCTAAGAACAACTGTTCTTAGTCTTCTCAAGAGCTACTGATCTAACCTAGATCCTCTTAAGGAAAACTTCCTTTACAAATTAATGTAATACAATGTAGGAGTAAGAAATTGCTTCTAATAAAGCTATAAACACAACTGTGTTATTTCTCTAAGTTTAGAACAATGTATGAACAGCAAAGAATATGAGAGCTTGAGAGTTTTTCGCGTGAGAGTGTTCTTGCAATAATTTCGTCACTTTTTCACACTGAAGAAAGTGCTATGATATCCTTTATATAGCCACTTGAATATTGGAGAGAATATTATACCGTTGGAGAAGATATTTCCAATATCAAATAGTACTGTCCTTTGTACTATTGCAGCAGAGAGACAGCGCACAAAATGTGGGTGTAGCAATTGTCTGTTGAGCTGTGAGTTTACCATATATGGAATATATCAGAGGAATAATCTTCTTGCAGAGATTTATGTCTATCCCAATTAAGGAAAGATTTGCTGGCATATTCCAACGGATATATTAAAATAATCTTCTTCAAATAATTCTTCAGATAGTTCAGATCAACAATCAATATCAGAGTCTTCAGTCTTCAGAATCTTCTGGAAACTTCAGAGCCTAAGATGTTCTTCAGATGTTGCTGAATCAGAGTCTGGTGCAGCTGTGTGCTTGAAGCGTAACATGCTCTTAGATCAGAGTCTTCACTCAGATCAGAGTCTTCTCTCATTCAGAGTCTCTTCACTCAGAGTCTTCTCTCATTCAGAGTCTCTTCACTCAGAGTCTTCTTTCATTCAGATTCTTGATAATATATGCAGCATGTTGTATCTTCAGAATCTTGATGACTAAGCTCTTATACTTCAGATTCTTCTAATCTTCAGATGCTCTTGAGCCATTCAGAATTTATAGTTCACATCAAATTTGCTCTTTAAGATTAAAATCTTTTGTGCCTGTAGAAAACAGTTTAGAACAAATTTAGAGAGTATAATTCTTGTATACAAATTATCATTAATGTTATCATCAAAACATAGAGATATTACTAAGACACAATCTGTGCTCTTACAATCTCCCCCTTTTTGATGATGACAAAACATGAGAAATTTGCTCAATAAAAATATGAATTAAAATTACTCCCCCTGAGATTAACAATCTCCCCCTGAAATGAATACTCTAATGGAATTAGATACTTCCCTTTCTGGTTGAGTACATTTCAGATTCAGAGCCTGATTGAAGCCTGGTTGACATATGTTTGACTTCTAGAGTCAAAGCTTGATGCCATATTAAAGCTTGATGCCAGATGAACAACTTCAGAACACCTGGTTGTTTATCTTGCCATTTCCTGTCTTGAGTTATCTTTTAGATCATAGTACTCAAGGTTAGATATCAGAGTCTGGTCTACTCAGATTTAGCTATTTTTGATCAGGTTCTGAAAAGATAGATCTCAGGAAAAACTTCAATGAAATTTGTCAGATTTTTTAATAATATCTGGGACACTTAAATTCAAAGAATGTTAGTAACATGTCTGACTTAGTTCAGATAATTGCTTATAGATTTGAACAATCAGATTCTATTTTGTTTCTCCCCCTTTTTGTCATAATCAAAAAGAATTTTAAAAGACAGTAAAGATGCAGAAGAAACACATATCCAGATAAGCAAAAAGATCATTGTCATTAAGTCAAGAGAACATCCAGATTCAGATAAAAGCAAACAAAACATATCAGAAGAAAATCAAAACAAAGCAAAACATGAAAAACTTGTGCAAAACATCAAGTAGGTTTAGCAGATGAGGCTTGTTGAGAAGCAATGAGTTGCAGCAGTGCTGTAATCCTTTCTGAATTTTCATCTTGCTTAGCCATCCAAGTTTTCATTTCTTCATTTGTTTTCTTTTGATCAACCATAAAATCCTTAAGTTCTTTGACATCCTTCTGAAGATCTGTAGATTCTGAAACAGTAGGTTCTGAAACAGTAGATTCTGAAACAGTCTGAGTAACATCAGGTGCAGGAATTTCTGGAGGTGGAGGAGCTTCTAGAAGAAGAATAGGAGGAGTGTTTCTCTTAATCCGTTTTTGATAAGCAGCAAACCTTACTTTTGACAATCTAAGACATTGAGTCCTGATTTTCAAAGCCTCCCTATTCAGTCTGTAAAGATATTTCTTCCAAACAGCGTTAGCAGCCTCTTTGTCCATAGTAGTCATGCAAACATCCATAATGTCAGCAAAGTCTGAGACATTATCCTTATCAAAATCTCTTAACAGAGTATAAACACTTGATCCCAATTCTGCTTCATCAGGGATTCTGGGTTTTCTTGGTTGGGTTAGTTGTGTTTGTGGTGTTTGTTCAGAAGGTTGAGGTTGTGAAGATGGATGTTCAGATGTTTGTGGTTCAGAAGGTTGAGGATTGATTTGTGGTTCAGATGTTGGTTGGTTGGTTTGTGGTTCAGATGTTTGTTGGTCAGAATGTTGTGGTTGAGGTATTGAGTGAATTGGTTGGGTTTCTGTTGGTTGTGGAGTGTTTTGGATTACAAGAGGTTGTGGAGTGAGAGTTTGAGTTGGGGAATTTTGTGGAGAAGGTGGATGTTCAGAAGTTGGAGATTTAAACAGCTGTTTCCAAACACTCTCAGAACGAGGTTGTTTGAGATCATTCAAGCATTCATTAATGTAACCAGATGATTCATCATCAGATGATGTATCAGAGTGGTTAGATTTTTCAGAAGTTGAAGATAAATTGACAGACTGGTTTAAAGGTGTGACATCTAATATCTCATTAGGATCAACGAGATATTCAGGTTGGTCAGAGTGTTCAGGGTGAACATCCTCTGGAATGGTATATTCTGGGATAGTGTTTTGTGGTTGTGGTGTTGTTTGTTGAGTTTGTTGTGGAATTTCTGTTTGTATGTTTGTTGGTTGCTTGGATTGTGGTGTATGAGGGGGGACAGAAGATGGTTTAGAGATAAAAGTTTTAGAAGGTCTGGATCTTCTAAATCTAAGTGGGGAGTCAGAGGGTGTGGGGGTATCAGAATGATGAACAGGATTAGAATCAGTGTTAAATACCTGTTTCAGAGTATCTCTAATTTCTTCAAAAGTTGCTGCAGGAGGATTTGGTTGAACCTTCTTCAGCTTCTTCCTTTTCTTCTTCTTTTCAGCATCTGAATGCTTCCTTTTCTTCTGATGACCTTCACTATCAATTTTTCTCTTACGTCTTCTTTCCCTTGTCAAATCAGGAAGAACTTGGCCTTCCTTCTGCACAAGATTGGCAGGAATCTCAACACCATCTCTTAGGCAGCTAGCAACATACTCAGCAATAAATTCTCTAGGTTCATCTGAGGTGAATAAAGGAAAATCCTTAACAGGAATCCTTCTTCCCCTAACTTCTTCAGAGTTAGTTTTCCTTGGTTTCTCAGATAAATCATCAACCAGTTTCATCCTTCTCAGAGTTAAACCGTTTATTTCAGAGCCAATGATATAAGTCAGATCTTCTGTCAACCCAGCCTCTTGCAGATGCGCCACAAGTTGGTTTTCTATCAGAATATCTGAAATCAGCCTTCCCATAGGGATCCATGTTCTGACTTTTCCAGATTTATCTCTGGCTGTTTCCCTTGTTTCCTTGACGTGAGACACCAGATGATTAAACAACAAATATGGAAGATCAATCTGAATGTTTTGGTGTAAACAATACATGAAGTAAAGTTGTTCAGCATTAACATAATCAGAAGAGTTTGAAGAGGGTCTGTGAAAGATGGTGCTCATGAAAATCTTAGCCCATATCTTGTAAGTGGGTTTCAAGAACTTAACCTTCTTACAAGGTTCACCAGTAGTACAGATTTCTTGACATACATCTTTCAGGTCTTCACGCGCAGAAGACAGAGAGGTTACTCCATCAGTTGCCTTAAAACCTATGAGTTTCCTTATCAGGTTTTCAGTGATAACTATCTTTTTTCCCAGCACAACGGAGTGAATGAACTTTGGAGTAGCATATGCATGGATCCAGAACTCCTTCACTAACGTTGGATACGCAGGACCCATAAGCCTGTTAAAGTAACCGTCCCAGCCTTGTGCTTTGATTGAAGAAATCAGATCAAACCCATTTTCAGCAAGATCTTCTAAGTCCACGAAACTTTCACACAGTACTTCTAGTGAATCAACAGCAGTTAGAAGAGTGCGTACTGGTTCTATGACAGTGGTAGCATTGTTGGTAGTAACAGCGTTTGAAGTAGATGCCATTGTTGACGATGATGAAGAAGATGAAGGTTTCTGAGTTCTTTTAGGGTTTGCAAAGAGAGAGAACAACAAACAAAAGCGCATATGTGTTTGAGAATGTGAAAAGTGTGAATGTGTTATGAGAGTGGTTTATATAGACAAATAAAGCAAGCATGGGAAACACAACAGACACACATAGGACACATACGCACGTTTGCATTAAATGAAAAGTAATCATTTTTAATTATGATATGACATATGGGGGAAAATCAAGACAGATTGAGATTTTCAAAGCAATACCTTAAACGTCATAATCAGTAGGTGTACTCCATCTTTTCAGATTCTGAGTGACACGTGTTTGCTTGCATGTGATTCTATAACTCTTAAGAAATGAAACGTTTTCAACTTTCAGATCCTCTGAGATGGTCAGTTCAGAGTTTCACACAAAAAAAATAATTCACAGATAAATTAAACAAGCAAGACAGATGAAATACTTCAGAGTGTTAAACACTTAGCATCTGAGAAGTTGACTCTGAGAAATATTACTCTGGACAAAAATCCATACAAATATTTTTCAGAATAAACTTAAACCTATCTTCAGCAAGGGGTTTTGTGAAAATATCTGCCCATTGATGATCTGTATCAACAAAGGCTAAATTTATTACACCCTTCTGAACATAGTCTCTGATGAAATGATGTTTAATCTCTATATGTTTGGCCTTAGAGTGTAAAATTGGATTTTTGGATAAACATATAGCAGAAGTATTATCACAGAAGATAGAAAGATTACTCTCATAGATTTGATAATCTTCTAGTTGACTTTTCATCCAGAGCATCTGAGTGGAACATCCAGCAGCAGCAATGTATTCTGCCTCTGTGGTTGATAGTGCAATTGTTGGTTGCTTCTTGCTGTACCACGAGATCAGATGACTTCCAAGAAACTGACAGCTTCCAGAAGTACTTTTGCGCTCAACTCTATCTCCAGCATAGTCAGCATCACAGAATCCAACTAGTGAATATTCGTCAGATCTTCTGTAACACAAACCAACATTAGCAGTACCTTTCAGATACCTTAGAATCCTCTTAACAGCAGTTAAGTGTGATTCTCTAGGATCTGATTGGAATCTAGCACATAAACAAACACTAAACAGAATGTCTGGTCTAGAAGCAGTCAAATAAAGAAGAGATCCTATCATACCTCTGTAGAGTTTCTGATCTACCTTCTTACTTACCTCTTCCTTACCTAGAGTGCTTGTAGGATGCATTGGAGTCTTTGCCATTTTGCTATCCAGCATGTTAAACTTCTTCAGAAGCTCTTTAACATACTTGGTCTGATGTATGTAGGTGCACTCTGGAGTCTGATTTACTTGGATTCCCAGAAAGAATCTCAATTCTCCCATCATGCTCATCTCAAATTCTGCCTGCATACATTTAGCAAACTCCTTTCCAAGCATAATATTTGTTGATCCAAAAATAATATCATCTACATAAATTTGACAAATCAACAAATCTTTCTTAATGGTTTTACAAAATAGTGTGGTATCCACTTTTCCTCTGATGAAATTTTTCTTCAGAAGAAAATTACTCAACCTCTCATACCAAGCTCTGGGAGCTTGTTTTAGTCCATAAAGAGATTTTTTCAGTTTGTAAACATGATCTGGAAAATTTTCATTTTCAAAACCAGGAGGTTGGTGGACATACACTTCCTCTTCTATAATTCCATTAAGAAAAGCACTTTTAACATCCATCTGATAAAGAGTGATGTTATGTTGTGCAGCAAATGAAATAAGCAAGCGTATAGACTCTAACCTTGCAACAGGAGCATATGTTTCTGTGTAGTCTATGCCTTCTTGTTGACTGTAGCCTTGAGCAACCAGTCTTGCTTTGTTCCTTTCAACTTCTCCTTTCTCATTAAGTTTATTTCTGAAAACCCATTTTGTTCCAATGACATTGAAACCTTTAGGTCTTGGAACCAGATCCCAGACTTCATTCCTTGTGAATTGATTCAGCTCCTCTTGCATAGCTAAAATCCATTCATTATCTTCCAGAGCCTCATCAACAGATGTTGGTTCTATAATTGACACTAAGCCACAGAAGGAAGATTCAGAAGTTCTGAGAAATGCTCTCGTCCTTATTGGATCATCTTTCTTTCCAATTATCACATCCTCTGGATGAGAAGCTTTCATTCTGGAAGAAGATCCTCTGACTGTTGGTCTTTCAGAAATATGCAGATTGTCAAGTTGGGAAGTTAGAGGCGTAGCATCTGGGTTTGCTTCAGAGTCTTTGTCTTCAGTCTTGTTTGCCTCTGAGCCTTCAGAGTCTGTGAGAATAACTTCTCTATCTGCAGAACTTTCAACTTGCTTTGGCTTTTCAGAGCCAAGCTTATCATCAAATCTAACATGAATAGATTCTTCCACAATCTGTGTTTCAGTATTGAATACTCTGTAGCCTTTAGAGCGTTCAGAATAACCAAGCATGAAACACTTCTGTGCTTTGGAATCAAACTTGTTCAGATGATCTTTAGTGTTAAGCATATAACAAATACATCCAAATGGATGAAAATAAGCAATGTTGGGCTTTCTGTTTCTCCACAATTCATAGGGAGTCTTTTCCAGAAGAGGTCTTACAGACACTCTGTTCTGAATATAACATGCTGTATTTATTGCTTCTGCCCAAAAGTATTTTGCCAGATTTGTCTCGTTGATCATGGTTCTGGCCATTTCTTGCAATGTTCTATTTTTCCTCTCTACAACTCCATTTTGTTGTGGAGTTCTAGGACAGGAGAAATCATGTGCAATTCCTTTTTCAGAAAAATATTTTTCAAAATATTTGTTTTCAAATTCACCACCATGATCACTTCTGACTTTAATAATTTTGCATTCTTTTTCAGTCTGGACTTGATTGCAGAAGTCAATGAACACAGAATGAGACTCATCCTTGTGTTTTAGAAACTTTACCCATGTCCATCTGCTGTAGTCATCTACAATGACTAACCCATACTTCTTGCCTCTGATGGATGCAGTTTTCACTGGTCCAAACAGATCAATATGAAGTAATTCCAATGGTCTAGAAGTGGAAACAACATTTTTTGGTTTAAAATGAGATTTTGAAAATTTACCCTTTTGACATGCGCCACACAGAGCATCTGAATTGAACTTCAGATTAGGGAGTCCTCTGACCAGATTGAGTTTATTAATCTGAGATATACGTCTCATATTAATATGTCCCAATCTTCTATGCCAGACCCATTGCTCATCATTCACAGATAAAAGGCATTTTACATTTTGAACTTTAAGTTCTGAAAGGTTAATTTTGTAAATGTTGTTTTTCCTCTTTCCACTGAATAAGATTGAACCATTCTTTTGACATACAGCTTTGCAACATTTTTGATTAAAGATGATATCATAACCATTGTCACTTAATTGACTTATGGACAATAGATTATGTTTCAATCCTTCAACTAACAGAACATTAGAAATAGAGGGTAGGTTACCATTACCTATTGTACCAGAGCCAATGATCTTGCCCTTCTGGTTCCCTCCAAATTTCACGTCCCCTCCAGATCTAAGTTCCAGGCTTTGGAACATAGACCTTTCGCCCGTCATATGTCGTGAGCATCCAGAGTCCAGGTACCATGATTGGTGTCTGGATTTTGCTGCTAAGAATATCTGCAACAGGTATTATCTTACTTTTAGGTACCCAGATCTTCTTGGGTCCTTTGGGGTTAGATGTTCTGTGGTTTTGCCTAAACTTCTGTTTTTCAACATAGTGTTTATTCTGGCTAGCCCTTGGCTTAAACACATAAGTACTCTTTTCAGAGCTTGTATGTTTAATATCATTCAGATGACCAAACTTAAAATGAGAATACAGAGGAGTCTTCTTGATGAAGAGTTTATCAACAGATTTTGGATTGCTTCCAGAGGAAGATTCACATCCAATGCCTCTTCTGTTGTTCCCACTAACACCATAGATCATAGAAGCCATTTTGCTTCTGTCTATGCTTTTAGTGAGGAATCTTTTAAAACTGGAGTCATATTTTTCTAAAATATTTTCACTTGACTCTGTTTCAGTATCAGATTCTTGTTGAGTTATTTCTAAATCATTTTTGAGTTTTAAATTTATTTCTTTCTGCTCAACAAGTTCTGTTCTCAGAAGATCAATCTCAGATTCAAGATTGCTTTTCAGCTTCTTGTATTTGAGTTTAATCTTGCTGTAGCTTTCCAACATGTCAGATAAACTTTCAACAAGTTCAGCTCTGGAGAGTTCAGAAAATACCTCTTCAGAGTCAGAGTCTTATTCTGACTCAGATTCAGATGATGACGTTCCTTCATCTTGATCATTTGTGTTGGCCATCAGTGCAACATTTGCACATTCTTCCTCAGATTCAGAAGATGATTCAGATTCATCTGAGTCATCCCATGTAGCCATCAGAACCTTTTTCTTTTTATCAAACTTCCTTTTGGGTTTTTCCTTTTGAAGTTTGGGACATTCACTCTTGTAGTGTCCAGGTTCTTTACATTCATAGCAAGTGCCCTCTTTCTTGCCAGATCTTCTGTGTCCAGAAGATTCTCTCTTTTGATCAGATCTTCTGAAGTTGTTGAACTTCTTCCCTTTGTGCTTCCAGAGTTTGTTGATCCTTCTGGACAGCATGGATAGTTCATCTTCTTCTTCAGAAGAAGATTCCTCAGAGCTTTCTTCATTTACCTGCAAAGCTTTAACAGATTTGTTAGATTTAAAAGCTAAGGATTTACCTTTATCTTTCTTCTGGGGTTCATCTTCCTCCAGCTCAATCTCATGACTTCTCAAAGAACTGATGAGTTCTTCTAATGAGATTTTGTTCAGATCCTTGGCCAGCTTCAATGCAGTCACCATAGGTCTCCATCTGGTAGGAAGACTTCTGATGATCTTCTTGACATGATCAGATGTTGAGTAGCCCTTGTCCAGAACTTTCAACCCAGCTGTTAGAATCTGAAATCTGGAAAACATAGTCTCAATGTTCTCAGATTCTTCCATCTTGAACGCTTCATACTTCTGTATCAGCGCCAGAGCCTTTGTTTCTTTCACCTGAGAGTTTCCCTCATGAGTCATTTTGAGAGACTCAAACATATCATGAGCAGTGTCTCTGTTGGTAATCTTCTCATACTCTGTATGAGAGATTGCATTAAGAAGTATGGTTCTGGCTTTGTGATGATTCTTGAATTCTTTCTTCTGCTCCTCAGTCATTGATTTTCTATCAATCTTTTTGCCATCCTTAGTAGGATGTTCATATCCATCAATGACTAAATCCCAGAGATCAGCATCATACCCCAAGAAAAAACTTTCAAGTCTATCTTTCCAATAATCAAATTTTTCTCCATCAAACATTGGAGGTTTGGTGCTGATTCTGTCTCCTTCATATTTGTTGCTTGATGTAGGAATATCACCCATATTAGCAACCAAATAAATAACAGAGTATTCTTCTCACTGGATCTTTATCTGTCACGGTTAAGTGAATGCACACGCAGAACCGGAGCTCTGATGCCAACTGAAGGTGAGAAAATACTTAGAAGGGGGGGTTGAATAAGTATGACAGAAAATAATCAAAGATAAAAACTCAAGTATTTTTATCCTGGTTCGTTGAACTCAACTACTCCAGTCCACCCTTTTCAAGAGTGATTTGCCTTTCTCAACAAGGACTTAATCCACTATTCAAATCAACTGATTACAAATAGCAACACCTAAGAACAACTGTTCTTAGTCTTCTCAAGAGCTACTGATCTAAC
Organism: Lathyrus sativus; assembly: GCA_963859935.3. Taxonomy (NCBI): domain Eukaryota; kingdom Viridiplantae; phylum Streptophyta; class Magnoliopsida; order Fabales; family Fabaceae; genus Lathyrus; species Lathyrus sativus. The sequence continues at coordinate 666,300,226 of OZ012739.1, forward strand.
CTAGATCCTCTTAAGGAAAACAACACCTAAGAACAATTGTTCTTAGTCTTCTCAAGAGCTACTGATCTAACCTAGATCCTCTTAAGGAAAACTTCCTTTACAAATTAATGTAATACAATGTAGGAGTAAGAAATTGCTTCTAATAAAGCTATAAACACAACTGTGTTATTTCTCTAAGTTTAGAACAATGTATGAACAGCAAAGAATATGAGAGCTTGAGAGTTTTTCGCGTGAGAGTGTTCTTGCAATAATTTCGTCACTTTTTCACACTGAAGAAAGTGCTATGATATCCTTTATATAGCCACTTGAATATTGGAGAGAATATTATACCGTTGGAGAAGATATTTCCAATATCAAATAGTACTGTCCTTTGTACTATTGCAGCAGAGAGACGGCGCACAAAATATGGGTGTAGCAATTGTCTGCTGAGCTGTGAGTTTACCATATATGGAATATATCAGAGGAATAATCTTCTTGCAGAGATTTATGTCTATCCCAATTAAGGAAAGATTTGCTGGCATATTCCAACGGATATATTAAAATAATCTTCTTCAAATAATTCTTCAGATAGTTCAGATCAACAATCAATATCAGAGTCTTCAGTCTTCAGAATCTTCTGGAAACTTCAGAGCCTAAGATGTTCTTCAGATGTTGCTGAATCAGAGTCTGGTGCAGCTGTGTGCTTGAAGCGTAACATGCTCTTAGATCAGAGTCTTCACTCAGATCAGAGTCTTCTCTCATTCAGAGTCTCTTCACTCAGAGTCTTCTCTCATTCAGAGTCTCTTTACTCAGAGTCTTCTTTCATTCAGATTCTTGATAATATATGCAGCGTGTTGTATCTTCAGAATCTTGATGACTAAGCTCTTATACTTCAGATTCTTCTAATCTTCAGATGCTCTTGAGCCATTCAGAATTTATAGTTCACATCAAATTTGCTCTTTAAGATTAAAATCTTTTGTGCCTGTAGAAAACAGTTTAGAACAAATTTAGAGAGTATAATTCTTGTATACAAATTATCATTAATGTTATCATCAAAACATAGAGATATTACTAAGACACAATCTGTGCTCTTACAAGAATTAATTCAATCTTGGAGAATTCTGAATCAATCTTGATGAACAAGATTCAACCAACCGATCAAATTCCTCTCTTGATATTCACTCTTCACTCGAGTGAATCAATCACACCTTGATTGCAAGAATGATTATACGTTGCAATTCTTAATGGAAGAAGAAAGAAAAATTAAATTGGGAAGAAAAGGGAATTAGGGTTTGAACCAAATATAAAAGAAGATGATTTCTGCAGAGTTTCTCTGCTATTCAAAACCGAATATTATTCTTTGCAACTGCAAATTGTTATATAATAATAGGGGTTACTCTTATAGATTTTTGGTTTGTTTGATTCCAAAACAAAGCCCAAAAATACAAAGCCCAAAATACCTAATTCTACTAACACTACAAAATTAGGTCTAAGTCAAAATCCATGTCAATGCTAACTCCTTCGACACTTCAGCAACTACACAACTCAGACATACTAGATTATTTCAACACTACCTTGTTTCTGTCGAGCAACCTGTTTCGACACAAGAAATTACATTTTCAACACCAAACACATTTTATTAGAAGTTTGCAACCTGTGAAGTTAACATATTCCTCTAAAGAAGTTTGCTCCATTTCTTTCATAACCAAACATATTTATTTACCAAACACATTTTATTATATAGAACTCCCATTAAGACAACCAAAATATGAACTTCTCATGTGAGATGGACAGAGATCCTGAAGAGGAACCCACAATAATATGTCTTATGCACGATGTCGGTGTGTGTCTCTCTCTTCACATGATCCTGCCACCTAAATAACTCGTGAGAGAACTAAATATGCCTGATAATTCTAAATGTCTTAAGTGGAGCTATTTCTCAAGTAACCTCCTTTTTTTGAGGAGCTGGTTGGTAGACCTTAATGATTATTCAATGCGGAAGATGTGTTTACAACAACATCTATAGTAACAGTTTTAAATTTGGGAAGATGTGTTTACAACAACATCTAAAAATTCATTCAATTTCAATTAACGTTGAATGTAGCTGCACTTGTTATCAATTTTGTAGCAGCAGTTTTAACATGTGAATTTCCATTAACATAAGGGTTTTCAACACCAATTCAACCGGTTACACCCCCTTCAAATTGCTAAAAAATGCAGTTTTACCATAGTGTAACCAGTTACACCATTTCTGGTAATCGATTACACTATAAGCATAATCACTTTTCTGCTGCTTCTCCAAATGAAAATCACTATTTATCTCATCTCAAAACCCCACTTTTCACACAATTCATTCATCACTTGTTTTACACGAAAAATCATATTTTAAAAGTCTTAAAACCTCAATTCTTTTCATAAAAAGCTCATAACTCGAGTTTCGACTCTAACTCACAACAACCATCAACAACACAACACCTATCATCATGTAATTCCATTAATACATGATTCTAACATCATTAATACACAATTCACCAACAATCATCAATTCCAACATCTTCATACAAATTCATAGTTCATCAATCACATTATCCATTCCAACAAACACACAATTGCATCAATGATCATAACATAGAGAGAAGAGAAAAGTAATTCATACATGGTATAACCCACCCACAATTATTATACAAACCCTTATATAATAGGAAACTCACCCTTACCTTAGATTTTCTTGCAAGATTCTTCAATAATGGAATTCTCCTCTTCCCCCTTGAGCCCTAACCTTCTCTTTTCTCTTTTCCATCAGTTTTTCACGATCTATCCATTTTCTCCCAAAAACCCACTTTTCTCTTATTTTATTATAATGATATTATTATTACTAATTCTAACTAATTATATTAAATAATTATTTAATCATACTATCATAAATTCATAATAATAATAATAATAATGCTTAAAATAACTATTTAATTATTATTACTATTATTTATTCTCGTTGCTCACACACCTCCAATCTCTGCACTTTACCCACACACCTCCAATATCTCAACCTCCCTTATTCAAGGCTACTACCCTACACTAAAGGTACCTCTAACACACCAAAATCACCAATCACATATGCATTCATACAATATCATATAATTTAATTATGAAAATCAAATTAAATAAATCAGGACGTTACAAGTTACACATAATCTCGAGAACATACCTCACATTACATTTAAGGAACTGCTAATTATCAAACAATTTAAGTATGGTTGTACCAATATCTTAAACCTTGCAAGCTTTATTGTCAATGAGTCGAATGACTCCACCTTCTTCTAGCTTTAAAGTATCAAGGTATTCTTTTGTTGGACACATATGATAAGAGCATAATGATTCCATGATCCAACTTTTTTCAGTCTCCAAACTCGACACCACAACTGCATTAGCACTCTCATAACCATATTTTTTGTGTAAGCTACAATATGAATATAATCTTCACGATCCCCTTTCTTTGGAAAATATTTCCTTAAGTGTTCATTTTTGGGACAAATAAATCATTTTATCCTAGACTTATCAAAATCCTTGGATTTAGAATTCCCTCTACTCTCACTCCCGCCATTTGAGACGCTCAAGCTTTTACCATTATCTTTAACCATTAAATCTTTCTTCATTGAAAGTTCCTTAGATATCACATCCGTTTGGAATCCATCCATAAAGATGGGTTTCCTTGAATGCTAAAATCATTTAGGTAATGAACTTAATAATAATAGATCTTTTTCTTCATAATCAATCTTCTCCTCAATATTCTCTAAGTCATCAAAGATCTTGTAAAATTCAGTCAACTGCTTCACTATAGATTTGTTCTCTACCATTGAAAATGAATATAATTGTTGTTTCAGACACAATATATGAGCCAAAGATTTGGTCATATACATTAATTCAAAATTTTCCAACATTAAAGATGTAATCTTCTCCCTGAGGATTATTCCCTTGATTCCAAAAAATTGAAGATTAGGGTTGATTCTCCATGAAATCAGGTTATGGTTCATCCTTCATAAAACAGAAGAGCCATGAAACTCTTAACTCAAATGTGTTCACGAGCTCAAATCTTCCATGGAAACTGAGTTGTCATTGTGGAGACACGACTATTCGTCATAGATCGACAATGACAAATAGCTATGAAAAACATTTTCGGGGTTGTTCTCATTTTAAGGTATGTATGTCCTTTGTACAAGCAGTTTGTATGATGATAACATTTTGAATAATCCATTGTGTGCTGATAATCCATTATAAATTGTAGGGAACATTGCAACTTGGGTGTGGGTAGTTTGAATGGTTCTATGTGGAAGTTCAAGATGCAAAAGGGCAAATTATATTGTCTAGGTTAAAAAAGAAATTGGATGATGCATTAATGGAGTTTGAAAAAGTTAGGTTGACAAATGAAGAATTAAGTAAGGAGATGGATCAACTTCAAAATGAGATGAACAAGATTTTGAAGTGGAAAAAATGTTGGATGATATTTGTTTTGTAGTATTAGTAGTTCTGGTTTTTTTCATGATTATTTGAAATGTTCAAGTTTGTATCAGTTTCCAAATTAGGGGAATTTAACAGTGAAATGTTTTGTTTTTATTAGTTGAAATATTGTAGTGAAATGTTTGGGTTTGTATCAGTTGAATCTTGTACCATTTAGCAGTGAAATATATCAGTGTAACTTTGTTCAATTGTTCAACACATAATTTTACCATTCCATATAATTGCCATAACACATGATTTTTCAACACATAATTGTCATTAACAAATAAACTTGTTCAAAACACATTACAACATGATATCCATATCCATTACACAAAATGACAGCATTCCAAATGACATCCATAACCATATCACAAAATTACAGTAAGTGGTTCCAAATATCAGTTAAGACCATTAAACAACAATACTGAATGGTTCCAAATAAACTTAAGACTAAGTGGGTACAAATACACTTAAGACCATTAAACAACATTTAAAATACAACTAATATTTTTTCTTGGGTGTGATCCTCTTAGTTGAAGTTGTCCTCCTTGTGGTTAGGCCAATCACATTCTCGGCAGCACCTTCCCAGGATATTTCTTTCTGAAATTGTTGTACAAGTGCCTGACACAAAACCTTTGCTCAACATTAGGCAAATGTTCATCCATGATTGGTAGTAAACCCTGCAACAGAGCAAACAACATAAATACAAAGCATAACAGAAGTCAATGAATTCAATTTAATAATATTCACAAAGCTTTTGTTAATCTGAAATGAATGTGTATGTGAGGCATTCACTTTTTCCTCCAAGGTCATCAATCAATAACTCCAAAAACCATGTCCAATTGTCCCTATTCTTCCCTTCCACCACTGCAAATGTTATAGGTAGCATTTGATCATTTGGGTCCCTACCTATAACAGCCAAAATTTTCCCTCCACATAGCCCCTTAAGAAAACAACCATCAAGTCCTATGACATGCCTAGAAAACTTGAAGCTTTCCTTACATGATGCAAAGCATATATACAACCTTTTGAAATATGGTCTTTAATCATATGAATCTTCTTGAGCAGGTTTAACACCAAGCTTCACTGTGGATCCTGAGTTTGTTCTTAACAACTCATGACAATAATCATATATTCTGGTGCAATCCCCTAAGAAAGATCCATCAACCATATTTGTAGCTTTAAACCTTGCTCTAATTTCCTTAGTTTGTTCACACCTACATTCCATTTCTTTTATGCCTTTGCCTTTATATCCTTTATTTTCATCCTAGGATTGGTTTTTAATGAGTTTTGGATCCTCTTGCTCATCCACTTGGTAGTCATCATCTTCACATTATAATCCTTGCTACAACTATGTAGATCATTCACCTTCCTTAATTGCCAAGATTCTTCATTTGATAATTTGACACAATAAGCTTCCCAATCACATTCATCCTTACATTTTACCTTCACCCTTACCTTGTCCTTTTTACTGAACTTTAGATTTCTACCACTATGGACAACATATGATGTTATTGCCTCCTTGAAATCATCTTTTGGACTAAAGTACACCCCTACCTACCATTTGAAATCAGCCATGTCCTTTTGTATCTTAAACATTGGGTGAGCCTTTTCTTGAACACCACAACATCATCATTATCATAACCACTCACCAGATCTCACTTTCATTATCACTCCCTTTGAATTCACCATTGTCTTCTTCCCATTTCTCTTTTTGTTTTTTGGATTCCCCATCGTCTCCCTCTTCATGTTCAAGTAAATTTGCCAACTCATCTTCATCTATATCATCATACCCATCAGAAGAATCATCAAAAGCTACCTCTAGAGCATTATCATACTTGTAAAACTCATCTTCATTATCATCACTACTCAGAGCATCATCCACCTTAACACTTTACATACCAACATTTTCATGATCCATACCAACTTTTTCAGCCTCCATACCAACTTTTTAGCCTCTAACACAACATTCTCAACCTTCATACCAATTTTTTCTGCCTCTAACACAACCTTGTCAACCTCCAACTCAGCTTCATTGAACTTATCATTTTCATTGATTGCTTCTTTATAAAATTTAGAAAGCACTTCTTTAACTACATCAGGTTCCTCATTGACATTGGCAACAGTTTCTACTTCTGCTTCTATAGGACCATCATAATAATCAGGCTGATCAAGTGTATATTGAATATAAATGTCTACACCTAGGTGAACTCTGTAAAGATTAGCTATTTCTAATGCTCATACATCATCAATCAATGCATTCATCCCAAATGTCGGGTCATTGTAATAGATTTTCTCAAAATCCTTATAACCTAACTCCTTCAGTTCACCTATCAACTCATAGTAACTCCATTTGTCAACATCTACTTTCAACTCATCAACTTTCCCTCCTCCACACACTCTAAGATCACCATCAACGAATTCACCACTATGATGAATTTTTAGTACTATAAACTCATCTATTGCACCTAGTAAGTTCAAAATCGAGATTATTAAGCAACAAATTTTTCAGATTGAAAACCCTAATTTCTACCATGCCCTAAAGCTATAAAAAGCATGAAAAGCCCTAATTTATAGAAAACCTCTAATTTATCATATTGAAATTATACAAAACATCAAAGTTCTAACTTGTTTGCAACGATGCTTCCAACGGTCCCTCAATCGATATCGCTTTCAGGAACGATGAATTTCAACTTCCTTTGACTGCGCGATGTTCTTCACTGCACGATAAATTTCTTCCTTCCCTTGACTTTCTGAAAATGACTATGTTCACAAATGGAAAATATAACACGTAAGCCATCAGCCATGTAACATGAACACTCTTTCTGAACCCTCACTAACGGAAACAAACGGAAGGACAAATGTGCTCCATTTTTAATACTTAAGGAATCGATTTGAATATTTTAAAAATTAAGGGACCAAAATAGACCCCAATTTAAAGTGAAGGGACGAAAAAAATATATTTCGCCTTAAGTTAATATTGTTAATATCTTTACTTTCTACATCTTAGAATAGTTGTCTTTAAAAAATTTCTCAATGTTCCATTTAAAACTATAGTGTTTACTTGTAAATTTTACCCTTTTTCTTAACGTCGATATCACTAATTGTGAAATTAAAAAGTTTAACGACAACAAAAATATTGATATATTAGATAAAAATAAATGACCTCAAACAAGATTAATCATTCTATCAAATAATATTCGTGAATCCTAAAGAAAAAAAAAAAAATTAAGTCAAACACCACTAAATGGTAGTAATGGATGGTTTTGCAAAACCTAACGCTACTGTCTTGTACTACTAGATCAATAGTGTAATTCATGAAAGTGCACCCACGTTAATGAGAATAGTTAATTGAGTTAGTAAAACAGATTATTAATTGTAGTTAATAAAACAATTAAATGGGATGGAAATTAATAAATAAAAATATATTTTAGGGAACCAAATATTAAATATAATATTGATATTATAAAGATGATACTCCATTTATAAAGCGACAATCATTTTAAAGTTTCTCTTTGCTCCATTGATCTATCCTTTACTCAAATAATTTATGAGAGTGATAAACATAAGTAAAAAATAAGTTACATTAACTAATAACTAAAATTCATTAATAAAATTTATTAATATTTTACTTGATTAATATCTCATAAATATACCCTTCTGCCTTACATTTCATTTTTTATATTCATAAAATAACTATCGAATACATTAATTATTCAATAAATACAAAAATAAATTATATATATCTATAAAATGTAATATTTGTTAAATCATCGGTTTTAATTTAATGATGTCATAATTTTCTATATAATTAAAAGATTAAATTATAAAATAACACTTAAAATAAGCGAAGACATATTTGTTCGCACTTGTGTGGACATTTGTAATATGTTTCACATTTTATTTATTTATTTATTTTTTAAAGTAATTCACAACACACATTTTCTTCTTTCATTAATGTAATTCATAGACAATAAAAAATGAAATTTCATAATCTAATAGGGTACAAACAAATAGTGTTGCATAACATAAACATAGTCTTACACAACAATCAACCATTCCTTCATGGTTGCATGTCTTGATCTTTGCTGAGTTCAACCATGCTCTCAACTCTCACAACAGGTGATTCTTTCCCTTTGTAACGTATCGCCACCGTCAAATAAACCAAGAAATTGATAGCATTGATAACTGCCAGTATCCAATAGAACCCATCCAACTTGCTTTGATTAAGATCATTCCTTAACCATCCTTTTGCTTCTCCTCCCGTTGCAGCAATAATAATCTTAACTATCGCGGTACTCAACCAACTTCCGATTCCAATCGTGGACAAAAACATCGCACTACTGATACTCTTTGTTCCATCCGTTGCTTCGTCATAGAAAAACTCTAACTGTCCTACATAGGTGAAGACCTCAGCAGCACCGACGAGAAAAAACTGAGGTACCAGCCAAAAGACACTCATGCTGTGCAGCTGCGGGTGTTGTTCGCGTCTAGTTTTTTCAATTAATGCAGCTGAAGCCATCGCGATGATAGAGATGAATAGGCCAACTCCCATTCGTTGTAAGGATGTGATTCCACGGTGGTGGCCGGTGAACTTTTTGAGTACTGGGATTATACATCGCTCGTAGAATGGGACAAGTATGAGGCCGTTGATTGCACCGAAAACAGGAACAGAACCTGTTGGAATTTCGAAACTGTTACCTAGCTTTCGGTTCATGATGTTGGCTTGGCTGGTAAAAAAGGTTGACATTTGAGCGAAAGAAATTGCAAGTGCGATTGTAGATGCCCACACCGGAAGGATTTTAACGAATGATTTGAATTCTTCGACTTGCGTCACCGTGCATACACTCCATCTGTCTTTAATTGTTTCTTTTTCGGTTACAACTGCTGCTTTGTCGAAAAACCTGCAACATTAGTTTGCTTCAGTATCAAGTAATTGATGTATCTGATCTATATATAAACTAGAATTGGTTTTCACTTTTCAGTATTAACTTACTTGTATTGGAGAGTCCTCGGAAGCTTGCGAGCGCCAACAATATCCGAATGTGTGGTCTCGACCTCATAGAGATGAGTTTCGTCTTCTACGACAACTCCTCTTCGATGATTCTTTACGGAAGCTACAATAACCTGAAGAAACCTGGTAAAAGGGCTTCCCATTGGTTTTTGAAAACGATAATACTTAATACCGAAAGCTAGAACAACGATAGACAAAATTGTAGTAACCGTTGGTATTCCAAAACCCCAACCCCATCCTACTTTGTCTTGAATATAAACCAATAGCGTAATTCCAAGAAGTGCACCCATGTTGATGGCGAAATAGAACCAATTGAAGAATGAGTATTTCATTACAACCTCTTTTTCATCTCCTTCGTCGAATTGATCAGCTCCAAAAGATGAAACACATGGTTTGATTCCTCCTGTACCTAAAGCAACGAGGCCGAGTGCCGCGTATAAGAATGACATTTGGTATTGGCTAGCTTCTTTGGTTTTTTGTGGGCGTAATGTGTCAACCGAGGCTGAAATTGTCAGCATAAACATCCCCTGTAACATAATTTACAAAATAATAAGTATTAGTTTTTGTATTTTGAAATTATGTTCATTAGACTCTCGTTATAGACATAAATTTACAACCGTTGATAATACTTTATGAATTTAAACTCGTGTTTCTTTTGAAGATTAGAGAGTATAATATATTTACCACGGCGTAGATGGAAGAGAAAACAATAATGGTTTTGAAGCGACCCAAATAAGCATCAGCTAGAAAGGCTCCGAGAAGAGTGAGTACATAAGCAGCTCCAATCCAGTCCGTGACATGAGTAGCAGAATCTGGAATGGTTTGATGCATTTCGACAACCAAGTAACGAATCATGTTCACCGCGATTGAAAAGAACGCCAACCTCTCTATCACCTCGTTCACTGAACAAACAAAATCATCATAAAAAATCGCAAACATTATATTACATTGTGATTCTATTCAATCCTAATGCTGTGTTTCGTACCTATGATAAACGGAGCAGCCTTCCATCCTCCCGTTGTTCGCTTATCAGCAACATTGCCATGTCGATCCACGCGATCATTGCTTACCAAGAATTCCATCTCCTCCTGTTTAGTACAATTTTACAAAAAGTTATGAAAATGTTAAGGTTGATGACATGTATATAACTGTTATTGTTATTGTTTGTGAGAGGAAAAGTAACATGAAATGTGTATTTTATACTATGGTGTTAAAAGAGTGGAAAGAGTCATAACAATAATGGTCTGTATTTTTGTTGTTGTTGTTGATTCTTAAAGTATTGATTTATGTTGTGTCGGCAGCGGCAGAAATATGGGTAACATATGGAAGCGTTACAAGCATGTTGGTGATAAATTTTAATGGACAAATAAATTTGATAGTGACATTTTCAGTTTTGTTGTTAAATAGTACTATATGTGAATATGATTATTCATATGTATGGTTGAAGTTAGACTTTAGATTACAACTGTCTCCTATTCTGGTCTAAAAAGAAGAAAAGAAATTTATTGGGCCATTGAGAACTCATTCCTAAAATACATTTAGATAGAGTTTAAGAGATAATATTTAATTATAAATTAACGGTGACATATATCTATGAAAATCCATTTTACTTAACTTTAAAATATATGTATGAAAATTGGTTTTAGTCTATCTTAATCATAAATGAACGTGTAATTATATGTTATACATCGTCTTACACATCTTAAAAAATAACCTGAAAGTCAAATATAACATTTCTTATGTTTTAGGTTGATACATCATAAACAAACATAATATTATATATATATATATATATATATATATATATATATATATATATATATATATATATATATATATATATATATATATATATATATATATATATATATATTTGTTTTATATTATTTATATATATTTAATAATGACATAATATTATATATTATATTTAAGTTATATAAAATTGTTTTTGAGAAAAATTGCATCTGTTCTTTACAAATTAATTTTAAATCTAATAAATAATTATATTTAATAAACAATTAAAAATACTAAAAAGTTTAAAAGTAATCAAGTAATTTTATTAATTTTGAATCCTACTTTGAATGACTTGATAAGTTTGAATACTACTTTCTCTTTTTTCTAAAACAATTATTTGTTAATTATTTATTAAAATAGAAAAAATGAATTATACTTTTAAATAAAGATCAAAATGAATATTTTGATAAATAATAATAAATCTCCTAAAAAATATGGTAAAATTTTTGGAGACATTCATTTTAAAAGATATGTATTCAATTTTTAATAAACTTAAAATTTAATTTCTTATTATAAGTTTCTATTTCTAAATTTCTGAACATATACTCTTAATGAGCAAAACTTTATAATTTATTATTTTTAACTAATTTTGACCTAACACTTATCATTTTCTGACATGTACATGACCTTATTGAATGTGGCAGCCTGGCAGGTACAATGCTATTAGATATAGAAGGAAAAAAATGAAGAAAATAATAATAATAATAATAAATAATTTGATTTTATTATCTACTTGATTTTTCCATTGATTGGAATTCTACTAACTAAAATTTGTATATGTTTTTTAGTGGAGTTTTCACATGACAGATAGAAACATGATTTCACTTCTTTTCTTGAATGATGAGAAATTGCACTTTATATACATTCATATAAAATTGATATATACAAGAGTATATGATATATGTAGCATCAACAAAAATATGGAGTATATGGTATTTAATTTTACCATGAAATCATATGAAAACAAATGGGAAGATGAATACTTACTGTGTATCTTTTGGATTCTGATCTTCTTCTGTGTTTGTTTCCACTCTGATCTTCTTATTTGTGAGAGAGTACTTTTAATTTTCTCTGAAAGTGTGTGAAATACTGGTAGTTCTCTAAATAAATGTGTGTGAAATGGTTGTAGTTTTATAGCACTACATTCTTATCTGAGTTAAAGCTTTTAATATATTTGGAAAAAATATTTAAGTTAAATGTTAGTTTTTAATAACATGTTTTTAAATTTTACTACATAATTAATAATACTTCTATTATTTTTAATTTAAAATCTTTGGCTGATAAAAAGAATATATTTATAAATAATATTTAATAAATATATTATTTTAAAAAAAATTGATTTATAAATAGCAATATGAAAACATATATATATATATATATATATATATATATATATATATATATATATATATATATATATATATATATATATATATATATATATATATATATATATATATATATATATATATATATATATATATATATATATATATATATATATATATAAATGTTTCTGTCATGGATCGAACTGTAAACTACAAATTACATTCATTTAAATCAATTAATAGAGATATGATCAATTCAATTTGGATAGTATTATGATCGAAATTAGTATTTGAAACGATGATATCTCTATTAATTTAGTTCGATTCAATTTTTAATATTTTTTAAAAATTAAATCAAACTAAAATAATTGATTTGCTCCGATTCAATTGATTGATTTCCAATGTATTATTTTAAAATAATATGTTTATATAATCTATTTCACACTCTAGTTTTCAAACATTTATTGTAATTAAATTTGTGTTGAGAAGTTTAATTGTTTCAGAAGTTTTCATTAATAGAAGGGTAAGACTTTAGGGAAAAGATAATTTATACATTAAATAACAGAGTTAAAATTAGCTTATGATATGATTTTTTTTTAATCAAGAAAGAATATATTAATTCAAAAACAAGTCAAGTATAAAAACGGTGATCCACTGACGATCGACTCCACCAAAAGACTCAAACTATATCATAAAATTAATAAGGTATTTTCTAATCCTATTATTTTGTCATTCTCTATAAATCACATTATCTATGATTTTTGTAATCATGTTTATATTCTCTACAATATTTTCAAAAGTAATATTATTTATATATTTTCAAATATAGCAGACGGTTTCAGCTATTAGCATCTTCATAACATTAACTTTTCATCTTTTCTTCTTTGTTAGATCAGTGATCCAAATCAATTTTGTATCCTATTGTTGGAGTTCATGCTAAATGTTAAACCACTTGAGTATTTCCATCCCTATGTGTTTTTATTCATGTTGTATAGAAATATTTTTGTTGAAAAGTTTAAGGTAATCGTTGTTGGTTCAGTGTGGTTCGAAAATTTGTACTACATTAAGTACACAAAAGAGTAATTATAACCATCAGTTTGATTAACTCATATGATGGTTTTAAAAATTAAATTTGTAAACCGAATTATCTTAATTTTTATGGATGAACTATTTCTTTTTTTTAATTTGATTTAATTTGTATTGTCAATTTAACAATTTTACTCTACTTTCATTATTAATATTTCTTAATATCCTAATTGAACTTTTTTTTTTAATTTGATTTAATTTGTATTGTCAATTTAACAATTTTACTCTACTTTCATTGTTAATATTTCTTAATTTTAGGAAAATGGACCAAAAGAGGACCATTCCAAAATATAAAAAAAAGCAAGAGGAAACAAAGAGGGGGAAATCAAACCCTCTAGTAAAACCTAAATTTAAAGTTAGGTAATTCTAACATGTTCGTGATAATAAATCCTCTAATGAAGCTACACATTGTAGACCAAAAATGAAAGCAATGAAGAGAGACATACATTTGCAAGAGAGTATGTACAATCATCATTTTTTTTTATATATGTTAGACACTATAAGGTTCATGTTTGTAGCATAACCTAAGCAATTGGACCATCCATTCCTTAAACACAAAGGAAGAAAAAAATTATATATATATATATATATATATATATATATATATATATATATATATATATATATATATATATATATATATATATATATATATATATATATATATATATATATATATATATATATATATATATATATATATATATATATATATAAAATAGTGTTCAGTTCAAAAATCATAAATGAAAAGGTGAAGGGTGGTGATGGCAGATCATTGTTCCCATTGTGGTGGAGTGGGAGGATTGAGATGTTAGCATTTTAATGCTCAAGTCAATATATGAGTAAGGAGTAAATTTAAATTGTGTTTGAAACTCGTTACCTGATTTTGGCGCCTTATCTATATATAGTTTAGAGTGAATAACTAACTTGCTATTAGTTATGAGTGAATTGCGGAGAGCTGTTAGATGCTTTTTAATTGAGATTTTTGATGATCACTAATCACGACTTTGCGTATTTGTCAAATTACTACTGCAAGTATACAGTCTATCACGTAGTTTTAAAAGATTGTCGAACCCACAAGGACAAATAATCAACCTAGAGTGATCAATTGTTGTGGTGTAAAGCTAAGGCTTGGTTTTTGCGGTAAAAGAACTTAATTATAACAGGATTTGAAAAAGAATAAGAAACAGGTCCGAAGAATGATCAACGTGCTTCTAAGGGACTCTGCAGATCCCGGGTGTTAACAAAGGACTCAAAGTTATTCTGTAGGACAAGTTGGTTTAAAGATTCGATCTCACACTCTTGCGCTACTGACCCAACTACACCTGATGACCCCAAGATTTTTCTCTCGCTTGCTCGGTAGTTAAAAGACGTGTAACGCCCCGATTTCGATTATCCCGTTTTCGTTAAGTCCTTTTTGATTTTAATTGGGTGAATATTATTTTGATGTGGAATTTTCGTGGAAATATGTTATGTTTACATATTATTCTATTTTACCCGATTTTGGGAGTTTTCGGAGAATCTAGTTGAAGGGTATTTTGGACATTTCCTATTTAAATGATAAGTTGGATATTTTATGAGATATTGAGTTAGTAGATGTTTTGGGAAAAATAATAGGAAGATATTAAAGAGGAAATAGAAGAGAAAGAAAGATAGTAAGAAAGGAAGGAAAGAAAAGAGAAAGAAAGAAGGAGAAGAGAAAGAGGAGAGAAAGAAGAGGAAACTTTGGAAAACATCAAGATCAAACCCTAGCTTGCGGTTAATCAGGTAAGGGTGAGAAGTTTTATCATCTTGATAATGTATGTAATCATGTATGTGCTAGTTTGGATGTATTGAATTGTTTTCTATATTTCCATTTCAAGGTCGGAAGTTGATTTAATCGGTAGAAACTGAGTTTTATCAGTTAGAATTTGGAATAGACGGTGTAGTATAGTCGGGTGATGAGTGGGTTGTACTACTGGAACTGATTTAGATTAAATCGGTCGGTTTGTGAGGTTTGGGCTTTTGGACAGCCATTGGAGTTCTGAGTTCGCAGGTTCGCCGGGCGAAGCCCAGCGAGCAGCAGCGAACCAAGTCAGTAGCATCCACCCTGTCTTTGCTGGCAAGTTCGCCAGGCGAATGAGAGTGGCGAAGGTTCTCCAGGCGAGTGTGCTAGCGAGTAATTCTAGAATAAATCCCAGTGGTCTTCGCTGGCAAGTTCGCCAGGCGAACGGAGTAGCGAAGGTTCGCCAGGCGAAGGTTAGCGAACACAACATCATATTTTCTTTTCTTGTGTTTTCCATTCGTGGATTAGTTGTGTGGTTTGGTTGCGATCATTCCTTGTCTGAGATGACTAATTATAGGCTGTTATGTGTGCTGTGGGTAGCCGTATGGTGTGAATCCTAGTTTGTGATTTGTAAATTGTGAAATGTGGCCGTTTGGCAATTTGGTGCATTTACTTGAATTGAATAGAAATGCATGTTGAGATCGAATGATGAATAGGTATATATGTATTGTGATATGTATATATATTGTGAATGCATAATGAATATATGCGATGAATGTGAAGAATGCATGAGTATGTTTGTAAAGATGTATGCATTTCAAGAAGTGTATGGAGTCATTTTGCATGTGAAGCATCATGGAACATGTGAAGCATCATGGAGTACATTCTTGTGCTGTTGATTCCTAGGAGAGTCTGATGAGTGATAGGATTCCTAGGAGAGTCCGATGAAAGATGTGATTCCTCGGAGAATCTGATGAGCGATGTGATTCCTAGGAGAGTCTGATGAGTGATAGGATTCCTAGGAGAGTCCGATGAGTGATGTGATTCCTTGGAGAATCTGATGAATAATGTGATTCCTCGGAGAATCTGATGAGTAATGTGATTCCTCGGAGAATCTCATGAGTGATGTGATTCCTTGGAGAGTCTGGTGAGTGATAGGATTCCTAGGAGAGTCCGATGAATAATGTGATTCCTCAGAGAATCTGATGAATAATGTGATTCCTCGGAGAATCTGATGAGTAATGTGATTCCTTGGAGAGTCTGATGAGTGATAGGATTCCTAGGAGAGTCCGATGAGTGATGTGATTCCTTGGAGAATCTGATGAATAATGTGATTCCCAGGAGAGTCTGATGAGTGATAGGATTCCTAAGAGAGTCCGATGAATAATGTGATTCCTCGGAGAATCTGATGAGTAATGTGATTTCTTGGAGAGTCTGATGAGTGATAGGATTCCTAGAAGAGTCCAATGAGTGATGTGATTCCTTGGAGAATCTGATGAATAATGTGATTCCTAGGAGAGTCTGATGAGTGATAGGATTCCTAGGAGAGTCCGATGAGTGATGTAATTCCTTGGAGAATCTGATGAATAATGTGATTCCTCGGAGAATCTGATGAGTAATGTGATTCCTTGGAGAGTCTGATGAGTGATAGAATTCCTAGGAGAGTCCGATGAGTGATGTGATTCCTCGGAGAATCTGATGAATAATGTGATTCCTCGGAGAATCTGATGAGTGATGTGATTCCTTGGAGAGTCTGATGAGTGATAGGATTCCTAGGAGAGTCCGATGAACAATGTGATTCCTCGGAGAATCTGATGAACGATGTGATTCCTCGGAGAATCTGATGAGCAATGTGATTCCTAGGAGAATCTGATGAGTTATAGTGTACCCGTGAGGGGCGTGAGTGAATTGATTCTTAGGTGAATCTGACGGACGATTAAGTCGGAATCGTATTACATTTGCGTAGAGTAGCGAGTTGGCCTCTATGATTTGCATTTATCATATTTGCACGATGTATGGTGAATAAACATGATTGTAGATGTTTATGTAAGTTGTTGATAATTGGCATGAATGGAATGTTCGAAGATACATGTATGTGTGAGTATATCCGTATATGTATGTATGTTTATGAAATAATATAAACATTGATGATGCATATTGTATATGCTTATTGTGCTATTTGTAAATAGATATTTGTGAATACATTGCGATGTACGGTGTAGTGAGATGAGTTGTGGTGAGAACGCGAACGATGTTATTGGATGTTATATGTATATGTATATATGTTTATATGCATTATGTATTATGATATTGTTTCTCACCCTTCTGCTGTTTTATAATACTCTATGAGGCATTGCAGATTAGATTACTGGAGATCTTTTGTGAAGCGTGGCTTCAGTCTTTTTGGTCGGTTGGCTCTGATATGTGACACCGGTAGTTAGGTATTATTTTGATTCTTTTGTGATACACCTGTGTATGTATCTGCTGATGATATGTTTTATAAACATGGTGAATGATAATTGTATATGTGAATACATGTTTTGGAGATTATGAAATATTTGGATGTTTCTGCCTTTGTTCTAAATATTTTCTTGTGGGTGTTGCCCCGATGTTGCATATCTGTTGAGCAGGTGTTGTATGTGTTGAAATTTTGGTATAATGTGATATGCCCCTTTTATGCCATGATATAAATGTACTCTGATGAAATTTTGAATTATGCCTGAATGATTATTTGTATTAATTGGGGGTATAGAAAGGGGGTGTTACATTAAGTGGTATCAGAGCCAGTGTTGAGTCAGTTGTGTCCGTCTAGTTGTTTGTTGGTTGAACGGTTGTTTAACCTTGTTGTTATTTTTGGGAACAATCAGAATATGGCTGGTCGTAATGACAATGCGATGGCTGCTGCATTGGAGGCAATGGCTAGGGCGGTGCAGGGTGCGCCGAATGTGAACGCTAATGATGAGTTCAGAAAGAATCAGCCGCCGGTGTTCAAAGGAAGGTTTGATCTGGACGGTGCTCAGATTTGGTTGAAGGAGATCGAGAGGATCTTCAGGGTTATGAATTGTGCTGAAGGGAACAAGGTGAGACTTGGATCTCACATGTTGCGAGGAGAAGCCGATGACTGGTGGATCGGTATGCGACAAGTCCTTGAAGTGGATGACGAGGAAATAACTTGGGATTTATTTCGTGCTGAATTTTTAAGGAAGTATTACCCTGAGAGTGTGAAGGGAAGGAAGGAAATGGAATTCCTGGAATTGAAGCAAGGCAATATGTCTGTGGTAGATTACACGGCTAAGTTCACAGAGTTAGTAAAATTTCATCCTCACTATGACGCAGTGACGACGGAATTTTCTAAGTGTGTTAAGCATGAGAACGGTTTGCACCCTGAGATCAAGCAAGCGGTGGGCTATCAGAGGATAAGGAGATTTTCGGACTTGACCGGATGTTGTCGAATTTTTGAAGAGGATAGTAAAACTCGTTCTACTCACTACAAGAGTTTGAAGGAGGAGAAAGAAAGGCAACAGGTAAGGAGTGGATCTTATGTGACGCCTACTGATAAGGGCAAGCATAGGGAGGAATTTGTTAAGAGGCCTGGAGGAGGGAGTTCTGGATCCATTAAATGCTACAAGTGTGGTGAGATGGGTCATAAGTCTTTTATGTGTGGAAAGCCCAAAGTTAAGTGCTCTAACTGCGGAGTTGTTGGGCATGATGCTACGGATTGTAGAAAGGGTGTAGTGAAGTGCTACAATTATGGAGAAGAAGGTCACATCAGTGCTAAGTGTCCTAAACCTAAGCAAGCTCCAACAAGTGGAAAAGTATTTGCATTGGCAGGATCAGACACTACTAATACGGATCATTTGATTTGAAGTATGTGCTTTATTAATAATATGCCTTTAATTGCTATTATTGATATCGGAACGACTCATTCGTTCTTTTCTTTTGAGGACGCTAAGCGTTTGGAATTGTGTTGTACTCTTGTGAGGGTGGTATGGTTATTGAGACGCCCGCTTCGGGGTCGGTAACTACATCTTTAGTATGTTTAAGTTGTCCCTTGACCATGTATGGTAAAGAATTTATTATGGACTCGGTGTGTTCACCATTAGAAAGATCATATGTAATCTTGGGTATGAGCTGATTGCAGTATGATAGAGTTAGTGTGGATTGCTTTTTTTCCCGTTGGCAAGGATTTCTCCTTTGAAAGATGGAAAGGATGAGCGTTTCTTATTCCCGAAAGAGTTGAAGAAACTTTTGGGGGACGGAACTCAAGTGTTCAGTTGTTTGCATCATTGTCGGCGGAGAGTAAGGCTAAACTGGATGTGTTTCCAGTGGTGCGTGACTTTTCAGAGATGTTTCTGGAAGGATGTACCGTTGGGAAGAGAAATTGGATTTGAAGTCCATGGATTTGATGGTGATAAGAGGGGAGACTTCAAGGTGATAATATTGGAATATGTACGTGCCCAAGATTCGATCTCATTGGGGTAGAATGACTAGTATGTCGTTCCTAATGAGGTATAAGCGGTATAGTTGTAATCACTAGGGTAGAATGACTATGTGTCGTTCCTAGTGAGATGATCACTGGGGTAGAATGACCGAGATGTCATTCCTGGTGGGGTGCAAGCGGTGTACCCATAATCTCCAATGGAGATTGTGGCGGATCGACGGGTTTATAGGAGCTACATGGCATAACTATGATTGCGGTATGAAGTGTGCATGTGTGCGATCATGTATGATTTGGGGATTGGGGGGTAAGATGCGTGAGTCGCATCCAGAGTTGTTTTGGATCAGGTAATATTTTCGAGGACGAAAATTTCTAAAGTGGGGGAGAGTTGTAACGCCCCGATTTCGATTATCCCGTTTTCGTTAAGTCCTTTTTGATTTTAATTGGGTGAATATTGTTTTGATGTGGAATTTTCGTGGAAATATGTTATGTTTACATATTATTCTATTTTACCCGATTTTGGGAGTTTTCGGAGAATCTAGTTGAAGGGTATTTTGGAAATTTCCTATTTAAATGATAAGTTGGATATTTTATGAGATATTGAGTTAGTAGATGTTTTGGGAAAAAAATAGGAAGATATTAAAGAGAAAATAGAAGAGAAAGAAAGATAGTAAGAAAGGAAGGAAAGAAAAGAGAAAGAAAGAAGGAGAAGAGAAAGAGGAGAGAAAGAAGAGGAAACTTTGGAAAACATCAAGATCAAACCCTAGCTTGCGGTTAATCAGGTAAGGGTGAGAAGTTTTATCATCTTGATAATGTATGTAACCATGTATGTGCTAGTTTGGATGTATTGGATTGTTTTCTATATTTCCATTTCTAGGTCGGAAGTTGATTTAATCGGTAGAAACTGAGTTTTATCGGTTAGAATTTGGAATAGACGGTGTAGTATAGTCGGGTGATGAGTGGGTTGTACTACTGGAACTGATTTGGATTAAATCGGTCGGTTTGTGAGGTTTGGGCTTCTGGACAGCCATGGGAGTTCTGAGTTCGCAGGTTCGCTAGGCGAATGGCAGCGAAGCCCAGCGAGCAGCAGCGAACCAAGTCAGTAGCATCCACCCTGTCTTCGCTGGCAAGTTTGCCAGGCGAATGAGAGTGGCGAAGGTTCGCCAGACGAGTGTGCTAGTGATTGCTAGCGAGTAATTCCAGAATAAATCCCAGTGGTTTTCGCTGGCAAGTTCGCCAGGAGAACGGAGTAGCGAAGGTTAACGAACACAGCAACATATTTTCTTTTTTTGTGTTTTCCATTCGTGGATTGGTTGTGTTGTTTGGTTGCGATCATTCCTTGTCTGAGATGACTAATTATAGGCTGTTATGTGTGTTGTGGGTAGTCGTATGACGTGAATCCTAGTTTGTGATTTGTAAAGTGTGGAATGTGGCTGTTTGGCAATTTGGTGCATTTACTTGAATTGAATAGAAATGCATGTTGAGATCGAATGATGAATAAGTATATATGTATTGTGATATGTATATATATTGTGAATGCATAATGAATATATGCGATGAATGTGAAGAATGCATGAGTATGTTTGTAAACATGTATGCATTTCAAGAAGTGTATGGAGTCATTTTGCATGTGAAGCATCACGGAGCATGTGAAGCATCATGGAGTACATTCTTGTGCTGCTGATTCCTAGGAGAGTCTGATGAGTGATAGGATTCCTAGGAGAGTCCGATGAAAGATGTGATTCCTCGGAGAATCTAATGAGCGATGTGATTCCTAGGAGAGTCTGATGACTGATAGGATTCCTAGGAGAGTCCGATGAGTGATGTGATTCCTTGGAGAATCTGATAAATAATGTGATTCCTCGGAGAATCTGATGAGTAATGTGATTCCTCGGAGAATCTGATGAGTGATGTGATTCCTTGGAGACTCTGATGAGTGATAGGATTCCTAGGGGAGTCCGATGAACAATGTGATTCCTCGGAGAATCTGATGAATAATGTGATTCCTCGGAGAATTTGATGAGTAATGTGATTCCTTGGAGAGTCTGATGAGTGACAGGATTCCTAGGAAAGTCCGATGAGTGATGTGATTCCTTGAAGAATCTGATGAATAATGTGATTCCTAGGAGAGTATGATGAGTGATAGGATTCCTAGGAGAGTCCGATGAATAATGTGATTCCTCGGAGAATCTGATGAGTAATGTGATTCCTTGGAGAGTCTGATGAGTGATAGGATTCCTAGGAGAGTCCGATGAGTGATGTGATTCCTTGGAGCATCTAATAAATAATGTGATTCCTAGGAGAGTCTGATGAGTAATAGGATTCCTAGGAGAGTCCGATGAGTGATGTGATTCCTTGGAGAATCTAATGAATAATGTGATTCCTCGGAGAATCTGATGAGTAATGTGATTCCTTGGAGAATCTGATGAGTGATAGGATTCCTAGGAGAGTCCGATGAGTGATGTGATTCCTTGGAGAATCTGATGAATAATGTGATTCCTAGGAGAGTCTGATGAGTGATAGGATTCCTAGGAGAGTCTGATGAGTGATGTGATTCCTTGGAGAATCTGACGAATAATGTGATTCCTCGGAGAATCTGATGAGTAATGTGATTCCTTGGAGAGTCTGATGAGTGATAGGATTCCTAGGAGAGTCTGATGAGTGATGTGATTCCTCGGAGAATCTGATGAATAATGTGATTCCTCGGAGAATCTAATGAGTGATGTGATTCCTTGGAGAGTCTGATGAGTGATAGGATTCCTAGGAGAGTCCGATGAACAATGTGATTCCTTGGAGAATCTGATGAACGATGTGATTCCTCGGAGAATCTGATGAGCAATGTGATTCCTAGGAGAATCTGATGAGTTATAGTGTACCCGTGAGGGGCGTGAGTGAATTGATTCTTAGGTGAATCTGACGGACGATTAAGTCGGAATCGTATTACATTTGCGTAGAGTAGCGAGTTGGCCTCTATGATTTGCATTTATCATCTTTGCACGATGTATGGTGAATAAACATGATTGTAGATGTTTATGTAAGTTGTTGATAATTGGCATGAATGGAATGTTCGAAGATACATGTATGTGTGAGTATATCTGTATATGTATGTATGTTTATGAAATAATATAAACATTGATGATGCATATTGTATATGCTTATTGTGCTATTTGTAAATAGATATTTGTGAATACATTGCGATGTACGGTGTAGTGAGATGAGTTGTGGTGAGACCGCGAACGATGTTATTGGATGTTATATGTATATGTATATATGTTTATATGCATTATGTATTATGATATTGTTTCTCACCCTTCTGCTGTTTTATAATACTCTATGAGGCATTGCAGATTAGATTACTGGAGATCTTTTGTGAAGCGTGGCTTCAGTCTTTTTGGTCGGTTGGCTCTGATATGTGACACCGGTAGTTAGGTATTATTTTGATTCTTTTGTGATACACCTGTGTATGTATCTGCTGATGATATGTTTTATAAACATGGTGAATGATAATTGTATATGTGAATACATGTTTTGGAGATTATGAAATATTTGGATGTTTCTGCCTTTGTTCTAAATATTTTCTTGTGGGTGTTGCCCCGATGTTGCATATCTGTTGAGCAGGTGTTGTATGTGTTGAATTTTTGGTATAATGTAATATTCCCCTTTTATGCCATGATATAAATGTACTCTGATGAAATTTTGAATTATGCCTGAATGATTATTTGTATTAATTGGGAGTATAGAAAGGGGGTGTTACAAGACACGCTTTGAAAACTAGCAAAGCCTAACTGAGACCTAAAGCGCTCTCGCTGCATTCAGACTCAGTGCTCGGCGTCTACTATCCGGCAATCACCTCAAACTCTCGCTTTGTCGGACACGCCTTGGTGTGTTTCTCACTCTCGTGACAAAACACTGTTAACCAGCCTCTCGCTCTTGCGACAAGAATGGCTAAATTCAGAATAGACCCCAGAACCGGAATTTTAAAATAACTAAGTTGAACACCGATTGTTCCTACAGTGTCCGTCGAGTGACAGTACCCAGACTATGGACTCCGACGAATCTACTCAGACATGTTTATGTCTAAACCTAAGGTACTTATCATGCTGTAAATTAAAACATACATAATTGCAAATAATACGGAAGTAAAATAATGCAGTACAATAGAATTGTAAATAACCTGAGATAAATTGAAATAGAAACAACTCCAACAGATTACAAATTTGATCCAAGCGTGCAATCAGCGATTACAAGAAAGTAAAGATACAACGGGGCAGTAATCACTCGGTGTGAGCGATTTTTGCTTTGGTTAATGAATATGTAAGGAAGGTCTGACATAATTTCGACAGCGCTTCCGCACGGGTTACTTGGATACCTAACTCTGACCTACTAAGGTCTACTTATAGAGGGGAAGGGGCTCCAAAATATTAAAATTTGAAAATCCTTAAGAACTGCCAAGCTGCTCTGGGAAAACTATTCCCGCGGTAAACAGCGACCGCCGTGTGCCTAATGGTGACCGCCATTAGCTTCAAATTGTGGTTCCCTCATTTTTTTTTGCATGGTGAACGCCTTCCATAGGCAACGGAGAGCGCCATTGTCCTGAGGAAGCTAGAATGTTGCTTTTTGAGGGGCTTTCTTCACGGTTTAGCTTGCTTTTCGATCCTTTTCTACTATGTTGCTGATTTAACACCTGTTAAATAAAAACAAAAGAAAATGCAAGTAATCAACAACTAAAACGACAATGACTCGATAAAATAACGAATAAAGATGCACAAAATGCATTGAAAAATGCGATACAAAGTCGAGTCATCAAACTCCCCCATACTAAAATCTTTGCTTGTCCTCAAGCTATCGACCAATATGGTAAACGGAAAGTAAGCATGAGAAACATTGGCACAACGAAACTCTGATCATACACGACTGCTAGGCTAAAGTTCGATCGATAGGTACTAAATAATGAAAACAAGGATATTGTATCGACACATCTCCACATTTGCGGACAAACACTCCCTTCCTATGCAATACCAATTCAAATATTGAAATTATGACCAAACCTATATCCTTTATCCTATTTCACCTCTTTTTCATTCTCGCGCAATCACATTAAGCCCGTTATCCCTTGCACTTACATGGTAAGCGAACCTGTTTGTGTTATATGATCTCGATATTCAGAAATTTTTCTCTTTTTTGCACATTATGTTTTCTTTTGCTTATGAATTTCAAGAGTCCGAACTTTTAGGCTAAATGGTCGGGTGAGGACCACCTAACTTAGCGGGATCATGTCTTTCATTCGTTTTCTATAAAAATCACATTATTCAAATTTTTGAGATCAACACATATTTGCATCGGTTTGTTACTTAGTTTATACACAAGGATGGTGCTGACTGCTAGTATAAACTAGTCAAGAGGCTACTTCTAAGAAACTAGGCATAAAGTCTTATCATAATGTCTATTTAAATCAATATTGCATACTTAGGGAATCTAAGGTGTAGGAATGGTACCGATATTTTCACAACGCTCCCAAGTCTAACTAACACAGCCTAAGCAATCTATATACTTTCGGAGTGTCGTGTCATGAGTCAAAATTTTAAATTATGGTCAAAATAGGGGAGTTAACAGACATTACGAAAAATGTAAAGCAATTATTGACTCAAACACGCATATGACTCAAAAAAGAAACAACTAAAACTAGAAAACTGGAAATGACAGAAAGTAAATAAAAATAGTAAACAACTCCTCCCCCACACTTAAACTAGGCATTGTCCTCAATGGCCAAGTCTAAGGTGAAAGAAGGAGCGATAGAACCTGGAGAAGTCAGTGGTGGCGGCCACGGCCTCCATGATGGTGTCTTTCCTGGATGAAAGCTGGGTTGTTCTGTGGGACATGCTGGACACAGTCCGTAATATGTCTCACCTCTCTGTGCAAGCCTGCCATGCCGGAGACAACGTCTCGCAAGTCTAGCTCAGTTCTGTCCATAAACTCGTATTGGCACCTTTGCATCTCCTGCATCATTGCGTCATGCTCGGTGTCCCTTTCTCTTTGCTGCCGGAGCTCCGATAAGATGTCATCCAGCGATGAGCAAATACATGCAAAATCAGAAAAAGAAGGAGTAGGTTCCTGGGTGCTAGGCCCAGGTGTGTCAGTAGTACGTCTACGAGTACGGGGCCTCTCGGAAGGTTGTCTCGCAACCTCACGACACTTACTCTCTATGTTTTCCTCCTCTTAATCTGGCACACCTAAATCAATCAACCAATTAGCGCGTCAGCGCATATCGGCATGCTCAGAGCAAGGTAGAGAGAAACCTCGGAACTCAGTGGTATGGACCATTATATGATACTTACCACTAGGCAAACTTTTGACAAGCCACATATGACGGAAAAAGTCAATATTAGCGTAGAGGCAGGGCATACTGTTAGTGTTTGCTAAATCGGCCTCTAAGTCTGGACAGCAGGCGATAGCAGTGACGATACCGTCAATGCAAATGGGACCACTAGTTCTGTTTGAAACACTGACAAAATAGGCTAAGAGGAATGATGTGGGATTGACAGGGGTTTTGAGGAGAGCGCAATGGATAAAGAATAGGTCTTTAGAGTTCACATTGCCTGGGTTATCATGTCCAAAGATGGTGGAAGCAAGGATACAGTGTAAGTATAGGATCACTGGGTTATGGATGGTAGTGGCCTTTAGGCCTTCCCATGTGGTGGTTATGGTGTTGGTGATTTGGTTCCAAAACTGAAAGGCTCCATCCTCCCAGTCACTTTCTAGAGGTTGAGGGTAGCATACCTTTCGTTGGTGGGAAAGCCAAAGTATTCTGCTACCTGCTCGTGAGTTAATGAATAGTCAGCATTAAACATTCGGAAGTGAATGGTACCAGTTGTGCGGGAAAGATCATAAACATACCTAAGTGAACTTAGAAACTCATATGTAAACCTAACGGAGGAAGCATTAAACATAGAATAGAAATGAGTCATACCAAGGTTTCGGAGCATCCAAGAGACGCTCTGGTAGAGACCCAAGGTGCGAAGAGTGTCCGGGTCAGGATACCGTGTCGCATAGACGAGTCTCTTGGAGAGTCAGTGAAAGTTCGTGTGCATGGTGTTTCCAAGCACTCCTTCTGGGAAGTCGATGCCCATGTAATCGATTTCTTGGTTGGCTTCCATAATGCTTGTTTGTTTGGGTTTCTAAGATGGGTGCAAGAATGGAAAATGGCTTTGAAAGTGATGATGGAGAGGGTGAAGTTGGTGGGTTTAAATAGGGGTTGAATAGAGAAGTTGGGTGGTTAGAATTTAATGTGGGATAATGAGGAGGTTGTAGGGTGATTAATGTTGTATTGAGAATATGCAAGGGTGGTAAGAGTGGAAGAATGAAGAGGCAAAATGTATTTTTAAATTTTAAAGCAGTTCTACCCCCAGGACCAAATGGCGAGCGCCATTAGGCTCATGGCGACCGCCATTTGCCTCAGACACGAGCTGCTGGTTCTGGTTTGGCAGAATGCTGTTCTGCCGGCATATTTTTGGTGTTTTACTTGTTTTCACTCACACACAATAAAATGCTACACTAAAAAAGATTAAACAGGCTTTAGAAAGATAAAAAACAAAAGTACTTAAAGAAAAACTTGCATTAAACGAAACTGAAGTACGTTACAACTACGTGTTGGAATTCCGACGGTAAACAGTGGAATAAAAAATTAGCAGTGCAGACAATACAGGAATGGGAAATACTATACAGAGAAATAAACTATCCTAAGAAAGATAGGGAAAAAGCTGCGTCTTGGCAGTCATCCTTGGTGTTGTGCAGTTGAATAGACCATCTGGAACAAGTGGTCCAACTCATCATGGAAAACATCCATAAGTCCAATGAAATCGATTCTGAGGGACGAAATCTCATTCCGAACAAAGTCTAATTTGGACTGGATGCAGTTAATAGCTGCAATTACATTGACAGTTGGATTAGCAGGATTAATCTCAGAACTTTGAGTGGCAGAGGCAGACATAATAGTATCAAGGTTCTCGTAAGCTTGAGGAGAGTCAGGTGGAGTCAGAAACTCATCGGGGACCTCCAAGTCATAGAGCCAGTTACTCTTGTTGTGCACACTAGTTTTCTCATGGTTGGACAGGGTAAAATTATGAACTACAACATTATTAATAAGCAGCTCAAATTCAATAGGACCAAGATTTGCAATCATTTGCCGATTGAAACAAAAGTTAATGTCCATCAAACGGACGCCACCAAAAGCAAAGAAACAATTCATATGATATCTCATTCCAATTGCATCAACGATCAT
The DNA here is from genome assembly GCA_963859935.3 of Lathyrus sativus. Taxonomy (NCBI): domain Eukaryota; kingdom Viridiplantae; phylum Streptophyta; class Magnoliopsida; order Fabales; family Fabaceae; genus Lathyrus; species Lathyrus sativus. The sequence goes on from OZ012739.1 coordinate 666,328,405, forward strand.
TGTTACCAACCCGCCTATTAAGATCGGCTCAAAAGAATCACGAGCAAGACGACTAAAATTCGCAAGCAGGAACAGGGCGGCATTGACAGGTTTTCCTTGGGATGCACAAAGCGTGATATACAACTCGTCCCTAGACACAGAGGTGATGTTCTCTTCCTTGCCAAAAAAGTGTGAGCAATAATCTTATGAAAATATCACCATCTAGGGTTGTGGATACTCTCAGAGAACATAACATCGGGTTCAGCATTCCCGTTTCCAGTTAAGGTACCCCAAAATTATCAGAGATCAAAACAAGTAAAGGCATCCACATGAGTCATAGTTACAACATCGGGCTCATTAGGAAAACCTAACAAGTCAGCAAATTCGTGATGTGTGAACCTATACTTGTTTCCAAACAACCTGAAAGTAGCCAGTCCATGGCCAAAACCGAAACCACAGTTAGGGTCGAAGAAAAGAGAGCTAAGGAACTCCAGAGTCAGGTTACGGTATGTGCTGAACTTCTTTTCTAAGGCAAAATGGATCCAACCTATTTGGCTCATAAGGTAAACAACGTTGTCTTGGATACTAAGGGTTTGCATAGCAGAGTTGTCAGGGTAGATGGACAGACCAAAATCTCTTTGAGACAAAGCCTCAAATCGACGTCTCTGGACATCATTCTTGAAGGTGACGATATGGTTCTCGAATGTCTGCATGGTCTCAGGTTAAAGGTATCCTAGAGAGGGTTATCCTGGAGATCAAAAGAAAAATAATACACTATTAGAGAAATAAAATTACTACGCATTAGCAAAATTAAGATATAGATACTAATAATAAAGTAATATTAGCGACAATATTGGAATTGCATAAGAGGTAAATTCTATACTAATCATGCATACAATGTCCTAAAACTAACAAAAATAAAAAAGAAAAAACTAAAGATCGTGGTTTAGCTCCCACAGAGCGCTATGTTTAATGTCAGAAGCTCGACATTAGATTTGAAAAAGGTGCCCTTAGTCAGGAAGAGCGGGAGGCTCTTCCAACTTGTAGTATGTGCAGAATTCCTTGTTTTCTATGGAGTGGTATTGCTTGAGTCTTTGGCCGTTCACGATGAACATCTCATTCGACTTTCCTTTAATTTCAACTGCTCCACTCCGTAGGACTTTTGTAACTTCAAAAGGACCGGACCACCTAGAACGCAGTTTTCTAGGAAAAAGTTTAAGTCTAGAGTTAAATAGAAGAACTATATCTCCTTCCTTAAACTCCTTCTTCGTTATTCTTTTATCATGCCATTTGTTGGCTCTTTCTTTGTATATCCAAGCATTTTCATATGCGTCTAGTCTTAGTTCCTCTAGTTCATGGGTATCCAAAATCCTTTTCTCGCTGGCTCCCTTGTAGTTCATATTCAAGGTCTTAATGGCCCAATAAGCTTTGTGCTCAAGTTCCACGGGCAGATGGCATGATTTTCGATAAACCAGTTTGTATGGTGTGGTTCCTATAGGGGGTCTTGTAAGCTGTTCTGTAAGCCCACAGAGTTTCATGAAGTTTAGTAGACCAATCTTTCCTAGAGATCGCAACTGTTTTTTCTAAAATTTGCTTGATCTCCCTATTTGACACCTCGACTTGTCCGCTTGTTTGAGGGTGGTAGGGTGTCGCTACTCGGTGCCTTACTCTGTATTTAAGCAATAGTTTCCCGAAGACATTTGAAATGAAATGGGAACCGCCATCACTAATGACAATTCTTGGTACACCGAATCTGGGAAAGATTATATTTTTGAAAAGTTTGACCACCACTCGTGCATCATTTGTAGGAGAGGCTATCGCCTCGATACACTTTGATACGTAATCAATTGCAACAAGTATGTATTTGTTTCCAAAGGAAGATGGAAAAGGTCCCATGAAATTAACTCCCCATACATCAAAGACTTCAACTTCTAAGATTCCCCTTTGCATCATCTCATCGCGTCTAGAAATGTTCCCAGTGTGTTGACATCGGTCGTAGTTCATAATAGCGATGTGGACGCCCTTCCAAAGGTTTGGCCAAAAGAGGCCAGATTGTAATATCTTTGTGCATGTTTCTGACGTACTAGCATGTCCTCCATATGGTGTGGCATGGCAGTGGGATATGACATCCGCTACTTCCAATTCAGGGACACATTGACGAAATATTCCATCGACAACTCTTTTAAATAGCAAGGGTTCATCCTAATAGTATTGTTTAAGGTCAGGGAAGAACTTTTTCCTTTGTTGGTATGTTAGATCTGGTGGAAGCACTTTGGCTGCTAGGTAGTTAACAAAGTCAACATACCATGGCAAGGTGGTTTTAGTACATATTGCTTCTACTACTTCATATGTTTCGGCATCGTTAAATGACAAGGAATGTTCTATTGTGTCGCCTTCTCTTTCCAATTGGGCTACTAGTCTGCCGTAAAGGAATGCATCACCTATAGGAACTTCTTCGGGTTCCAGACCATCAATCCTAGAGAGATGATCTACTACCACGTTCTATGTGCCATTCTTATCCTTAATTTCTAAATCGAATTCTTGCAAAAGAAAGATCCATCTTAAGAGTCTTGGTTTGGCATCCTTCTTAGTCAACAGGTACCTAATCGCGGCATGATCGATATAGATAATGATTTTTACTCCTACCAGATAGGAACGAAATTTATCTAAGGCGAAAACAACGGCCAAAAGTTCCTTTTCTGTGGTTGCGTAGTTCATCTGTGTGCTTTCCAGGGTTCTACTTGTGTAGTAAATAACATGAAGCTTTTTGTCCTTTCTTTGCCCTAAGACGACACCTACAGTATAATCGCTAGTGTCGCACATTATTTCAAACGGTAGACTCCAATCAGGTTGTTGCATGATGGGTGCGGTAATAAGAGCACTCTTGAGATGTTCAAATGCTCCCAAGCATTTTTCATCGAATATGAATTCGGCTTCTTTTATTAGTAGTCTAGTCAGAGGCTTTGTGATCTTAGAGAAGTCTTTAATAAATCATCGGTAAAAACCCGCGTGTCCTAAAAAGCTTCGTATTTCTCTAACTATTTTAGGAGGTCGAAGATTTTCTATGACTTCTATCTTTGCTTTGTCTACTTCAATACCTCTATCAGATAGTACATGTCCAAGGACTATGCCTTGTTGTACCATGAAATGACATTTCTCCCAATTCAACACAAGGTTTACCTTAACGCATTGTTCAAGTACCATTTCAAGTTTTGACAGACAGTGTTTGAAACTTCCCCCACACATAGAGAAATCGTCCATGAATACTTCCATTATGTCGTCTATGAAATCTGCAAAGATCGACATCATGCATCTCTGAAATATTGCGGGAGCATTACACAGCCCGAACGACATTCACCGATATGCATATGTGCCATAGGGGCAGGTAAATGTAGTATTTTCCTGGTCATCGGGATGGATAGGTATCTGAAAGAATCATGAGTACCCGTCTAAGTAACAGAAATGTGAATGTTTTGCTAGCCGTTCAAGCATCTAGTCTATGAAGGGTAGAGGAAAATGATCTTTTCTAGTAGCTTTATTCAGCTTCCTATAATCTATACACATCCTCCATCCAGTTTGAGTTGGTTTTGCTACGGACTCACCCTTTTTGTTAGTTACAACCGTAACACCACCCTTCTTTGGTATGACATGTACTGGGCTTACCCAATTACTGTCAAATATCGGGTATATGATTCATGCTTCCAATAGCTTCTGTACTTCTTTCTTGATTACATCGCCTAAGATAGGGTTCAAACGTCTTTGATATTCTCTAGACATCTGATAATATTCCTCCATCAAAATGTGATGCATACATATAGAGGGACTTATCCCTTTCAGATTGGAAATATTGTATCCAAAAGCTGGGGGATATCTCCTTAAGACTTCCAATAGTCTCTCCATTTCTAATTGTCCTAAATCAACATTAACTATCACAAGTTTTTCAAGTTCAGTATCTAGGAATTCATATCTCAACTCCTTGGGTAATGTTTTAAGTTCTACAGATGGTTTCTTAGGGCATGGCATTGGATCGGGTGTGAGTGCTAGGCATTCTCTTAGACTATCATCTTCATATGGCTCACGCCAGTTATCATCCTCAAATATTGGAGGGGATGGAATCTTAAGTACTTCTGCGTACCTTGTTAGTTCCTTCTCCATTTCTTCCATGCATTCATCGGTAATATCTAGAGAGCAGCATGTATCATCTAAAATAGGGGCTTTCAGGAATTGGGCTAAGATAAACTCAATTTTTTCTTCCCCTACCTTGAAGGTTAATTTTCCTTTCTTCACATCTATTATGGCTCCAGCTGCTGCTAAGAACGGTCTACCTAAGATGATTGGTATATTAGAATCTTCCCTAATGTCCATTATCACAAAATCTGTCGATATATATAACTGACCTATGCGAACTGGCACATTTTCTAGCATACCTACTAGATACTTAATCGAGCAGTCTGCTAGCTGTAGAGACATTTTCGTCGGCCTAAGTTCTCCTAAATCGAATTTCTTACATGTGGATAAGGGCATTAGACTAACACTGACTTCTAGATCACATAGTTCTTTATCTATGACAGACTTTCCGATTACACAAGGTATGGAAAAGCTACCTGGATTTTTTAGCTTAGGAGGCATGTTATTTTGAAGTATAGCGCTACACTCGACAGTGAGCATAACGGTTTCGTTGTCTTCTAGCATTTTCTTATTCGACAGGATCTCTATGAGAAATTTAGCATATGAAGGCATTTGCGTAATAACTTCTGTGAATGGTATAGTTACATTCAATTGTTTTAGAAGCTTTACAAATTTCTTGAATTGTCCTTTGTTTTTGGATTTAGCTAGTCTTTGAGGATAAGGTATAGGTGGTTTGTATGGCGGCGGAGGCACATAAGGTGTTTCTTTCTCTGTGGCCTCTCCGCTTTCATCTTCCTTCTCCGTATTTGATTTTTCTCCCTTCTCGGGTTCCTTTTGCACATTCCGGTGCATGGCTGAATTTTGGGTTCTCGGATCGAAGGATCCATCATATTCTATTCCGCTTCACAAAGTAATAGCGTTAGCATGACCTTTTGGATTTGGTTGCGGATGGCCAGGAAATGCTCCAGCTGGGGCTGCTATAGCTGATTGTTGTTGGGCTACTTGGGTGATTTGAGTTTCCAGCATTTTGTTATGAGTAGCCACAATATCAAGCTTGCTCGACAGTTGTTTCACCAACTCGCTTGTGTGAGCGTTTTGATTTGCCAAGTCTCTGTTTTGCTGAGCTTGAGCATTCATAAAGTTCTCCATCAGGATTTCCAGATTTGACTTCCTAGGTGGTTGTGGTGGAGCGGATTGCGCTCCTTTCTGAAATCCGGGTGGAACATCAGATGTTGAGTTTGGTGGATGTAAAGCATTATTATTCTTATATGAAAAGTTTGGGTGATTTCTCCAGCCAGGGTTGTAGGTGTTTTAATATGGATTTCCTTGAGCGTAATTGACTTGGTCGGTTGGAGTACCAGCCAACACTTGACATTCAACATTTGTATGCCCAGGGTTTCCACAAATTTCACAATTCAGAGACACCGCAGGTATGGTAGCTGCTGGTGGTGTTATTGCTAAACTTTCAATCTTTTAAGCAAGGGCGCCTACTTTAGCATTGACTCGGTCTATACCGTTGACTTCGTGCATTCCCCCTTTCGGAGTTGGTCTCTCTACACCAGCATGTTCACCTCCCCGTTGGAAATGTTTTTGAGCCATAGTCTCTATGAGTTCATAAGCTTCTGCATACGATTTATCCATTAGAGCACCTCTTGCAGCTGCACATAAGTTCATTTTAGTTTTGTACAACAACCCGCGATAAAAGGTATGTATTATCATCCATTCTTCAAGTCCATGGTGTGGGCATATCCTTAAGATGTCCTTATATCTTTCCCAAGCATCGAATAAGGATTTGTTATCTTTTTGCTTAAATCTGTTTATTTGAGCTCGCAGCATAGCTGTCTTGCTTGGTGGGAAATATCTAGCTAAGAAGACTTTCTTCAACTCATCCCATGTCATCACTGAATGGGATGGTAGAGACTGGAGCCAAGCTCTAGTTTTATCCCTCAATGAGAACGGAAAAAGTCTTAGTTTTATTGCTTCTTGGCTGACTCCATTGGCTTTCACAGTTTCGGCATATTGCATAAATATTGACAAATGAAGGTCCGGGTCATTCGTAGCATTACCTGAGAATTGGTTTTTTTGAACTGCTGAAATTAGCGAAGGTTTCAGCTTGAAATCGTTACGGTTAATAGCTGGGGAAACAATGTTGTTGTATGGCTCTTCCTGTGATGGAACATCGTAATACTTTAAAGGACGATCTCTCAGTCCTTCGGCCATGTTTCGGAATGGTTCTGATTCGGTTTCCAAATTTGAATAAGGAATAATTGGTTTCGGGATGTTATGTCTATGAAGGAAATCGTTGATTCGGCGTCTCAGAAGTATGTAACGGTTGATTTCTTCGATTGGTTGTTCCAACTCTTCGCCTCACAAGCGAGTGTCTAGCATACAATCGGTTAATCGAAATGGGCAATAAAATAAAAGTTGCCTTAGTCTATACTGTGCAACTGAATTACCACAATATTGACTAAATTAGTCCCCAACAATGGCGCCAAACACTTGATCGCGACTTTGCGTATTTGTCGGATTACTACTACAAGTATACAGTCTATCACGTAGTTTTTAAAGATTGTCAAACCCACAAGGACTAATAATCAACCTAGAGTGATCAATTGTTGCGATGCAAATCTAAGGCTTGGTTTTGCGGTAAAAGGACTTAATTATAATGGGATATGAAAAAGAATAAGAAACGGGTCCGAAGAATGATCCACATGCTCTTAAGGGACTCTGCAGATCCAGGGTGTTAACAAAGGACTTAAAGTTATTCTGTAGGACAAGTTGGTTTAAAGATTTGATCTCAAACTTTCATGCTATTGACCCAACCACACCTGATGACTCCAAGATTTTTCTCTCGCTCGCACGGTAGTTAAAAGGCGCACTTTGAAAACTAGCAAAGCCAAACTGAGACCTAAAGCGCTCTCGTTGCATTTAGAATCAGTGCTCGGTGTCTACTATCTGTCGATCACCTCAAACTCTCGCTCTTTCGGACACGCCTTGGTGTGTTTCTCACTCTCGTGACAAAACACTGTTAACCAGCCTCTCGCGATAAGACTGGATAAATTCAGAATAGACCCCAGAACTGGAATTTTAAAATAACTAAGTTGAACACCGATGGTTCCTACAGAGTCCCGTTGGGTGACGGTACTCACACTACGGACTCCGATGAATCTACTCAGACATGTTCATCTCTAAACCTAAGGTACTTATCATGCTATAAATTAAAACATACATAATTGCAAATAATACGGAAGTAAAGTAATGCATTACAGTGGAATTGTAAATAACCTGAGATAAATTGAAATATAAATAACTCTAACAGATTACAAATTTGATCCAAGCGTGCAATCAGCGATTACAAGAAAGTAAAGATACAACGGGGCAGTAATCACTCGGTGTGAGCGATTTCTGCTTTGGTTAATGAATATGTAAGGAAGGTCTGACAGAATTTCGACAGCGCTTCCGCACGGGTTACTTGAATACCTAACTCTGACCTACTAAGGTCTATTTATAGAGGGGAAGACGCTCTAATATATTAAAATTCGAAAATCCTTCAGAACTGCCAAACTGCTCTAGGAGAACTGTTCCCACGGTAAACGGTGACCGCCGTGTGCCTAATGGCGACCACCATTAGCTTCAAATTATGGTTCCCTCCTTTTTTTGCATGGTGAACCCCTTCCACAGGAAATGGCGAGAGCCATTGTCCTAAGGAGGCCATAATGTTGCTTTTTGAGGACTTTCTTCACTGTTTAGCCCGCTTTTCGATCCTTTTCTACTATGTTGCTGATTTAACACCTATCAAATAAGAACAGAAGAAAATGTAAGTAATCAACAACTAAAACGATAATGACTCAATAAAATAACGAATAAAGATGCACGAAATGAATCGAAAAGTGCGATACAAAGTTGAGTCATCAATCACTTGCATAGTAATCTTGGCATATTAGGAAGATTCTGAAAAGAGCGAGACCTTTATATGGTTGTTGATCGGGATCAGTAAGGTCGATAGAAGAAAAAATTTCTGACTCTAACTGTAAAGGAGATCGTAGTCACTGTTCAAGATCTTCAATTTTTCAACTTCATCCATTTCTAGTTTCCGAACAAAGCAGTGGCACCGTATGTGGGAAACAACTTCAGATCCCTACAATTTTCACAATTTCATATATAATATCTGATTTACCCATTCACAACCTCTTTAGGTCACCAAATCAAGAACGTATAGACTTACAGTTTCCGCACCTTCAACAAATTCATGATCGTTATCCAACTCTATCGTTAGTAACTTCCTACGATCTTAGAATCGAGATCATTTGGAAGCGAACACGTGGATCTATTGTAGTCAATTCAACCATTCATCACTTCTGCTTCAATTCCTTGAAATACAAATGTCTGATTCTCTTAAGAACTCCATAAAAGCAATAGAAGGAAGCATCTCAGATCCAAATTAAGGTTTATGTCGGGGTATGAAGGAAAGTTTCGTGAAGGTCAGGCCAGAGATTTACGATTCACCTTCCAATCTAATATCTCTCGTATTTCATACTACTACTAGGTTACTTACCATGGCGACATCAAATATACAACAAGTTCATAGTCAATGATGCTCGTATACCACAAGTTCATAATTAATGTCGGGAGCTAATCTCGTATCGGGGGTGCCTCCCATAGGCACCACAAGATTTCCACTTTATGCACTGGGTTCCGTTCGTGTTGAATCAAAGAGCAGGGGTTCTCTAAGCACGCCGGAAGAAAGATATCCTAGAATCTGGTTACGAGGAGATCACAACCCTGAATTACCAGACAAAGGCAACGCTTTCCACCGAGATGTGAATCTGCTGGAAAAGTTAGATAGCGACCCCGAATTATGACGGCAAAGAGAGAAATTCCTCTCTATGAGCGTTTTGGGTCGACATTAACCTCTAATACATCGCCTGACATCATCCAACAACAACATCCCGAGGGAAAATTGCTAGATGGTAAAATTAGGTCGAGCTTCGTTCACGAAGGTGGAGATTTTTTATCCCAAGGAACTTCACCTTCACCCGACCAACCTCTGAAGCCCGACCTGGTAAAGTCGACCATAAGGTCGGATCGCCCGTTAGCATATTGTTAACCAGCTACCGACCACATTGTTTATTTATCTGTCTCTCTTTCTACTAGATTGCTCAAGACAGGGATAACAAATATGTAATACATGAGTGCGTATCTGATACAGACTTAACGTATTTCTGTAGTTGTGATATGGCTTATGCGCATTCAATGCCCAATTGCGTATCCTATATAGAATTAACGTATTTCAAAGATTATGATACGACACGAGCGTGTTTTTTGCATGATTGTGTATCCTAAATGTTGCGGTGAAATTTGGATGTCAAGCTATTGATTAACTTGAATCTTAATTCATTTACAACCGGTCTTTGATTTATCCGAAGGAAAGGTTAAAGAAAGGAAAAACCTAAAAGGGAGAGATCTAAGGTTCGGGGGTTGGTTAAATTTAGGGAAGGTATTAGCACCCTAAACTTCCGTAGTACTCTACGGGAACCTTTTGCTTATTTTTTTTATTTATTTCATTAATTATTTTGCTTAAGGGTATATACAAAGGATTGAAAATTAAAAAAGACCTAGGGGTTAATTCTAAGTTTACTCGGCAAGACATCGCATCTTGTGCCTACATATCCTTACGGGAATGGAATCAGAGTAACTGTAGTTCCCCTCAAAAGGGAGGTTAGAAATGTCTTGACCGTGGTCAAGGTCTCAAGGGGAATAAACGCATCTTAAGGACACGCTTACGTGGAGTGTAGAAACTCCAAATCTCTACGTTGAATTGTTAAGTGAATTAGGGTTAGGTTAGGGATTCCGCGGCGGGAAACCCTAAAATGAGCGCGGCGGCTCTTTGACCTAATGCTAGGGGTAAAATTGTAATTTGGCCTGCGACGAGGCATTTGTGAAAATTAGGGTTTGTAGTTTGTAGTTTTGAGGATTTGAAATTGAATGTGTGAAGTTTTACGGACTATTGGCGCGACGGCCAAACAGTTAGACTTAACCTTCGGATGTGTGCAATGTGACAGAAATAATGGTAAACGCGTGAGATAATTGAATCATACAAACAGAGAGATAATGTCATAATTTAAACCATGCAAGCAGAAATTTAAAGGCAGAATTTAAAGAGCGATTGTTAAGTTCGCGAGGTTACATGAGAGGAGCAGATACAATATGATAATGAAATTTGAATTGAACAATAATAAAATAAAATAAATAACGGTTCTAGTTATTATTTTAAAAAAAAGATTTTAGTTATTATTTTAAATTTATCTAAAAAAAAGTTTTTCTTAAAAATAATAGGTTTTCATATTAATTTGGAAAAGATGTTAATGTTATTTATTTTAAAAAACAGATTTTTATATTATAACAAGTTTTAATAAATTAATGATAACAATAATAATAATAATGGTAATAATAATAATAATAATAATGATAATAATAATAATAATAAAGCAATAATGAATTTTAAATGTGCCAAATAACCCAACAATGTTGCTAACGCA